>CM035416.1:90844153-91206653 GCA_020310875.1 Ceratopteris richardii | reverse complement strand
ACCCTCTTTTGCTTTAGACTTGATTAGTAGACTTCCATAGCATTCCAATTATTCAATATGCATGTAAATAAAGATGATTTAATCTAATTATATTTTTATCATTTTCCATGATGCAAGAATATCTACTAAGGGTTATAAAGCTTGTCCATATTGTGGTGATTGGTTGAGATCAATCTATAGTAAGAATCTCAACAAAAATATTTATCTTCGACATCAACGATTCTTGCCTGACGATCATCCATTAAGATCTAAAAGAGAAGCGATACATTTTAATGGAAAGCTTGAAACAGGCCAATATCCAAAACCTATGACACCTATGGATTGGTATAAAAAATGGACAGATGGACCTCTGATAGATCCAGAAGCAGAAATCTTCAGTGACAATTCAGATAATGAGTATGTGAACAGAGGTAAAGGGAAATTGGCACTCGCAGAGAAAATATCAATATGGTATTCTTTGGAGTATTGGAAAGAGTTAAAAGTATGTCATCTTCTTGATCCTATGCATATATTCAAAAATATTGGTTATTCACTATGGAAACATCTTCTTGAACTAAAAGATACCACAGCATCAAGGAATGATTTGAAAGATAAAAAATCCAAACCAAAGTTATGGCCAGTTTTTGATAGACATCGACAAGAAACGAATTATGCATCCGCTCCTTGGGTACTTACAACAAAAAAGATACAGACTATCAACAATAGAATTCAATTGATCAAGACTCCTACAGGATATGGAGCATCGTTTCAAAACATGTTTACTATGGATGATAAGAGCTTATCTGGGTTAAAAACCCATGACTGGCATAACTTTTGGAAACATATTTTACCTTTGGTTATCGATGGATGTACAACGAAAGGAGTATGAGATGTGATCTATCCTCTTGGATCACTTATAAGGTAATTATGATACTTTTATATTTAATATGTATGAATATTGGATATCTTTTATTTTTTAATTAACTTCTTTACAATTGTTTTTATGATTTGTATAGGTGGATTACATCCAAAGAGATCGATAAAAATTTGATCCCACAAAAAAAACGTGAATGCAAAGAGCTACTATGTTTGATGGAAAAAGAACTTCCTACTTCATTTTTTGATATTCAAGTTCATTTACTAGTCCATCTTGTAGATGAGATAGAGATTGCTGGTGTTGTCAACACTCGATGGATGTTTTGGGTCGAGCAATTTATGGGAATACTAAAAGGTTACGTGCGACAAAGAGCAAAACCAGAAGGATCCATGGCAAAGGGTTGGATGCTTGAAGAGTGCATGTATTACGTTAGTGAGTACCTTGAAAGAGTTCATGAAGAAGCTCCACATGCATGGACCAAGGAGTCTTCTTCAAAAATAACAGATGAAGTATTGTCAGGTAAGGGGGTTCCATTCTTATTTACATTTCAAGAGAAAAATGATGTTTCTACTTTTGTAGCATATAATAGCGAATGCATGCAAGCATTCCTTAGCGAGTACGAGGAACTTCAAAGTCTCCAAAGTAAAAGGCAAAAAAACAAAAGATCTAGACATAATCTCGATAATAATGAGATTACAGATATACCTTCTTTCACGGATTGGCTATATAGCCGTTTGCAACGCGCCAACGCAAATAATGAAGAAATCTCAGATGAGCAAAGAGAGTTAATGATAGGTTGTGAACAAAAGGTAATTTTATTAAAATATATATTTTAATTTTTTCATATATGTATGTTAGTTTCTATTTACTAATTGAATTTATTTTGTAGGCTCGAATGTTCACTAATATGTGGGCTTTTGGATAGCATATTAGAATCAAAGCCATTGATTCTTTACGTAAAACAGAGGATTCTAGTATTGTTGCTTGTTTCAAGCAACTATCACGTGCTAGCTCAAAAGACACGAACCTTATAGATAGCGAACTTGGTTACGTAGGAACTATTGTTGGTATCTACGAAATTTCATTTCGTACATTGAAACAGGTAGAAAAAAGTTTATATATTTTTTTTAGAGTTAGTTATTTTTTTAAGCACCTAATAATGGGACATTTTTGTTGTTATATATTTTGATAGGTCATTTTGAAGGTTGACTGGTATCGAGCGGAGTATGAAGGTAGTAATTCTACAATAAGAAAGGAATTCTCTGAGTTTTGGGCAATTGATTCTTCCAAGGTAATGCGATCTACTAAAGAACCATATATTCTTCCTAGGCATATTGAACAAGCATTTTTTTATAAAAACCCAGATGCTCATCCTTGGTGGCAAGTCATTCATGTGCAACCTAGAGGTAGGTCATTGTTTGAACAGTTTATTGTTAGAGAGATTGAAGAAAGTCCTCTTGATGATTCAACATCAGATACTGATACATCAACATCTGGAATAGAAATTAGACTCATTATACGTGATAATGATACTAATCTTTTTGATGAAGAGGATAATTCTCTACATGCTGATTCTACTGATGAGGAAGAGGAATTACCAGAAATAGATATTAATCCACCAATAGATGATGTGATTCATGAGAACGTAGATTTAACAATAGAAGAAATAAATGAAATCAATAAGGATAATGAAGATGAGACTATATTGATGTCTTACCAAAATGATGGCAATAATGAAAACATATGAGCAGATTAGATAGTAACTTGAATGTTCTGAATGGATATCAGATAATAGGTTTTTTTTATTAACTTGAATAACGATGAATCCTACTAGAGAGATGAAATCATGTTCTTCTAAGTTAGAACATGAAGCTCGGGGGTATGCCTAATTATTTTATATATAGCTTTATCTTCGAGGAGTAAATTTTTATCATGTATGTATGCATATGTGTGTGTATTCATGTGTATTATATGTATACATATATTAGTATGCATATATATGTATTTCATGTATATGTATGTGTTTGCATGTGTGTGATATATGTATACATGTGTTAAATATGCATATGTGTATATATGCATATGCATTTATGTAAAATATTCATGTATTCATGTACGTAATATATGCAAGTGTTTATAATTGTGTACATGTATATATGTATATGTGTCTATGTGTAAATATGTACATGTAAATATGTATGCATGTATATATATGTTTATGTGTGCATGTAGGCATGTACATGTATGTGTAAATATGTACATGTAAATATGTTAGTATATATATATATATTTATGTGTGCATTTAGGCATGTATGTGTGATGCATAATATATCTACTCCATTTTATATTTATGTATCCTATCTACATGATGTGTATATATCTTTACATATATTATGATCCTCATTGATTCGAGTAGCTATATATAGAGGCATAAGGATGGGAGGAGAGACATCTCTCTAGTAGGACATCGGAGGTGTACATATACTTCAAACATATGGCTAAAAGGTTGAATTAGAGTGTTTAAATTAGGGATTTCAAAACCCTAATATCGAGATTAGTGTTCTCTCTCTCTCTCATATACATACATACCGTGCATTGTCGCGATGATGAGCCATAAGTGTCCGCATCTCTTTTAAACACCATTTAAGAGACCACCCTGTCCCAAACTCCGTCTCAAGTGAACTGAGCACGTACTTTTTATCCCTCTCATCATGCTCACTACAAAAATAAAAAACATAATATAAATAAAACATAAGATATATATTTCAATTTATATGTAAAACTTTTACTTACTTCCACAGTAAGTGGATAAAGTGCAGGTAAGAGTCGCATAGTGCGTGCATTCTCCTCTTGAACTCCAATCCATTTCCTATGTATACAATATTCCCCTCTGGCTCTATGTTGCACTCTAGTCCTAACGTGCCTATGCATGTCCTCATAGGCAACGTCTCTACTTTGCTATCACGTGCTGGAGGTGGTATAGGTGTCCTGAAAATAGATAGATAGAAATAAATAAAAATATGTGCTACAATATCATTAAAAAAGTTTATGAAAAAAAGTACCTATGAGCAGATAGCTCTCTTCCTGTGTGTGGAGCCGCAGAAGAGCCCTCGTCTGATCGCGTAAGCATCTGGATCTTATAATCTAGCTCCTCATCAGACATCTCTGCGTAGTCCCGCATTATGGCCCCTAGAGTATCTGACGAAACTCTTGCTCTCATAAGACTTTTTATGAGAGTGAGTTTCTCCTTTCTCTCTCTACTGGGATCCATAATACCTAACATATAAAACAAAATGGTTAGAAATCAATATATATACGTGTATGTGTGTGTATGCATGTGTATGTGTGTGTATGCATCATTATGTGTGTAAGTGTCTATGTGTGTTTGTGTGTGTGTATATGTGTGTGTGTGTGTGTCTATGTGTATGTGTGTGTGTCTATGAGTGTGTATGTGTTTATGTGTATGTATGTATCTATGTGTGTGTATGTGTCTATGTGTGTATGTGTATTTATGTGTGTGTATGCATCATTATGTGTGTATGTGTGTATGTATATGTGTGTGTTGTCTATGTGTATGTGTGTGTGTCTATGAGTGTGTATGTGTTTATGTATATGTATGTATCTATGTGTGTGTATGTGTCTATGTGTGTATGTGTATGCATGTATGTATGCATATGTGTGTGTATGCATATGTATGTGTGTGTATGCATATGTATGTGTGTGTATGCATATGTATGTGTGTGTATGCATATGTATGTGTGTGTATGCATCATTATGTGTGTCTATGTATGCATGTGTATGTGTGTATGCATCATTACGTGTGCATGTGTCTATGTGTGTATGTGTGTGTATATGTGTGTGTGTCTATGTGTATGTGTGTGTGTTTATGAGTGTGTATGTGTTTATGTGTATGTATGTATCTATGTGTGTGTATGTGTCTATGTGTTTATGTGTATGCATGTATGTATGCATATGTGTGTGTATGCATATGTATGTGTGTGTATGCATCATTATGTGTGTCTATGTATGCATGTGTATGTGTGTATGCATCATTACGTGTGTATGTGTCTATGTGTGTATGTGTGTGTGTATATGTGTTTGTATGTGTGTATGCATGTGTATGTGTGTGTATGTATCTATGTGTGTGTATGTGTCTATGTGTGTATGTGTATGCATGTATGTATGCATATGTGTGTGTATGCATGTGTATGAGTGTGTATGCATCATCATGTGTGTATGTGTCTATGTGTGTATGTGTGTAGGTATATGTGTGTGTTGTCTATGTGTATGTGTGTGTATCTATGAGTGTGTATGTGTTTATGTATATGCATGTATCTATGTGTGTGTATGTATCTATGTGTGTATGTGTATGCATGTATGTATGCATATGTATGGGTGTCTATGTATGCATGTGTATGTGTGTATGCATCATTACGTGTGCATGTGTCTATGTGTGTATGTGTGTGTGTCTATGTGTATGTGTGTGTGTTTATGAGTGTGTATGTGTTTATGTGTATGTATGTATCTATGTGTGTGTATGTATCTATGTGTGTATGTGTATGCATGTATGTATGCATATGTGTATGCATATGTATGTGTGTGTATGCATCATTATGTGTGTCTATGTATGCATGTGTATGTGTGTATGCATCATTACGTGTATGTGTCTATGTGTGTATGTGTGTGTATGTGTGTGTGTCTATGTGTATGTGTGTGTGTCTATGAGTGTGTATGTATTTATGTGTATGTATGTATCTATGTGTGTGTATGTGTATGCATGTATGTATGCATATGTGTGTGTATGCATATGTATGTGTGTGTATGCATAATTATGTGTGTATGTGTGTATGTGTGTGTGTATACATTATGACAGTGTATGTAAGCATGTGCATTATGTATGCATATAAGTATGTATGTATGCATATGCATTATGTATGCATATGCATATGCATTATGTATGCATATGCATATGCATTATGTATGCATATGCATATGCATTATGTATGCATATGTGTGTGTGTATGCATATGCATGTAAGTATGTATGTATGCATATGTGTGTGTGTGTATGCATGTATATGTGTGTGTATGCATCATTATGTGTGTATGTGTGTGTGTCTATGTGTATGTGTGTGTATCTATGAATATGTATGTGTTCATGTGTGTGTATGTGTCTATGTGTGTATGTATCTGTGTGTGTATGTATCTATGCATGTGCATTATGTATGCATGTAAGTATGTATGTACATTATATGCATATGCATATGCATTATGTATGCAAATGTATGCATGTATGTGTTTATGTGTGTATGTCTCTCTATGTGTGTGTATGCATATATGTGTGTGTATGTGTGTTTATATGTGTCTGTATGTGTGTATGCATGTGTATGTGTGTGTATGCATGTGTATGTGTGTATGTGTCTATGTGTGCATGTGTGTGTATATACTATATGTGTGTGTGTCTATGTGTATGTGTGTGTACCTATGAGTGTGTATGTGTTTATGTGTGTATGTGTCTATGTGTGTGTATGTGTTTATGTGTGTATGTGTATGCATGTATGTGTATGTGTGTGTATGTCTCTCTATGTGTGTGTGTATGCATATATGTGTGTGTGTATATGTGTGTCTGTGTGTATGCATGTGTATGTGTGTGGATGCATCATTATGTGTGTCTATGTCTGTGTATGTATATGTGTGTGTATGTGTGTGCGCGTCTATGTGTGTGTATGTGTGTGCACGTCTATGTGTATGTGTGTGTGTCTATGAGTGTGTATGTTTGGATGTGTGTGTATGAATGTGTGTCTATGAGTGTGTATGTTTGGATGTGTAAGTGTATATGTGTGTCTATGTGTGTATGCATGTGTATGTGTGTGAATGCATCATTATGTGTGTGCATGTATATGTGTGTGCATGTGTATATGTGTGTGCATGTGTATGCATTATGTGTGCATGTGTGTATGTGTATGCATTATGCATTGTGTATGTGTGTATATGTGTGTGTATTTGTGTGTATGTGTGTGTGTGTCTATGCGTATGTGTGTGTGTGTGTGTCTATGTGTGTATATGTGTGTATACATATGTATGTGTGTGTAAGTGTGTGTGTGTGCATACCTGCCAAAGGTCTCGCTCTCTCTCTCTCTCTCTCCCTCTCGTGCGCGCTCTTTCTCTCTCTCGGTCTCTCTGTTCTTGCTCGCATCCAAGTCCCGGCACAAATGTGTCGGGAGAAATGATTTTTTTTTTGCATTGCAGAGCATCGCATATGCGACGCTCTGCAGTTTGCCAACATCGTTAAATGCGTCGCTAATTAGCGATGGTAATAGCGACGCTTTTTAAGTAGCATCGCTTATGCGACGAGGGTCGGGCAAAAAAAAAATCCGAAATTCCTACCGTCGCTTATGCGACGACTTCGTCGCATAAGCGATGCTCCTCGTTTTTTTCCCGATTCGGGGGCGTCGCTACGCCCCCCTTTTTCTTGTAGTGACTAATTCACAATCTTATCGCTTCTGCAATTGTTCCATAGTTTGCGCTTAGTTAAACTCCGAATAATTCTTCAATCTCCAAGTGTATGATATGTTCAATATACCCTGTTGAGCTAGTGTTTATATAGAATTAATAACCCTTCGGTTAATCTTGTAGGTGATAAATCCCACCAATAGTTCTAAAATACAATTCTAGTCATGTAAAATTTTTAGTGTTCAACTCCTCCAGTAGGAGACTTTGAATCTAGGTTGGACGAAACCCTAAGTGCTCCAACGGGGTAGGAGCCCTTGTGCACTTCACAATGCTCTTATCCTTAGGATGGTTTCGTATGCCACAATAATTACACCAATGGAGTGCCAATCAAAATCTCACTCCTTGAACAAGGAATTCACTTCTTAGGAATATTTCGATTCTCGTTTAATTAAACTCTTCAGCTTCCAAATGAAAATAGATAGATCCTCAAAAGCTAGGGTAGCCTTGGCTTGCCGAATGAAAGCTTGTGAGTTTGTCCAAGCATCTAATTACGTATTGCTCTAAGCACCCTAGTGCTTCAAATAAACCTTCAATACCTCTTCTCATGCCCAATTGCTAATAGAATTTATTGAAATAAGTGGGTTGGTCCATGAATTCTTATGGGAATATACCTTCGATTTTTTCTTTCTTCAACTCATCTTATGCAACCAATATCTACTTGAGGATGCACTTCAAAGCTGAATCCTACAAAGCAAGGGTAAGACTGCCTCAAGGTGTAGTAGTGGATTCAATAGGAAAACTAAAAGTAAATATTGGAGAAATTCTTGAGGAAACCTTTTACCGATTTATTGAAAAAAGATTTGAATGAACTTGAAAAAACAAAGCAACATGAACTCAAGAATAATTTTCTTTTAATTTTTTTGTTTTTTTTTTTGTTGTTGTTATTTTTTAATGGATACACCTATTTATGATTTGGCCTCGTCTTTGTCATCTTCTTCAATGTCCTTGTCTAACATGTACTCGTTATTATTGTTGATATATTTAGCTAGTGATGTGTGTGAACACATTAGGACCGTCGGGGCATTTTTTACTCTCTTTTGGAGGTTTTCTCCCCATAGCTTGTATATACACATATAACCCTAATGGGTAACTTATCTTTGTATATTCTCTTGGTAATACATTCAATATTGTGTGTTGTGCTCCAAGATTCTTCTTCTTCTTCCTTGTGTTGTTTGCATGCTTTTGTAGACCCCAAACTCAGACAATTGGTATCAGAATAGGTCACCGCTTCATCTAGGGCATCATTGATACCCCTCTAGTCATAGTCTTAGAGTCGCATGAAAATTGGTGAGCATACTAAGGGTGATTAGGAGCTCAAAATTTCTTGGCTTTGTGGTGCCAACATCCGATATGAGCTCGTTTCCGCCTTCAAACCCACTATCATAGTGCTTGTGTAAGCAACTTTATCTTTTTGTGCCAAAGATATATACAAGTTTTGATTCAGTTGTATAAAGGATCTCCAAGTTTTCTATAGTTTAACAGAACTCAATAGGGTAGTTCTATTCAACTTTTTGAGATACAATCATTTTTCTGCATGAGGGTATTTTAGTTAGTGGCCATTGCTGAAAGTAGTGATCTATTCTATATGTTGGCTGTTGAGGATAAGTTGGATGGTACCAACTACCCATTATGGGCTTATATGATGCATCATGTATTGGTTACAAAAGGAATATGGAATATTGTGCAATGTGTTGAAAAACGTCCTAATACACTTGCAAACATAGTTGGTGAAGGTGATGCAAATGGCCTTGAAGATGGTGATATTCTTCAAGTTCCTGTTCATGTTATGGTTCCTGTTGCACCTACTACAAAGCAACTTGGCATGGTAGAGATGCTTAGGCACATGCATTGATAGCCTTGTCTGTCAAACATGCCATTATTCCTCACATTCACTCTTGCACAACAACAAAGGATGCTTGGGATACACTTACCACTTAATACCAAGAAAGGAATGAGGTTCATGTTGCTTACCTTTGAAAACATTTGGCGAGTGAGCACATGAATGAAGGAGATTCCATGGACAGTTTTTTGACAAAGATCAAATATTTGAAGGAGAAGTTGATTTCTACTGATGAAGCCTTGCCTGATAGTTCACTTGTGTAGACTGATGTGAATGGTCTTCCAGAATCATATCAGAGTTTTGCCTCTACTCATTGATTGATGATGGAAGGAAATCAAAATGCCTTAACATTTGAGGATTTAGTCTCTGTTCTATTGCAGGAAGATCGGTCTAGGCATAACAAGTCCATTATGCGTGTTGTTTGGCTAGTCAGAAGGGCAAAGGTAAATGGAGCTCATCTACTAGTAAGCAAAAATCTTCTAATTCTGCATAATCAAAGAAGAATGATGATAGTGGGGCAACCAAACATATTACCTCGTAGCAGAGTTTCTTCACTTCACTTCAGCCTACCCGTATAAAAAGGGAATTCTACCACATGCACCAACAACTCCTCTTATCCTGTCATGGGAGTTGGTAAGATCATTTTGACCACTAGTGATAGTAATTATATTTTTCATTGTGAGATGCTTTATTTGTGCCAAGATCGGCTTGGTTGTGAAATTTATTGATGACAGATGTACAGTTTATGATGTATCAAATGGTGATGTCATTATTGCTTCTGGCATTTTTTGTCATGGGCTATATAAGCTCATAGAGTATGAAAACTATATGAATGATTTAGCATGTGTAGTACATGATTCTCACACTATGCCAGATGCAAAGCTTTGGCATTCATGCTTCGGTCATCTGAATTCTACTAGTTTGCTATGCTTGTAGGAATCTAAGATAGTGCCCTCTCTACCCAAACTTGAGGCACTAGGTAAACATGTTTGTGAAGGCTGTATTTTGGGCAAAATGTAGCATTCCTCATTCCCAAAAGATGGTTTAGTTTGAGATAGTAAAAAATTGCATCTTGTTCACAGTGATCTCTATGGTCCTATGCAGACACCCTCCCTTGGGAACTACCTTTAATTTGTGACTTTTATTGATGATTTTTTTAGGCATGCATGGGTATATCCACTAAAAACAAAATCTAAAGTGTTTATTTCCTTCAAATACTTTCTAGTTTTGGCTAAAAATCTATCAGCATGTAAAATGGGCACCCTTCGTTCTGATCGAAAGGGGGAATATATGTCTTCTAGCTTTAATGCAGTTTTGGCTGAACATGGGATAAAATATCAGTGTAGAGTGCCATATATACTTCAACAAAATGGAGTTGTTCAAACGAGCAACACGTCACTCATGGAGATGGCAAGGTATAAGATGCAATTCAGCCATTACTTTCATGTACTAAGGAGATATTAGTTAGCTCCAAGGATATGTATGACAATTTTCTACCTCTTTTTATAGGTGGATAATCTAGTGTTGGTCCAAATGAGGCAATCTCTCAACCTTTATAGGTTTCATGTGATGATGTAGATCATTCCATTTTTTATGTAGATTTACATGATCCCCTTGTTGATGAGAGAACTGATATACAGGTGGCAAAGACTATGCCTAAATGGCCGGTGTAGACTTTGCAAGATAGCAAATTAGATGCACCTCTATCATAACATACTTGTTCAATCTCTCATATTACCTTTTTTGCATCAGATTTTTATCTATGGCTACCTCTAGTCTCTGTGATGAGAATGAGCCTCTTTTGTTTGATAAATAACAAATTTTTGAAAATTGGATGGCTACTATGCAATTAGAATATGATGCTATTACGAAAAATGGTACCTAGTCTTTATGTGACTTGCCTCTTGGCAAGAAGGTCATTGGAACCAAGCGGGTATATGAACTAAAGCATAAGCCTGATGGAACAATTGACATGTATAAGTCTAGGCTTGTTGCAAAGGGTTATGCTCAAGAAAGAGGCATTGATCATGATGAAACCTTTGCTCCTACATGCCGAATGACTACTATTACTAGCATCTGTGCACTTACAACTCATTGTGGTTGGAACGTTCATGAGTTGGACATTAAAATTGCATCTCAGAATGGTGACTTGCATGAAGAAGTGTATTTTCAACCCCGTGGTTTTGTACAGAAAGAGCATGAAAACAAAGTGTGAAGGTTGAAAAAGCCATTATATGGTTTGAAGCAAGCACCGCGTGCTTGGTGTGAAATGATACATGCCTATGTGATTGCACATGGTTTTGAGAATAGTCCAAGTGAGAGCACCTTATATGTTAAGCATGCAAATGATGTGGTTTTGATGATTGTTGTCTATGTTGATGACATGCTAGTCACTAGTCCTCATGAGAAGTGTATTGATTATTTTAAGGCTGATTTTCATGACTCATTTGAGATGTTAGATTTGGGGCATTTGCATCATTATTTGGGCATTCAATTTATGCAAGTTGATGTCAAAATAGCTTTGTGTTAGAAAATATATACTGACACTTTATTGCAGTGTTTTGGCCTTGAACACTACAAACCTATTTCCACTCCTATGGAGTCAGGTTTCTGATTAAGTCTTCAGGATGATGGATGATGCATTTGATGTGTTGTTTTCTATCAGTATGCTATTGGATCCTTGATTTATTTATGCATTACTTGGCCATATATTTAGTTTGCTATCTCACAGATGAAGAGGTTTATCCATTGCCTAGGTGTCAAGCATGGGTAGGCGGTTAAGTGCATCATTTTCTACTTACATTTTCAGGTACTAGCAGTATGTAGACTAGTGAGCACTATTAAGCTCATAACCCAAGATTGGATAAGGCAATGATAATGAAACTTGATATCAAGAAAGTGGAAAGTCCACAAAATCTTTATCAACTTAAATCACATCAAACGATCAAGTATACACTAAGGAACAAGTCAGAGAGGCTCACCATTTTGAGTGGTACATGATAGAATAGAAGATATGAGATATGAGAATACTATACGTATTAATGCACATAGATTACATTGACATTGGTAATGAATGATTGCACAATGTGAGGGAAATCATAGAGCTATGATGTGAGCTCAATATCAACTTAAGATCCCTCTGAATATTTCTCCAATTCGGGCTGTTACTATGAAACTTTTGAAGTCCTCTTTTATAGCTAAAGTTGGAGCTCCTTTTTGAATTTTGAAATTCAAACTTCTACCAAAACTTATCTCTAGAGTTTAGGATCTCAATCTCCATCTTACTCACCAATAATCCATGGAAAGATTCTCCTAACAACTCGTGATTGAAGTGATTCCATATGTGCACTTTTACAAGTAGTAAAAGCTCAATCTTTATAAGAGATCATTCATGTGCTAATACATGAATGTACATATGAGCCTTAGGATAAATGATCAAGAATTTTGGATTGAAATAATTGAACCAGTAGCTCCCCCCTCAAGCCTAATATACTTGGGCGTCAATTCTCTTTAATCACCTATAATCCAATCACTTGAACCTATTCAATTTTGTTCCTTCCAAAGATTTGGTTAACATATCTGCACATTGTAGGTTTGTTCATCAATAGGGCATTTGTATGTCCTTGGTAAGTAGCTTCTCTCTCACATAATGATAATGCACTTCATGTTCGGGGAGCACTAGATTGTGCTCCCTGACTATAGTGGACATGATTTTGGAAATACACTTCTTATTACAAGATCACCCACACAACAGGAACAATACAAGAATATGTAACTGATACAAGATGTCCCACAATCTGGATGGATAGGTATGAGTAATGGGATGAGAGATGATACAAGACGTCCTACAACCCGGGCGTCATAGGCTTGAAGCAAGATCTCTGGGTTACAAGAACTCCCTTCACAGAGATGATCTAGATACAATAAATAACTAGACAAGATCTCGTACTACGAGATTACAAGATGACAAGACTAGATGTCCAGGAACTAGACTAGACAAGACTAGAACAAGGAACAAGACAAGAATTGGAACTCGAACTTGGAGAGTACTTGGTGGTCACGACTCCTTGAGATCCCAAGACTGAGAGTGAATGTGGCCAACCCCTCCTTATATAGGTTTTCCAAGGGCAGTTGAGGGGTGATTATTGATGATGTCATCGATGATATCATCAATTCAAAGCATGGCCTCTAGATGTCAGAATCAAGCAAGAAGACAGTCAATCCTAGGGTTATGGCACGTTCTCGATGCAATGGAATTTTTGGTTTCCATAAATTCTGAACCAATCATGAGATATAGAAGTCACATGGAATATGAGGTTCAAAAGTTCTCCTTTGTCCATGACATCACCTCCCCCTACAGCGATGTGTTCCACAAGGAGCGGTCATGATGTCTAGTCTTGGCTTCATTGGATGTTTCCTATGAAATTGCCAAACCTGGATTGGTGCTCTCTGAAGGTTCTCTATAGGTTCCCAAGTATGATCACTTATGTCATATCCTTTCCAATGAACAAGGTACTCCAATCTTGCTCGGGATATTCTTGAATCTAGGACATGCTCCACTTTGAATTCTTCATGATCATCAATCTCCATAGCTGGTGAAGGACCTGGTCTCTCCCCCCTCAATGGTGAAATTTGATATGGTTCCAACATGAAAATATGGAAAACTGGATGTATTCTCATGGTACTTGGTAATTGGAGCTTGAAGATGACTGGATTAATCTTGGCCAAGATGGTGAATGGAC
This sequence comes from Ceratopteris richardii, assembly GCA_020310875.1. NCBI lineage: Eukaryota > Viridiplantae > Streptophyta > Polypodiopsida > Polypodiales > Pteridaceae > Ceratopteris > Ceratopteris richardii. Next base: position 91,192,703 of record CM035416.1, on the reverse strand, counting down.
CAAATCTCTAATGTTCTAGCTTTGCACAAGGTCTCGAATTTTGCAAATTATTTATCAGTAACTGTGAAGAGATGGATAGGTATGTGCTTGAAGATGAAGAAGTGTTGCAAAATCCTTGATCTACACCAGCCAAATGAACTCCAGGAGTATATGGTGGGCCCTTTTAGCTTGCCAATGGATGTATTAGACACCCTATGTACCTTGGAAGATCACTCAAAAAGATAGATCAAAACAGATAAGTTGGAGTTAGCTGAGAGGTGAAAACTTGCTATTCTTGGTTCATACACCTGTCCAGTGTTTTACATTATTCTCTAATCACAGCAGCAATTAGCTCAATTCCTCTTGGGGAAGTCTAGGCAACTTAAAGAGCTAACTTTCAAGAGTAATCCCATCAAAAATAATGAACCACACACTGAGAATGAGTTTTAACAAGTGATGACATCATCCCGATTTTCACGGGCTGCTACAGAAATAGACCAGTGAGCAGAAAAATCAACATAACTCAAAATGTAGGAATCCAATGATTATGAAAAATTTGTATGGTTATACTAGACAGTAAGCTGAATCCAACAAGCTTTAAATCACTGAATTTGGATAATTAACCACTGAGCAATGGCTCTGACAAGATGAGTGAAAAAGTCGGGTACCTGACAGAGAGGTGAAGATGAACAGACCCTGTTGACTTCAAATGAACATAACTGAAGATTGCAACATCCAAATGACATGAAAATTTGTGAGCATATAGTAGACTTATAGAGCTAACTTTACCAAGTTAAATCACTGAAAAGATGCACCAAGCTCAGAGAAAACATCTCTACAAGCTGACTGAGAAAACTGAGAGTAATGGTAGTGAGTAGTACACTTCACAAGAACATGGAAAGATGAACTCAAATAATCATGAAAATGAAAGTATATTGCTTGTACAATACAATGACTTACTGATACATATGTGTGCCTTGTAATCACACCTTGATATGGCATAAAGCTCAGCTCTTGGAGGTCTTCACATAGGTCTCTCTAACCACGACTAAAACTGCCATCTATTTATAGTTGAGTTTTAACTTCCCTCAATCACTCTTCAATCAATCAATGATTGATTTGATTCTCTACCTACCACAAATCACGAATACGTGGCTCCTCTTTCCATTCTTAATCAAGTGGACTAAACCACTTAATTTTCTCTTACTTTTACATTAAGTAAACTCTTCAAAAGTTACAAGAGGTAGTTCACAAGTGAACTTTACATAGTCTTCATTTTAAAGCTTCTTTTATGACTTTGTGGGACTCAAGCCAATACTTAGGCTTGTCATAGACTTGCTCCAATAGCTCCCCCTCAAGCCAAGTATGCTTGAGGTCTTCAATCTTCCAAGATTACCTGCAAACCAATCATAGCCTTGAATTCGCAAAGCTTTGTACCATCCAATGCTTTGGTTAGAATATCTGCACATTGTTGATGAGTGGACACATATGATATTTGAATCTCTTTGCTTAGAACCTTCTGTCGTACATAGTGATAATGAACTTCAATATGTTTAGTCCTTGCATGAAAAATAGGATTAGCAGCCAAGTGAATAGAACTCATATTGTCACCAAAAATAGTTGGAGTTCCAAACTCCAATCCAAGATCTTTGAATAATGTCTTCATCCACATAGCTTCTTGTGTAGCTATAGCAAGACCTCTATATTCAGCTTCAGTAGAAGAGAGAGCAACTGTGGGTTGCTTCATGATGACCATGAAATAAGCTTTGAACCTGCAAAGGTAAGATAACCTGAAGTGCTCCTTCTATCTTCCTTGGAGCCAGCCCAATCTGCATCAGAAAATAGCTTCAAACCTAAATCAGATACATAAGGATAATAAAGTCCTTCATTTATGGTTCCTTTGAGATACTTGAGAATCCTTTTGGCAGCATCCATATGTGGTTTCCTTGGTGTGTGCATAAATTGGCTTAGCACACTCACACTGTAACATATATCTACTCTTGTCAATGTGGCATAGTTGAGACTACCCACTAGACTTTGATATGATGTGATGTCCTCTATGAGTTCACCTTCATGTGAGCTCAATTTGTGATTGAGCTCCATTGGAGTACCTGCAATCTTACAATCTTGCATCTTGAATTTTGCCAACATGTCCTTAATGTACTTTCTTTGAGTGAGAAACAAACCATGATCTTTGTAGACAACTTCCAAACCTAGGAAGTAGGTAAGTGAACCCAAATCACTTATGTTGAACTCTTCTCTCATCTGATCTTTGATCTTCTTCATACCATCTGCATCATTTCCTGTCAATATAATATCATCTACATATACACATAGGTAGATGACCTCGGAATTACTCTTTTTAATAAAGAGTGAAGGATCTGCCTTGCTTGGTTGAAAGCCTTTGTCCTGCAAGAATGAAACAAGCCTGAAATTCCAAGCTCTTGGAGCTTGCTTGAGACCATACAATGCTTTGTTAAGTGTACACACATAATCAGGATAAACTTGATTCTCAAAACCAGGTGGTTGTGCCATATATACCTCTTCTGTTATCCAACCATTCAAGAATGCATTCTTTACATCTAGTTGAAGTATCTTCCAATTCTTCGAAGAGGCAATACTAAGCAAAACCCTAATAGTAGGCATCTTTGCCACATGCGAGAAAGTCTCCTCATAATCAATTCCCTGAGTTTGTGCAAAGCCTTTAGCCACAAGCTTTGCCTTATACCTGTTAATTGAACCATCGGAATTCTTCTTGAGTTTATAGACCCATGTTGAGCCTATTACCTTCATGGATGAAGTCTTGGGCACCAAATCCCAAGTGTTGTTTTCCTCAAGTGCTTCAATCTCTTCCTTCATTGCATGCTTCCATTCTGTTTTTGCTTTGGCCTCTTCAAATGATGATGGCTCCTCTTGGTTTATGTCCTGTGCTATGTAGATAGAATGTTTAGTTACTAATGAGGTGTCAAACCCATACCTTTCTGGTTTTTTCTTTTCCCTCATAGATCTTCTTAGGCCATGATGTGATGATTCTGCCTCATGTCCAAGTTCCTGCAATTTTGCTTTACCTTTAGACTTCCATGCTTTGATCTTTTCCATGTGAGATTCTTCATCATCCTCTGAGGTGTCTTGTTCTTCAATCTTTGATTGTTCTCTACCAAGCTTTGGAAAATCTTCTTCAAAATCATATGGTAAATTGATCTTCCTGCATGAATCTTCATACCATGAATTGTTCTCATCAAAAACTACATCTCTGCTTACCAAGAATCCTTTGTTGGTAGGGTTGTATAACCTGTAGACCTTTTGATTGTTGTCATATCCAATAAATACACACCTTTCTACTTTTGGATCCATCTTGCCTCTAACCTGTGAAGGAACATGAGCAAAAGCAATACATCCAAAAATTTTACAATGATCTAAGCTTGGTCTTCTTCCATTCCAAGCCTCATATGGAGTCATCCCATCAAGGGATTTTGAAGGCAACCTGTTAATCAAGTAAGTGGCTGTAGATACAACCTCAGCCCATAAGTAATTAGGTAAATGCTTTTCATTTAACATAGACCTTGCAGCTTCAACAATTGTCCTATTCCTCCTTTCTGCCACTCCATTTTGCTCAAGAGTGTACCTTGTAGTTACCTCTCTTTTGATTCCTCTTTCTTGAAGAAAAGAATCAAACTCATGGGAGAAATATTCTCCACCTCCATCTGACCTTAGCCTTTTTAGTGATTTACCTGTTTGATTCTCCACAAGAGCCAAATATCTTTTGAAACATGAAAAAACTTCATCTTTGTGTTTCATAAAGAATAGGATAGTCCATCTGCTGCAATCATCAATAAAGGAAACATAATACCTTGATCCAGATATTGAAGCTTCCTTGCTAGGTCCCCATACATCTGTATGAACCAACTCCAAGAGATCTCCATGCATATAACCTTTCTTCATGAATGGTAACCTGTGAGACTTTCCAAATTGACATGCACTGCACTTATAAATCATATGTTGTTTTGACAAATTAGGAAGTCCAAGTACACTTTGCTCCCTGCAGATTTGCTTTAATGACCTTTCACCAATATGTGCTAACCTTTTGTGCCATACTTCCAATTCTGTGAGTGTCTGACTACCATAATTAAAGAGAGCAATGTTTCTAGTGTCCTGTAATTCAAATGTGAACAATCTACCTGTCTTTTCACCTTTTGCAATTCTTCTGAATCCTTGACTTGGATCTTCAACAAATGCTCCTGCTTTTGTGAACCTGACTTGCAACCCTTTCTCTACTATCTGCCCAACACTTATCAAATTCTTTGTAATGGTAGGGACATAGAGTACCTTACTGAGTAGGTTGATGTTTCCATCAGGTGCTTTGACATTGCCTATTTTCTCCACATGATGTTTTGTATCATCTCCTGTTTGTACCTCATGCTTATTCCTTGGATCTTCTAAATCTGATAGGAGTGCCACATTTCCTGCCACATGATTTGAACAACCTGAATCTATGTAGAAAACATGCTCATCAGATTTACCTTGTGGCATAGCCATGTTCATGATCAATAATGAATCCTCTTTGTTTGAGTCTTCTGTGTAGTTATTGTAGTCTCTCCTTCCTTTGTAGCCTCCTTGATAGTTTGAATGATTGTAGTTGTTGTAGTTGCCATGGTAGTTGTTGAACCTTCCTCTTGAGTAGCCATAACTTCCTCTATTGTATCCTCTGCCTCTTTGATTCCTGGAATTCCTAAAGCAATTTTCAGTTGTATGATTAGTTAATCCACAAATAGAACATGAGTTGGAGTCTTGGGATCTCCCCCTGCCTTGTCTACCTCCTCTTCCTGTACCTCTACCATGTGTTCCTCTACCTGCATTGTTAGCTTGATATGTAGCTGCTTCATCATCCACTTTCTTTGCCTTTCCTTTGTTATCTTTAGACTTGCTTTTATCCGTGTATAAAGCTGAAGATTGATTACCTTTAGAGCTTTCTCCATTTTTGATAAGCTTTGCCTCTTGAGTAAGTAGTTGTCCAATGAGTGTGTTGAAATCAGGTACATGCATGTCCATGTACAAATCCATAGATGTGGTGAATGCTTCCCACTTATCATCTGCCTTCAAGCCATTGATGACCTGCCTTACAATTTGCTCTTCATCTATTACCTCTCCAATGCTTCCCAACTGATCCACTATGTCCTTGAGCTTTGTGACAAAATCAGTCACATTTTGTTTGGGAGCCTTCTTGAGAGTTGTGAACTCCAGCCATAGTTGATGCTTCCTAGCTTTGGTACTTGAAGAAAAGAAAGCTTCAAGTGCATCCCACACTTCCTGAGATGTCTTACAACTTCTAATGTGAGGCAACAAAAAATTTGAGATAGAGGTTAGGAGATAAGACCTTGCAAGTGCATCCTTGGAGCACCATGTGCTCAATCTTTCTTGCTCTTCTTGTGTTGGTTGACTTTTGTTCCTGAAACTTGGCATAACTTCATCTCCAGCCACATAACCATATAAACTTCTACCTTGGAGATAGGCTTCCATTCTTAATGACCAAGCTGAGTAGTTACCTCTGTCTAATTTGTCAATTGATGAAGGAAATCCATCTGCCATGTTGTCCAACCTTGCTCTGATACCACTGTGAAGAGATGGATAGGTATGTGCTTGAAGATGAAGAGGTGTTGCAAAATCCTTGATCTACATCAGCCAAATGAACTCCAGGAGTATATGGTGGGCCCTTTTAGCTTGCCAATGGATGTATTAGACACCCTATGTACCTTGGAAGATCACTCTCAAAAAGATAGATGAAAACAGATAAGTTGGAGTTAGCTCAGAGGTGAAAACTTGCTATTCTTAGTTCATACACCTGTCCAGTGTTTTACATAATTCTCTAATCAGAGCAGCAATTAGCTCAATTCCTCTTGGGGAAGTCTAGGCAACTTAGAGAGCTAACTTTCAAGAGTAATCTCATAAAAAATAATGCGCCACACACTGAGAATGAGTTTTAACAAGTGATGACATCATCCCGAGTTTCACAGGCTGCTACAGAAATAGACCAGTGAGCAGCGAAATCAACATAACTCAAAATGTAGGAATCCAATGATTATGAAAATTTGTATGGTTTTACTAGATAGTAAGCTGAATCCAACAAGCTTTAAATCACTGAATTTGGATAAGTAACCACTGAGCAATGGCTCTGACAAGATGAGTAAAAAAGTCGGGTACCTGACAGAGAGGTGAAGATGAACAGACCCTGTTGACTTCAAATGAACATAACTGAAGATTGCAAACATCCAAATGACATGAAAATTTGTGAACATATAGTAGACTTATAGATCTAACTTTACCAAGTTAAATCACTGAAAAGGATGCACCAAGCTCAGAGAAAACATCTCTGCAAGCTGACTGAGAAAACTGAGAGTAATGGGAGTGAGTAGTACACTTCACAAGAACATGGAAATATGAACCCAAATGATAATGAAAATGAAAGTATATTGCTTGTAAAATACAATGGACTTACTGATACATATGTGTGCCTTGTAATCACACCTTGATATGGCATAAAGCTCAGCTCTTGGAGGTCTTCACATAGGTCTCTCTAACCACGACTAAAACTGCCATCTATTTATAGTTGAGTTTGGGAGGCTAACTTCCCTCAATCACTCTCCAATCAATAAATGATTGATTTGATTCTCTACCTACCACAAATCACGAATTCGTGGCTCCTCTTTCCATTCTTGATCAAGTGGACTAAACCACTTAAGATTCTCTTACTTTTACATTAAGTAAACTCTTCAAAAGTTACAAGAGGTAGTTCACAAGTGAACTTTACATAGTCTTCATTTTAAAGCTTCTTTTATGACTTTGTGGGACTCAAGCCAATACTTAGGCTTGTCATAGACTTGCTCCAACAGTAACCACACTTTATCCCCGATTTGATAGGATGGATTTTGAACACGATGCTGCTCTGCACAATAGTTGTACTGCTCTTGAGCTTTATGGATCTTTTCCTTGAGTTCTTTATGAGGTACTAGGCCTTATCTCTAGAAAGTGTGTTCTTGACATGAGGTACTAGGACTTATCTCCATGAGGTACTAGGCCTTAGCTTTATGAATGTTCATGAGGTACTAGGCCTTATCTCTAGAAAGTGGGTTCTTGACATGATTTGAGAGTTGTTTATCCATCCTTGGATGTTGTCCATAATTTGCAAAGATGGGAGTGTGCTTGGTAGATGTATGAGAACTATTATTATAGGCAAACTCTGCAAAGGGTAAAAGCTCAAATGAATCATCAGTCTATGGATGATTAGCTGTAGATAAATTAACTTAAATACTAAGGAGCCTGCATAGACTATTCTAGAAGCTCAATATGAACTTTGGGCCTCGATCACTGACAATGTCATCAGGTAGTCCGTGAAGCCTAAATATGTATCTGAGAAAAAGTCTTGTAGTGGCTGCACCTGTGATTGTCTTGGTAGTTGGAATGAAGTGTGCCATGATTGTAAATCTATCCACTATAACAAGAATGGCATCATATTTATCCGACCTTGGTACATCTCTGATGAAGTCCATAGATAATGAAGCCCATGGCCTTTCTTGAATAGGTAAAGGTTGGAAAAGGCCATGAGGCTTATGTCCTGGTACTTTAGATCTATTGCAAGAATCACAGGTTCAGATATATTATTTACTTCCTTCCACATTTGAGGCCACCAAAAATCCCTTGATATGACTTCTATTGTTTTATTCACTCCAAAATGTCCTGCTACAAGGTTGTCATGACATTATTGAAGTACTTGGATCCTGGGAGTTCGTGCATGAACATACAATAGGTTCTTATAAAATAGTAGCCCATCCTTTTCTTGGAATTCATTTACTTCTTGAATCTTTCCTTCTTGATTTTTTTGCTTAACGTCACAAAACAATTTATCTCATGGTAGATTCTCATGGATCAAATGATTCAAGGCTGAATCTTCATGATGGCTTGAAGAGATAGCTGTTAACTAGAGATACTCAGGCTTGAGTAATATGCTCTCCTGTTGATCAAAGGCCTCTTCACCATTCTTTGGTGCAAGGTAAGATCCGCTTGACAAGGCATCTCACCGACATTGTTGATGTCCTGGACGGTATGTGATGACAAAGTCGAATCTAGATAAAGAGTTACTCCATCGAGATTTCCTTCTATTGAGGATGTTGGGGGTCATAAAATACTCTAGGTTTATGTGATCTGTATACACAATAACTTTTTGAGCTGCTCCTTCTATATGGTCATGCCCGGTATCAAACGCATCCACTATAGCAAGAAGTTCTTTATCATGAATTTCATACTTAATCTGTGGAGGGGAAAACTTCCTTGAATGATATACAATTGGATAGAGGTGTCCGTCATCTCCATGTTGGGAAAGGATCACCCTCAGGGCAAAGTCAGATGCATCTGTCTCTAAGAAAAAAGGCTTGGTAGAGTTAGGGTGAACTAGAATTGGAGCACTAGTGAATGATTTTTTAGGGTCTGAAAGGCTTTCTCTGCATCTTCATTACATGAGAATTTTGTGTTTCTTGTAGAGTTAGGGTCTGAAAGGCTTTCTGTGCATCTTCATTACATGAGAATTTTGTGTTTCCTGTAAGCTAGGTAAGGGGTGTCACTATTTTTTAGTAATCTCTTATGATTATCCTGTAAAAATTGGCAAACCCTAGAAAACAATGTATATCTTGAACACTGAAAGGTGGTTTCCAATCAAGGATTGTTTCTATCTTCTTGGGGTCCATAAAAATCCCTTTAATTGATACAATGTACCCTTAAAATTCCACTTTTGTCTGATGGAAAGAGAACTTCTCCAATTTCGCATATAATCCTTTTTCTCTTAGTTTCTCTAGGACTATCTTTACATGACATTCATGAGCCTCTAGATTTTTTTGAGAATATCAAGATATCATCAAGGTATATTACAACAAAATCATCCAAAAGCTCTCAAAAAATATCGTTCATCATATATTGGAAGACACCTAGACCATTTTTGAGACCGAATGGCATTACTCATATTCAAAATGGCCATACCTTGTTCTAAATGATGTCTTCCATTCGTCTTGTTCTCTGATCCTCAAAACGTTGTAAGCTCCTTGAAGGTCAGTTTTGGTGAAGGACTTTGCTTTTCCAAGGCTTTTCAAGAGCTCTTGTATGAGTGGTAGAGGGTATCTATTCTTTATAATGACTTTACTCAATCCACGATAGCCTACACACATCCGAAGAGTCCCACCCTTCTTCTTTACAAATAAGATAGGATCTCTTGGTGAAGACTTTGTGTGTTTGATAAACCATTTGCTATATTCTCATCAATGTTCTTGTGTATTTTTGTGAGTTCATCTAAGGATAGTCTGTAGATTGGTCCAAAGGGTGGTTGTGCTCCCTCTTGAAGTTCAATGGCACAATGATAAGGTCTATGCTTTGGGAGGATACCTGCATGCTTCTTTTCAAAAACATCTTCAAAGCCTTTGTACTGATTGGGTAGTAGTAGTGCAACATCTTTATTGGATTCTTGAGCTAGTATGGCAAAGATCATATATGTCGGTTCCTTCCTTACTGCATGTATGAGGGCTTTGGCTCCAACATATGTCAGGTTCTTCTGGATATCTCGACATGTGATTTTACACGTTTCCCAATTAATGTATGGATTATGTTTCTTTAGCCAAGGCATTCCAATGATAACTAGATGTAGTGGGCTCGATATTACATTGAAATATATGTGGTATTTATGGTCATCAAGGTATACTCTTAATGGTTTGGTTTCCATGGTTATATTCCCAGATGCTAGAGGTCTCCATCTACTACTTCATCTACTACTAGTTTGTTCTTTCAAAGTACAAGAATTCCCTGTTTTTTAATCAATCCTTCATCGATGAAGCATGAGGAGGCTCTTGAATCTACTAGGGCTGTAAGGGAAGGGTTCTTCTTGGGCATGATTAACAAGACATGTGCAAGATGTGTTTCTATGGGTGGAGCTAGAATTATGAGACCCTTTCTTATATCATGGTCGAGTGTAGGATCTCTTTTACAACTGGACTTCCTCTTTTCCCTACTAGACAAGGGTGGGTACGACTCTGGAGTTTGTTCTCTTGTTGGAACAATTAACTGCAATATGTCCGGGGTTTCCGCAATAGAGGCATAACTTGTTTTTCTCTCCTTCTCTATTTCTCTTGTGGTGTTAGAGGCTTGAAACTAGTTACATCTATTTGCATAGGTTCAAGCATAGATTCGTCTTTAGGAGTGGGCTGGAAGGGTTTCCATTAGCGAGGTCTTCCTTCTACTTTTTTTTCTCGTTTCCTTTCAAAAAGTCGATTATCGCATTGAATAGCTTGCATGATGTATTCATTCAATGTCTTAACCTCTAGCATCATGAACAAAAGGTCCTTCACATCATCTCTCAAACCCCATCTTAATTGGCTTATGAAATAATCTTCATGCCAAGTGAGATCACATATCAACTGCCTAAATTTTGATGCATAGGTAGAGGTAGGGTGGTTACCTTGACGTAATTTTTGAAGTTTTGTTTCTGCCACTCAACTTGTGTCTGCATCTCCAAAAGTGGAGGTGAGTTCTCAAAGAAACCCCTCATAATCGTGAAGTACTGCCATGTTCTTGGGGCAAACCATGATAACGCTTGGCCACAGAGCAAGGTACCAATAAAGCCGACCTTGGATGCCTCATCAAGATATCTATCAGGTTCCATAAGGATGTACAATTTGACTTCCTTGATAAATCCATGAAACTTTGTGCAATCCCCATCCACATTTTCTGGCATGAAAATCTTAGGTTCCTTCCTAAAAGATGTAGTAGGCCATTGATTCACTTGAATTCTCCCTTGACTTGCTTGAAGACACCCGATTCATTCTTGTAATTCTTGGAGGAATGCACCTACATGCACTAGATGTCCCATCTCGACTTGTGTGTGTCGATGAGTTAGGTCCTCGACTTGTTGTTGGACACTCTGAAGTGATGCTACAATCTACTAATAAGCATTCTCCATGATGCTTGGTCTTGGATACAAGCTAGTCTTGCCAAAATGTCAGGGGAGCACTAGATTGTGCTCTTTGACTATAGTAGACAAGATTTGGGAAATACATTTCTTATTACAAGATCACCCACACAAGGGAAACAATACAAGAATATGTAACTGATACAAGATGTCCCACAACCCAAGACTGATAGGTATGAAAAATTGGATCAGAGATGATACAAGACGTCCCACAACCTGGGACTGATAGGCTTGAAGCAAGATGTCTAGGTTACAAGAACTCCCTTTAGGGAGATGATCTAGATACAAGAAATAACTAGACAAGATCTCATACTACGAGATTACAAGAAGACAAGATTAGATGTCCAGAAACTAGACTAGACAAGACTAGAACAAGGAACAAGACAAGAACTGGAACTAGAACTTGGAGAGTACTTACCTGGCGGTCATGAATCCTTGAGCTCCCAAGACTAGTATTGGCAAGACTCAGAATGAATGTGGTCAACCCCTCCTTATATAGGTTTTCCAAAGGCGGTTCAAGGGCAGTTATGAATTGATGATGGCATCAATTCGAAGCATGGTCTCTGGATGTTAGAATCAAGCAAGAAGACAGTTGATCTTAGGGTTTTGGAACATTTCAGACACAATGGAAGCATTAATTTCCCAAAATTCAGAATTAATAATGAGATATAGAAGTCAAATGGAATATGGGGTTTAGAAAATCTCCTTTATCCATGAAACTTCAACATGCTTAGTTATTGCATGATATACAGGATTAGCAGCCAAATGAAGTGAGCTAGTGTTATCTCCAAAATTCATAGGAATGTATGTATGTATCCCCAAATATGAGTAGAACCGCTTAAGCCACATTGCCTCTTGTGTTGCATTTGCTAGGCCCCTATATTCAGCTTTAGTTGATGACAATGCCACAATTGATTGTTTCTTTGATGAGCATGAAATCAACCTTGATCGTGAAAAAGATAAGTAGCCAGAGGTGCTCCTCCTATCATCTTTTGAGCTAGCCCAATCTCCATCAAAATATAGCTTGATAACCAAGTCAGATGTAAATGGACAGAATAGCCCTTCATTTATGGTACCCTTCAAGTATCTTAAAATCCTTTTGGTAGATTCCATGTGAGTTTTTCTTGGTGTATGCATGAATCTACTCAATGCACTTACTCCATAGCATTCTCCACTCTTGTTAGGGTTGCATAATTGAGACTCCCAACAAGTCTTTGGTAACATGTAATGTCTTCAATGTGAAGAGATGGATAGGTATGTGCTTGAAGATGAAGAGGTGTTGCAAAATCCTTGATCTACACCAGCCAAATGAACTCCAGAAGTATATGGTGGGCCCTTTTAGCTTGCCAATGGATGTATTAGACACCCTATGTACCTTGGAAGATCACTCTCAAAAAGATAGATCAAAACAGATAAGTTGGAGTTAGCTCAGAGGTGAAAACTTGCTATTCTTGGTTCATACACCTGTCCAATGTTTTACATAATTCTCTGATCACAGCAGCAATTAGCTCAATTCCTCCTGGGGAAGTCTAGGCAACTTAAAGAGCTAACTTTCAAGAGTAATCCCATAAAAAATAATGAACCACACACTGAGAATGACTTTTAACAAGTGATGACATCATCCCCATTTTCACGGGCTGCTACAGAAATAGACTAGTGAGCAGAAAAATCAACAGAACTCAAAATGTAGGAATCCAATGATTATGAAAATTTGTATGGTTATACTATACAGTAAGCTGAATCCAACAAGCTTTAAATCACTGAATTTGCATACGTAACCACTGAGAAATGGCTCTGACAAGATGAGTCAAAAAGTCGGGTACCTGACAGAGAAGTGAAGATGAACAGACCCTATTGACTTCAAATGAACATAACTGAAGATTGCAACATCCAAATGACATGAAAATTTGTGAGCATATAGTAGACGTATAGAGCTAACTTTACCAAGTTAAATCACTGAAAATGATGCACCAAGCTCAGAGAAAACATCTCTGCAAGCTGACTGAGAAAACTGAGAGTAATGGCAGTGAGTAGTACACTTCACAAGAACATGGAAATATGAACCCAAATGATAATGAAAATGAAAGTATATTGCTTGTAAAATACAATGGACTTACTGATACATATGTGTGCCTTGTAATCACACCTTGATATGGCATAAAGCTCAGCTCTTGGAGGTCTTCACATAGGTCTCTCTAACCACGACTAAAACTGCCATCTATTTATAGTTGAGTTTGGGAGGCTAACTTCCCTCAATCACTCTCCAATCAATCAATGATTGATTTGATTCTCTACCTACCACAAATCACGAATTCGTGGCTCCTCTTTCCATTCTTGATCAAGTGGACTCAACCACTTAAGATTCTCTTACTTTTACATTAAGTAAACTCTTCAAAAGTTACAAGAGGTAGTTCACAAGTGAACTTTACATAGTCTTCTTTTTAAAACTTCTTCTAAGACTTTGTGAGACTCAAGCCAATACTTAGGCTTGTCATAGACTTGCTCCAACAGCTCCCCCTCAAGCCAATTATGCTTGAGGTCTTCAATCTTCCAAGATTACCTGCAAACCAATCATAGCCTTGAATTTGCAAAGCTTTGTACCATCCAATGCTTTGGTTAGAATATCTGCACATTGTTGATGAGTGGACACATATGATATTTGAATCTCTTTGCTTAGAACCTTTTCTCGTACATAGTGATAATGAACTTCAATATGTTTAGTCCTTGCATGAAAAATAGGATTAGCAACCAAATGAATAGAACTCATATTGTCACCAAAAATAGTTGGAGTTCCGAACTCCAATCCAAGATCTTTGAATAATGTCTTCATCCACATAGCTTCTTGTGTAGCTATGGCAAGACCTCTATATTCAGCTTCAGTAGAAGAGAGAGCAACTATGGGTTGCTTCTTGGATGACCATGAAATAAGCTTTGAACCTGCAAAGGTAAGATAACCTGAAGTGCTCCTTCTATCTTCCTTGGAGCCAGCCCAGTCTGCATCAGAAAATAGCTTCAAACCTAAATCAGATACATAAGGGTAATAAAGTCCTTCATTTATGGTTCCTTTGAGATACTTGAGAATCCTTTTGGCAGCATCCATATGTGGTTTCCTTGGTGTGTGCATAAATTGACTTAGCACACTCACACTGTAACATATATCTACTCTTGTCAATGTGGCATAGTTGAGACTACCCACTAGTCTTTGATATGATGCGATGTCCTCTATGAGTTCACCTTCATGTGAGCTCAATTTGTGATTGACCTCCATTGGAGTACCTACAATCTTACAATCTTGCATCCTGAATTTTGCCAACATGTCCTTAATGTACTTTCTTTGAGTGAGAAACAAACCATTATCTTTGTAGACAACTTCCAAACCTAGGAAGTAGGTAAGTGAACCCAAATCACTTATCTTGAACTCTTCTCTCATCTGATCTTTGATCTTCCTCATACCATCTGCATCATTTCCTGTCAATATAATATCATCTACATATACACATAGGTAGATGACCTCAGAATTACTCTTTTTAATAAAGAGTGAGGGATCTGCCTTGCTTGGTTGAAAGCCTTTGTCCTGCAAGAATGAAACAAGCCTGAAATTCCAAGCTCTTGGAGCTTGCTTGAGACCATACAATGCTTTGTTAAGTTTACACACATAATCAGGATAAACTTGATTCTCAAAACCAGGTGGTTGTGCCATATATACCTCTTCTGTTATCCAACCATTCAAGAATGCATTCTTTACATCTAGTTGAAGTATCTTCCAATTCTTGGAAGAGGCAATACTAAGCAAAACCCTAATAGTAGGCATCTTTGCCACAGGAGAGAAAGTCTCCTCATAATCAATTCCCTGAGTTTGTGCAAAGCCTTTTGCTACAAGCCTTGCCTTATACCTGTTAATGGAACCATCAGAATTCTTCTTGAGTTTATAGACCCATCTTGAGCCTATTACCTTCATGGATGAAGTCTTGGGCACCAAATCCCAAGTGTTGTTTTCCTCAAGTGCTTCAATCTCTTCCTTCATTGCATGCTTCCATTCTGTTTTTGCTTTGGCCTCTTCAAATGATGATGGCTCCTCTTGGTTTATGTCTTGTGCTATGTAGATAGAATGTTTAGTTACTAATGAGGTGTCAAACCCATACCTTTCTGGTTTTTTCTTTTCCCTCATAGATCTTCTTAGGCCATGATGTGATGATTCTGCCTCATGTCCAAGTTCCTGCAATTTTGCTTTACCTTTAGACTTCCATGCTTTGATCTTTTCCATGTGAGATTCTTCATCATCCTCTGAGGTGTCTTGTTCTTTAATCTTTGATTGTTCTCTACCAAGCTTTGGAAAATCTTCTTCAAGATCATATGGTACATTGATCTTCCTGCATGAATCTTCATACCATGAATTGTTCTCATCAAAAACTACATCTCTGCTTAGCAAGAATCCTTTGTTGGTAGGGTTGTATAACCTGTAGCCCTTTTGATTGTTGTTATATCCAATAAATACACACCTTTCTGCTTTTGGATCCATCTTGCCTCTAACCTGTGAAGGAACATGAGCAAAAGCAATACATCCAAAAATTTTACAATGATCTAAGCTTGGTCTTCTTCCATTCCAAGCCTCATATGGAGTCATCCCATCAAGGGATTTTGAAGGCAACCTGTTAATCAAGTAAGTGGCTGTAGATACAGCCTCAGCCCATAAGTAATTAGGTAAATGCTTTTCATTTAACATAGACCTTGCAACTTCAACAATTGTCCTATTCCTCCTTTCTGCCACTCCATTTTGCTCAGGAGTGTACCTTGTAGTTACCTCTCTTTTGATTCCTCTTTCTTGAAGAAAAGAATCAAAACCATGGGAGAAGTATTCTCCCCCTCCATCTGACCTTAGCCTTTTTAGTGATTTACCTGTTTGATTCTCCACAAGAGCCAAATATCTTTTGAACCATGAAAAAACTTCATCTTTGTGTTTCATAAAGAATAGGATAGTCCATCTGCTGCAATCATCAATAAAGGAAACATAATACCTTGATTTAGATATTGAAGTTTCCTTGCTAGGTCCCCATACATCTGTATGAACCAACTCCAAGAGATCTCCATGCATATAACCTTTCTTCATGAATGGTAACCTGTGAAACTTTCCAAATTGACATGCACTGTACTTATAAATCATATGTTGTTTTGACAAATTAGGAAGTCCAAGTACACTTTGGTCCCTGCAGATTTGCTTTAATGACCTTTCACCAATATGTGCTAACCTTTTCTGCCATACTTCCAATTCTGTGAGTATCTGACTACCATAATTAAAGAGAGCAATGTTTCTAGTGTCTTGTAATTCAAATGTGAACAATCTACCTGTCTTTTCGCCTTTTGCAATTCTTCTGAATCCTTGACTTGGATCTTTAACAAATGCTCCTGCTTTTGTGAACCTGACTTGCAACCCTTTCTCTACTATCTGCCCAACACTTATCAAATTCTTTGTAATGGTAGGGACATAGAGTACCTTACTGAGTAGGTTGATGTTTCCATCAGGTGCTTTGACATTGCCTATTTTCTCCACAGGATGTTTTGTATCATCTCTTGTTTGTACCTCATGCTTATTCCTTGGATCTTCTAAATCTGATAGGAGTGCCACATTTCCTGCCACATGATTTGAACAACCTGAATCTATGTAGAAAACATGCTCATCAGATTTACCTTGTGGCATAGCCATGTTCATGATCAATAATGAATCCTCTTTGTTTGAGTCTTCTGTGTAGTTATTGTAGTCTCTCCTTCCTTTGTAGCCTCCTTGATAGTTTGAATGATTGTAGTTGTTGTAGTTGCCATGGTAGTTGTTGAACCTTCCTCTTGAGTAGCCATAACTTCCTCTATTGTATCCTCTGCCTCTTTGATTCTTGGAATTCCTAAAGCAATTTTCAGTTGTATGATTAGTTAATCCACAAATAGAACATGAGTTGGAGTCTTGGGATCTCCCCCTGCCTTGTCTACCTCCTCTTCCTCTACCTCTACCATGTCTTCCTCCACCTGCATAGTTAGCTTGATATGTAGCTGCTTCATCATCCACTTTCTTTGCCTTTCCTTTGTTATCTTTAGACTTGCTTTTATCCGTGTATAAAGGTGAAGATTGATTACCTTTAGAGCTTTCTCCATTTTTGATAAGCTTTGCCCCTTGAGTAAGTAGTTGTCCAATGAGTGTGTTGAAATCAGGTACATGCATGTCCATGTACAAATCCATAGCTGTGGTGAATGCTTCCCACTTGTCATCTGCCTTCAAGCCATTGATGACCTTCCTTACAATTTGCTCTTCATCTATTACCTCTCCAATGCTTCCCAACTGATCCGCTATGTCCTTGAGCTTTGTGACAAAATCAGTCACATTTTGTTTGGGAGCCTTCTTGAGAGTTGTGAAATCTAGCCATAGTTGATGCTTCCTAGCTTTAGTACTTGAAGAAAAGAAAGCTTCAAGTGCATCCCACACTTCCTGATATGTCTTACAACTTCTAATGTGAGGCAACAAAAAATATGAGATAGAGTTGAGGAGATAAGACCTTGCAAGTGCATCCTTGGAGCACCATGTGCTCAATCTTTCTTGCTCTTCTTGTGTTGGTTGACTTTTGTTCCTGAAACTTGGCATAACTTCATCTCCAGCCACATAACCATATAGACTTCTACCTTGGAGATAAGCTTCCATTCTTAATGACCAAGCTGAGTAGTTACCTCTGTCCAATTTGTCAATTGATGAAGGAAATCCATCTGCCATGTTGTCCAACCTTGCTCTGATACCACTGTGAAGAGATGGATAGGTATGTGCTTGAAGATGAAGAGGTGTTGCAAAATCCTTGATCTACACCAGCCAAATGAACTCTTGAAGTATATGGTGGGCCCTTTTAGCTTGCCAATGGATGTATTAGACAGCCTATGTATCTTGGAAGATCACTCTCAAAAAGATAGATCAAAACAGATAAGTTGGAGTTAGCTCAGAGGTGAAAACTTGCTATTCTTGGTTCATACACCTGTCCAGTGTTTTACATAATTCTTTGATCACAGCAGCAATTAGCTCAATTCCTCTTGGGGAAGTCTAGGAAACTTAAAGAGCTAACTGTCAAGAGTAATCTCATAAAAAATAATGAACCACACACTGAGAATGAGTTTTAACAAGTGATGACATCATCCCGATTTTCATGGGCTGCTATAGAAATAGAACAGTGAGCAGAAAAATCAACATAACTCAAAATGTAGGAATTCAATGATTATGAAAATTTGTATGGTTTTACTAGACAGTAAGCTGAATCCAACAAGCTTTAAATCACTGAATTTGGATAAGTAACCACTGAGAAATGTCTCTGACAAGATGAGTCAAAAAGTCGGGTACCTGACAGAGAAGTGAAGATGAACAGACCCTGTTGACTTCAAATGACCATAACTGAAGATTGCAACATCCAAATGACATGAAAATTTGTTAGCATATAGTAGACGTATAGAGCTAACTTTACCAAGTTAAATCACTGAAAATGATGCACCAAGCTCAGAGAAAACATCTCTGCAAGCTGACTGAGAAAACTGAGAGTAATGGCAGTGAGTAGTACACTTCACAAGAACATGGAAATATGAACCCAAATGATAATGAAAATGAAAGTATATTGCTTGTAAAATACAATGGACTTACTGATACATATGTGTGCCTTGTAATCACACCTTGATATGGCATAAAGCTCAGCTCTTGGAGGTCTTCACATAGGTCTCTCTAACCACGACTAAAACTGCCATCTATTTATAGTTGAGATTGGGAGGCTAACTTCCCTCAATCACTCTCCAATCAATCAATGATTGATTTGATTCTCTACCTACCACAAATCACGAATTCGTGGCTCCTCTTTCCATTCTTGATCAAGTGGACTCAACCACTTAAGATTCTCTTACTTTTACATTAAGTAAACTCTTCAAAAGTTACAAGAGGTAGTTCACAAGTGAACTTTACATAGTCTTCTTTTTAAAACTTCTTCTAAGACTTTGTGAGACTCAAGCCAATACTTAGGCTTGTCATAGACTTGCTCTACCATTCAAGCAACTCAAACCCTACAATGCTTTCCTTAATTTACAAACATAATTAGGTTTGGCTTTGTCTTCATATCCTCGTGGTTGAGCCATATAGACCTCTTGAGAGATCCATCCATTCAGAAATGCATTTTTAACATCTAATTCGTACAAGTTCCAATTCTTTGAAGCAGCAATACATACTAAAACTCTGATAGTTGGAATCTTTGCCACAGGTGATAAGGTCTCCTCATAATCCACTACATGGGTTTGAGAAAACCCCTTTTCCACTAGTCTTGCTTTATACCTATTTATTGTACCGTCTGAATTCTTTTTCATTTTGTACATCTACTAGAACCTATTACCTTCATGAATGGTTTTTCAAGAACCAAATCCCAAGTACTATTCTCTTGAAGTGCTTCAATTTCTTCATGCATAGCTTCTTTCCATTCTTCCTTCTTGTTGGGTTCTTCAAATGAAGAAGGTTCTTCTGCCATAGAATCTTTTGCCATCTATATGGAATGATTGAACACTCAGTCACAACAAAGGAGAACAAAGACATGTTCTCCATTTTTTTAAAACTAAAGACCATGATATCAAGCAATAAAGTGTTCATTTCACAATATCTAGTAAGAATCACTTGTTCTTGCTTGTAAACATTGAGTAGAAGCTTGAATCTATAACCCAAGTAGTTAGAGATAGATATGTCAAAATGCTTGGTGCCATGAAAACTAACTGTTCAGCATGATCAAGAACCCCACATCATGACCTTTGACATAAGAGATTAGAGTTAAAGGTACAAGTAATAATTGGCGAGCCCCTTCATTACATCTAGAACCTCAGCAAGCACAGATTATAGGCGATCAAAAGCTACTCAAAATTCGTAGTACAATCCACAAATTCATCAGAGAAATGCTCAAGATAAGTATAGCTTTGCACAAAATCGAAGCAAAACTTGGCATTATATTTCTATTAAAATGATGTTTACATTTCATGTATGTTTTACAAGAATAATAACATCCTACAATAGAAGCTGATCATAGGTTTCCTAAGGCTCATGCATAATGGGATCTTCTAGAACCCTAGAACTCATCTCCTACTTCTCTTGCTCCAAGATTGGCTCTTCAAGGTCAGCCATGTCTCTCGGTTCATGTGGAAGTGGGGGAACAGGCTCCCTTGAAGTTGGTTGGAGTCTCTCTGTCTCTACAATGTGCTTCCTTCCAACCTCGTGGTCTTCATCTTAGCATTCATTCAACCCATTGATTCTCATTCTAATGAAGCTCACTTGAGCATCATCCTTCTCCACAACTATAAAGTGCCTTAACATCTTTAAGGAACAAGTGAGAGTTGTTCCTGAAATAGATGAAAACCACATAGAGGCCGATCAATATCATGGCTAATGAGAAATGTTACAACTGAAATTACCTGTGCCAAAAAAAGCTCCAGGACCAAGGCATCATCATTGGAGAATAGTTGAATCAATCTCATTATAAGCTTTTGTGGCTTCTGATATGGGTTAACCAATGTCCTGTCCCCAGCCACATGACGAAGTTTCTTGGTAACTGCTGGGAACACGAGCACATTGGAGATCCCATTCTCATTGCAATGCTTCATGACTCTTCTTTTGCTTACTTCATCATAATAGCCAACTGTAATGCATTAGGTGGAGCTCACAAATCTACGCAAAGGAGTATGATTCACGTTTGTCTTCACACTGCCAACGAGAACAATAAGTAAGAGAGAGCATCATTTAAGCTAGGGAGATAGAAAGAAGATCACTTACCATGTGAGGCACTCCACAGCATGACATCTTGACTTCAAAGTAGTTGAAACAGAGAAAGACTGCTCTCTGCTATGGAAAATTACTATCCTTCAAAGAGGAGACATAGTCAAATTCGCAAAATCAGTGACCATCTTCGGAATCTGAGGGTGCTTGAAAGGCTTGTCATCATTCACTAATCCCAACATTCTAAATCCATAGGGTATGTCTGCTATAAGAAGGGAGAAATGCTTTCTAGGCACAACGGTACAAATATTATTTACATCACTATAGAATACATTGTAATATACAGGGCTAAGAGGGTCTAGGGGATTGGAGAAAGACTTCAGATCAGGTTCATCATCAAAATCTATCTCCTTGGCTTTAAGTCTGGATTTTGCATGCCTTGTTCTTTGAATGTGAGCCAAGAATGCAGGGGGACAACCATCTAATGCCTTTGTAGACTTACTTTTCTTTGGTTTCTACAGAAGCAAGTGGAAAGACAATTAAAGGAGCTCTTTGATAAACAAGTGGAAACATGAGAAATCGATGCGTGGCATCGATTTCTTGTCTAGGTCGATGCTAGGCATCGACTTTCTACTGAAACTCGATGTGTGGCATCGATCGCTCCCATAAGTTGATGCATGGCATCGACTTATGCCACTATATCGATGCCAAGCATCGAGTTTCCTCAGTAAATTGATGCCAGACATCGAATTTCAACAGTAAGTCGATGCCAGGCATCGAATCTTTGTACTAACTCTATGTCAGGCATCAAGTTAGTACTAAAAGTTGATGCCTAGCATCAACTTAATGGTAGGTCAATGCCAGGCATCGAGCTAGACAGCAAACTAGGTATCCATAATAGAACCTACCCAATCACAAAAGAGGATAAAATACTTCGATAAAGCTTTGTATGATGAGGTGGTTGGATACTCTGCTTGGACCTCTATCCAAGAAAAGCAACCCAATGTCTTCATCATCACCTCCTAAATGTTTATGTATACTTTATGACTACAATCACAAACATGAAAAGGAGAGTAGGTTAGAGCAGAAATATGGGATTAGGGAAAAAGGATATGAGAATAACATACATACTTATTAAGCTCAGTCACCATCTCCTCTAGGCTTAACTCCTTGGAGATTACCCTTGACAAATTTGATCTAATCAAAGTATCATCCTTGATTCCTTGACGAGCTCCCCATGGTGTTAGCTTCATGTCCTTAGGAGCCTCTTCAATAGAACGGTCAAGATTCCTTCCCTTTCCCCTCAAATCAACCTGAGGGTCTGGCCTCGACTTCTGTTGCTTTTGGCCCTTGACCTCCTTGTTCTCCCACATTGTGAAAATCTTATCCTTCAGATCCTAGATCTCACCTGTTCTGAATGCAAGCTGAAACCATGGATCATACTTTCACAAAGCTTTAGACTTCCTATTTTCATCTAGTGCAATGCCAACCTCAATAAGCCATTGCTTTTGCAAATTGGGATGTACTCTGCCAGCCTCCTTCATGAGGAAATCTTCATATTCATGGTGGAAGAACCAAATTCTCTATATGGAGAACATCTTTTGCCTGTAGTCATTATCATTGTTGTGATCCCAAGCAAGAAGCTTGGCTTCTTCAGCTCTAAGCTCATCATAGATTTTTCACTCTACATACCTAAAGAAGAATGTGGTGGGGTGCTCCTTCACAAGTTGTCTACGGGCCTCTACAGAGTGTGAACCGCCAATAACATAATATGTGTAATCTTTGAGTAGGCCCTCATTGAAATCCTCCATAGAGCTGCACTCATTCCGATCCACCATGACGAGGAATGGTACAATAGTAGCATGAGGATTTATCTTCATTTTCTTCTTAAGATTTTGCACATGCAAATTATGTGGCTCCCTTATCTCAAGGGGCCTCCTCCCTATGACTGGATCAGTTGGTGGCCTATGGATGATATTGATTGGTAGGTGGAACAACTGCGCCTTCTTCATAAGATTTCTCTGAGCTATGTCCTCCCTCATCTTGTTCTGCTCAGTGCTTAGAATTCCCAATGCAAGTTCACCACCAGGTGCAACAATAATATCCTGAGAGCTAGAGCTTGACTCAGAAGACTCCTCATCAGCCACTCTCTTGTTTTTCTTCAATGGCTTCTTCTGCATGCACTGCTTACCCTTTGCCTTTACAGGGGTTGTCATCTTCTGCTATGTTGGCATAATGTTGCCCTGGATCCATGGCATCAAGTCTCTAATCACATTCATTGAGTCTGTGTAGATCTCTACAAGACTCTCTGGCACACAACACTCCGAGCACAAGAAATCCATCTTGCAGATTACATTTCGTAGCCCCTTTGATGTCTCTACCAGGAAAAGAAGGTCGTCAAAATCCTCATCTTCATAGTCTAGCTTGAACACAAGGCCATACTGAAATGCTTGTCTTGGCGTGATCATGCCTCTCCCATAGGCCCCTCCAAATACAAGGAGGACTACATTCTTCTCTTCAACATACTGAAGGCACCACTCCAGGTTTGTCATGTCCCGGAGTGGACGATGTTTCCTTATGACCTCTATCTCCTTCGGTCTCTCCTTCCTAGTTGCATCATCCTCAACTATTTTGATGCTGCTCTATCCACTAGATGACATGCGAACTAGGTTGTTGGCCCTCTCAGAGGATAAGGATGCTAGGCTTTTCTTGGATTTGAGGGTGTAAGTCCATGCCAGACATCGACTTTAGGGTGCAAGTCAATGCCAGGCATCCACTTTAGGGTGCAAGTCGATGCTTGGCATCGACTTGCACACAAAGTCGATGCGTGGCATCGACTTGCACCCGGAGCTCGATGCTTGTCATCGAATCTCATCGGAAGATGGATCGAGAGTTCATGAGCAAAGAAAATTAAAATCGCTAGAAGAGATACTATTTCCAAAAAAATGAAAAGGAGTCTTTTAGGAATCTTTTCTGTGGTGTGACTTTCTCTACCTTTGGGTACTCTTGCCAACATTCTTCTTCTCCATCAGAGCTTCCTTGTTGGTTTGCTAAGCTCTATGTGCCTTTGTTGTCTATGCTCGATTGCTCTCTCTCGCTCGTCGATTTTGGAAATGAGAATGATATCCTCCTCTGCTATTTATAGGCACTTGGGTTACTTGAACCAGAGACTAACTAGATCTAACTGAATGAATCTAGTTTCTAACTAGATCAGTCAACTAATCTAACCAGGATCCAATTTCTTTTACAAAATATAACCAAACTTAAGATACTTGGAGCTTTGTGAGGCAATAAATGAAATGACCACAACAAAACGAGTAAATTTGCTTTTACAATCTCACAACTTTCCTTTATCATATGCACTCCTTTTGGAGATTGTGCACTAATCGAGGACTTTCCATTTCTAATGACCACAGGCTCCCACTCCTTCGAACATTTGCAACCAATTAGACTCCCAATATGGTGGACCTTGTAGACTACATTGGACATGAGAGCTTGGAGGTGGTGCTCAGACTTTGAGTGTTGCTTTAATTGGCTGTCTCAATAGTTTTGGATTGACATTCATTGATGAAAAAGTGAGGTGTTTGCAGATGCTCATTCGATACCAGTAGCACATCCAGTAGCCAATTACATAACCCATACCATTGTTTTCCATCCAACCTCATAGGTTGCATTGTAGGTTCCTATGGCAAACCAAGGGCATGTTGCCACCTTACACAAGATAGTGCACTGATTTAGGCTCCCTATTGATGTTCATGACATTGTGCCACTCTTTTGCACACATAAAATACAATATATCTTTCATAAATCCTCCATCAATGATTATGTGATTTCCACTAGGACATCACCCAAGGATATCATTCTATGCTTCATAGTTGCTATGTTGAACCTGTAGTATAAGACCTAAATTATATTGAGGTATTTTTACTCTTAGATTGCCACTACAAAGATGTTGTATGTTCATTGGGCTTTGTACAACTTAGTGTGCAAATGAGCGGAGTCAATACTTTTTCAGGTGGTTCTTTTGTACTTGGCGAGGGGATAGTGCATTCCAATTGTGAGGAAACTAAGTCTCACCAAAAGTGATTATGCCTCGAGAATCAAGAACTAAGACTAAAAGATTCCTAACGTAACTTAACCTAACAGACAATCTTCGGTCTATAATCTTCAAAACAAAAGAAAACTTGCTTCAAAATACATAAAGAAGTCCATCAAAGATGAAGAAACGACTATATTATGGTTTCACTAAGCAAGAACAAGTTACAAGTGAATGGGACTAGTTGACTCATCTAGTTAGAAACTGGATTCATTTAGTTAGATTAGTTAGCCATTTATTATAATCACTTGAGATGATATATTTTTGTAAAAGAATTCTTGTATTTTAAGGATTAACCAATCAACAATTATTATTATTAAACTTTTGATTTCATGTGTACTTGATGTCACATTTTATGTGACATTTTCACTTGATCTTGGACTTCTACTCATTTAAAAAGGTAATTCATCTTCAGTCTTCTTTGAAGTAAGTGAAGATGAGCTCAATCTTTTCAGTGTATGCTTGAGCATCAGCTTCCTCTAGTCACATTGATATAGTTTTGAATTCATTGTTCTCAGTTGAACATTTCCTCATAAGTGATGGTCTCCATGGTTTAGATTGTGTTTATCATGATTCTATGTTTTCTATTGAGTCATTTAAGTTATCCAATTCGTAGTGCAATGCTGCTCAACCAAATGCACCTCTTGATGTCCCATCTAATCCAACCATTGATCTCCCTTCTTACTCAAGTGCATGTGGAGCAAAGGAAAGGCAAAGCATGCGAAATCTACATTTTAAAAGAAGGCCTTGTGAAGTAAGTCAAAAAAGATTTAAATTTCTTACTTCAGATAGACAGATTGCATTGGATATTGTGAAGCATTGTTGTGGTTTGAAATGTTTGTACAATTTAGGAATGAAGAAACTAAAGCACCTAAGAGATAAATTCCTCCATTTAGACAGTGAAAGGTAGGATATATACCTTTTTTCTCACATGCAAATGATTGAGGATAACATGTGAGTAACACATGTTGCTTTTGAATATTTATTTACTCAAGGGATGCGATGTTGTAGGGCTGCATTTAAATTTTCAATGGGTGTGGGAAATTTTAGAATACATAGGGTTCAAGAGGGGCTTATGAATGGGGATCTTGCTTTGGATACATTCCATGTTGGGACCAAAGGATCTCTTGGACTTCATGCAATGAATTGGATGATGAAATATTTTAGCTTGCATTGTGAGGTTACACCTACAACTTGAATGTTGCACTTGTTAGATAAATTTACTCATCGACAGGTATTTCAAATATATAAAGAAGACATGGAAAATAGAAATGAGAAGTATGTGCTGTATCGTCACTTTACTCGATTATGGAAGCAAGAGTTTAACAATGTTTCTATTCCTAATAAAGTTAGAATGGGTGAATGTTCAGGTTGCACCACTTTGAAAAACATGGCAAAGGGGGCTACAACACCACAAGAAAAAGATAATTTTAAAAACCTTTTAAACAACCATCGTGAGAGTCAAGCTTTAGAGAGAAAGAAAGCAATTCATCAACGAAGTAAAGCACTCAAAAATCCGGTGCATTATATGTGTTTGTTGATAACTGGTATGGATATAAAAAACATGTTTGCCACATTTTATCGCATCCCTAAGGACATTGGAGATGAAGTCCTTGTGCAAATGCATTTGGTTGGTGCTTTGGTATACAATGGAACTATAATGTCCAAGGTTTTATTCACATATCGGAATGTGCATAATGATCCAAACCTTATAGTTACTGCCATTCATTGGGTTTTGCAATCATGGAAGGGTCTTTTGCCACAAACTCTATATTTGCAACTTGATAATATTGCAAGAGAGAATAAAAATTCTACAATCTTTGGATATTTATGCATGCTTGTTGATAAACATGTATTTCAGAAGGTTAAGGTAAATTTCCTTCTCGTTGGGCACACTCATGATCACATTGACCAAATGCTCAGTACGTTCTCTAAGAAGTTGGCACATAACAATGCTTTTACTCTTCCGATTTTATCTGAGATGATTTTAGAAGCATATACTCTGAAACGGGAGCTCCAGATGCGCATGAGAGATCTTCGACAGTTAGACAGAGAGGAAGGGGGCGGAGTTTTCTAGAAATGCATGCTTAATTGTGGAGTTCTGAGGATATCGGGGAATTAGTGCTGGTATGACTGCATCACACTAGAAAAACCTTGATCTCAGAGAGACGCTGCAGAGAAAGGAGAACCGGGAGCAAGCTATGCGAAGAGGAATAAACAAAAGTCATGTGGCAAGTTTGATGGGATCTTCATCTTCTGATGGTGGGGCAATTCATCCGATTTGCTACTGAAAATACATCAAGTTCATGGAATATCATATGAAGATGAAGACTTTGATGCTCGGTCGGCGTAGAAACATCTGATCCCGTAGTGCTAATAACTCTAATTGTTTTTATTTTCTCATGCACAATTCAAACATCTGACAGCAACTAGCAGATGTTCGAATTTTTATGCTCATCTGTTGTACATATCGAAGCTGACTGGATTCTGCTAAGTGCGTGCCGAGGTGCATACATATGTGATCAAAGGAGGCCGATTGACATTTATGTTAAAAAAAACTTGATGAAGGAAAGGAGAAATCATTTTATCTGCTGTGCGGAGGATTTACACATAAAGACAGAGAAGCATGGACAGCCTTTCAGGGGAGTACAAAGCCATCAGATGATCTTTCCATCTATTGGGGCTCATTCCTTGAAATATAGAGGAGGGCTTAGTGCCTCTAGGGAGGGAGTCATTAATAGACTTTTTACAATCTTGCAAAATGTTCTTAATGCCTCTGTTACAGATGTAGAATAAACCTTTTGCAGCACAGGAGAATATCTTCTAGTTTCTGTTCTTCTAGATATGCCACATGGGCTCTCAGCATCTGCCATAAAACAACATCCAAACGATTGCTAACCCCAAGGAGGATCTCTTTATATCCAAGAAGAGAGCAATGAGAGATAGAACAGTACAAATGGATCAAACTCCAAAACTTTTGAGCAACGTTGCAGTTGATGAAGAGGTGAGGGAGATACTCAATTTCCCCACAGAATGGGCAAGTCCCAGCACCTATATTAAATTTCAAAGCTCTGATACTAGTCCAAATACCTTGATGCATAACAAGCAAGAGCAGAAGAGCCTGTTTAGAGGTGGGTGCAAAGGCCCAGATGGTCTTCAACCTGTACCTACATTGGTGCAAGTTCCACTGAGTCTTCCACTTGGACTTGAGCTTGGAAGCAATCCTTTGAGGAGTGAAGTTAGCCTTTTTGAAGGAGGCATACATGTCAGCAAAAACATCTTTCAACTCAACTCTTTTGTGATAATTGAAGTTACTCAACTTGTCAATCAACTAGCTCCTTTTGTCATGCAAAATCTGTTTACAAATAGAGGACAACCCATCAGTCTCATCAATATGATTAGAATTTATTACCTGGTTGTTGAGGGAAAGGGAGCACCAGCTATCAAAATCAGCCTTCCTGCACTTATTCATTCTAATGGATAGGCACAGAGGAGTATTAGTATCAAACCAACCAAAAGAGCTCCGGAACAACACATAAACATTGTTTTCAAAGTAACTGGGTATAGAGTAGCCTTTTTTAACCATCATCCAAGCCCTCCAGAGGGAACAGACCAATCTACTACCTTTAGGAGTGATTTGAGCAGGGGAAGAGACAATATCCCAAAGACTAATGTTGGTCCAGCTGCTGCAGCCAGCAACGAAGAAGTTACTAATATTTCTTTTAATGAGAAGGGACCAAAAGTCTTCAGAATTAGTGGATCTTAAAACCCATTTAGCTGCCATTTGAATAGCCATCTTGGTAGGACATATCAGGCCAAGTCCACCTTGGTCCTTCCTAAGACAACAAGTGTTCCAAGCAACCTTAGGGATTTTCTTATTAGTTTGGGTCCCACCCCAAAGAAACCTCCTGGACAGAGCAATGACTTGAGCAATTTGCTTTTTGGAAGGCATCCAATAGGCAGAAAAATAAGTAAGCATAGGCAGAATGAAGTGCTTTAAGACAAAAGCCCTTTGAGACAGGCCTTGCTGAAAAGACATCCAATGGAAAACTTTTTTCTGGAACTTATCAAGAATCCAATCCCATCTCTGCTCATAAGGAATACCAAATCCCATGGGTATCCCAAGCAACCTAAAAACAACACCATCATTCAAAATGAGGCATTTATTATTCACAACACAGGTTGGGGGAGTTTTATTAGAAGCATGAAACCTAGTTTTAGAATGATTAACCATAGAGCCACTAGCCAAACAAAAAAGGTGCAAATAGTTCAAAAAACTCTCAGCAGACAAGTCGTCAGCCAAAGTAATCATGTTGGTGTCATCTGCAAACATTTGCAGACCTAATTGGGTAGAGGCTACAGGGAAATGGAGCCCTTCAATTAAACCCTGATCCATACAATCTCTCACTAACCACCCAAGAGCATCACTAGTGATGGCAAATAACAGAGGAGCCAAAGGGAAACCTTGTTTTATGGACCTACTGAGCTGAAAGGAGTTAGAGAGGTGACCATTTGTCATTTAGACACTCATGGTACTTACCATTCTATTGATCCTGTTCATAAGTAAAATTTAATTTATATAAGTATGCTTTCTTCTATTTCTTAGATGTCCGCCATACGATACATCTAACTAATTCTTCTGTAGCAGACCTCCACCTCATATAGCCCGCATTGTATTTCAGAAGTGGTTTTGATACCACAACTGAATCCTAATAATTTTTCTTTTTCTTTTTCTTTGTTTTCCTTTTTCTTTTTTTATTTTCTCTTTCTTTTTCTTTTTCTTTTTCCCATCTTGGAGCAGGCATTAATGTACTGCTTGATGTTCTCATTTTTCTCTTTTATTTTTTTCGTAACTTTTTTGTTTAAGGGGAAAGGCTTAACCCCGAATCAGAGCAGAGGATTTAAAAGTATGCTATAGTTAGAGCTAGGATCTCATTTGCTAAACGGTTTCAAAAAATAAAGAAGCCTACTTGTATAAAGTAAAGTCACTTTTACTAAGGGTCGCAGGTCAAGTGTTCCTCTCTCCTATCGTCACAACATATTATAAGTTCCCTAAATTAGACCTTCAACTTATATACATATTCCTATTTTAAATTATTTTCTATTATTTACGTAATTTTACTAAATTTCCCTTTATTTTAGAAACAAATAAAACCCTAATTATGAAATGCATGAAAAGAAACGTTTTTTATAAACAATAAAGAATAATTAGAATTAATTCACCTGATTATTCTTTATCTTCATCTTCGTCTTCTAGGAAGTCTTCGTCCAGCTTGAACTTACTGTTATCTCTTCTTTTAAATAGCTTTATTCTTTTCAGTGCGATCACATTTCTTAACATAGTACCATCAAATTCTCATAATTTATATGTATGTGTCTCAAAAATGGAAACAACAACATATGGTCCAAACCAACGTTTAGTTAGTTTAGGGCGTGCATCATATTGAGTCTCGAAAGTACTATCATATACAAGCACCCAATCACCACTCTCTATTGGTTGCGACCTTAGTCGATGTTTCTTATCAAATATATTTTATTTTTCAATCGTGATATTTTTAATTTTTTAATAGCTTCTTCTAAATTTTTGTTACCTTGTTTTAGTTGTTTAATCCTAAGTGCTAATAATTACTCTGTTGAAACATTATCTTCCCGATCCAAGCTCATCCAATTAACTATTTGAGTATGTATGAGAAATATCGGCTTTTGATAGTACATAAGTTCAGCCGGCATAAAACTAGTTGCTCTCGTGTACATCATTCTATCAGCCCATAGAGCAAATGGGAGATATTTTGGCCATCGTCCAATATCCCCATGGCATTCTTTCAAAATAGCCTTCACTACGGAAGGATGGCCTCGTTCAATTTTTCCATTTGCTTCTGGGTTATAGGAAGTCATAAGAGACAATCGAATTCCATGATGTGCAAATAACTCTCTTGACTCTCTAGCCTCTAACTCACCTCGATCGGCTACTACTTTTTCTACATATCCAAATCTGGATATTACTTCTTCTAAAAGGAATAAGCATACATTATAAGTAGTATTGGAACAATGTGTGCTACCTTCAATGTGATTTGTCAAATCTTCTCGTGCAAGAACGATGTATCTCATACCACTATTGCTTTTAGGCATGGTCACAAGGTCAACTACCCACGTGTAGTGAATACAAAGTGGATATGTCGGATGCAAAGGGTCTCTATGCTTGATAGAGGAATGTAACTCACATGTAATACAAGTGCTCATAATCCTTTATGACCATCCCAAAGGCTTTCATGCATTTCTTACTTAACTTGCACTTGAAAAATTTTTAAGCCTTAAACACTTTGCGGGTTTCTTACCTTTCCTCTGGCATATCTCCAAAGATATCCATCTTTCAAGAAGAAGTTCAAAGACTTCTTCTTGATTCAGAATTGATTTGAGGACCTTCTTGGAATAGGTTGAAATGTACTCAGATAGTATCCTATATCTCGCCACTCTCCTTCATAATTGCCTTCTCTAAATCTCTCGTCCATATAAGTAGATGTTTCATAATTAATTAAGTTTATATGTTTATCTATTGCATCACTGTCATGATCAAACTTTGCTCTTGAGAGCATATCAGCAACGCCGTTATGTTTACCAACAATATGTACAAAAGCATGATTAATAAATTTAATAAAGGCTATCCATCGTAACATAGTTATATCTGGAGATGAACAATTGACAATTAAACCTATTAATGGGAGACAATGAGTCTCTACTATTAGATTAGCTCCTATAAAGTATTCCTTATCTATTTTTAAAGCTGTAACTAATCCCCATAATTCTCTCTTAATCTCAAGATAATTCCTTTGAGTAACATGTAAGATTTTCGCTCCAAAGCGAACTGCGTATCTTTGCTCCTTCTTATCATCATGCCCAATGACCTAGCCTATATCAATACGACTAGTGTCAACGATTAGAATTACAAGC
This sequence comes from Ceratopteris richardii, assembly GCA_020310875.1. Classification (NCBI taxonomy): domain Eukaryota; kingdom Viridiplantae; phylum Streptophyta; class Polypodiopsida; order Polypodiales; family Pteridaceae; genus Ceratopteris; species Ceratopteris richardii. The sequence goes on along the minus strand of CM035416.1, from coordinate 91,160,930 downwards.
TTATTTCTTGTGTAGTCAATACGTCTCAAGATTGGAGCATTGATAAGAAATTGCTTCAGACGTCTCATCATTATAGTATGCTCATCAGTCCAACAGAATGGTTTGATACGTGAGCAAAGTGAGGGATCTAGATGACATAGAAAACACATGCACCTGAGAATCTCCTTACTTCACTAACATTGTGACACTTCTCAGAAATTCTACTAATGGTATCAACTTGTGCCAGATAAGGCCTACGGCCATAATGATCGCATAAATATCCAACTATCAGCACTTCATCAACACCAAAAGTAGATTTCTCTAAGGAGAAAGTTAGTCCAGCCTCTTCAAATCTTTGAAAGATCTTCTCACAATAAAAAATATGGCTAGAAACAAACTTTCTACAACCAGACAAATCTAAACTTTTATCTTTTTCTTTTTCCACACACCTTTTTATTGGAATCTCATCAATAAAAGGCATTGTCACTTTTGGGATAAAGTCATGTAAGACCAGATTCATAGCATTCATCATGTGTGCCACAGAATTCGTCGCTCCTTGTGGTAAAGTACACATGCATACTAAATTCAAAGGATTCTTCATCGTGGTCACATCTCGACATTCAATGGTTAATTGAAACTGATCATACCCTGAATACAGATCTCCCATTGAATAAATGAAATTACCGGCAAATGCCTCGGCAAACTCATCTACAATAGGACCTGTTCCTACATTCTTAATAGTGACTTTATTCACAGGCTGCAGATCCTGAATAAAGCATAGCTTTCCGTTCCTTTTCGATACCGTGAACCACCTATTGGAGTATGGTGCTGAGGCTGGTTCTAAGATTCTCATGGAAATCTTCTCCTTTAATAGTCTCATTAGCTCAGGTAAATGAGCCTTTGGGATTGGTATCAGACGAAGATTCCAAGCAATATGCAGTACAATAAAAATAGTCATCGAAGCTACAAGCTTTGGGTCTGCACATCCTATTTTGTGTGGGAATAAAGAAAATATTTTACCATGACAAACAATCATCTTTGTAAACTGATCTTTTTCTATTTCCAAAAGAAATTCATCTCTGAATTTAATATATTTCTTAGTTTCCTCTGTAAATGTATGACCTATCTTAGATTGGTCTCTAACTCTAGGGTCATCAGATACTCATCGAAATATATCATGACTATCCTTAGGTAAGGGTTAAGCTAGAGGCTTTATTTTCTTTTCTATTGTCTTGTATTTAGTTTCTATGTTAACTTCATGTTCTTAGGATAAATTTGGTAATAATCTCATATTCTTGAATAGAGTTAAGAATAATCAATTATGATTCTGATTTTTCTTGGGAAGCAGATTCTAGCTCTTCTAGTAAGGTAGTAGTTTTTGAGAGTTCAATTATACACTCATTTTTTTCATCAGGTAAAATTAATCCTAATTTTCTAAAATATTTTTCATTTTTTTTTTAAATGTTTGTATAAGATTTTCTTTTGTAATATAATGCAAACTAGTTGTAGGAGTACAAACTAAATAATTTTTGAATTTATGTGCATTATTAGGCGAGACATCAAAACAATGTCCACTATTGTCCCGCTCAATAGTGGAGTCTAACAGAAATTTTGGTCATAATATGCCCCATATTCTCTCACAGTCGGTGAATCATCACATACATGACTGATCGAGTCAATGGGGTTCCTTCTTAAGTTCTTTCTATTTCTAGTATGATTTGGGCAGACTATCATGACTTGCAAAGAATCCATCTCTGATTTGGATCAAATTCTTGCATACGCTGACCCGTCATTCATTGCTTTTGTTTCCATTCTCATCTGAGCTATAAATGGCTGCCCGAGAATTACTTCATATGAACAATTATCTTGAAGGAAGAAGTGAAACTCTTCTCGAATGCCACCTATCATTATAGGGACATTCGCACATGCACTTAATAAAATACTTGAGCCATTGTGGGCTATTCTCATCCTCCAGCCATGCTCTTTGTCAATTGGCTATCTAAAATTATCAAAAAATATCTTAGAAATAACGTTTATCTCTGACCCCGAGTCAATGAGAGCCAGAGCTAAGCAAGAATCTTTTTTGTCTCCAATTCTAATTTTCACTTCTGGCGTTCCTCGTGCCCAGAAGGTAGTGTTAAATTCATTGTCACTCTTCAACATTTCCTAACATGAATCGGTCGTAAAAAATTTCTATTCACGCTCCCAGTTGTAAACTCTTCATCTTCTTCATAATCACTCTCACTTAATGTTACTGCATCATTCATAGCTAGAGTTTCTTCTCCCACATCTTGCATATCTTCGTCTTCTATCCATGGAAAATGTCTCCTTCTAATTAATCAAATAAAACTATCCTAGAACTTCGGTTTTGCTATTGAAAACACTTGTTCAAGAGACATTGTTACTTGACTTTTTAGAAGTATATCATTCAAGATTTCCCTAGCATCATTTTTCTTCTTGAGCTTGGAAATCATTATTGCACGTGGAGCTCTTCTTCCATTTCTTTTTTCCTTTATCTTCACTTTGTTTTTGTTCATCTTTTTGTTCGGTTTTAGTATTTTCATTTTCAGATTTCTTTTGTTCATCTTGTGATTGCATATTTTCATGTGTTGGCTTTTTCCCTTCTTTTATTATCCTTCTTTTCTCTTCTTGCGATAGACTTGTATCTTCAAATTGTACCTTTTTGTCATTTTTCTTTTCATTCTCTCCCGTCTCGCTCCCGGTTACCCTCCTATCTCCCTCGTCTATATCATCCTGTATATCATCTCATCTCCGTTTTTCCTCAACATTTGCAATGTGAGAATAAACAGAGGCTTGATCAACAGGAGATCTCCATGCTATTTTACACATTATTTCATCTCTAGTCCTTACGAGTGCCTCAATCGAATAAGGATTTTGGCTTGGCATAGGTAGAGGCCTTTCATATGCTAGCTCTAATCTAGCAGCCGAGTCACTCGCAGTTGCATTAGAGATCTTTAAAATTTTATACAACTTTTTCATACCTCTTTGGTCCCAATTGACGGATAAAGAAAGCCGTGACCTAAAGTCACACAATTTTCTATCAATGTCTACTACTAATTGATTTTCTTTTTCATTCTTTGATTCATCACAAGCATAAGTTGAATGTTCCTGGCTATCACACCACACACACTGTTTTCTGCCAGTCCCTTTTCTTTTAGTGTTTGTTTGAAAGGCTGGCTCAATAGCGAACATAGTAGGTGGAGCTGGCTGGAAAACTGGCTGAGGAGGAATGTACTGTGGCATAACCAGTTGTATGGGTGGTGCTTGCCCTACACCACTACTGCTAGCTCCAGGTTCATTAAAACTCATGGAATATACTTTGTTATTCAATTGGGCAACCTCTTTGGAAAGAGATGCCTGCATATTTATAATATTCTCCATTTGTTTACATGAAATGTCTAGTTGAAATTCTATCAGAGCTTTAGGGCAACTGCATTGTTAGCCGTAGTTGCAGTCGTAGGCATCAACATGTCAGTTTGCCTTCTAGTAGGTATCTCCCTAGGTTGAGAAGCATTAGGTTTAGCATACAAAATTGATTGTCATTGCTTCATTTGGGCAACAACCTCTATTTACCTTTTCACTTTTTCTGAGTCGTCGATAAGGCCATATCTTTTGCGTAGCTCTTCTATTCGTCTCTCTACCTCAGCTCTATCCTTAGGACTTAATATCTTGAGGAAATGTATAATTAGATCTGGATTTAATGCGTTTCTATCCTCTTCAGGGAGTTGAGCTAATCGTCTCATGTAGTTCTTTCCTAAATTCCTCCCAAGGTTTATTAGCGTGAACTTGAATACTTTCTAGGATAGAACTAGAAACTACACGGCCAAAATATTTCACTAAAATATCCTCAGATAAACCTTGGATTTGCACTTGTTCTTCAAATGCATCCAAGTACTCTATAATATTTAAGCGAGTAAATTTTCCTTCTTCTCTTAAGATGGCTTGGATTGTGCGTGTTCCTTGTTTCTCTATCATTATGTTTTTAAACATCTCCTCCATCTTGAGTTTTTGGAAACACTTAGAATGGAGTAAAAGATCTCTAATGGAAGGCTCTAATCATTCTCTAAACTGCCTAAACCTATCCCTAGATAATAAAGCCAAGAATATTGGCTTTACCAAATCCTAAGAGTTACTATTACTTTTTTCTTTCTTTTTCTTAAATATATTTTCAATTTGCTTCCTTTAACCTAAACTTATATTATATCTTGACTTGCTCTTTTGAATTTATAACTAGTTTTCTCTTTTACTTTATTAGTTTTTAATCTGTAGAACTTACTTTACTTTTTAAACCTTTGAATATTTAATTCCAAAGGTTTCTCTAGTAAAGTTTATGTGTGTAGATAGGTTTTATAAGTTTTAAATATATTTTCTTAATTTAGATATTTTATTTTTTAATATAATAGGTAAAAAAAAATTACTACTAATTTCTTGAATAATATTTTCTTAAGTTGACTTTGGCTAAAGTAGGAAAGCAATAAAAGTAGCTACTTTAAATCAAAAGAACTTAAACCTAAAACTCTTTTTGTGCTTTAAAATTCTTATTGTGCAGTAAAATAAATATGGAGCAAACAATCAATCTTTTTGTTTAAAATAAAAATTTTCTTTTTATGCAATAAAAATCTTTTTAAGTATTTTATAAAACTATCCTAAGATCTAATATGAATTTGCTTATAGTACCAAACAAAACTGATCTTTCTAATGCAAGAATGTTTCAATGCTTTTCAAATGCAAGTGTAATGTGACTAGTTTCTAGTGCAAATGAGAACAACCTTCTTTTTCAGTGATGTGATTGTACTAGAATAAAGGAACTTGAAAAACCACCTTACCTAAAGTTTGCTCAATGCAGAGGTTCTAATGTGCACCATGGAAAATTATTTTACAAACTTTTTTTTTAGTAAATCAAACCTAAATACAAAGCTAAAAGTGATTGTGTATATCTGATCTTCTTGTATGTTGATGGGGGGGGATGAAGTGACGAAGCTTCTCCGACTAGATAACCCTTCTTCCCATGGAGGCATTCAGGTCATAAGACCAGCCCTCAACACCCAGGGAAAAAGTAAGTAGCCGCAGAAGCTTCACTTTTCTTTGTAGCTTCTCCTTTCACTTTCCTGTATACAAGAAGAAAAGGTTAACTTTTGTATTGAAAATTGAAAAACACAACTAAAAACCCTAAGCACACTAGCATCACCTTTCAGGTTGGGTACATCAATGTCGTCGAGGGGTGTTAAAGGAGGCGATCGCTCATCCGAACAGACTCGCACTAGCCTCACTGTGTGACTACACGCTGGGTGTTTCTTTGTGTGCTTCAGGATATATGTTGTGTTTTCGGTCTGTGGGAGTTAATAGCTAAGAGTTTATAATCTATTTAAGTTTAGTGTAAAGAAAACTAGGGTTTATATCGAAGTGTGTCTCTAGCATTTTGGTATGCTGTTAAGATAAGTTCTTCTTCAGTAATACGTTTAGGAACTTCCTCGGTAATATGATTTTTAATAATGTCCACCTCATCATTTTTTGATTGAGTTTTCCTTTTAGGAGAAGGTGGAAAAAAAATTTCTCTTTCCTCAGAATCAGGGCAAGCAACTGAGCAGAAGGTTCTATATCTAGATAATCTGTAAGCATATGATGAAGAGTATAAGGTTTCAGCTACAATATTATCTTTTACTTTTTCTTTTTCTTCTAAATCTACACTATCCTGGGTCTCGTTGATTTGCGTAGTACTATTCTCTAATGGAGTAGGTAAAAGCGTATCTAGAATAAAAGAGCTATCTATCTCTTTTTTAGTTGAAGTCTTACTTGTAGATGCAAGATTCGTAAACATGAAAAGTAAAGTCTTTATGGTCCATATGGAAGCGCGTATCTATACCTAGATATAGTGTCTAAATATGATGATAAAATTGATTCTTTGTTAGTTAATCTATCTTTAATGAGATCAACTACGGAGTTTTCTGTTTGTTGAAGATGAGTATCTCTTTTTAAGATTGGAGGAAACAAATCTTCTCTATTTTCTGGTTCAGGTAACACAATTGAGAGTAAAGGTAAAACTCTAGATAAGTTACGATCGTATTCTAGAGAATGTAAGGTTTCATCTACAACTCGATCTTTAGCTATTTCTATTACTTCTAATTTATTACTAGTTTCGTTTTCACTGATTTGAGTTGATGCATTCTTAATAGGTGCAGGCAAAAGAGTTCCTAAACTAAAAAATGATAAGAATTTATAATTCAAAGATCATATAATGGAACTACGATGAGCGGCATCTAAAGCAGCTTCTATCTCGTAAATCTCACCAAGTCCTCTTCAGTGCTCGTCAAGTTTTCTTCACAATGATCTGCAAGAGTAGAACATTAGGAGAAACAAAACATAAGTATGTTTTCATTATTATAAAACACTCATTTATAAATCTAGCACTCAAAACTTAATATAATTTAAACATATGCTAACACATGTTAATTAACCCTCTTATATATATGTAACAACACATTCACATACATTCTCATATAAATATATCTATTTCATATGCTTACACACAATTATTAACTTTAACATGCATACTCATACACTAGCATGTACTTCTAATGCAATTCCATTTATGCTTATTATGCATTTATGCACAAGTAAACACATATATTTAACTCATGCACACATCTACTTCATATAGGCATATGTTTATACTTCACATATGCACATACATTTAATCATATCACCTATCTACTTCATATATGCACATGCACTCATCACTCACATACATGCACACACCTTTCATGCACACATGCACACATCTCTCACATACATGCACATACCTCTAACATACATGTACACATCACTCACATACATGCACATGCACACACCTCTCATGCAAATATGCACACATCTTATTTATATACATATGCGTACACCTCTCATGCACACATGCACAGATCACTCACATATATGCACATGCACACACCTCTCACATACATGCACAAGCACAAACCTCTCACATACATGCATATGCATACACCTCGCATGCACACATCTCATTTATATGCATATGCATACACCTCTCATGCACACATGCACACATGCACACATGCACACATCACTTACATACATGCACATGCACACACCACTCATGCATACATGCACACATCACTCACATATATGCACATGCACACACCAATGGACACATACTTCACATATATTCACATGCACACACCACTCACATACATGCACATGCACACACCTCTAACATACATGCACACATCACTCACATACATGCACATGCACACACCACTCATGCATACATGCAAACATCACTCACATATATGCACATGCAGACACCTCTCATGCACACATGTAGACATCACTTACATACATGCACATGCACGCACCACTCATGCATACATGCACACATCACTCACATACATGCACATGCACACACCACTCATGCATGCATGCACACATCACTCACATATATTCACATGCACAGACCTCTCATGCACACATGCACACATCACGTACATACATGCACATGCACACACCACTCATGGATACATGCACACATCACTCACATATATGCACATGCACACACCTCTCATGCACACATGCACACATCACTTACATACATGCACATGCAGAGACCACTCATGTATACATGCACACATCACTCACATACATGCACATGCACACTCCACTCATGCATACATGCACACTGTTGGAGTTTATTGACCTTCAAAATATAGCAAGAAGTAGGTGGAACCCCTTAGGAACAAGTTGACCTTCTCACAAACTTCATCATAGAAAACCAGTCATGCTTGCAGAGCTTACTATTCTCTAATGGATTAGAATTTTCTAAAACTCTTTTAACCACATATACTAGACACCAAGATCTTTCCAATGAGCCAAAGAACTTACAATTTGGATAAATACACAAGGAGATATGAGCTCTGCAAGTTTGAGGTTTAATGGAGACCTTCAGCAGAGGTGAAACTAGAGAACACACACTACTTGCAGAGAGTACTACTCTCAGCTCCCAAATCCAATGATTATGAAAATGTACAAAAAGAACGTAGACAGTAAGAGCTTTCAAATGAGCTATCAAACATGTAATTTGGATATATATTGAGGGAGATACAAGCTTTGCAATCTCTGCATACAAAACTATAGCAGCATAGAGATACACATATGCCTCTCTTGGACTTCCCACAAGATCACGACTTTTCTCCTCTTTTTATAGCATGGGAAACTAATCTAAAACCTTCCTAATACATCTAAATTTGTGGTAGACACTTGGGTGGAGGTATTACATGACTCAAGTGCTCAAATAAGCAAAGTATTGATGAACTTTGAGAACTAGCCACATCGACCTTCCACTAGGACACCACTGCAGCTCCCTTGTGACTCACTAAATTGACTCACCATGTTCTAGAACTCACGTGGTATTTTTGCTATCTTTTATGAATAATATGAGCGTTCTTGAATTATTTGAAGACTTCCTAAAGGTATTTACATAATTTGAAACTTGTACCCTACATAAAACAAATGTTCGCAACATTCTCCCCCTCAAGTTTCAAAGGGTATTTCCTTCATGCCAGGAATATAGTTGAATCTTTGAAGCTTTGGTCCATCCAAGGATTTGGTGAAGATATCTGCAACTTGATCCTTTGTTCCCACAAAAGAAACTTGTACTTCATTGTTTATGGCCTTCTCTCCAACATAATGATAGTGAACCTCTATATGCTTTGTTCTAGCATGAAAAATTGGATTTGAGGTCATATGAATGGTGCTCAAGTTATCCCCATATATCTGTGGTACATCGACCTGCACATTGAAGTCATGAAACAACTTTTTAAACCACATAACCTCAGTAGTAGCCAATGCTAAACCTCTATACTCAGCCTCTGTAGAAGATAAAGCAATTGTAGGCTGTTTCTTTGAACTCCATGTTAATGTCTTGTTTCATGCTATTACCACATATCCACTTGTGGATCTTCTCTCATCTTTGCTTCTAGCCCAATCTGCATCACTAAAGACTTTAAGAGTTAGATCAGCATCATGACTATAAAATAATCCTTCGTTCATGGTACCTTTCAAATACCTAAGCACTCTTTTCGCTATATGCATATGAGGTACTCTAGGTTCATGCATAAACTGTGACAATACTCCCACTGCATAAATCAAAGATCCCACCATGGATCTATACACATTCATATCATGCAACTCATCACCTTCCTTTGCACACAACTTTACATTACATTCCATTGGAGTAGAAACAAATTTACATTCCTGCATACCAAACCTTTTCAACATATCACATATATACTTTCTCTGTATCAACCACATACCTTCATCGCCATACACAATTTCAATCCCAAGAAAGTATCTAAGCAAACCAAGATATGAAATTTTAAATTCCTTTCCCAAATTACCTTTTATCTCAGCAATTGCTTTTGCATCATTCCCTCTAATCAACAAGTCATCCACATAAATGCATACATAGACGCACATGTCATCTACATGTTTTACATAAAGTGAAGGATCAACATGACTCGGTGTGTATCCTTGCAGCATAAGATACTTTACCAACCTTGCATTCCATGCCCTTGGTGCCTGTTTAAGACCATACAATGCCTTCTTTAACCTGCATACATGATTAGGACATTTTGCATCCACATAACCATCTCGTTGTGACATATACACTTCTTCATTTAACTCACCATTAAGAAAGGCATTCTTTATATCGAGTTGATATATATTCCACCTTTTACTTGCAGCTATAACTAACAAAGTTCTCACTATTGCCATGTTTGCTACTGGACTAAATGTTTCCTCATAGTCCAATCCTTGAGTTTGATTATATCCTTTTGCTACAAGTCTAGCCTTATATCTTGACACACTACCATCACTATTTCTTTTAATCTTAAAAACCCACTTGCAACAGTTACCTTATGTTTTGGTGTCTTTGGAACTAAATTCCAAGTCTTGTTATCCTGTAGTGCTTCCATTTCTTCTCTCATTGCTTTCTCCCACTTTTCATCTCCTTTTGCCTCATCATAACATGTGGGTTCATTTTCCTGTTCAACTTTTGTCATAAAAGCATAATGAGTATTCATGAAAGATTCATACATATACCTTTGAGGTTGCTTACTCACTCTTGAAGTTCTTCTTACCTCCAACGTAGATGCTTTGCCTTTCTTATTAGGAACCTTTGATGATTCTCCATAGTCACATACATCACTAATTTCCTCTCCTTCATCATTAACTTCAACAAGTTTGAGTTTACCTTTACTTTTAACATTAGGAGGTGAATCTTGCCTTAATCTTCCATTGAAAGGTAGCTCTCTTTCTTCATCCAAACTGCTTTTCTCATCACTTAAACTTCTTGTGGGCTGAGGTAAGCACTCATCTCCTTCACCTGTATCTTCTTCATCTTCATTTATGACCTGCAAACTTTTCTTATCTACATACCATGAAAGTGATTCATCAAAATTTACATCTCTTGAAACAACCACCTTATTGGTATGAGGATTATAACATCTATATCCTCTTTGAGTATCTGCATAACCAATAAATATACACTTTTCTGATTTCATATCAAGTTTTGATCTCACTTCACTAGGTACATGTACATAACATACACAACCAAATACTTTCAAATGACTTACACTTGGTTTCCTTCCATGCCATACCTCATATGGTGTCAAATGATGAACTCCAGCAGTATGTACTCTATTCATAATGTACACACTTGTGCTAACAGCTTCAGCCCAAAAAGAATTAGGCAAACACATATCATTTAGCATGCTTCTAGATGCTTCTCCTATGATTCTGTTTCTTCTTTCTGCAACTCCATTTTGTTGTGGAGTATACCTGCATATAACTTCTCTTTTGATACCTTTGTCATACAAAAAACCAGTAAAAGCTTGAGAGAAATACTCTCCCCCTCCATCGGATCTTAGCTTCTTAACATATCTTCCTGTTTGCTTCTCGGCAAATGAATTTTAATTTTTGAAACAATCAAAGACTTCACTCTTTTCTTTAATGAAACACACAAATGTCATTCTACTATGATCATCAATGAATGATACATAGTACTTATTACCTTCCAAGGATGCCTCTTTAGTAGGACCCCATACGTCCGTGTGTATAAGGTCTAGCAATCCACTGCTTACATAGCTTGAGTGCTTGAAAGGCTGTCTACTCTGCTTACCCATTTGACATGCTTCACAAAGATGCACCATATGTTGCTTAGTAAGATCAAGTAATCCTTCAACAATCCTCTTCTTTGATAGCTCCTTTAACCTGTGTACATTCATGTGTCCAATCCTGTTGTGCCATAGATCAAGCTCTGCTATTCGATGCATACCATAAGAGAAATAGTTTGTATGAATTGGGTTTACCTTGAATGTAAACAATCTACCTTGTTTTTTACCTCTAGCAATTAACCTCCTTTGCTTTGGATCCTCAATGAAGCAACCTGCATGATTAAATCTTATTTGCAAACCTTTTTCTACCATTTGACCAACTGACATCAAATTCTTAGTGATTGTTGGCACATAAAGTACATCCTTCAAGCAATTTGTCTTGCTCTTATCCTGCATAACAACATCTCCAACCTGCATAATCTTATGTGTTGTATCATCTCCTGTTTCAACATGACCTTTACATGAAGGATTATGCATATTAGAAAACCATGAAGCATCATGTGACATATGGTTAGAGCAACCACTATCCACATACCATACATCACTATTGCAATTCATCTTAGTTTCTACATTCATCATAAGGAGAGAATCATAATCATCACTTTTACCTTCAACCACATAATTTCCTTGTTGTTTACCTCTTCTTGAATAGCCTCCTCTTCGATTACCACCTTGATTATTTTCATTTTGATAACAATCTTTGGCATAGTGTCCATACCTTCCACATATATAGCAATTGTTGTTATCTTCACTCATTTGTCTTTGATTGTAGTTGTAGTTGCCTCTCGTACCTCTAGCGCTTGATCTTCCTCTTCCTCTTGCATTGAAGAAGCCACTTAAAGTCCCTTGATCATCACTCCTTCCTCGACCTCTATTTGAACCTCTTCTTCCTCTGTTTCCACCTCTTGATGATCCTACATGAAGAGCTTGTCCTTGAGATCCTTTTTGATTTGAAGTAGAGCCATTTAGATTCATCTCCTCCGTGACCATAAGAGAAACAAGCTGATCAAAGTCTGGTAACTCTCCTCTAACGTAAACTGAAGTAATGAATGGTTTCCATCTCTCATCATCCTTGAGTCCGTTGAGAGTGTGTGCAACCAAGTCGTCGTCCTCCACATGAGCTTGAATTGATCCTAGTTGATCTACAATCTCTTTAACCTTCAACAAGTAATCATTGACCGATGTCCTTGTATCTTTCTTTATGTTATTCAACTCATTTTTGAGTTGAATCTTCCTTGCTCTTGTACCTGTAGCATACAACCTTTCCAATGCAAGCCAAACATCTCTACTTGTGTCTAGATCTTGTATGTGTCCTACCATTGAATCTTGAATATTTTGTGATAAAATGAATATAACCCTATTGTCTCTTTCATTCCAAAGTCTAAAATCCCTCAATTGTTGCTGATTTGGAGCCTCTGGTAATATAGGTTTTGTTGGAGCAAACCAATCACAAATTGGTGATTATACAGATCTTGGAGAATGCTTATGGTCAGAATGAAGCAAAGAAAGACACTTGTAAAGTGAAGAAGAATTCAGGATGATGTCTTGTACACATATGTACATATAAGTGAAGAATCTTGTAAGCTAAGTATAGTTAAACCCTTAGGATGATAAGGAGTAGAGTCATAGACGCGAGATGAGTCTAAAGTCGTGTATATATAAGATAATTATGACAAGAAATGTATGAGAGAAAGTAATAGAGTCATTTTGTAGATGACAATTTTCAGGAAGATGTGTAGAGAGTTTTTTCCCAGAAAATAGCGACGGGTTTTTCTCTGAGTGCTCTCTGTCTGATCATGTGGATCAGAAATCCTTTTGTACACATCTAATTGAGAAGCTAATGAAGCTATGTCTAGAGTTTCAGAATCTAATTCCTCTCCTACTGTGAGAATGATCATTAGGAACATTCATATGTAGAATGTGAGAACTGAAGCCTGAAAGTAGCGCACTTTTCCGTCTCAGTATTTTGATCAGATCTGAGTGTATACTGTAAAGTTTTTGATGAGTGAGCACTTAAAATTTAAGTTAGAAGATAAGGAAGCTATGGCTAAAAGCATTTAGTAAAACGGGTTTCAGATTGGGAGAAATCAAGTTAAGAAGTTGGCTATGTCGAAGGCGCAACTTCTGAGAGTCATTTTCTGACATGTATTTGATCTTAATGATCAAATTAAACTTTTGGTGATTAGTTTTGAGAACTAATGACTAGTATGATTGCGCAAAGGTATTGCTAATACTTGTGCATTATTTACTTGAAGAAATTTGAAGATTTGTGCAGGTAAAGAAGTTGATATCTGAAGCAGACTTTCTGAAGTTGACACTTCTTCACTCAGAGAAGTGTTGCTTGAAGTTTTGGTAAAGAAGAACATTGTTTGTGTAAAGTTTGGTTTATAACTGACATAGAAGTGTTCTTAAGTCAGTATAGATCAAACCTTTGGAGATTAAGAGGTCTCCAACAGTGGTATCAGAGCTAAAGGTGAAGTACAAGAGAAGAAAAGATAATTGAAGTTCCGACTGGTGCAGATATTGAAGATCTTCCAAATCAAAGGAGGACAAGGACAAATTATTGAAGATAACTTGCAGAAGTTCATAGTACAAGTTCGAAAGAATCAAGAAGGACAAAGACTATATCAAAGGTACACTTTCTCCTCATAAACCATAGTAATTGCAGATACAGAAAGTCAAGGATGGGAGAAAGCTTGCAGATTGATAAGCTAGATAGGGAGAACTATCCAGCATGGTCCATGAGGATGGAAGCACACCTCATGAGCAAAGACCTTATAGCATTTATTACAGGAGATGAAGAAAAACCTGAATTTGCAGATCCTAGTATTCCTACTAGGGAAGAGCTTGCAATGTTGAAGACTTGGATGAGAAAGGATGCTCAAGCAAGGAGTATCATCTACATGGCTGTAAATGATTATCTTCTACCTCACATCAGAGGTTTGGAAAGTGCTACAGATGTTTGGAATGCCTTGGAAGAGCATTTCCAAAATACAACTAAGTCTAGGAAGTCCTCACTATGGGCTGAGTTCACAACCTTCAAGAAGAAGAGCTCACAATCAATTTCAGATTATGTGGCAAGGATGAAGGATATTGCAGATAGCTTGGGAGCAGTGGATGAAGACATTGAAGAGGAAAAGTTGGTAAGACAAATACTTACAGGTCTGAGAGAAGATGAGAAGTGGAAGCCTTTCATATTGTCCATAGAATTGTCACTTGATCACTTTACTCCTGATCTTAATCAATTGCTAGGACACATGCTAACCTTTGAGCAGGATCTTAAAGGAGACAATGATAGAAGTACAAGTCAAGCTATGTACTCCAAGGACAAGAAAAAGAATGGCAAGGGAAAGCAATCAAATGATGATGAAGGGAATTCAAATCAAGCTAACTTCACAAAAGGGAAGATGAACTTCAGAGGTAAAGGAAGAGGAGGTAAGAACAAAGATAATGCTAAAGCTTGTTGGATTTGTGGCAGAACAAATCATTTGGCAAATGATTGTTGGTATAACAATCAAAATGGTGGAAGCAATAATCAGAATTATAATCAAAGAGATAGAGGAGGCAGAAACCAAAGAGGCAACTTCAGAGGAAGAGGTGGTAGGACATCATATGGTAGAGGAGGTGGAAGAAACTTCCAATCTCAGTCCTACAACAACAATTATTACAATTATGCATCAGATCAGAAGGATGACATGACTCTTATCTTGAATGCAACTCATGAATCAATGGGAGAAGATCAAAGAGTGTTTTATATTGACTCAGGGTGTAGCAATCATCTGAGTGGGAATCTATCCTTGATGACTGATATGGAAGCAAGGGTGAATGGACATACAGTCCAAACAGGTGACAATACCAAACATAAAGTGGAGAGCATTGGATCAGTGAAGACAAAGAGTGGAAGTACACTTCTGAGCAAGGTACTTTATGTTCCTACTATTCCTAAAAATTTGATAAGTGTAGGGCAAATTGTGGAGAAAGGATATGAGGTAAGATTCACAAATGATGGTGTCTATGTACAAGATCCAAATCAGGGATATAGAAACATAATTGCAGGGAAAAAGGAAGGAAGATTGTTCACTCTCAAAGTCCAAGGTAATGTGGGACATGCATTATTTACCTATGGAAGTCAAAAGGTATCTGAATTAGACCTATGGCATAAAAGGCTAGGTCATTTCAATGAGAGAGCTATAAAGGAAATGTCAAAGAATCAGGTGGTGCTTGGATTGCCAAATATTGAAGGGCAACATATGGTGTACAAGTGTGAAGCTTGTCAATTAGGTAAAGCACATAAGAGTTCTTATAACAAATCAGGGTACAAGCATTCAAATATGCTTGAATTGGTTCATACAGATGTATGGGGTCCCTCAAGGGACTATAGCATAAATGGATCCAGATATTATGTGTTGTTTGTTGATGATGCAACCAGGTGGATTACTTTGTATGTAATCAAGGATAAATCAGAAGTTTTCAAGACATTCAAACATTTTCATGCTTATGCAGAAAGGATCACAGGGCAAAAGCTCAAGAGGTTGAGATCAGATGGAGGGGGAGAGTATTTCTCTAAAGAGTTTGATGATTATTTGTGGAATGCAGGTATCAAAAGAGAAGTAACTTGCAGGTACTCCCCTCAACAGAATGGAGTAGCAGAAAGGAGAAATAGGACTCTTGTAGAGTTTGCAAGAGCCATGATGAAGGAAAAGAATTGTCCAAATTACTTATGGGCAGAAGCCATTAACACTGCAACATACCTTGTGAATAGGTTGCCTTGCAAAGCTTTGGAAGGAGGAACTCCTTATGAAGCATGGTGGGGTAAGAAACCTACCCTTGATCATTGTAAGGTTTTTGGATGTATTGCATATGCTTATGTTCCTTCACAATTAAGACATAAGCTAGAACCAAAATCAGAAAAGTATGTGTTTATTGGATATGATGATAGACAGATGGGTTACAGGTTGTGGAATCCATCCACAAAGCAATTTCTTGTTACCAAAGATGTGACATTTGATGAGCAAAACACATGGTATACAAGATCAACAAATGATTTTGCAGGTGTTGAAGAAATACAAAGAAAAGGAAAGGCAAAGGTAAAAGTGTGTGAAGAAATTGTTGATGAAATTGAATCAAGAAGTAGATTGCAGGATCATGTAGAAGAAGGGCCAAGATTTGATCCAGAGTCAAATGAGGCTGAAACTTCAAGAAGTGCAGAAATCAGAAGATCTACAAGGGAAAGGAAAGAACCTATAAGGTATAGTTATGATACATCTTTCCTAACAACAAAAGATTATGCCTACATTGTGAAGACAGAAGAAGATCCAACCACTTATGAAGAAGCCAAAGGTAAACAGAATTGGGAGAAGGCAATGCAAGAAGAGTATGATGCTCTACTTGAAAATGAAACTTGGGAATTAGTACCAAGATCAAAGAATCAGAAGGTCATTGGATGCAAGTGGGTATATAAAACAAAGAGGTTTGCAGATGGTAAGGTGTCTAGATATAAGGCTAGACTTGTGGTCAAAGGTTATGCCCAAACTTATGGGGTAGATTATGATGAAACCTTTAGTCCTGTTGCTAAGATGTCTACAATTAGGACATTGATTGCTATTGCTGCTTGCAAGGGATGGAAATTATCACAATTGGATGTGAAAAATGCATTTTAAATGGATACATTGCAGATGAAGTATATATGGAGCAACCAGAAGGCTTCATGGAATCAATTGGATCAGATTATGTGTGTAAGCTCAAGAGAGCTTTATATGGGTTGAAGCAAGCCCCAAGAGCTTGGAATTACAGATTGGTCAAGTTCTTGAATGAATGTGGATTTCAAGCATCAAAGGCAGATAGTAGCTTGCTAGTGAAGGCAAGTGAAAATGGATACATTTACATGTGCATTTATGTTGATGATATTATTGTTACAGGAACAGATGCTCAAGGAATCAATGAACTCAAGAAGCAAATAGAGAAGGAGTTTAAGATAAGTGACTTGGGAAACTTATCTTATTTTCTAGGAATGCAGATTGTGTATACTCAACATGGAGTATATGTTTCACAAGAGAGATATTTGAAGAATCTCCTAGTCAATTTTAACATGGAAGATTGCAAGACCTCAACCACACCATTGGAGGTAAATCATAAATTAAGCAGGTATGGAGGTGAAGAATTCAATGACATGAAGAAATATCAGAGTTTGGTAGGTAGTTTAATCTATGCTACCTTGACAAGGCCAGATCTATCATATGCAGTAGGTGTGTTGTCACAATTCATGCATTGTCCAAAGAAGACTCATTGGATTGCAGCCCAAAGGGTACTCAGATATATCAAAGGAACCCTAAGTGAAGGTTTGTATTATGGTTTCACTTCTGACACAAGAATCAAAGTGTTTAGTGATGCAGATTGGGCAGGTGACTCAGATGATAGAAGGTCTACTCATGGATATCTCTGTTATGTTGGAGATAAGCTAGTGTCTTGGTGTTCAAGGAAGCAACATACAGTTGCTTTATCATCCACAGAAGCTGAGTATAAGGGAATGGTAGAAGCTGCAAAAGAAGTCATATGGTTGAAGACCTTGATGAAAAGTTTTGAGACTGATCATAGTACTCCAATAATTTTTGGAGACAATATGAGTTCTTTGTATTTGGCAGCTAACCCTGTTTTTCATGCCAGGACTAAGCATATAGAGATTCAGTATCATTTCTTGAGGGAAAAGGTACTTGATAAAGAGATTGAAGTGATGTACACTCCAACAAAAGAACAGGTGGCAGATATGATGACAAAAAGTTTGGATGGACCTAAGCTACAGAGATTCAAGGAGATGGCAGGAGTAAAGAAGAATGGAATAATCACAATTAGTTATTGAGGGGGAGCTGTTGGAGCAAACCAATCACAAATTGGTGATTATACAGATCTTGGAGAATGCTTATGGTCAGAATGAAGCAAAGAAAGACACTTGTAAAGTGAAGAAGAATTCAGGATGATGTCTTGTACACATATGTACATATAAGTGAAGAATCTTGTAAGCTAAGTATAGTTAAACCCTTAGGATGATAAGGAGTAGAGTCATAGACGCGAGATGAGTCTAAAGTCGTGTATATATAAGATAATTATGACAAGAAATGTATGAGAGAAAGTAATAGAGTCATTTTGTAGATGACAATTTTCAGGAAGATGTGTAGAGAGTTTTTTCCCAGAAAATAGCGACGGGTTTTTCTCTGAGTGCTCTCTGTCTGATCATGTGGATCAGAAATCCTTTTGTACACATCTAATTGAGAAGCTAATGAAGCTATGTCTAGAGTTTCAGAATCTAATTCCTCTCCTACTGTGAGAATGATCATTAGGAACATTCATATGTAGAATGTGAGAACTGAAGCCTGAAAGTAGCGCACTTTTCCGTCTCAGTATTTTGATCAGATCTGAGTGTATACTGTAAAGTTTTTGATGAGTGAGCACTTAAAATTTAAGTTAGAAGATAAGGAAGCTATGGC
The DNA here is from genome assembly GCA_020310875.1 of Ceratopteris richardii. Classification (NCBI taxonomy): domain Eukaryota; kingdom Viridiplantae; phylum Streptophyta; class Polypodiopsida; order Polypodiales; family Pteridaceae; genus Ceratopteris; species Ceratopteris richardii. The sequence continues at coordinate 91,142,266 of CM035416.1, read as the reverse complement.
TAAAAGCATTTAGTAAAACGGGTTTCAGATTGGGAGAAATCAAGTTAAGAAGTTGGCTATGTCGAAGGCGCAACTTCTGAGAGTCATTTTCTGACATGTATTTGATCTTAATGATCAAATTAAACTTTTGGTGATTAGTTTTGAGAACTAATGACTAGTATGATTGCGCAAAGGTATTGCTAATACTTGTGCATCATTTACTTGAAGAAATTTGAAGATTTGTGCAGGTAAAGAAGTTGATATCTGAAGCAGACTTTCTGAAGTTGACACTTCTTCACTCAGAGAAGTGTTGCTTGAAGTTTTGGTAAAGAAGAACATTGTTTGTGTAAAGTTTGGTTTATAACTAACATAGAAGTGTTCTTAAGTCAGTATAGATCAAACCTTTGGAGATTAAGAGGTCTCCAACAGGTTTGATATCCATTCCATCAATCAAACCATACAAGCCTCTACCTTGCAAGTATGATGTGATTCTAAATCGCCATGCTTGATAGTTGTTCTTATCAAGCTTCTCTATTTGTGCATGTTGATCGCCCATTGTGTAAATACTAAACTTCCTCCTTTAACCCTCCTTTTGGTTATATGTGATAAGAAGAAATATGAGATTTACCTTTGTAATAAAGTTTATGCACCTTTCTTTGCTTGGACGTTGCTTGAGATGCTTCCTTGCTATCTCCTTCTACCTTTGTGTAGTGTCGATGATGAACCGCTGCTTCAATAGCTTCAAATTCTTCATCAAGGTATTATAACCTTCTCCAAGCTTCAATTCTAAGCTCTGATACCAATTTTGGAGTTTATTGACCTTCAAAATATAGCAAGAAGTAGGTGGAACCCCTTAGGAACAAGTTGACCTTCTCACAAACTTCATCATAGAAAACCAGTCATGCTTGCAAAGCTTACTATTCTCTAATGGATTAGATTTTTCTAAAACGGTTTTAACCACATATACTAGACACCAAGATCTTTCCAATGAGCCAAAGAACACTCAATTTGAATAAATACACAAGGCGATATGACCTCTACAAGTTTGAGGTTTAATGGAGACCTTCAGCAGAGGTGAAACCGGAGAACATACACTACTTGCAGAGAGTACTACTCTCAGTTCACAAATCCAATGATTATGAAAATTTACAGGACGAAAGTAGGCACAAATAGCTTGCAAATGAGCTATGAAATATGTAATTTGGATATATATTGAGGGAGATACAAGCTCTGCAATCTCTGCATAAAAAACTACAGCAGCATAGAGATACACATATGCCTCTCTTGGACTTCCCACAAGATCACGACTTTTCCCCTCTTTTTATAGCATGGGAAACTAATATAAAACCTTCCTAATACATATAAATTCGTGGTAGACACTTGGGTGGAGGTATTACATGACTCAAGTTCTCAAATAAGCAAAGTATTGATGAACTTTGAGAACTAGCCACATTGACCTTCCACTAGGACACCACTGTAGCTCCCTTGTCACTCACTAAATTGACTCACCATGTTCAAGAACTCACGTGGTATTTTTGCTATCTTTTATGAATAATATGAGCCTTCTTGAAGTATTTGAAGACTTCCCAAAGGTATTTACATAATTTGAAACTTGTACCCTACATAAAACAAATGTTCGCAACACACATATCACTCACATATATGCACATGCACAGACCTCTCATGCACACATGCACACATCACTTACATACATGAACATGCACACACCACTCATGCATACATGCACATATCACTCACATATATGCACATGCACACACTCTCATGCACACATGCACACATGCATACACTCAATATACATGCATACATGCATCATACATACACATGCATACATTCAATATACATGCATACATGCATCATACATACACATGCATACATGCATCATACATACACATGCATACATGCATCATACATACACATGCATACATGCAACACACATACACACATTCATACATTCAATATACATGCATCACGTACATACATGCATACATTCAATATACATGCATCACATACACAAATATACGTGCATCACATACACACATGCATATATTCAATATACATGCATCACATACACACATACATACATTCAATATACATGCATCACATACACACATGCATACATTCAATATACATGTATCACATACACACGTGCATACATTCAATATACATGCATCAGATACACATGCATATTACACATGCATACATGCATCATACATACACATGCATACATGCATACTCACTCATGCATGCACTCTCATTCATACATGCATGCATACATGTTAAATTATATGCATATGCTCATAGATGCTCATGCATTTTAACACTCACTCAATTATATGCACACATATATAAAAAAACTCAACCAACATCTCTCTCTCTCTTTCTCTCTCTCTCTATCTCTCTCTCTCTCTCTCTCTCTCTCTCTCTCTCTCTCTCTCTCTCTCTCTCTCTCTCCTTCTTTGTCTACGCCGTTGGCGTGGCTGGAGGAGGGGGGAGAAAAGTCTCTCTCTCTCTCTCTCTCTCTCTCTCTCTCTCTCTCTCCTTATCTATCGGCACCACTGTCGTGGATGGAGGAGGGGGGAGAAAAGTCTCTCTCTCTCTATCGTTCTCTCTCTCTCTCACTCTCCTCTTCTCTTCTCTGTCTGCACTGTTGGCATGGATGGAGGAGGGGGGAGAAAAGTCTTTCTCTCTCTCTCTTTTTGTCTCTCTCTCTCTCTATCTCTCTCTCTCTCCTTCTTTGTCTGTGCCGCTAGCATGGATGGAGTAGGGGAGAAAAGTCTCTCTCTCTCTCTCTATCATTTTGTCTCTCTCTCTCTCCCTCTCTCTCTCTCCTTCTCTATCTGCATCACTGGCATAGATGGAGGAGGGGGGAGAAAAGTCTCTCTCTCTCTCTCTCTCTCTCTCTATGACTCCCCTTCTCTGTCTGCACCGCTGGCATGGATGGAGGAGGGGGGAGAAAAATCTTTCTCTCTCTCTCTCTCTCTCGATCTCTCTCTGTATCCGCGATCACCTACGACCACCTCTCTCTCTCTCTATCTCTCTCTCTTTCTCTCTCTCTCTCTCTCCTTCTCTCTCCTTCTGTGTGTGCTTGTGTGCAGCCGTGGATGGAAGACGGGGTGAGACTTGTTTCTCTCTCTCTCTGTGTCTTGATCCGTCAGCAGCCCTGGCTATGGAGTAGGGGGGATATTGAGTTACTCTCTCTCTCTCTCTCCGTGTTTTGATCGTACCTACAGGAGTAGAACATTAGGAGAGAAATCATACAAGACACACACATATTTACCTACACTTAGAGTTACACGTGAGCATGCATTTACATTCAGATAACTAACACTTACATTTACTTAACTAATAATTCATCATGCATACTAACTTTAACTAACAGATACACACATGTAGAGTTATCTATTTAAAATAAATATAAAATAGATTAACTATGTTATTAACTTATAAATTAACTACATATATATTAATTATGTATATATCTTATATGTGTATTTAATTTCTATTAAAAAAATAAAAATGTTTTCATTCAAAGTTGATTAATTGATATCTCTCACAAAGATTTTTTAATGCATTGGTTTAAATTGACTAAAACTTTCTCTTGAGTACCTACAGGCAAAAGAAGAAAATATTTTCTGAACAGAGAATGGGGGATTAATTGAACCCTTATTTGGACTCTTCATTTTATGACCATTATATGTTTATGAGATCACTAAGTGAGTTTAGTGTCTCCATGATCATATGAGGATATCTACGTGAGAATGAAGGAGAATTTAAGTATGGATCTGTATATGTGCCTAAGTTTATAGAGTTGTATATCTATATATATATGAATGCACTTAGTTATCTATGTGTTCATGTGTCTATGAGTGTGTGTGTGTGTGTGTGAATGTGGGTTTTATGCCTATATGTATGTATTTGCATATGTATACTTAAAAGATACATATGTATGCACCTATGTCTATGTGTTTAGTATGTATATATATATAAGAATCCATAATGTATGTGGGTATAACTAAACCTATGAATTGTTTAGGTTTCCTTAAGTGAGTATACGTGTATGTGTAATAACATGTTTGTATGTGTGCCTATGTGTTAAAGTTTCTAAGGTTCAATGTATGTGAACTTTATAATTAGACCCATATTATATGAGCTATAATATGTATATCTATCGTAACTACATATGATATTAATCCTAAGTGCCTAAATTGTTTGAAGAACATTTATAATTAATAAGTCTCATATATATATGTATGTATATATATATATATATATATATATATATATATATATATATATGTTGTTGGAGATGGATGTCTGCGGAAGCACGTGAACAACACAAGGAAGAAGAAGAAGCTTGGAGCACAAACACACAATAGTGAGTGTATTACTAGAGAATGTACAAAAAACCTCCTAAAGAGGGAAAAAAGTGCCCCGGTGGTCCTAGTGTGTTCACACACATCACTACCTAAATATATCAACAAATCCCCCCTGGGAGTGATGCGGTGAACAAGGAGCTGGCACTCATGTATAAGGAAGTGCCAAGCTATGTGGAAATCACTCCACAAAAGGAAGTAAGCCCAAAGCTTTGAGGAAGGCTTCAAACTTCTCCCTAGGCAGAGCCTTCGTGAAAAGGTCTGCAATGTTCTCCTGCGTGGGCACATATGCCAAGCTGATATCCCCAGTAGAGAACCTCTCCCTGACATAGTGATAATGCACCTCAATGTGCTTAGTGCGAGCATGGAACACAGGGTTCCTCGCAACTGCCAATGTTCTCTGACTGTCAGTGAAGATGGTGGTGGCAGAAGACTGGCCAGCACCCAAATGAGCCATAAGGCATCTGAGCCACACACACTCAACAGTCGCTGTGAAAGCTGCCCTATACTCAGCCTCACAACTGGAAGTGGCCACAGTAGGCTGCTTCTTGCTCAACCAAGATATACATGAGCTACCAAGCATGAAGCAAAAACCACTGGTGGACACATGAGTGTCATAGCAACCAGCCCAATCTGAGTCAGAAAAAGCATGCAAATCTAGCGGTAGTGATCCCCCCTTGGGATAAAACAACCCAAGTAGCCGAGTACCACTCAAGTAGCGAAAGATGCGCTTAACCGCCTTCCAATGCGTGACTCCTGGGCAATGCATAAACCTGCTCATCTATGAGACAACAAACTGAATATCTGACTGAGTAATGCATAAATAAAGCAAGCATCCAACAGCCTGCTGATAGAGAACAACATCAAATGCATCTCCAGCATCATGAAGACTCGATCATAAACCTGTCTCCATAGGAGTGGCAATAGGCTTACAGTCTTCAAGGCCAAAACGCTGCAATAATGTGTCAATATATTTCGTTTGACACAAAGCCATTCCACCATCAACTTGCATAAATTGAATGCCCAAATAGTGATGCAAATGCCCCAAATCAGACATCTCAAATGAGGCATGCAAATAAGCCTTAAAATCAGCAATATGCGTCTCAATAGGACCAGTGAGCAACATGTCATCAACATAGACAACAATGATCAGAAGCACATCATTAGCACGCTTAACATATAAGGTGCTTTCAGTTGGACTGTTCTCAAAACCATGTGCAATCAGATAGGCATGTATCTTCTCATACCAAGCACGTGGTGCTTGCTTTAAACCATATAACGCCTTCTTTAACCTGCACACCTGGTTTTCATGTCCTTTCTGCACAAAGCCACGGGGCTGAAAAACATACACTTCTTCATGCAAGTCACCATTCAGAAATGCTGTTTTAATGTCGAATTGATTTACATTCCAACAATGATGGGCTGCAAGTGCACAAATGCTCCGAACAGTAGTCATACCGCATGTAGGTGCAAAGGTCTCATCAAAATCAATGCCTCTTTCCTACGCATAACCCTTTGCAACAAGCCTAGCCTTATACCTCTCAACTGTACCATCAGGTTTACGCTTCAGCTTGTATACCCACTTAGTGCCAATGGCCTTCTTGCCAGGAGGCAAGTCACATAAAGACCATGTACCATTCTTCATTATAGCATCATATTCAGATTGCATAGCAGCCATCCAATTTTCTGAATTCTATGCTTCATCAAAAGAAACAGGCTCATTCTCATCACAGAGGCTAGACGCAGCCATATCATAGCAATCTGATGCAAAGGAGGCACTATGAGAGCCTGAACAAGTACGATATGACAAAGGTGCATCTAATTTGCTGTCACCCAAAGTCTGCACCAGCGATTTTGGCATATTTTTTACCTGATCAATATCAGCTCTCTCATCAACAAGTGCATCATGTAAATCTACATAAAAAATGGAATGATCTGCATCATCATATGAAGCCTGCAAAGGCTAAGAAGTTGCCTCATTAGGACAAGCACTAGACTGTCCACCTGTAAAAAGGGGCATCAAAGTATGATACATGTCTTTAGAGCTAACATATATCTCCTTAGTACATGAAACCAATGGCTGAATAGCATCTTCCACAAAGACAACATCATGGCTAATCTTAAAATGCCAGAAGCAATAATAACATCGCCATTTGACAGATCATGAACTGTACATCTGTCATCAACAAATTTCACAACCAAGCAAATCTTAGCTAATGCAGAAACTGATAACAGATTCTTCTTGATCCCTGGCACAAATAAAGCATCTGACAAGGTGAAAGAACTACCATCAGCAATAGTCAGAATGATCTTACCAACTCCCATAACAGGATAAGAGGAGTTGTTGGTGCATGTGACAGTATTCCCTGTAGGGGCAGGATCCAGTGAAGAGAAGAAACTGTGCTGCGAGGTAATATGCTTGGTCGCCCCACTGTCAAAGTACCAGACATCTGAGTCCACTGCAAACATGCACTGCTCATGACAAGATGGGTCAAAACTGCAAACAATAGTAAACGCCCATTCTGCTTCCTACACAAGATTTGCAGACTGTGTTTTTGGTGTAGAGGCCTCTGTTAGACGGCCGCAGGACAAGGACAATTGTACTTAGACAGAGGGCTTTAATGCACGGTAAAGAAAGATTCGCGAAAACCTTGTAACAGACTTCTATTTAAAGCAATGAAAGGAAAGCGGTAGAGAGCCGCATTTTTGGGAAGAGCCCCTGCTTTTGTTGGGAATTGTAGTGTGTTGTTTGGTTAAGTCTCGAGCCGCAGTTTTGGGAAGAGCCCCTGCTTTTGTTGGGAATTGTAGTGTGTTGTTTGGTTAAGTCTCGAGCCGCAGTTTTGGGGAATTGCAAGTGTAGCATTGTATGTGTATGTGTTCTGTTCCGTCTGTTCCACTGAGTCCGTTTGGGAAACTGCGAGCATCCTGTTTGAGACTGTGTGTGAGGTGTTGATGAGAAGATTGAGCTCTGTTCTGTTCTGTTCACATCTATCTATTCTACTATCCTCCCTGTCGTGCCAAGTTCTATTCGGTAGTCTTGTGTTGTGAATCTGTTTGGTGATAAGTTATACGCAGTTCTGGATCTTGTTTCACGGAATAAGTGTTGTTTATCAGTCTTCTATTGAACAAGGGACGGTGTAAGGCCGAAGCGAACTAATTGCGTGTTAGCATTTTTCTGTTAAATGACCAGGTTCGATACAATAGTCTGCGTTCACTGTGGATTCCGATCCCAGGAAGGACTCGTATCGGTAAGGGTCTGTACGCGAACGGAAGCATTGATAAGTTTGTGACGAATCGACTGTTGGTAGGAACTTGTTGCTTGAGTTTGGTATACGATAAGTTTGCGTAACCTCGAGTATAGCTGTCTGTTGTGTTATTGTTCGGTATACCTATCTGTCACGAGGAAGTAGCATATTGAGTAGTATTCGGTTAATGAAGTTGAGTATTCTACTAGTTATAAGTCGGAACACGACTACTGCTCTGTTACCATAGCAGGTCCAGTCCAGAAGTTCTAAGTCCCCGCACGCCGAATAGTTATCAGTAGTCAGAATCAAATACTGAGCTAAGATGCGATAGAGCATGTATGATTGTGTGAGAAGTTGGGAAAATAGTACAAGGCCTCTGTCTAACAGACCCCTACCACTCCCAAGAACCCACGTGGCTAAGAGAACGATCGCGGTTAGAAGATTTGGAACCAATTGAACGTGAAGGATCTGAGTCGGAAGTAGAGTATTGCTTAATCCCATAAACAAGTATCTCAGTCTAACATTTGGCGTCGTCTGTGGGAAGGTGGCATCAGGTTGCCAATTATCTGTGAACAATAGCGTGCTGGCTGTTTGTTCAGAATCAACACTACGTTTATCGTTCGATTGACTGACCGTAGCAACAGAACCATATTGTTGCCAACTGCTCAGACAGTACTACTAAAGCAATGATACATGCCGGTTACTCGTTCTGGCGAAACGTATCCTAGGAACCATACGACTGGAACACGAAAAGTACTAAAGACAACCCCAGGAAAAGAAGATATAACGCGACCTGACTCAGTGGTCGAGCAAGTTAAGGATGCTAGAATTAATTCCGGTCATATTCCGGTGGAACGATCAACGTCTTTCGTACATGCTGGTGTCACTTTGACCCAGCCTAACCAAAATATAGCAATTCCTGAATCTACCAAGACGCCATTGGAAACTAATTTAACAATCTTGGATAAAGATTCAGAGTTTTCCACGATTAGACAAACTCTAGGAAAAGAAATCTATAAAAGCGGAAAAATACTAAAGTCTGGTACATTGTCAGTTCATTCCGGTGATATTCCGGTGATAGAAACACCAACTGACGGTCAAGGATTAGCATTTTTTGCAGAATCCTCAGCCAGACCCGCGTGTCTGGAAGAAAGATTTCGGATATTAGACATCCAGAAAGAAGGAGACCTATTCGAAGCTGAGGTCTGAAGTATCCTGCGCAAAAATAGCACACCGGAAGGCACGCCATCCGGCGATCCAGATTCTGATAGCTCAACTAATCAACCTCAAGATAGAGAAGAAGGATCGGAGACACCCACGATGAACGGACAACAACAACAACAACAGTTAGGTCAACCAAGGCCGCCTTCAACAGGAGTAACCTACACAAAATTCGATGGATTCCCAGGAGATGACCCAGACGCTCATGTACGAACTTTTGAGATAAGTTATGCAGTTCTTAACCATCCACCAGATCAGGCGTATAAGGCCATTGTTTTTCAATCTACTTTGGTCAATGAAGCGGCTAGATGGCTTACGGAATACGACATTAATCATTTCGGTACCTATGATGCAGTACGAGATGCCTTTCTACAACGATTCAGACTAAAGAAGAATCCTGCTGAAATCTTTGAGTATCTACAGAACAACCGACAGAAGGCAAATCAGACTGTCTAGGAATACGCTACTCTCTTCAGAACACATTTACGGCAGATACCACAGGCACATGCTAATCTACCTGACGATGTCATCTCTCAATGGTTTATCAATGGACTAACCCCACAATTGAAGCAGATCATGATTATCAGATGTGTTGGAGCAATGACACTGGATGCAGTCATTGCAATGGCTCTACAGTTGGAATCCAAGGTTGGTGGATTTTCAGAAGACTTGGAATGGTTAAGGACAAACAAAAATATGACTGAAGATATAACCAGGCAAGTATACTGCACCACGTGCAAAAATTCAGGGCATACAAGTGCTAACTGTGCGCTAAATCAAACATTCTACGCTATCTGCAACACTGCCGGACACTCCATCGGAAATTGTGTCTACAATGCCCGAATACAGGGAACAACAACAGTCAATGCTGTTATTCAAGAATATGGACAGGCAGCGAATCACTATGTACCTCCGCAACTGAGAAACAATCAACCACAGGGATATCGAAACTACCGAGGACAGAGGAACAATAACTATAATGCAAACCGCTGGCAGAACGAACCACCACCGGAAAATCCCAATTTACCACCGCCACGCTGTTATTTTTGTGGTGAATTCGGACACATTAGAAGATATTGCAAAGACGCAGCTGAGTATGATCAAAGGAAGAAGGAGCGGCAAAACCCAATGGCCAACATGGTACAAATTACACCGGTGGAAACACAAACTGCTACAGTCCAGACCCGATCAGGTAAACAACTACAACCAGCAGCAGAAGTATTTGAACTGGGGATACGAGAACAACATAGGATGTATAACAAGGCTAGTCACTGGACCGCCACAGAACCACCAGTGTTCCCAGAACCCATTCCGGTGACTCAGACCTCGTCGACAAAAGAAGGAACACAACAAGAGGAAGTAGGAGCAGAACAACCATCAGTAGTAGACATAACAGCAGATACTTTGGCAACAGCAGAGACCTCAAGTTCAAAGGAGCAGGATAACCAATCTCAGCAGGCCTGGGAAATTTTATCCAAGGCATCTATCACTCTGCCTCTCGGCCAACTACTGGCGTTAGTACCTGGCGTTCGACAACAGTTCCAGCAACAGTTCAGTCCGGTATCTTCTTGTATTCCGACGACAGCAGCAGTTCAACCAGAACCTGATTCTACGGTTGATCATTCAGTCCCCTTGATTACAGTATGGTATAAGAATCATAAAATTACGTAGGTATTGATTGATGGAGGCTCTGGTGTCAACATTGCAACCGCAGCATTATGTAAAAAGCTAGGCTGGACCGAAATCGAACCAGTTCAATTCTTTGTCAGAATGGCTGATCAATCTAGAGTCCATCCTGTAGGACTTGTACGGAATGTACCCATTACTCTACAAGGTACGACTTTCAAAATGACTTTTGTTATACTAGATCTGCCCGAATCCACTTTGGATTACAACCTTCTTTTTGACCGACCTTGGCTGAAGCATGCGAAGGTAGTACAAGACTGGTCTGCACAAGAGCTCACATTCAAGGATGCCAGCCGTAAATATGTGGTAAAACTAGATACTATACAACCCTGCGAACCTCACGCCAGACCCTATCTTGCTGAACCAATTCATATGTTAGATGGACGATCAGATGATGAAGAAGAGCAATTTCTGAAGAGTAACGCCGATTTAATGTCTCTAGGAACTGTTGATTTACAGTCCGTCATCGATAACTGGAACACTTCAGTTTGTGCAGTAGTAGCTATCACCGAAAATTCTGACCAAGCAGATATTGAATTACAACCACTATTCAAGCCAACAGAGGATACAGAGAACCCGCAACAATTTTATGTCCCTGAAGACCAGCTGATCACGTACAATCTAGGAGACAAGGACCATCCTCGACCTGTAAAAATAAGGCAAAACTTACCGGAAATCTTTCAGGCTAATTTGATTCAGCTCCTTCACGAATTCTCAGACGTCTTTGCATGGGATTACAAAGATATGAAAGGATTAGATCCGCGCATATATCAGCACAGAGTCATGCTGAAGCCTGAAGCTAAACCGAATAGGCAGCCCAGCTACCGGATGAATCCCAATTATGCATCTCAGGTAAAAGCCGAACTTGACAGATTACTAAAGGTAGGATTCATCGTACCAGTAGAACATGCTGAATGGATTTCACCAATTGTGATTGTGCCAAAGAAAAATAAGCAACTACGAATCTGTGTAGACTACCGGAAATTAAACGCAGCAACAGTACCAGATCCTTTCCCGATCCCCTTTTTGGATACCATGCTTGATAGGGTAGCAGGCCACGAAATGTATTCATTCTTAGACGGATACAGCGGTTACAATCAGGTTAGAATGGCTGAAGAAGATATACCAAAAACTGCTTTCATTACCAATGGGGGTGTCTTCGCCTGCACCGTAATGTGGTTCGGATTAAGAAATGCACCAAGCACATTTCAAAGATGTATGCAGGAGATATTTTCTCCTTATCTCACTTCATTCATGCAAGTATATCTTGACGACTTCTCAATCTTTGGGAAGATGATAGCACATTTAAGTCACTTACGATGTTGTTTTCAGAAGTGTAGAGAATATAGACTCTGTCTTAACCCAAACAAATCCGTGTTTGCGGTTTCGTGTGGCAAACTACTTGGGCATATTGTATCTGCTCAAGGTATCCGAGTAGACCCAGATAAGATTTCGGCAATTTTAGAAGCCCCGGTACCCGCAACTCCAAAAGAAGTAATGCGTTTTATGGGTCAAATACGGTGGCATGGCAGACACTTACGGTGGCTTGCTCACCTAGCAGTACACTAAACAGGCGAATCACAAAAACTCCTCGACAGTTTGAATGGACTGAAGAATGCCAAACTACATTTGATCGGCTCAAGTATCTCCTGACGCAAGCCCCAATTTTACAACCACCGGACTGGGACAATCCGTTCCATGTTTTTGTCGACGCTTCAGATATTGCAATTGGCAGTATTCTGATGCAGCAAACCGATAAGTGGTTTCGCCCTGTTTATTACGCCAGTAGAAGGCTTGCAGCGGCAGAAAAGAACTATTCCACTACTGAAAGAGAATGTCTAGGATTGATTTACTCAATCAAAAAGTTCAGACATTATCTACTAGGCCGGAAGTTTACCTTTCATGTGGACCATGCTTCCCTTGTTTATCTAGTAAGACAGCAGCATTTAGGTGGACGATTAGCACGATGGGTGCTACTCTTACAAGAATTCGACTATGACGTCATTCACCGACCCGGAAATGCACATGCCTTAGCAGATTTCTTATCCCGCCTGGATTCCGGTGAAGCTCCGGTAGGCATAGATGACACGACTCCTGCGATTTATAATGCTGAACCACTATCCGATGAGACGGCCAACCTACAAGCACCATCTACATACTATGATCAGATTCTAACTTTTCTCACCGAAGGACGCTTTCTAGCCGAGACTGCCAAGGCAGTTCGAAGAAAATTGGTAGTCTTTAGCCGCCGATTCCGGCTAGTGGCAGGAGAACTATATTATGCAGATCATATCGGAATCCTACTTCGCTGTATTCCACCACATGAGGTTAATTCAGTTATCACTTTGGCTCACTCAATTCCTTCCGGTGGCCATTTTGCAGTAGACTTAACTCACCGGAAAATTCTGCAAGGAGGTCTCTGGTGGCCTACTATGTACCGAGATGTGGCCCAATTCGTAAAAAACTGTGATAACTGTCAAAGGTCTGGACAACCAGTGCAACGACACTTCTTTCCATTGCAGCCTATCATGCCACTCGAACCATTTCAGAAATGGGGATTAGATTTTATCGGTCCAATCACACCCCCAACAGTCTTCAGTAACAACAGATACATACTAACCTGTACAGACTATGCAACGAGATGGGCAGAAGCCTGGGCTTTACGGTCCGCTACAGCGGTTACGGTAGCAAAATGCCTACTCACGGATGTCTTCCCACGATTTGGCTTACCCCTGGAAATTGTCTGAGATCAAGGCACTCACTTTGTAAACAATCTAATGAAGGCCCTTACACAATCATTCCAGGTCACACATAAATTTAGCTCTCCTTATTATCCACGTGCCAATGGATTGGCCGAAAGTACAAACAAATCACTGTTGAATATCCTCCGGAAATTGATCATGGAAGCACCGGAAAGATGGGATCAACTACTACCTGCAGTATTATGGGATACCGGACTACATATAAGGTAACAATAGGCTTGACACCTTTCAAACTAGCTTATGGCTTAGAAGCAATAGCACCCATGGAAATAGTCATCCCAAGTCTGCGTGTAGCAATCACTCAGAAGATGCTACCGGAATATTCGCTGACAGCACGAATGGACGCACTCAGAGAACTTGATGAGCACCGATGGCTCAGCTTTTTAACCATGCGCGAAGTACAACTAAGGCAAGCCAAGACACACGATCGATATTTGAAGACCCCAATCTTTTCGGTAGGTCAGCTTGTCCTTTTCTATAACGCAAAATCCGATAGAACAGCAAGAAAGTTCAAACTACGCTGGTTCGGTCCCTTTAAGATCTCAGAACAAGTCGGTCCGGCAACTTTTCGGTTGACTACGTTGACCAAAAATCCACTAAACTAGTACGTATTAAATTAGTCGGCGGCGAACCGCGTTTTGTATAAATTTTTGCGTTCTTCTTTCTCTCCCTTTTTAGTCGTGTTCTGTACAAATCTTTATGTTACCAGCCACCCATCCCTACCAGTACGCACGCTAGCATGAAACAGTATCATTCTCGCACCGCACAATGATACACACCCCCCCCGTCCCACCCCCACCGTGTCCTCCTTATTTAACCCCCTCGGTTGCGCCAAAAACGCTATTGTGTTCTCGAGATTATACGTATTATTCCTGTCCTCTGTGTTGCCTGTAAGTGTGCTCGTGAACACCATGGAAGCGCTAGCCAACTACGCTGCTTTCCGTGATGGTATCCCGACAGACGTCGGCGAATACCTGCGTTGCAGAGGGTTGGCTAACTTCGCTGAGTTGCCCTGGCACTCAGTGGAAGCCCATCCCTTCTCCGCGCAGATCATCCACGCCATCGCCCAATTCCCCATCACCGAACGACAGTGGGTCTTCCCTTCTCTCCCATCTAGAACCGTCATCACCTTCCAAGCCTTCTCTGCAGCCTACCGCCTCCCCCCGCAAGGCCGCGAAAATGGCCCTAGCATCCCTGTCGCTCGCATGACCGAACTCTTCCCCCGCTCCTCATCAAACGAATATGCCATTCTCTGCCGCCCAGAACCCGAACGATCCGCCCTACAGTTCCTCGTAGCAATCCTCAACCTGCAAAAACGAACCTACGGCATCTCTCGCCCCTTCTATTCCGCCCTGGAGTTAGCCACCCGCAAACCTGTCAACTTTGCCTCTTACTTCTTCCAACGAATTCATAAGGAATGCGTAGCTATAGTAAAGCAACTCCAGAAGGGCACCTCTCCGCGCTCTTGCCTTCCCCACATCATCTCCTTCCTCTTCCCAACCATTCTCGCCGCACAACCCCCACCCACAGGCCAAGCACTTAGGCACGAAGAATCAACACAACCGCTCGATGAAACTGAAGAAGACGACGAAGAGATCAATCAACTCTTCCGCACTAAGCGAATCCGGATCAGCTCTTCAGAAAGTGAAGTCCAAGGATCCGCCGGAAAGAAACAAGACGCCGAAGAGGACAAACAAGAAGAAACATACCACGACACCGCCACTTCAATACACAACGACACTTCGACAGAGCAACAAGACCAGCAAAACCAAGCAGAGACAGAGATAGTGTCCACCGAAAAGGAATCCGAGCAGCAACAGGACAAACCAGAATCCGCCACAAAAGCACTGGATGAACTCATCGCAGCCATCAATCATACAGAAGCCAAACAAGAGACAGTTGCCAAGGTAACCACGACTGACTTTGTTCTGCCCACCCCACCTGTCAACCCCGACCTCCCACCGGAACCATCCCGCCAACCCGGTTCTGAACCTACACCATCCTCCTCTTCCTCCCCTAACTACTCTCCGCCAAACTCCCAGAACCTACTCACCGATACATCCTCTCAGCCTCGTCAACCACCACCACCACCCAACGTATTTTCGGAACTAGCCTCCATGGGGCAGTTCCTCATGCATTTATCACACCAGCTGCCCATACAGTTTAAGGAAGCCACGGACAATCTGAAGGCAGAATACCAATATAAGGTCGACGTCCTGGAAGCTGACATCACCCCCCTCCAGGAAGAAATCGAGGCCATAAAGACTGAGAATCATCAGCTACAGACACAGTTAGCAGAACTCCAAGCCAAATTCTCGGTAGAACAGACTCTAGTAGAGCAAAGAGATGCAGCCCTCGAGCAACTTGCAGCCAAAGAACGACTCCTACACGCCGCGCATGCAGAAATCCGAGCCCTGAAGACCACCCTCCACGAAAACGAAGATATCAACGCCTCTCTCGAAGAGTTGATCGCAGAGACAAAGACTCAATTGCAGGAGTCCATCCAGAAGAATCAGGACCAACAGAAAGAAACTGAACAAGTCCAAGAACAGTTACGACGAGCCGAAGAATGCGCAAATGAGGTTAACAGTATCCTAAAACGCCAACTGATACGGGAAGGACAATACCTCAAGGATATCGACAAGACGCGCAGAGACCGAGATGCGTTCAAGAAAACTCTCGATTTCCAAACTCAGCAGTTTGAACACCTAGACAACCAAGTGTGCAACCAGAAGGAGTACATTATAGAGCTGAAAACCAAACTGACCGAAATGCAGACAGCCCTCGATGCGGCATTAGCTAATGAATTTTACTTACAAGAGGCTTTCCTTCAAACCCAAGCCGAAATTTTGTTAAATCAAGCCATAGCCCTTAGTGCAGTAAGAACCGACGCCCAATTACTAGAACCCACCACCTTAGTACAGATGTTAGAAACTCTCAAAAAGAAAATTACCCGAACATTTAGGCTCGCCCGAAATGTGTACTTAGAAGGCCTAGGATCCGAACCGTAGGAACCTGCGGGTTCGAGTCCACCGTGCGTGCCAAGTGTTAGACGGCCGCCGGACAAGGACAATTGTACTTAGACAGAGGGCTTTAATGCGCGGTAAAGAAAGATTCGCGAAAACCTTGTAACAGACTTCTATTTAAAGCAATGAAAGGAAAGCGGTAGAGAGCCGCAGTTTTGGGAAGAGCCCCTGCTTTTGTTGGGAATTGTAGTGTGTTGTTTGGTTAAGTCTCGAGCCGCAGTTTTGGGAAGAGCCCCTGCTTTTGTTGGGAATTGTAGTGTGTTGTTTGGTTAAGTCTCGAGCTGCAGTTTTGGGGAATTGCAAGTGTAGCATTGTATGTGTATGTGTTCTGTTCCGTCTGTTCCACTGAGTCCATTTGGGAAACTGCGAGCATCCTGTTTGAGACTGTGTGTGAGGTGTTGATGAGAAGATTGAGCTCTGTTCTGTTTTGTTCGCATCTATCTATTCTACTATCCTCCCTCTCGTGCCAAGTTCTATTCGGTAGTATTGTGTTGTGAATCTGTTTGGTGATAAGTTATACGCACTTATGGATCTTGTTTCACGGAATAAGTGTTGTTTATCAGTCTTCTATTGAACAAGGGACGGTGTAAGGCCGAAGCGAACTAATTGCATGTTAGCATTTTTCTGTTAAATGACCAGGTTCGATACAATAGTCTACGTTCACTATGGATTCCGATCCCAGGAAGGACTCGTATCGGTAAGGGTCTGTATGCGAATGGAAGCATTGATAAGTTTGTGACGAATCGACTGTTGGTAGGAACTTGTTGCTTGAGTTTGGTATACGATAAGTTTGCGTAACCTCGAGTATAGCTGTCTGTTGTGTTATTGTTCGGTATACCTATCTGTCACGAGGAAGTAGCATATTGAGTAGTATTCGGTTAATGAAGTTGAGTATTCTACTAGTTATAAGTCGGAACAGGACTACTGCTCTGTTACAATAGCAGGTCCAGTCCAGAAGTTCTAAGTCCCCGCACGCCGAATAGTTATCAGTAGTCAGAATCAAATACTGAGCTAAGATGCGATAGAGCATGTATGATTGTGTGAGAAGTTGGGAAAATAGTACAGGGCCTCTGTCTAACAGACCCCTACCACTCCCAAGAACCCACGTGGCTAAGAGAACGATCGCGGTTAGAAGATTTGGAACCAATTGAACGTGAAGTATCTGAGTCGGAAGTAGAGTATCGCTTAATCCCACAAATAAGTATCTCAGTCTAACACCTCTGCAACAACCATTCCAGCCTCTTTCTTCTTTGCCTCTTTTGCAGCGAGTTTTGGACAGTTCTTTATGATATGATCATTCCCTTGACAGTACTTGCAAAACAGTTTCTGCTTTTCTGATTTCTTCTCATCTTTATCTTGGTTCTTCGAATGTGCAGCATTTGCAGATTTCTGCTTACTAGTAGAAGAGCTCCATTTTCCTTTGCCCTTCTGACTAGCCAGGAAAGCTTGATCTACAACACGCATAATGGACCTGTTCTACCTGGATTGATCTTCCTGCAACAGAACAGAGACTAACTCCTCAAATGATAAGGCATTTGGATTGCCTTTCATCATCAACCGAAGAGTAGAAGCAAAACTCTGATATGAATCAGGAAGACCATTCAGAACGGTCTGCACAAGTGAGCTATCTGGTATAACCTCATCAGCAGAAATCAACTGTTCCTTCAAATCTTTGATCTTTGTTAGGAAACTGTCCATAGAATCACCTTCATTCATGTGCTCACTCTCCAACTATTTTTGAAGGTAAGCAACACGAGCCTCATTCCTAGCTTGGTACAATATGGTTAGTGTATCCCAAGCATCCCTAGCTGTTCTACAAGAGCAAATATGAGGAATAATGGCACGTTTGACAGACAAAGGTATCAATGCATGTGCCTGGGCATCTCTGCCATCCCAACGAGTTTGCTCTACAGTAGGTGCAACAGAAACAGCAGCACGAACAGGAATCTGCGGAATATCATCTTCGACACCATCTTCATCAGCTCCAGCACCTGTATTTGCAGTACGTGTAGTTGCAAGTATAACAGGACGTCTTTCAACACCTTGCACAATGTTCCATAGTCCTTTTGCAACCAATACATGTCGCATCATATAAGCCCATAATGGGTAGTTGGTACCATCCAACTTATCCTCAATAGCCAACATACGGAATATATCATTGCTTTCAGCCATGGCCGGTGACTAAAATACCTTGATGCAGAAAATTGACTGTATCTCAAAAAGTTGAACAGAACTGCCAAGACGAGTTCTGCTAGAACTGTAGCAGACTTCGAGACGCTTAAACTGGCGAATAGAAACTGGTATATACCTTTGGCACAAAAAGATGAAATAGCCTACACAAGCGCTATGATAGTGCGTTTGGAGGTCGAAACGAGCTCAGATCACGAATTCCGCACCACAGAGTGAAGCGGTTCTGATCTTGGAAACACGCTGAGTATGCTCACCAAAATTTGTGCGATTCTGAGACTGCAAACGGAGGAGTGTCGACGGCACCCTAGATGAAGCCACGACCTGCTCTGATACCAATTGTTGGAGATAGATGTCTGCGGAAGCACGCAAACAGCACAAGGAAGAAGAAGAAGCTTGGAGCACAAACACACAATAGTGAGTGTATTACTAGAGAATGTACAAAGATAAGTAGCCCATTAGGGCAATAGGCGTATATACAAGCCGAGGGAAAAATACCTCCTAAAGAGGGAAAAAAGTGCCCCAGCGGTCCTAGTGTGTTCACACACATCACTAACTAAATATATCAACATATGTGTGTGTGTATGTGTGTGTGTATATTTATATATTGTTAACTTGAGTGAGGAAATCCTTCCGATAGTGCATGACAAGCATGTTAGTGAGAATGTGTGAAAAATAGTACATATACATGTTTGGGGTCTTGCAAAGAGCACATCTATGGGTGGTTGCAGATTTTATGTTACTTTCATTCATGACCATACACGAAAAGTCTGGGTATATTTCATGAAAGAGAAGAGTGAGGTCTTCACTCACTTCTAGAATTTTAAAGATATAGTGGAAAAGTAGACCAGGAATTTAGACATTAAGGTCTGATGTAGGAGGTGAATATATATCAAATGAGTTCAGAAACTTTCTTAAAAGTCATGGAATTTGACGTCTGTTTTCATGCAGGTACACACCACAATAGAATGGCATTGTTAAACACAAAAACAGACATATTCCCAAAATAGCAAGATCCTTGATGGTTGAGAAGAATATGCCTCATTGTTATTGGACAGATGCTTTGCATATTGCTGTATACATCATGAATAGAACTCGAACAGCTATTGTACATCAACTTACACTTGAAGAGAAGTTTACAAGTAAAAAGACAAACTTATCACATCTGAAAGGTTTTGGTTGTATTGCATATGTACATGCTCTAGATGAGTTGACGACAAAGCTTGATCCAAAAGCAAAAAAATGTGTCTTCATTGGATACTCCCTTGAGCAAAATGGATATCAATTTTATAGCCCACTCACATGATAGGTGAAGGTGAGCAGAGATGTGGTATTTGACGAAATGTCAAGCTTCTATGTAGATTTCATTGTTGTACATTCCTTCTTGATGTAATAGAAGAAGAAGAAGAAGAAGAAGAAGAAGAAGAAGAAGAAGAAGAAGAAGAAGAAGAAGAAGATTATTCTTCCTTTCCTCAATCTGAGTGTGTGCTTCTCTTTGATTGTGAGTGTGTGTGTGATCTCTCTTCCTTGTCTACTTCCTCATGACACATCCTTCAGGGATATCACAAAATGGGAGGTCTTCTTTGCTCTCAAGCTCAAAATTAGCCATTTCTGATGCTCCCATATTTTTTTGTCCTGCTCTATGAGTATTCAAGTGCAAATTTTCATTTTCTGATTCGTTGTGACTCGTGGGCATCTTTTGCAACTTCTTCATATGAGATGTCTTCATCTATTTCACTCATTTCCATAGTGCCACCCTCTACACTCTCCATCATCCAATTCAACAATGTATCATCTTCTTGAGGTAACGAAGACATTACCTAAGTTTCAACTACATATCCAATAGCCTTGCTCATGTCTGATCCTTCCTCTAGATGTATTTGTAATTGATTGTTAGTACATGTTGAAATCCATAACTTGTTCTTTCCCCAATCATGGAGAGCCTTTTCTTGTCTTAGCCGAGGGCTTCCCAAGAGTAGAGGAAGAGGTCTCCTACGGTAGGGAAATAACACAAAGTCTAGAACAAAGTGATAACCCTACACTATCATAAGTACCTTTTCAACAATGCCGAGTGGTGCAATCCGATGTTGATCTACTAATTTAACTGTGAAGGGTGCCACCTTGGTGGGATTAAGTTTCAGTTTCTTCATTTTGAAATGTGGCATCAAATTGATGCCAAAACCTCCATCTATAATAACATCTGTTAGAGCTTCATCTTCCATAAAATGTGATAGCCGTGAACTTTGATAGTTAGCCAAGGGTGCAGCGGGAAAGCCAACCATGAAACCATCTGTGCTAGGGGTTTGGCTCAAGTAGGTAGATTTTATAATCTTCAATAAGTCACTCCTTAATTTTGAATCCTTTTTTATGAGTTGGTATAGGCTAACCTTATGATGAAAAACCTTTCGAGATTTCCTCAATGTTCACGTCATGTGTGTCTTCTTGAGAGCTTGTTGGTTGGTCCTTTAGCAAAGTAGTGACATTCTCATAAGCTCCTTCAATGTCTACTTGGCCCTTCCAACTAGCCTTCTCTTCCTCATCTCTATCTTTGAGTCCCTGTTGTTCCTCCATACAAGTTGGTAACACTTGCTTGGCTCTAGCCATCATGGGTACTGAAGAAGATGAAAGAGCATATGATTCGATAGTCATACCTTCTACTTGTGGGGAGACTACAATCATGTGAGTTGGAGCAGGACAGTTTCTTGGACAATCTCTGGTATAGTGATCCTTAGCTTCTAGACAATGCTCACAGGGAGGCACAACTTTTTGTAAGGAGCACCTGTTTTGCAAATGGCCACAATGACCATAGGGATAACACATCAATGGCCTATTATATCTGGGCCAAGTTAGATGATTCGCTTCTCTATTAGGTTCATTTGAAGTACTCCCATAATACCAATCAAGAATCAGAGGGTTACCTCGCTATTGTGCTCCCTTGAGGTAGAAGTAGTCTCTTACTTCATGAACATCCTTGCCATAGAATTCATAGCTAACCTTGTTAGGAAAATTAACATTCGAATGTCTAGTATTGCTACATATTCTATAACAAACATGCCTTCGTATGTCATGTGTGGTCCACAAATCGTCTAACTCTTGACGAAGTTGAGCTGCTTCATCAACATTGTGGTGCGATGGTGCCAGCATGACCTTCTCTGCTTGGTGACTTTGCTGCATTATCAAGGCTTCCAACTCCTTCCTAAGTTTATCAATAGGATCTAAGTCTGGTGCATGGTTTTTTTGCCCTCCCCTTCAAAATTTATCCTAGCTTCCTCAATGCATGATGCAGCCGCAACAAAATCATCAAGTGTTGCACCCAATCTAAGAAATTTAAAAAGCTTCTGCTGAGATGACGTAGGCAAGGCTTTCTCTATCCATTTTCTTACCAATAAATTGCCTAGAGCATGTGGTAGACGTGAAACAAAAGCTTTTGTCCTACTGCAAAGTTCGTGAAAGGATTTACTTGATGTGAGCTTTAGGTTCTCTAGCTGATCTAGAGATCTTTTAGAGGATTCACTTGGTTGAAATGTCTATGAGAATGCTGTCTTTTGTGCCTCCCATGTAGTGAAGTTGCTATTTGCATATTGACTATACCATTGTCTGTAAGGCCTTCTAATGTAGATGGGAAGAGTACCCGCATTGCATCCTCTCGCTTCTGCATACCTCGTCCATGGCATAAGGAGATGAATCTCCTCACATTGTGGTGGAGATTTGATGCCCAGCTTGAATATTTGAAGAGCAACATTCACCTCAAAAAGTTGCCAACATGAATGAAGATTGGTGATTTATATCCTTCATTAAATGTTTACGATGTTCTCATCGGTTGCATGGTCTAATTAAACTTACATATTGTGAATGGTATACATCATTTGGTACTTCCTTGTATCACTTTCATGTATAGCTACATACGATTTGGAGAACAAATTCTGAATATGTTTATCTATGAACAAATACATATGCTTATATGCATGAAATATGCATAGACATGCATACCTTTGTTTAGGCACATGTTTGTTTAATGCGATCTATGCACTCACATGTTCAATGTGTGCATTTTTGTTTTTGTTGAATATGCTTGAGCACATTGATTGTAAATGTATTATTATTTAGATTCAAGAGAATGCGTGCGCATGTATATATATCTTTGCTTTACGTGGCTTTTGGTGTGCATATTATATACTTAATATTATATATAAAGATAGAGGGTACTTTGACATAAAAAGCGAGGAGGCTACGTGGGAATCAAAGAAGAAGAAGAAGCGTCTAATTCACGATAGAAGGAGAGAGGCGAAGAAGAGCGAGACCAAAAAGGAAAAGACACCACGCTCTGCTAGAGGGATTTTTCGGGGAGTGAAAAAAGAGGAAGTAATCTCTCTCTATGGAGAGGACCTTTAGAGACCTAACAGCGCAGCGGAGAAGGGCAGGCCATGCAGGACTGCTTTGAAGGTATGCAGTTGCACTCGCAGCGTGTAGGGAGAGAAGAAGGAAGAGAACACTTTCGATGTGTATCACGCCAAAGAGGGGCTCGGGACAATGTGATGATGATCAGAGAAGAGGAGTTCGGATGTCCCGCTGATATGGATTTGTTTACAAGTCACTACGTTGATACAAACTCCTGCTATCAAAGTGCTTGAATTGGTTAACAGTAGCAACAGTGATGTTTCAGATAAGATAAGATCTGGTTTACATTTTTTAATGCTTATAAAATTACATTTATGTGCATGTATTGCGATCGATAATCTTCTCCTGATGTAACATGTCTTTGTGGACAAAGGTCGTACGTTCAAGCCCTTGTTATTGCATTCCACAGTTTCTTTTTAAAGAAAATGCATTGAATATTACATCTTGAAAATTTCTGAACTGAGCTATCGACATAGTTCTTTTTTTTAGAGAGTTTGTTTTTGCTTCTGATTTAAAATGTCAACTTAGGAATGTATGACAAGATAAATATGAAGATTCCTTTGAAGCCGAATCAAGAAATTAACGCTGTTTATAGCTTTCATTGACAAAGTTTATGTTGCAGAGTAAATAGAAATAAGGTTTCCCCTGATTGTCTTCTCCTCAATACATTTTAGTGTTTCTAAATCTCAGTTGGATTCACCTGTGTGTGTTGATCCCCATCTTATAAAGCTGCATAGTACAACTTGAGCTGGTTGTAGATATATTGCATACTGTAAACGGTCGTGAGGTGGAAATTGTTGTTGAAAATAGAATTCTCTTGATTTTCATGAAGTTAGAAAGAAACGCTAGATATGTTGTAGACTGTTAATGTTTGTGAGAGAATTGAATAATATAGAGAAGCTTAGCATGGCTGCATATTGACCTCACATAGTTTTTCTTCATTCAAATAGAAAAGGAACATTCTAATCTCGTGGTCTTCACCATCTTTCTATTGCGAGTCTGACTCTGGAGTATGTGCAGGAAACCTTAAACAATCTTTTGTCCTCACAATTTGACCAAATCGAGGACTCTCATTATATTAGAACTGCGTATGCTGGGCTTTATATTGCACAGGCTCATGTCCATTCATCTACACTTTCTAAATGCTTTACATTTTGTGTTTTCAACTATGAAAAACAGACATTGTAGTTGAACTACAGAGTTTTAGCAGAACTTGATGGCTGATTGGTTGCATTATAATTATTGAATGGAATGAGTTCATTTCCTCTATGCTCACAGGTTGCGAATTTTTCCTTTTCTATTACACGATCTTTTTTTTTTTTGAGCAAAGTTTCGAAACCCACACAATACAGTGAAGATCAACTAGTTAAATGCGAAATTTCTATATGAAGAGAAAATAAATCCTTACTAAAGAAGTACATTTGCATTGTTGAAATGAAAGGTAAACGCACATCTTAAGTGCAAAACTACAGCTCATCAATTGGAGTTCTTTCATTTATATGGTACTTTCTATTGTTTGCAACGATAGTATTTATTGGAATTTTTAATGTGATTTAGCAACAAATAACAAAGGAAACAAATATCAGTGAGGTTCAATTTGACTTTGCAAGAAGGCTTATGTGTGAATTCTTATGCAAAGCACTTTCTCCCTTTGCTTGAATTATTTCTTTGGGTTTATTACCATACTACATTTAAATGAAAACTGACTTGATTTCATCAAACGAATCCATGATTTTGTCAGGTCTGTCAAACTAGAATCCGACCTATGATGTTTAATCTTTGTTATCCAATTATATTTTGGCCATCATCCTCTACAGTTTGCCTCCCTAAAAAAAACGATGCTTCTTCGAGTCAATTGGCAATGCGGTTTGTTGTTTCACAATTAAGAGCTTTGTAAGCATTTGAGGTGCAAGTACAATTCATTCTATGAGTTATATCTTTGAATATTGACTGATCCTATCCTCGTACCTTCTTGTCATGAACCCCATGACATACCTAAATGAAATGATATCTAAGGCTCAAGGAAATGTACTACAAGTGAATACTTGTACCCTGATTTCTCCCTCCTTGTCACGAACCCTGATGACATACCTGGTGAACCCGACGTGAAAGGAGGGGGTGAATAGATTTTAGAGTTATAGATGTAGAGCGTAGCAAAAATAAAAAATGAAAGACCTTATAGCCCCATTCGTCCGCTTTCAAGAAGAGGATAGACGACAAAAAGCTATCAACTCACTTAATGACCGATTAATCAAGCGGTGCGAATTTTTCAATAGAAGGAATGTATCTAGATTCTCTAAAGAGTATGAGCTCGAGTTGAAGTACTTAGGTTTCGGTTAATATCTGATGATGGAAAAAGAATTATACAAAAAATTTATCTATGTGCCCGGATACGACATGCGATCAAATAATACAAATAAATCAAACCACATGGTCTCGATACAAAGCAATATTCCTTAGGTAGTTTATAGTAGAGGACCTTGATAAAGTGACTTGTAGATCTTTACTGAGGTGGGTTCATATGCCCAAAAATCAATCAATCCTAGAAATTAAAAAAGAATTTGAGAAGTAATTTGAGGATATGTCCAAGTATGACCAGAGATGTATAATGCATGAAAGGGTGTTTTTATTCGTACACACAATAGATGTTAGAGCCAGAGAGGAACTAATTTTGTTTTACAAGACCTAGACTCTGAATCGGGACTCACAGCAGATTGGACACTCAATCATGATGTTGGAACAAGATATGTTAGAATGCAGCAAATGTTTGAGAAATTTTAAAATGATTGGAGAATTGATCTTCATGAAGATAAAGATTGTACTCAAACTCCAAGTATTTTATCAGTTGTGAATAACGTTCAAGTCCATCAAGTTATAGAGACCCCACTTGGACATAAAAAAAACTATGCATGAGCTTGATACACATGCTAATGATAAGGGTTATCAAGAAAATTCTAAAAGTATGATCGATATGACCTCTAATGTTACAAGGTGCCAAGAGCTTGTAGGCTTCTCTACAATGATCATATCTTCAAGTGCCATATACGCACAAACTCTCATGATGGGAGGAGCAAAGGGCCATGTGGAAGCTAATCAAATCCAAAATAAACAAACACAAAATACAAACAATATCAAAATTCAACAAAAGTCAACAAGAAATCATGAGGAGGCTTCTCTTGACCTCCTAAACTCCCCACATACATTCGAGGATAAACAAATAAATCAAGAATTAATTCAAGATACAAATAAATAATTAGAGGAATCTACAAGGCTTAAAGGTGACCAAATGGTGATAAAAGATGTAGTACAAAAAGAAAAAATCTAATAAATCAGTCTGAAAGTCAAGCTCAAGATGCATCATCAAGCGATGATGATAAACAAGAGTTGGGGTGTGATTCAATGCTAGTTGATAGTGATGTCCATGTACATGAATCAAATTCACGATATGATCCAACAACTAAATTATGTGAAGAGACTCCAAGTGAGCATGATGCTAATCGAGAGGACATACAAATGAAGAGTCCTCTAGATAGTGATATGCATACAGACGGTGCATGATGTTGAGTCTATGGCAAGTCCAAACCAATATCAAGATTGTGAAAAAATCTTGAGTGATGCCACATTGAATGAGCATTCAAAGATAGAAGAGTATGTACCTATTCACAAAAGTAATAATGACTTGCTGATTGAGCTTCAGTATAATGATATGCATGTGAATAATGTTGCACTCCATAGAAAGAGAGATATGCATGACCACGAGCAAGATGAGGATACTCTATTAATTGATCCTCCATATACTTATATGAATTTCAAATACGATCATGATGTGTTGAGTCCATGCACTAAAGAAATTGTGCATGAAGAGATGGAAGTAGCACTTATTGACATATATGAAAAATTTCATGATAGCATGCTACCTAAGGAGAATGATCGTGAGAAGATTGATTCAAATGACTATGAAAATTATCAAATGAATGAAGATCTAATTGAATCAAGCACAGGTAGTAAAGTGCTCCTATATGATGAGACATTTGAGCAAGAATGAGTAATTGATGAAGTGTATGAAGAATATGGCCTAAGTTCATCTTCTAAAGAAAATGAACAAGAATCGATGGAGATGAATGCAGAATTTTATGATGGCATGCAAATAAAGAAATTGAGTTTCCTTCAAACTATATGCATAGTCCTAGAAGGAGTTCGAATTGTAATGAGTCTGACCTCAATATGCAAGATTCTAGTGACACTGAAGATGAAAGCTTTATTGATTATGAAGATATGGATTCCCTTCGTGTTGAAGGAGAAATAGTTTGGGATCATGATAAAGATAGTGATGTAGAGTTCCTAGATAGATTGGAAGTAGAAGCAGACCTCATAATATGTGAAACTTGGGTAGAGAAAAACGGTCTCACTAAAGATTTCAAAGATGAATATCGTTCATTGTTCGAATGTGATGAACACTTCCATCCGAAGTGGGATTCAAATGAGTTGATTCAAGAAACCCATCCTGATAAAGATGGGAATACAATAGAGAATGACGAGAAGGATGAAATTCCTTCAAATGATTTTAAATATGAAAAAGATCAAAATGTGTGTTTACAAGAATGTTTTAATGATGAAACAAATATGCTCAAATTTCAAACTCCTCATACATGTGTTTTTGATTCTACATATGATGAATTTGAAAGTATCTTGAACAAAGAATTCTATGGTCAAGCAATTGAAACATGGATTCTTAGATTTACAAAATGTTATGCAAGCCGATCAAGCCACCAAGAGATAGACAAGCAAATAAGGTGGCTTGTTGACATATCCACCATATTTATGAATTCAATCCTGATTGATGCGATTCAAAGATGGCTTGTTTTCAAAGATAGCTTCTTTGGTGAGCATGTATCAGAGAAGATGAGGTTGAAGGGAGAGTCTCGTTCAAATTCCACCAAGCTTAAAAGTGTTTTTTATAAAAAAAAAATATAACTGATGATTTTGTTTTGAGTTTAAGAAAGAAACTGAAAATTGAGATCACGAAGTGAAGATTGATGACTCAAAATGAAGAAATAAAGATGATCAAGAATGCATAATCAGAAGGGCTACTGACGCTATAAAGGTGATATGTTTTCTATTTCTGTTTCGTTTTTCTCTTCTATAAATATATATAAAAAGAATGCATGATTGAGCATATGATACATAAGAAAATGCATAGATGTTAAGAAAATTAAGCAGTCCAAAGATTTCATACGGCTATTGAGATTACATGTGATGTATGAAGAGTTGGGAATTATGCAAGTAGGATTAGAAAGCGGATTAGAGCTTTTGGAAGCAAGACCTAGGAAGCTAAAGAGAAGATCTAGACTAACTACCTGTATATACTAGCATTCATGAACACTTGATGAGTGAGATGCTTTGACTTTTGTTTTTGATCTGTCATCTGATCTGATCTTCAAACAGATTATGTCTTAAGAAAAGAATTCATACACCAGCCAGCTATCTATGTGTATGTGTTATTGGGCGCTACGATGAGCTAGTAGGCGGGTGGAACTACCTTGGTCGGGCAATCAGGGCCACGAGCTAACGCTAGTTGTGTCGTATGGCCTGACCTACATGTTGTTATTTGCTAATATGGGTTGATAGACGGGTGGAGTCACTCTGACTAGGTGGTCAGAGCCAAGAGCTGACATTGATTTCGTATGAGGCTAACATTGTGCATCCTGCTCTATGTCAGGTCGATAGATGGGTGGGTTAAACTTGGCCGGGTGGTCAGGTCCACAAGTCGCATCCGTTTTCGGCATAGGCTGATGTGTATAGAAAAAGAATAAATAAATAAAAATATAAACAAAAAATATGAGGGTTGAGCTGGGACGAAGAACTAAAATAAAGAAAAATAAGAAAAGGTTTCCCCTGATTGTCTTCTCCTCAGTACATTTGACTGTTTCTAAATCTCAGCTGGATTCACGTGCCTGTGTTGATCCCCATCTTACAAAGCTGCATTTCTGTTTAAGGAAATGGGCATTTTATTAAGTGCAACATGTTTCTTGATTTTGAGCAAAGAATTAAAAAAGAGAGGAAGTAGAACTTGAGCTGGTTGTTAGATATATTGCATACTGTAAACGGTTCTGAGGTTTAAATTGTTGCAGAAAATAGAATTCTCTTGATCTTCAGAAAGTTAGGAAGAAACGTTAGATATGTTGTAGATTGTTAATGTTTTTGAGAGAATTGAACAATATAGAGAAGCTTAGCATGGCTGCATATTGACCTCACATAGTTTTTCTTCATTCAAATAGAAAAGGATCATTCTAATCTCATGGTCTTCATCATTTTTCTATTGTGAGTCTGATGATCTTTTGTCCTCACAATAGAAAACCTTAAACGATCTTTTGTCCTCACAATTTGACCAAATGGAGGACTCTCATTATATTAGAACTGCGTAAGCTGGGCTTTATACTTTCTGAATACTTTACATTCTGTGTTTTCAACTATGAAAAACAAACATTGCAGTTGGACAACACAATTTTAGCAAAAACTTGATGGCTGATTGATTGCATTATAATGATTGAATGGATTGAGTTCATTTCCTCTATGCTCACAGGTTGTGAATTTTTCCTTATAATTTTTTTTGGTTGCATTATAATTATTGAATTTTGCCTTATAATATTTTTTTGGTTGCATTATAATTATGCGATTTTTTTTGGTTGCATTATAATTATTGAATGCAATGAGTTCATTTCCTCTATGCTCACAGGTTGTGAATTTTGCCTTTTCTATTACACGATCTTTTTTTTTAGGAAAGTTTCGAAACCCACACAGTAAATTGAAGATCAACACGCTAAGTGCGAAATTTCTATCTGAAGAGAAAATAAGTCCTTACTACATTTACGTTGTTGAAATGAAAGGTAAACTCACATTTTAAGTGCAAAACTACAGCTCATCAATTGCATCTCTTTCATTTATATCGTACTTTCCATCGTTTGCAATGATAGTATTTCTTGGAATGTTTAATGTGATTTAGCAACAAATAACAAAGGAAACAAATATCAGTGAGGTTCAATTTGACTTTGCAAGAAGGCTTATGTGTAAATTCGTATGCAAAGCACTTTCTCCCTTTGCTTAAATTATTTATCTGGGTTTATTGCCATACTACATTTAAATGAAAAATGACTTGATTTCATCAAATGAATCCATGATTTTGTCAGGTCTCTCAAACTAGAATCTAACCTATGATGTCTAATCTTTGTTATCCAATTATATTTTGGCCTTCGTTTTCTACACTTTGCTTTCCTAAAAAAAACCATGCTTCTTCCAGTCAATTGGTAATGCGGTTTGTCGTTTTACAATTAAGAGCTTTGTAAGCAATTGAGGTGCAATTACAATTCATTCTATGAGTTATATCTTTGAATATTGGTGGATCCTATCCTCGTACCTCCTTGTCATGAACCCCATAACATACCTAAATTAAATGACATCTAAGGCTCAAGGAAATGTACTGCAAGTGAATACTTATACCCTGATTTCTCCCTCCTTATCATGAACCGTGAACACAACATGATCATCTGCATCCTTATAAGCCAGTCCCTTAAAATTAGGGAACTTGATATTGAGCCTAGGGAGTAAATGAGAAAGATCCTCCATTGGCACTAGTGCTACTTCTGAAGTGTTTGAGGGAAAATCTAATGTCCTTCTCAACTTGTCCTTTGAGGGTGCTGTGGCAACGAGATCTATAGAAAAGTTTAGAGAGGGTAGAGGAGATCTCGATTGACCAATTGAAGGTAAAGATGGGTTCTTACGGCTCCTCTGTACACTAAGAGTCTCCTTATGTGCTCGAGTGTGGGTCACATACCCGCTACCTAGATGAAAAAAGAAAGAATAATGCGAAAGATATTATTTACTGTACTAAGGGCTTCACATAGAAATGCAAGTGTCCCACTAGGCTAGGTACGTCACATAGAGAATGCAAGGGCCCCATCTAGCATGGCAAATTATAGAGGAGGTACTAGGGTACTAAATTCTAGCAAATAACTCTTACACACTTCTAGCACTCTCTCTACTCAAGGGAGGTTCTCCTTAGGGAAGTATACCCTATAATATTCCTATGCGCATGTACATTCATTGACAAGAGAGACATTGTACAATAGGATCACAGAGAGAAGAGCAATGACAAGTGAAAGATAGGAGAGAAAAGCCACTACTTAGTTCGAAAATCGATTATAGAGGGCCAAAAATGCTCCAAAAGGATAATGTAGTGGGCTAGCACACCATTCGAGACCAAACAAAAGTAGAACAAGAGAACCAAACAATTCAACCAACAAAGAGAAAGACTTGCTCCAAAGAAATACTAATGACTCACATTGAATGACTCGAACCAAGCCACTCAATCACATAGTAGTGCTATAAGCCAACTCCATGGGGAGGTCTACACTTTGTATCCTCACGAGAGAGTGACCTGCAACAGTATGCATGTAGCCATAGAGTGGAGAGAGTGGAAAAGAAAATACCAAATGCCCAATGCCAAGAGAATGATCTCGACTTCTATGTGTGTGTCTTTGTATATCTCTATGTATATCTCAATCTCTAATGAGTACATCTAAATCCCAATGAGTACATACCATCTTCTTTTACAGGCTCCAAGAGGCGAAGAGTGACCTTTTTGAATCCCAACGTTCATTGAATATACACCAAAGTGATTGCCCAAAAATTGGAGGAGTAGGTCAATTAAGGGTCTGTAGCCAACTTTAATTAGATCCTTCAAATAAATTCCTTTCAAATCCTTCAAATTAGGTCCTTTCAAATATAGCTTCTACCACCACCAGGATTTGGTGGCAATATCAATTTAACACTTTACTGATATGTTTTAATAAGATATGTTCCTCCAACGCCACGGATATGACCTCACATACTTTACCTAAGTCCCACATCTTCACAAAGAGTGCTTCTACATTTGATTCTCCACCCAATCCACATGCATGCACATTTCTTCTATTATCTATGGCAGCTTGATATCTCTATCAAATAGCAATGATACCCTTCCTTTTTTCATGCATTGAGCTTGTTTCCCCCCTCCCTTTTTGTGTTGATCATGCGAGCAATAAACCTAGAATCTCCTATTGAGATGCAAAATGTTCTTTCGTGCTTTTGCTCCCCAAGTTATTGGTTCTCCATTCTTTCTTGCAGCTCACCGATTGTAGAGGTCACACATGGGGATTGATGGGTCATCGATTGGTGGGTTTGCAAGGTCGCTGGGTGGTGGGTTCATGGAGTGGTGGATTTACGGGGCCACAGGGTGGTGGGTTCAGAAGGTCATGGGGTGGTGGATTTGCAAGGTTGCAGGCTGGTGGGTTTGCAGGGTCACACGATGGTGAGTTCATGGTGTCACGGGGTGGTGGGTTCGTGAAGTGGTGGGTTCGTGGGGTGGTGGGTTCGCGGGGTCATAAGATCGTGGGTTTAAAGGGTCATGGGATGGTGGATTCACGGGGTTGCGAGGTGGTGGGTTCGTGGGGTCACGAGGTCATGGATTCATGGGGTCACAAGATGGTGGGTTTGTGGGATCATGGGGTGGTGGGTTCGCGGGGTCACGGGGTAGTCAGGTTGCAGGGTGGTGGGGTGGTGAGTTCATGGGATGGTGGGTTCGTGGGATTGTGTGGTGGTAGATCTTGGGGTGGTGGGATGGTGGGTTCATGGGGTCACGGGGTGGTGGGTTTGCAGGGTTGTAGGATGATGGGTTTGTGGGGTCATGGGGTGGTGGGTTAACGGGGTTGTAGGGTGGTGGGTTCACGGGGTCACGAGGTGGTGGGTTTGCGGGGTGGTGGGATTCTAGGTTCATAGGGTCACGGGGGTGGTGGGTTCATGGGGTCATGGGATGGTGGGTTCGTGACGTCACGGGATGGTGGGTTCATAGGGTGGTGGGTTGGTGGGTTCGTGTAGTCACGGGGTGGTGGGTTTGTGGGGTTGCGGGGTCGTGGGGTGGTGGGTTTGGGGGGATCGCGGTATGGTGTGTTCACAGGATCCCGAAGTGGTGAGTTCACGGAGTAGTGGGTTCACGAGGTGGTGGGATTGTGGGTTGAGAGAAAATGAAAGAGACAAAAGTATTGGACTTGGAGATTGACTTTACGGCTTGTTGATGTGTTATCAAAGAGAAGAAGCAAGATGTAAAACTCCTTTATTGTTACATCGAATCTCCTCTTGATGCGAATCTTTTAATGTATTGCTACATCGAATCTCCCCTTGATGAGTAATCCAAGCTTCTACTTATGTTCAAAGTGCAAATTCTACCTATAAGCTCAAAGGACCTCATAGGCATACAAAGTTAGTGGCATGCTTAGAGTCCAGGCATTGTGGTAAGGCTTTGGGACACCGAGCGATTTCCATCTATAGCCTCCTCCTTCTATCCCCTCCTTACTAAAGTCACTACAGGACAAAACAGGGATTTGTTGGCTGCCCACTTTTGGAGACAATCTAGGGACATCAAACTGAGCACCAAGATACTCTAGCAATTAGGAGCATATGTGAACCCACATGCAAATCAAGGCAAGGCATTATTCTTTGAAGACTAAGCAAGGCAAGCATAGTCAAGAGTAAGAGAATCGCAAGAGACATAAAGAGTGTGTATGACACAAAGAAGTGGAGTGCAAGGTGTGCATGAAGAGTGACTTAGAAGTGTGCAGAGAAGTGCTAAGCCATACAACCAAAGGTCCCAAGGTCCCATTGAAGCTGTGCGCACGCCGATAGAAGGTGTCCATCCCTCCTCCTATTGGAAGCGCTGCTCCTCTCTTCTAGTAGTAAATTTCAGAACGATGCACGTAGATGCCACTCCTCTCTTCTACTGTTTAACTCCTAAGGGATTTCAGAATTTCTATTGTCTAAGAAGATGGGATTATTTGAAGGATAGCCATAGTAGCACCGTGAGAGGAATAAAGGAAGTCTTCCTTTCTCATTCCTTTTCTTCATTTTCTCACCAACAAACTCTTGAAGCCAAGACGTTTCTTCTTTAACGCCAATTACGACTTCAATATTTCTTTCCAAAGCTCTTGCATACACAAGTGTGAAAGCAAAGTGATGGAAACATTACCAAAGAGGAAATTTTGTATGAGGACAATGAGCATGGAGCATCACAAAGAAAGCCGTGACCATGAATTGAAAGGATGGCTCTTCTTACCTATCAAAGGAAGGGTGAAGCTTGACATTGAGCTAAGGCTTTCTGAGTTTATCTTTGAGTTCCATATTGGTTTCCATATCCTTTGTATAGGGATGTAATTGAAGCCTTGGACAAGTCTTCAATTTACGTCCATAGTTAATAAAAATTAATAGGAAAACATATGTGTTTAGAAGGGGAGATTATGCATTCTAATTATCCTTTTGATATTAAATAAAAAGGAACATACATCTATTCTTTTTGATCCATGGATGCATTTGTTTTGTCAAATTTTTTTTTTCATTAGAAGAATTTCTAGATGCACAAGAGTATGTGCATTACTATAGGAATCATGGAAAAGAAGCACATGTATGTGCATAAAAAGAATCCAGGAGCATTGACTGCATCACTATATTAAAAGAAAACAGTTACTTGAGTTATTCAAGGAATGTAAATACATGCATTTACATAAATATATTTCATTGGTTATTTTCTCAAGCGATGGAAATAGATAAGATACCGGATTCTAGTTTTCCAAGAGATCATCTGTTTTTCTAATGGTAGAAAGACCTTTGGGAATTCTAAGGTAATAGCAAAACCATTCTAGTTTGATTTTGCAACTAAATACTAGAAATTAATTCTCAAACCTTCATTGATGCTTAACGTAAAGTTTACGTTAAGTGCTGAGTGTATTGCTCCATTGAAAGGACAAAAAAGGGAGTTTGGGTACATTTTCTTATCGAATCAATGAAGAAATGGAATTATGAATTGGAAAACACCCAAAGATGTGTAATTTCTTCAATGACTTAGAGTATTTCTTCGAAATGCTCTTCAATTCGAATCTTCAATCTCTCTAAATAATCTCCAATTCAAATCTTCTCAATAAAATATATACTTCAATCTGTCTAAGTCCTTTGATGACTCAAAATGTTATCTCAAAGAAAAACTTTTATTGTGACATAACTTTAATGTCATGTATACGCAAGAGAACCTACCATAATCGATTCTAACTCTAAGCATAATAGATACTTAGTGTTGCAATTTGAGGTATGGGAAAGCATGCAGACAACACAAGGAAGAAGAAGAAGCTTGGAGCACAATACACAATACTGAATATATTGCCAAGTGAATGTACAAAGATAAGTAACTTCTTAGGTTTATAGGTGTATATACAATCCAGGGAAAAAACCTCCTGAAGAGAGAAAAATGTGCCTCCTAGTCCTAAGTGTGTTCACACACATCACTACCTAAATATATCAAAAATCCCCCTTCGGAGTGATGCTCTAAATGAGCTTCCACTCATGTATGAATAAGTGCCAAGCTACGTCGAAAGAGATCAATCAACAAGCTGAAGCAAACCCAAAGCTTTGTAGAAAGATTCAAACTTTAACGCGAGGTAAAGTGTTGAGCGCAGTATGGGCACCCAAGGACCGACTAGACAAGGAAGCCAGCGGAGAGAGTCAGAACAAAGTGAAGGAGTAAGTAGACAAAGCAGTCGACGCAAATCTGGCAGATAGGCCCTTCAAATTTCTTCCAAATCAACATCTTTTAACAGTGATTCTTATCACTAATAATCATTGTAAATACCATTTCATATTTTTGTAGCTCCATTTTGTGCAAGCCAAGGAGTCCTTGAGCTTGAGGAGCCTTAGAAGTACCTACATATCAATTTTCGTATTTTTTAGACTCCGTTTAAGCCCTCAAATTGGCCCTAGAACCTAATTTTTAACTAGGCCGGACACTAGGTCTGGACAGGGCCAAAACCTAGTCAAAAACTATAAAAAGAGCTAGAGAGCTCATTTTTGAGGTTAGATTGTAATTGAAACGAACTTGTAAGAGCATTTTGAAAGTAATCTAAGAACTCCATTGATTCTCCCTCTTTGTCTTGCCATGTGTGCGCGTGTGTGTATATGTGTGTGCATGCTGGTGTGCTTCTCACTCACGCACTTGTGCCGCCACTTGCTCGAGGTCTTCATACCATCCTCACGTCTTCCCGGATTGACATTAAAGGAGGTGCTACTCATCACTGAGCTACACCAAATTTTGGCACCGTTGCCGGGGATCGAGCTTTGAGGACGAGCGTGTGATGGTAAGACGTAGAGTTGACGCGTTGGAGTTGTAGGTATTTTCTTCACTTTCATCTATTTTCTTGTTTTTTCTTCACCATCATCATCACCATCTTCCTCATCACCATCTTCCACCTCCATTTTCATCATCGCAAAAATTTCAGTTTTTTGACTATATCCCCATCTCCACCTCATTTCCCTCATTTCACTTGTGAGAGAGAGCGAGAGAGCGATATTGCATGTGTGTTTTCTTGCATGTTTCTTGAGCTTTTTGCAGGACCTTGCTGAATCACCATCCCCAGCTCCCTGCGCAGGTACGAAACTCGTCGAAATTGTCTCGCAGTCGCCGACTCCTGTCGATCGCGATTGACAGAAATTCTCACCTTTTGGTAAATCTGAGTGCACCACAGTGGACTAGAGACCCTGCACATCACCTTTCCATCAAAATTTTTGAAAATCTTGCAAAATTTCAGTCCATTGCGATTGATTGCTCTGTCCATCGCGATTGACTGCCTGTCCATCGCGACCGACTGAAGCTCTGTCCATCGCGATTGATTGAGTGTCCATCGCGATTGACTGAACCCTCTGTCCATCGCGATTGATTGAGTGTCCATCGCGATTGACTGAACCCTCTGTCCATCGCGATTGATTGAGTGTCCATCGCGATTGACTGAACCCTCTGTCCATCGCGATTGACTGCCTGTCCATCGCGACCGACTGAAGCTCTGTCCATCGCGATTGATTGAGTGTCCATCGCGATTGACTGAACCCTCTGTCTGTCGCGATTGACTGAGTGTCCATCGCGATTGACTGAACTCCTGTCCATCGCGATTGACAGCCCTGTCCATCGCGATTGACTGAACCCTCTGTCTATCGCGATTGACTCAGTGTCCATCGCGATTGACTGAACTCCTGTCCATCGCGATTGACAGCCCTGTCCATCGCGATTGACAGCCCTGTCCATCGCGATTGACAGCCTTGTCCATCGCGATTGACAGCCAATTTTAGCCAAATTTTTTAGGGTTTGTTAATTGAAGAGTTGGGCTAATTTTGGGGCATAAACATTTTACTCTAGAGCACATTAGGAAGCCTTAAGAAAACAACTTGGGGAAAACCTGTTGCACAGTGATCCTGTTTGAACCCTGTCTTAACCCTAGAACCCTGAACGGTCACAACGTTTTCATACGAAATCCATTTTTTGAGCTCTAGGGCTTGTTGGAAAGCTCGTGGCATATACTACACGCCCTCAACTGTTTTTTATAAAGATAATGCGTTGATTTTCAGATAGGGTGTTTTGAAGTTGACCATACCCAGGGGGATCAAAGTCAGGGGTCTTTAGAATTGTTTTCTTAAAAATCACTATGCAAGTTTGTGTTTGTGCTACACGAGTGAAAATAATTGGTTCTGTCTTTGGAATTTAAATCTTTAAGCTAACTTTGGAACTCTTACAGATCCTTTGAGAGCATCGAAAGGCGTTCTAAGCAAGTGTAAGTGCAAGCTTGGGAACACACTTCCTGGGCACTCAAGGGCAACCAAGCAGGAAACAAAAGGTTGGAAACTTTTAACCCCCTCTGTCAATTCATAGTTTAGGCTAAGAACGACGAGAGGTAGGAGTAAGTCAGGGCGACGATAGGCAGGTATCAAGTTGAAGACTACCTAAAAACTCAAGATCAAGTTAAAAACCTAATCTCTGTACTGTCGATAACATAAAGGAAAAGAACCTAACGTGGAACGATCAACCTGAAAGCACGAAGAACATTCAAGTATTCATGACGACGTAATGTCAGACAAGACCTTAAGCACGAGAAATAACTAAAAAGAATCAAGTGACTAATATAAAGTAACCAGCAACGAGGTTGTACTCTGGGCAAAGAATTGGGCTACTTAGATAGGCATATGAACCTTAGATCAGGACGACATCTTGTAAGGGAGAGACAAAGCCTTAGGTCTTCAGAGGCTAGTGTGAACCACACTGCTAGGTCTTGGGCCCAACAGTTGAGCCACCACTCGTACTACCCTAGCTCTGAGACCAATGAGTCAGAGATGTCTCAAGGCCTGGACAGACCTACAGGAAGTTCAGGAGTGCCTTACTTGTACAGGGTAGAAGGCCCTTACAAAACAGAGCTGGAGTACCTTAGGACCAACCGATTAGGTGCCAGCATCTATGAGGACGGCCTAGGAAGATCCGTGGTCCAGATTAAAAACCCTGACCAATCCATTGGACTAGAGCACCCAGTAGTCAAGTTTGAAAACGGGGCATACCTGGACAAAGAAGGAACCATATACGTAGTCACAAGTCACCCAGATAGGACAGATGAATTTGGGAATGTAATCTCAGAGGCGGACTTAGGGGACTTAGAGCAAGGAAACATGGGTGCGGAACCTAGAACCCCTCGAGGTTAATCAGTTCTCACTAGGATTATCACACCGGAATGGGTGCCCCAAGACAACAAGAGCATAGAATTGCTCCTCAATCGAGAAACTGACGAAGCCTTTTGGAGGTATAAATCTAATCAGCCAACTGATATAGGAACTATCATGATCTATGAGTTTAAGGATCCGGATAGCCCAAGTAGAGTGACCTACTTAGATCACACTTCGGAAAGGATCTTTGTGGTGACAGAAAATGATAGGCATGCTTACACTTGGAAGGGTGAATTCATTTTCCCCAACCAAGATCGAATGTATCCTATGGTCACCCTGGAGCTGGAACATCCCAAGCTCATGGAATGCAAAGAGACAAAAGTAGAGATAGACTAGAAGTAAGCTTTGCCAACCCAGTGGGCAGAGAAAGAACGAGGACGGAGATGAATAGAGTAGAACCTGAGATACTTAGAGCTCACAGGAACCAAAGAAATGTGGATGGATTTCCTCTGCCGAGACCTAGAGAGCACACAAGAACTTTGAGACCGACCCAGCTAGTTAAGTCCATGAAGAATTACTTTGATGGCACAGGAGATCCCTATGATCATGTGGCGGAGTTCAAGCAAGTCTTGAGAGCTGAACAAGTGGAGGATCTATTCACGCAGTACAATGCCTTCGGTCTAACCCTTAGGAACACAGCACTTACATGGTTTCAGCCATTGGATGAGCGACAATTCAGATGTATAGACCAACTCCTAGAGGCTTTCATTGTAGAGTTCTCTAAGAGTGGCATAAGACACAATACCTCCTCATTGATTCACAGCTTCAAACAGACTCCCCAAGAGACTGTAAGATTGGCAGGAAGAAGATTTAGACAATACATTGAAAGGTGCCCTGTGTCGGAGCTACCCACACCTGCAAAACAAGTAGCCTTATTCCTTGATGGATTGCTGAGTACGAAATTGAGATCCTACGTGTATCTGAAGGACCCTAGGACTATAGAAGAGTGTGTACGCATGTATCTGAAGGACTATAGAAGATAACCTAGGGGAAGAACTAGAGCTTTCCAAAATCTACAAAGATTCAGATAGTGCTTCGAGTCACTCTGCCACGCAATCCACATCAATTGAGGAACTCGCAGAGAAAGTGGCCCAAAAACTAGGCGTCTCTAGCAAACAAATTCCGAGGTTTACCCCAGCGAAGAGGTGCTATACATGCGGTGGTGACCATATGGCAAACGTGTGTCCCATTATGGCTCAGCCCCAAGTAAATCCTAGTAGCCAGTACTGCACCATAGAACGGAGGTACACCAATCACACCGCACAAGATTGCCCCTACAATAAGCAAACAGTTAGGCAAAACTATCCTCAACCCTATCCACCACAGGGAAGATACGAGAACCAGTACCCTCCACAGCCATATGGCAGACCACAACAAAATTATCAACCACAATATCAAAACCAACAAAGACCTCAACCGGTGCTAGCACAACAACCCCCAGCTCCAGCCAATGTGATCCCAGTAAAGTATACTGCTGCAGAAGAGAACATGAATAGAGCCTTAGTCCCGGTAACATCCTTGCTTTCTGAAAATGACCTCAGTGACCATAGCTTTGATTCTACACATGTTGATAGTCCCCAGGTGTACTACATGCAGTCTCCAGAACATGGTGAGTCCTATTACAGCGAAGAGCCAAATGAACCTAGTTGGGAGGCAGATTATACAAACGTCATGTATGCAAACCCCAACCCTAGGCCTCAACCTAGGCAAGTAAGACCTCCATTCCCAAGAGGACCGTGCTACAGATGCCAAGGAGATCACCTCATTCGTGAGTGTCCCTTACCTCCACCTACACAACCCCAGTCAGTGACGATCCAAGGCTTTTGCCAAGATTGTGGAAAAGAGCATCTCTTACGAGATTGCCCAAAGAACCCCAATAATATGCCAAAAATCACGCCTATCAACGTTATTGGGCTAGTGGTAGATTCCACAGGAAGTGTCACTTCCACTGCTCCCGTACAGGTAGTCACTAGGGCTCAAGCATTGCAGCAAAACCAAGGGGTAGACCAGGAAAAGAGCCCAACAGCTAGTGAAACTGAGAGCATAACCAAGAAAAGGACTAGAGCTTGGAGAGATAGCCGTGAACGTATGAAAAGCCAATGGGCAAAGAAGATGAGTGAACTTGAGGAAAGTCTACGAGAAACCAAGGCCAAAATCATTGAGATCACATCCCAACCGCACTCTCACACAATCCCACCGCTACCATCCCCATCACCCTCCATCCCTCCACCCTCTAATACACCCCACGTAACCCACCCACCACCCCAAGCAGGATCAGTATTAGCTGATCCCACTCCCGAGGACCTTAATATGATGCTTAAAGCATATCAGGCCAGAATCCAAGAAGGGCCAAACGTAACTGATCATGAAAAGTGCTACCCTAGAGCAGAACTAGAGTTAGAACGAACCAAAATTTGTGCCAAAATGGTGGAATTGGCTCAAGCCATGTTCGAAGCTAGCCGCCTCTTTAACATCTCTAGCTCAGCTAAGACGCAGTTACATTTTGATGGACTGCTGGAAAGAATAGAGAGGCTAATTGCACAATCAGAAAAGGAACCTGCCCCTCAAAGAAAGGACAGGGCAAGAGAATGGATAAGCCAGCCTCTTCAGGAAGCCCATGTGCCTCCTCAAGAAGCTTATCTTTCCCCCCAGAAGGCAGATAAACCCCCCTCGAAAGCTTACGTACCTCCACAGGTTGCCTACATTCCTTCTCAGGGAGCGTATGAGCCTGTTCGGAAAAGTAATTGAATAAGTAATCCTCCCCAAGAAGCTTGTGCTCCGGCCATCTATGAGAACGAGGAGAGAGCCAATGATAGAATAAGCCCTCCTTCCCAGGTTGCTTATGTGCCTAATTCTATGGAGCCAGACACTTCTTCTTCTATGAATCGGTTTGCACCAGACTTCCTACGAGAGATTCAAGAAGACAAATGGGATAACGAAAGTGAAGTCGCCCCTCCCTTTGAACTTGTGGATGATGCACACGACCAATTCCCACAAGACATCCCATCTATTTATGGGGAACATGAGAGCACCCACTCTCAGGACAGATTAGACTTTGAGTCTAACTCTCTACAAGAGCTACCCCACTTCACAGGCCCATGGGAAGCTAAGTCCACCTGTATGAGAATGCCCACGGTCATGGTACGAAATGAGGACTCAGTCTTACCTAGGAACACAGAGGTAGTGAAAAACACTAAAGTGCAGTGCAATCTCAAGTTAGAAGAGCTACTCAAGGTTAGACCTGAATTATGGAAACATGTAGCCAAACAAGTACCAGAGATAGCAAAACCTCGTTCCCAGGTAGGATCACATAGGACAGTGCCAGAAATACCCTTGGATAAGATAGGAGATATGTGTGAAGGTGAAGAAGGTAATACCTATCTTCCCATTACCTACCAGGACTACACCACCAAGGCAATTTTGGACTCAGGTGCAGGAGTTGCAATTGCCACCACTTCCCTATGGAAGCGTTGGGGCAAGCCAGCACTCAGGCCAACGAGAATGAAATTGCAGATGGCCGATGGTCATATTGAGAGACCCTTAGGACTGCTAGAAGGAATAACTCTCAACACCTGTGGTGTCGAGTTTGAGCATACCTTTGCTATATGTGACTTTAGCAAAAATCATGCCTATGAGATGATTTTGGGAAGACCATTTATGCGACAGTTGCAAGTGGTACAGGATTGGGGAACCAACTCCTTGTATTTGCAACACTTGGGTGTTACGACCAAAGTCAATCTCAAGGATTATTCTCATAGAGATGTCCCTCCTATCCAATGGAATCCCATCCATAGAGCCAAAGATGATACAGAATCGGTGCATTCCATAGGGTCTGGATCCTCATGGATGCATGAAGACACTCACTTATGGATGTGCAAGGTAGCAGTAGAAGAAGAGAAGAGAGAGAAAGCCAGAGAGGTAGGTGCAAACGAAACTCATAGATCCATTCAAGACCCAGCCTATGCACCTGTAGTCTTTCCAGATGAGGAATTCGAACCCCATGGCTGGGCAGAAATTTTAGCAACCATGGACGTAGCCATCAATGAAGAACAATGGACCCCTCACTGTGATGAGGATGGCTATGACATTTCAGTCTTCTCCATAGAGCCAATCATGGGAGAGGCAGTTCTAGAAGAATGCGAACCTAGCCCTGATGCATTTGAGGATGCAAGTGACTCCGATCTAGAGTCAATCATTATGGACCCACCATTTGCATCAGATGAAGAATACTTCCATGAAGTAGAATTTCAACCCCAGAGGCATGGAGAGGTTACAAATGATGTAAGATTAGCAACACATGTGACCCCGAAGGAGGACGGAAAGAAACGAAAGAAGAGAGAAGTTTCACAAGAAGAGGAAGAATCTTTGTTTGAGGTCCCAGAAAATTTTAAGAAATATGAGATAGATGACAGGAGAGTCATGATAAGAATGCCTAAACGAGAGGCACAATCAGGAGAGGCCTATGATAACAAAGAAACCACCAAGAAAATAGTAGTGGCCCTAGAAGAAGGAGAGGAGAGATGCACGTACATAGGCCATGACCTAATAGAGGAAGAAGAGCATGCGTTGATAGCCTTGCTAAGAGAATACAGAGATGTATTCGCTTGGAGTTACAAGGATTTGAAAGGTGTTGACCCCGATATATGCTCACACACTATCCCCATGACCTCAGATGCTAAACCCTCTAAGCAAAAGCCCTATACTTATAACGATAATTATGCTGCTAAGATCAAAGAAGAGATAGATAGATTGGTTGAAGCTGGATTTATCTATGAAATTGAGCACACTGAATGGGTATCACCCATCGTAGTGGTGCCCAAGAAGAATGGCAAGCTGCGTGTGTGCATTAACTTGAAAAAGGTTAATGCAGCCACAATTCGAGATAATTATCCGCTTCCCATCACAGAACATCTCTTAGAAAGAGTGGCAGGCAAGGAAGTGTACAGCTTCCTTGATGGATTTTTGGGTTACAATCAAGTAGCCATAGCTCTAGAGGATCAGCATAAGACAGCCTTTGCCACAGAATGGGGCATTTTTGCCTTTAGAGTAATGCCATTTGGGCTTACCAATGCACCAGCTACCTTCCAGAGGCTGATGTGCCATGTGTTTAAGGAGTTCCTGAGGAAGAGTTTAGAAGTCTATGTTGATGATCTTTGTGCTCATTCCAATATTAGACAAACCCATATTCCTGAACTCAGACAAATCTTTGACAAATGTAGAGAATATCAAGTCTGCCTGAACCCAGAAAAGTGCGTTTTTATGGTCAAGCAAGGCAAGATTCTAGGACACAGTGTCAAAGAATGGCATATCTACCGACGAAGAAAAAGTGAGAGCCATAGCAGAGCTACCTAGGCCAAAGAATGTCAAGGAAGTACAAGCTTTCATGGGGCACTATGGTTATTACCGACGATTTATACACATGTATGCTGTCATTGCAAAGCCCATGTACGGAGTTCTGACAAACTTTGAGTGGACGGATGAATGTGAGAATTCCTTCCAGGAGCTTAAACGAAGATTGTGTTCAGCACCAATCTTGACCACACCAGATTGGAATAAGCCATTCCATGTTCATGTTGATGCATCCAATTATGCTATTGGATGTGTGCTTGCACAACCTACTGGTGAAGGTAATATGGATCTTCCAATTGCCTATGCCAGTAGACAATTGAATGCGGCTGAACGGAATTACACCACTACAGAGAGAGAAGGCTTAGGCATGGTATATGCAGTTAAGAAATTTA
The DNA here is from genome assembly GCA_020310875.1 of Ceratopteris richardii. Taxonomy (NCBI): domain Eukaryota; kingdom Viridiplantae; phylum Streptophyta; class Polypodiopsida; order Polypodiales; family Pteridaceae; genus Ceratopteris; species Ceratopteris richardii. The sequence continues at coordinate 91,098,018 of CM035416.1, read as the reverse complement.
GACACTATTTGCTTGCAAATAAGTTTAAATTTTTTACGGATCATCAAGCATTGCTATACCTCGTAAACAAGCCTTGCAATACAGGAAGATTAGTGAGATGGTTTCTCTTGCTCATGGAATATGACTTTGAAGTTGTGGTAAGGAAAGGTAGGACTCATTTGAGAGCTGATCATCTTTCTAGGCTCACATCGGGAGAAACCCCACAAGGAGTATCAAATGACCTTCCTGATGCTTACTTGTTTAATTTGGAAGTGGTGCCGCAGTGGGCTAAGCCATTGGTACCAATATTGACATACGGGCCTAACCATCCAGTGGTAAACACACGAAATAGAGAGGTTGTAAAAGCCCAAAAGTACCACATCTTGGCAGGAAGTATGTACAAGCACACAGATCAAGGGATCTTGGCTTGCTGCGTAGAAGAGGATGAGTACGCTAAATGGTTGCAATTAGCACATGTAGGTGCACTAGAGCAACACCATTCAAAGCAACGAACTTTACAGACTCTAAAGAGATTCGGAGTGCATTGGCCGACTATGGAAGCGGATGTCCAAAAGTTGTGCAAGGAATGCCCAATCTGTTGCACTAAACCACCTGTGGAACACGCTACTCTTTATCAAGTATCCATTGTGCCAGATTGGAGCGAACCTCTAGTATCCTTCCTGAGGACAAACACACTCCCTCTAGACATGACCCTGGCTAGGAAAAGGAGTTTAGAACAAGAAGCCCTGGATTACTCACTCATTGGTGATAATCTATACAAACGCGGTAAAGATGGTTACCTGAGACTGTGTGTCCATGAGAGTGAATATCTTAAGATCTTGGAAACTGCTCACCAAGGTGTAGCAGGAGGACACTTTGGACCAGATCGGGTGATCAAGGCAATACTATTTGCGGGCTTCTGGTGGCCTACCCTTCACATGGATGCACACACTTATGTGAAACGGTGTGATGTCTGTCAGAGGACTCAGTATCCTATACGCAAAGATGAGATGCCACTGAAACCTATGATGGGTGGACGTGCATTCTCTAAGTGGGGAATAGACTTCGTAGGTCCTATTAATCCCCCAGCTAAGGGTTCTCATGCGGAATACATCATTGTGGCAACAGATTATCTCACCAAGTGGGTAGAGGTAAAGGCTACGACAAAGAACGATGCTCAGACAACTGCTAAATTCTTGTTTGAGAATGTGTTCACAAGATATGGGCTACCTATAGAACTAGTAAGTGATAGAGGCACTCACTTGTTGAACGAAGTGATTGAAAATCTACTCCAAGAATTCTTGGTAATACACAAGAAGTCTGCCCCTTATCACCCTCAGGCTAATGGACAAGCTGAGAGCACTAATAAGATCCTATGTAATGTACTGACAAAATTAGTGAACACTAAACGCTCTGATTGGGACAAACAGCTGCACCATGCTGTTTGGGCATACCGAGTCGCCTACAAAACGGTACTCCAAGCCAAAACGCTGTGCTACCCTTGGACTTCTTAATACCTACGTTGAAAGTAGCACAAGAGCACGAATGGACAGGTCATGAGCTCTCCTCTAGGATCTTTGACCTTGAACGATTAGGAGAAACAAGACTGAGAGCAGCTGCAGGAATCTATGCAGCCAAGAAGAGGCAGAAGGCATATTTTGATGCCCATGTGAAGGATAAAGGTTTGAAAGCAGGAGATCTAGTTTTAGTCTATACACTGAAACAACACGCAAGGAAGCTAGAAAAGAGAGGCTACGGACCTATGATCATCAATAGGATCTCCACGAGTGGAGCAGTACAACTAGCCACGTTAGAGGGTGATGTTGTCCCAAACTATATTAGCGGATGCAGAGTCAAGTTGTATCAGGAACCCCTCACGGAGGAAATGCTCAGCCGACTTAACACTGCTAAGAAACGCAAAGAGGAAGAAAAGCGAATTCGAGAAGAAGCTCAAGCAGAAGCCCTAGAGCGCATACGGAGGATGAAATTGCGAAGGCAAGGCCGAGATCAGCCTAGAACAAATGACTATGCAGATCAAGGATATCATGTGGCAATGTGTGAAGTCGCAGGAACAAGTTCACATAGGATAATTGATCGACGTCCTTTCATAACCCTAGATATAGGACAAGGAAAGAGTGCAAGGACCGTGAGAGCCTTGATTGACTCAGGTGCAGCCACTAGTGCTGTTAAATTGTCTTACTGTCAAGAGTTGCAGTTAACCATCAATCCTGTGGAAGCATATCTCATAGGATTGGGGGGCGTGGAAACCCCTTGCATGGGCGAGGTGGAACTTCCCCTCTACATTCATGATGAGGCAATAACAGTCAAAGTACTAGTGTGTCAAGACGAGGATCTCACTGAACCCCTTGTCTTGGGTCAAGACTGGATCTATGACCAAGCAGTCAACTTAAACCTAAGAAGTGGACTTCTTCAGGTATGGGTCAATCATAGTCGAATTACAGTAGAGTTAGATAATGGAGCACTCAAGGAACTAGGAAAAGCACAGACTCCTGGTCCTTCCAGGAGTACACATGAAGATGACCATGCTGTTCTTGTCCAAAACTATGTGTTGCAGAGGAATGATGGTTGCAAAAAAGGAGTCAGGGATGCAACGGAACTCCCTTCTTTTCCAAAGGCCAGAGGGAGGCGGCAACTAAAGGTGGATCAAAGGCAGAAGAAGCAGAGTACTACCTATGCCGGAAATCAAAAGTACCTGCGCAGCAAAATGTCTCAGCAAGTAAACCAAGTGTGGGTGAGGAAAGGCGAACACCCGGTTGCACTTAAGCCAACCACACGGGCAAAGCCTCTTATTAGTGACCAACAACCCGATAATAATAAGAAGTCTTTCAGAAGCTCATCTGCTAACCTGAAGTCTATTTGGGTGCCCAAGAAGTTGATGAAGGCCAGCCCACAATCAAGACAAATTTGGGTGCCTAAGGCTTGTTTGCGGGCTCAAATAGCTACACCAAGAACACACCCTACACAGCATGATCCATTCACTCGCACAGCCTACATCCACTCATTTTCAACACCAAGGCCCATGAGCACGAACAGAATCACTTGTAAATGGGTCCCTAAAAGGCCTCACTTCCAAGCTAACACGCCTATAAAGCTCTCGAGAGTCTTTACGGAACCAAGAACAAAACCCATCCACTGCATTTGGCAGCCCAAGACTTGTAACAAACCCCCGGACCCCGATTGTAAATCCATGACCACCTACTAACTGCTTCACTCTCACATCACATCATTTCGCTTAGCTCTTAGGTCTACCTAACTCCTAACTACACACACTAGCACCGAGCACTTATTAACCCCTAACCACTCCCGAACTTTAAGTTAATGTTGTAACAAGGGACACCATGTCATTTTTGTGTCCATTGCAATGTTAACGTTTATTCATATATTCTCACAGAATCAGCTGCGACATTTTCAACATGGCGGAGGCAGCTGGAACTAGCTCTCACACAGAAACAAGCCCGCAAGTGGTGGACTTGGACAGTTTACCCGTTTTGCCTGAGACAATTGAAAGACCAGAAGAATTGCAGGCCGTCAAAATCATACCTATTGCGGACCCTCCGCGTGGCCACACCATGCCCGTGGGAAAGACTTCACATTCGTTTACCGAGGTGGCAGGACCCTTGGGTGAAGGAACGTACCTATGGGAATCAGAGTTGGACTTCAATGGGAAGCAAGGCAGATACCATTTCTTTACAAGAGAATTTGAGAAATTACAAAATGCAGAAGGTCTACATCCGATATGGGAAAAGGCAGGATTGAGTGCCTATTTCAGTGCCTGACTCCCAAAACCTGACTTCATGCGATGCTACCATCTCATCAACACCTTAACTCCAAACCAGAACCCAAAAGGTGCAAGCTCATTTGTGATTCCATCTCTGACAAAGGGGAATGAGCTCAAGAGGTTCAGGCTATCAAACAATTTGGTGAGAGAGGCTCTAGATATGCGCGGAATGCATATTCCTACAGAAAAGGAAACCCTAGTACCGGATTACATGAAGAATCGAAGTCTCACCAAACTCAAGGACATGGTGTCCATGACGCCTAATATTGCAATACACCTTCGCATGTGCATGCAACACTTTGCTTTCCCGGCACAAGATAGATTCACCATGCCGCCAAAAAAGATTTGGTTTAGCTTGTATCTGGCAGAGACACAAAGCCTCACCATCAACTTACCCCACTGGATAATTGATCAGATACACCTAGCTCACAAACGATGGCCGCGGAAACAGGTTTTATATGGGTGCTGTGCTCTGACGAGAATCATTTATAGGTGTTTGGCTTATGACATTCCGATCCAACGGGCCCTAATGTGGAATCGGGTAGAGCAGTTTAGAGGCAGGACATCCACTGGACCCCCTTCTAAGAAAATGAGAGGCACTGTCCAAGTCCCATGTGCTCAACCACGTGGAGCCACCCTAACACCAGACGTCACCCCTCCACCACGAAGAGTCCGACCATTCACACTTCGACTTCCAAGACGCAGCACCGATGGTTCCACCTTGATATTCCCTCCCATTCCAACCGATCTTGAATTTCCTAGTGGTGCACCTTTGGAAGAACTCACTAATGAAGATTTCGAACAACTATTACAAGATGTAGAGTTGGAGGCAGAAGAGGCACAACAAGCGGAAAACGTGCAAACGCAGGCCACAACCTCGCAAGCACCTGTCACACCTGTTGAAGTGGATGCAGAGGATGACGGAGATGAAGAACAGGAGGATGATGAGGAGGATTATGATCAAGAGCACCAAGAGGAGCAACAAGAAGTGCCAGAACTTGTAGGTGCACCAGCATATACAGCTCAACTACGAAGGCTATACGACACTATCAAAGCAGTACAAGAAAGGCATCAACTCTCTCTGGTATCAGGTCAAGCTTTGATGCAAGAAATGCTATCCGATGAAGGGGTGGACCAACACTTCATTGACACCCTCAAATTAGTGTCAGACTCTTTAGGAGTTCCGGAGGCTGTCCACACCGCAGTCCGTCAGTCCGTAAGGTACGACAAACGCAGAGTGGACACGTTACCACGAGCAGGTAAGACTATCAGGATACCCGTCACAGAACCAGAAGTACCCAATGAGACCACATCCACCCCCACAACCACCACTGACCTTTCCGCCGAAACCTTTGTTCAGACATCACCCATCTCACCCCAGCATCCTCCACACCACCTTCTCCACCCCCACCACCACCTCCCACCTTGGAAGAAACGAGAGTCATCACCTCTACCTTCACTTATAACCCATCCTCATTCAAATCATTCTCATTTCGAGAACCCACCTCACAAGACACCCTCTTCTCCTTCGTCACCAATCCCTTGTACACTTCGTCCCGTCTATCCTCTGAACCCATGACTGGCCATCCCATAATTCCAAGCGTAGTTGGAAACCCAGCACCCACAGAAGGCACCCTGTGTTTCCCGACCTATCCCCCAATACGGGTACCTCCATTTCATGACCCTCACTTCCCATCTGGCCCCTACACCTCTTTCAACCTGACCGCGCCACCCCAATACCCGTCCGTCGTGGAGCAGTTCACCCGCTCTCCAATGTTTCCGAGGCACATTTCTCCGATGTTCGCAACGACATCAATTTACACGAACACCACACTCACTTCACCTACCATACCCACCTACATGGTAGCCCCTGTACACACCACCTTGTCTGACCCAATGGACATTTCACCAACCACAGCACCTCTCCCCACGATTCCACCATCTTCCCCTCCCTTGCCCCCCACCTCACCACTCACATCATTGGCACACACAGCATTCACTACCCCCCTACCCAATCCCACCTCCCCTGCATTTCAAACTTTTCCCCTTGCATCTCATAATGTAAATAGCACGTTCAACACATTACTTCAGTGTGCACATCAGCTACAACAAGACTACCATCAATTGGAAGAACGCACTGCTGCCCTCCAGGCAGAATCTCAACGTCTGCAAGCTAGAGTCACCACTCTTGAAGCTGACTACCAGACGCTCCTCACCGAGCATACCACACTACAGCAGGCTCACTCCGAATTGGAATCAAAGACATCAACTGTAGATGACCAAGCAGTCAAGGAACTAGAAACAGTGCTTCAAGCGCAAATGATCTCTAACGCTACACTCAGACGCAACATTGGGCTATTAAGGAAGCATATGGCCGCATCACTAGAAGAGATCAAACGACTTCAACAACAAAACCAAGACAACTTTGAAGCGGCTATGGAAGGAACCGTAGGAGCAACCATTAGCCCTACCAGATATAGAGGAGTTCCATCAGAAGACATTCGCATCTTACTTGAGGAGCATGCAAATTTCTTGGAGTCATATGAAAAACTAGAGACTGAATGTGCAGATCTAAAGAAACAGATAGCCAGTGTCCCCACCGCTCAACAGGAGCCGGTAATCTTGCAACACTCTACAGAAGAAATGGAGACCCTCCGGAAATAGGTGGCAGAACTCCAAGCACGCCTCTTACCATATGAACGGCCACCCTCGCCCATTGAAGAACCAGAACCTGAAACAGTAGTGGAAATCCCCGTCGATGACTGCTATGAAGAGCCATACAAGCCTATGCCGACGCCTGGTGGTCGAACTACGGAAGAAGGACAAGACATGTTAGAAATTCAAGTTCCAGATTGGGTCAAAAGGGTCGAGAAAGTGGGTAAGACACATGATGATCGTGTGGCCGTGCAAATGCAATCTCTCACAAATCTGGAAGAAACTATCCTTCGGTCTTCCTACTTTCAAAATTTATCCCATCAACGGTTAATCACAACATCAGAGTCGCAATACATGCCTTATTTTGTCTTACTACATGATTATAATGCAGAAGTCAAAAGACATACAGGGAAGGAGCCCACATTTGCCACTCAATTTGAGATAGGGGATTTACCGACCGATGCACGTGCTGGCTCGATCTTCCAACCTAATTGGCGCGCACGTTTACTCACCGATTACCCAGAGATGATGAGTACCTGGGCAACCATGCCACTATATATCAAGTATAATCCATGCTATTGTCCAGTGGTACGTTGCAGATCCTGGCAAGCATTTGCAATCAAGGTACGCAACAATAAAGAATGCTCGGCTTGGGTTAACTACCCATATTTTGCTCCACCTCGAGGGACCCCAACCGTAGCCTACATGATATCAACAATTCGGCACTGGTCTACACGTCTAAATAATGTACCCGACATAGCAGCGAAAATGTGTATGAAGATATTCGAGCTCATGACCATTGTCTTCAAAACCTTTCGGAATGTCCAAGCTCCATACATCTCTGCCCCTAGATTCTCTCAAGGCAACAAGGATTTAGTCTACGACATGAGCCAAACCCCCTCGGTCACTATCATCTTTGCTTGGCATGCACGAATAAAGTACTTGCCCGCATGCTTCAAGCAGACATTTGAGGAAATGTTCTCTACGGGATTCTGGGAATACAATTCCGAAATTTTCATTCCTAGACCCACACATTTGCTACATCTATTCGCAGTAGAACAAGCGATCCATGCAGATCAGTTACGTCTGCCACATCCGGACATTCCAAGACCAATCGATTGGGATCGTATGATGACAGATTTGGCCAGAGGACTACGCATACAAGAACATCAGCTTGCCACTCAGGTTGTGGAATATTACATCCAACACTCCCAGCAACAAGGGTCTGTCAGGGACGACAGACGCGAGAGAGGGGGGGGTGTTGAGCGCAGTATGGGCACCCAAGGACCGACTAGACAAGGAAGCCAGCGCAGAGATTCAGAACAAAGTGAAGGAGTAAGTAGACAAAGCAGTCGATTCAAATCTGGCAGATAGGCCCTTCAAATTTCTTCCAAATCAACATCTTTTAACAGTGATTCTTATCAGTAACAATCATTGTAAATACCATTTCATATTTTTGTAGCTCCATTTTGTGCAAGCCAAGGAGTCCTTGAGCTTGAGGAGCCTTAGAAGTACCTACATATCAATTTTCGTATTTTTTAGACTCCGTTTAAGCCCTCAAATTGGCCCTAGAACCTAATTTTTAACTAGGCCGGACACTAGGTCTGGACAGGGCCAAAACCTAGTCAAAAACTATAAAAAGAGCTAGAGAGCTCATTTCTGAGGTTAGATTGTAATTGAAACGAACTTGTAAGAGCATTTTGAAAGTAATCTAAGAACTCCATTGATTCTCCCTCTTTGTCTTGCCGTGTGTGCGCGTGTGTGTATATGTGCTCACTCACGCACTTGTGCCGCCACTTGCTCGAGGTCTTCATACCATCCTCACGTCTTCCCGGATTGACATTAAAGGAGGTGCTACTCATCACTGAGCTACATAAAGCCTTTATGAAAATATCTACAATGTTATCCTATGTTGACACATATGCCAAATTGATCTTTCTAACAAAGAACCTCTTTGTGAGATAAGGATAATGCACCTAAATGTCCTTTGTGCGATCATGGAACACAAGGTTCCTCTCAATTGCTACTGTGCTCTGATTGCTAGTGAGGATGGTGTTGGTAGAAGACTTGCCAACACCCAAACCAACCAAAAGGTGTATGAGCTACACACACTCAACAATCACTGAGGAAGGTAACCTATAATCAGCCTCACAACTAAAAGTGGTCATGGGAGGATGCTTTATGCTCAACCAAGATATGCATGCACTTAAAAACATGAATAACAAAACACTACTGGACACACGAGAGTCATAGCAACCAACCCAATTAGAGTAAAAGAAAGCATGTAAATCTGGCAGTAGTGATCCCCCCTTGGGATAAAATAAAACAAGTAGTTGATACCACTTAAGTAGCGAAAGATGTGCTTAACCGCATGCGAATGCTTGACATGTGGGAAATGCATAAACCTTCTCAGCTATGAGACATCAAACTGAATATTAGGCCAATTTATGCATATGCAAATCAAGCATCCAACAACCCATTGATAGAGAACAACATCAAATGCATCTCCAACATCATGAACACTCAATCATAAACATGGTTCCATAGGAGTGGCAATAGTTTTGCAATCTTCAAGAAAAAAACGCTACATTGATGTGCCAATATATTTTGTTTGACACAAAGCTATTCCTCCATCAACTTGCATAAACTTAATTCCCAAATAATGATGCAAACGCCCTAAATATGATAGTTCAAAAGAGGCATGAAATCAACCTTAAATCTAGCAATATACTTCTCATTAGGACGAGTGAGAAACATCTCATCAACATACACAACAATGAACAAAACTACATCATTTGCATGCTTAACATAAAGTGTTCTTAGTTGCACTATTGTCAAAACCAAGTGCAATCAAGTAGGTATGTATTTGGTGCTTGCTTCAAACCATATAATGTGTTTTTCAAACTACAAACTTTGTTTTCATGCCCTTTCAGCACAAAACAATGGCCTAAAATATACATACTTCTTCATGTAAGCCACCATTTAGAAATGCAATTTTGATGTAAAATTGATCTACATTTTAACCATAATGAGCTACAAGTGCACAAATACTATGAATAGTAGTCATTTGGCATATGGGTGCAAAGGTCTCAGCAAAATCAATGCATATCTCTTGAGCATAACCTTTTGAAAAACCCTAGCATTATACCTATCAACTGCTCCATCAGTCTCAAACTTTAGAATGTACACACGTTTACTGCCAATGGTTTTCTTGCTAGGAGGAAAATCGCATTAAGACTAGGTACCATTCTTCATAATAGCATCATATTCTTACTCCATAGTAGGCATTTTTTTTAGTTTTGTGCTTCATCAAAAGAAAAAAGCCCATTCGCATCACAAAGGTTAGAAGCACCCATTGCATAGAAATCTGATGCAAAGAATCACTATGAGATCCTGAACAACTATGATATGATAGAGGTGTATCTAATTTGCTATCTATATGACATGATTGGGTGTAGATCCGTGGCTTTTATCATGGTGGGAATTTCTCTCTCTCTCTCTCTCCCCTTGTCTCTCTCTCTCTCTGTCTCTCTCTCTCTCTTTGTGCGGGCAACTTCCACCTACACACCAGTGCTCTTCTCTCTTGCTCTCTCACTCACTCTCTTTCTCTCTTCTTGTGAATCCCACCTACCAACCATCATTTCTCTCTTATCTCTCTTTCTCTCTCTCTCTCTCCCCCCAAGTGACTTCCACCTGCACACTAGTGCTCTTCTCTCTCTCTATCTCTCTCTCTCTCTCCATGTGACTTCCACCTGCACACTAGTGCTCTTCTCTCTCTCTCTCTCTCTCTCTCTCTCTCTGTCTGTGTGTGTGTGTGTCTCCCCCCTATCTCTCTATCTCCCTCCCTCCCTCCCTCTCTTTCTCTCTCTCTCTCTCTTTGTCTCTCTCTCTCATCCTCCCGTACCCACAATGCATCATGCATCCCACAATCACTCCTTTACATGGCCCCATGCCCCCATAGGCCTGCACCCCCATAGGCTTGCAACTCCTCAAGACCACAGAAACATGGCCCTCGTGAGCCCCCAACCTCTTCTTTCCCCCATGCCTCCATAGCTGGCCAACCATGTGAGCCACTCCCCGTAGCCCCCCCCACCCCCATACTTTATCTCATTTTCTCTCCATCGGAAGGGGAACACACATAGATGACCATTATGGGTAATGGAACACACACACACACATGACCATTAGGGGCGATGAAAAACACACAAGACCACCATTACGGTTGTGGATATGATCTCCTATTGAAATTTTTTATTGTTGTGATTGTTTACTTCCTCTTTAGATAGGAAGAAGGAGGTGGTAGAAGGAGGAGGCTACAGATGGAAATTGCTTGGTGTCCCACAACCTCATCACCATATGATGGACTCTAAGCATGCCACCAAAGTTGTATGTCTATGACGTATTGTGAGCTTAACGGTGGAATTTGCACTCTGTACATAAGAAGAAGCTTGGATTATTCATCAAAAGGAGATTTGATGTAGCTATACATTCGAGTATGTCATCAAGAGGAGATTCGATGTGGCAATAAAGGATTTTTACATCTTAATTTTTCTCTTCGACAAGCCATAAAGTCTGTCTCCAAGTTCGACATACATATACTTTTGTCTCACTTTTGTTTTCTCTCAACCCACCATTCCACCACCCTATGAACCCAACACCCCACGACCCCCGGACCTTGCAAATCTACCATCCCGTGACTCCCTAAACCCACCACCCCTCGACCCCATGAACCCACCACCCCGCCACCCTGCAAACCCACAACCCCCCAACCCCACGAACTCACCATCCTTCAACCCTGTGAACCCAGCACCCCATGAGCATACCACCCCGGGAACCCACCATCCCATGAGCCCGTGAACCCACCACCCCACAAACCCACCATAACACCACCCTGCAAACATACCACCTTGCTGTTGAGATATCAAGCTCAACATGTGATGACCGAGGATGACACATATAGAACTCAAGAGGTAGGGGAAAAGGAGGTAAGCAAGGTGGGGGGAGACCTTTCAACTCTTCCCCATGCAACATATGTGGATTGTCTAATCACACTACAGATGAGTGTTATAGGAACTACAAAAATCAGAGATGAAGAGGATATCAAAGAGGTGGCTACTCAAAATCAAGAGGAAGATTCAATCATACTCAAAGCTACAACAATAATTACCAAGCAGGCTAAAAATCAAGAAAAGACTACAAACATTACACAGAGGATCAAGAGGATTCCCTTTTGATTATGAACATGATTTCAAAGCAAGGTATGAATGATGAACACCTCTTCTATATTGACTCAGGGTGTTCAAACCATGTGGCAGGCAATGTAGCTCTTCTCTCTAACCTTGAGGAACGGAGAGAACCAAGTAACAATAGCATTCAATGGTCAAGGTAGGAAATGTTAAAACCTGTGATGGGAGTAGAAATTTGTGGAGCAGGGTTCTATATGTACCTAGAATCACCAAGAACTTGATGCGTGTTGGATATATTGTGGAAAAGGGTTTGTAGGTTAGGTTCAAAAAATATGGAGTATTTGTGGAGGATCCCCAACATGGATTCAAGAGAATTTCCAAGGGAGAAAAGAGAGGTAGGTTATTTACATTTGAACTTGAAGAGACAAGGAATATTGCACTTTATAATTATAAGGATCAAACATTGTGAGAGCTTGCGATTTGGCATAAAAGATTAGGGCGTATTGGTGAGAGAACCTTGAAGCAAATATGTAGAGATCAATTTGTGTTTGGGACACCTAATGTTGAAAATCAAGTCTCAATCATGCAAAAAGGCTCAACCACGAGTTTTTCAAGTGAACCAATCATGAAAGAGGACCCAAAGTTGTGAAATAAAGTTAGAAGCTCCACCAAACTCAATCAAATTCAAATCTCATCAAATCAGCCACCAAAAAGTGCACCTATACTGATTGGTGTGTGGTTAGCTAGATTGTAGGAAAAGTAAATCTCTATATAAGCTTCATCCCGCATTTGTTTCTTGAGATGTATTTATTTTTTGCGCTTAGTTTAATGAAGTTATAGTCTCCAGCAACTAGCCCCCTTGCTTGCTTACCTCATTTTCTCATGATTTTGCTCCTCTCTATGTAGAGGTATAGTGAGGCTTTTCCAAATCTGATTGTACCAGATTGCAGAGCATTGTTTGCTCTCTCATTGTAATCATTTTGATTTATTTCAAGGTTCATTTTGGTCTCTCATATATTGCCCTTAAGCTTTTCAAAGTTTCAAGTTATTTGGCTGATTGAGTTGTGAGAAATTGCTAACTTTGTGAAGGTATATCTCTGCACATTGGTAAAGAGTGTTGCAAAGAAGTAGCCTGTTTTGCAGAGGGTGGCTCTCCAAGTTGTAATATCTATTTTGGATTATTTAACTCTTGTGGGATATCTCTTATAATTTACTCTAATTCTACTAAATTTCTGTTTAAGTCTCTATACTGGTGCAAAGAAAAGTTTAGAACAGTGAGCATATATCATTGCTTGTGGACCTAATCGAGGGCAACCATCTTCCATTTTTGCATTGGGGTGTTAGAATCATCATCCATACGTGGTATCAGAGCCATTTTGGAGGCTTGGAGACATCCGTGGCATCATATTGAAGACTTGAAGGGATCAAGACAAATCATGGAAGCACAAGGAGGACTCATCAAATCAACAAGACATTGAAAGGATGCTACACCGATCAAGATCTCAACCAGTCGTAGGTTAGCAAGGGATAAGCTATCAAAAGGTAATCTCCACACCTTCTAAAGCATACAAACACTTGAGAAGAAGCTAGAGGAGAATCTTAGAGCTCAGTATGGCTGAGTACAATGCACAAATAGAGAAGTTAGAGAGAGGCAATTATCAAACATAGAAATTTAGAGTTAGCAACTACCTTATGGGCAAAGGATTGTGGGGATTAGTGAGCATTGTCGGGTCATGTAGATGCTCAGATGATGGATCAATTCATCTGCCAAAATCGATCGGCACACGCAGGGTGTTTGAAGAAAACTCAGGTGGTTTAATTGTACTTGAAGGATAGGAAAAATGGAGATCAAACAACTCTATTTACTTTAGTTATGAAAGAAGTGATAAAGAACTTAAAATAACTAATGAGGAATGCCTAATAGTCAATGCATTTTAAAGACCATATGGTTGAGTTGCTCTATACCTAGCAATAGCATCTTGATATGATTGTAAATCTAATGATTCTTTGCTTATATGTTCTTTAATAATCTCATCTACTTCATTTTCAGCTAGTTTAGGGTGACTACGTCTAGTTACAGGTGGTGGAAATAAATTTTGACTAATCTCTGGTTCAAGAGATGCAATGGGAAATAAAGTTAAAAGCTTTGTTAAACAATGATTGTAGGATATGGAAACTAAAGATTCGTTAGTAATTTGATCTTTGATGACTTCTTCTATTTCTACCTCTTTAGACTCAATTCTAGTTTCAATACTTTCGGCCACAACTAAATGCTCTATGGACATCGGAAATGAAGATCAATGTAAAATAGTAAATGAATTAATGAATGTGATAAGAATAGTTTTTAACAATAGTTATGCTAATTTTAAATCTTTTTAAATGATAAATTTTGCTAAAATGATGATGAATTCTAATGAATCCTATAAAAAGATAATGTTGTAGCTAGATTAGAAATAAGCTTCAATGGTTTTTGTAAGATAGATGGATCTCTGAATCATGTAACTGTCGAATTCTTCACTCTTTGGCAATGCTCTTTAGACACTTCTTTTCTTCAATGTCTGTAAGAAAACATTAAGACATAAGTAAAATTACAAGAAATCATTAGAAACCATAAAGAAAACTTACAAATCATAATTCACATATACATATAACATTTTCATACATGCTTAATACTCATGCATTATGCTCATACTTTTTATGCTCAAGTTAATATACATCAACTCTCATGTTAGCAAACATTTTTATGCAAATGCACATGAAAATACATATGCTCATGTATGCTAACTTAAACTTACTCCAATATGCATTCATATACACACATTCATGGATATCCTACACATGCATAACTTATATTTACTCTCATTCATTTATGCTAACACATATATTTAATATATAAACATGCATATATACTTCACATAATCAATTTTGAAATATATGCTCCTACACTATGCTAAAATCATGCATACATACATTCATTCATGCACTTATAGTTGCATACTATTGCTAATACACTTCTTATATAAATAACTACTAACATGATTATGCACATAGCATGCTCATATGCACACACATCCATTAACTCTTATGTGTAGGCACACACACTAACACATGCATTTATATGCTCACATAGATTCTCATGCACTTCACATTATGTTTATACATATATGACATAACTCTTATGCAAGCTCATGCATTAGCTTACATGTACTTACATATTCTATGCTAAGAATTAATTAATCTTTATAATTATTTATTAAATTATATCATAACAACAATAAAATATTTAATTATATCTAATTTTATCTAGGTAAAACAACAAAAGAAATTATATATATGTCTTTCTCTCTCTCTCTCTCTCCAACACCGTCGTCTCTTTCCTCTGTGTGTATAGCCAGCAACACTTCTCTCTCTCTCTCTCACTCTCTCTCTCTCCAACACCATCCTCTCTTTCCTCTGTGTGTACAGCCAGCAACACTTCTCTCTCTCTCTCTCTCTCTCTCTCTCTCTCCGTATGCTGCATGTTTGCTAGTTCTGGGAGAAGAATTGCTTTCTCTCTCTCTCTCTCTCTCTCTCTCTCTCTCTCTCTCTCTCTCTCTCTCTCTCTCTTTGATGTCGAATATTTTTGTGCGTGCCGAATCTCTATCAGCAGCCAAAAACTTAATCCTCTCTCTCATACACATTGTCTATGGATGCCAGAGTGTGTGATAGATGCTCATCATCTCTTTCACTCTCTTGCGCTGCTCTGTGCACGTCACCTTCACAACTACTGAGAGCAAGGGAGTTAATGCTTTCTCCACCTGTGTTAAGCCATAAAAAAGAAGCCACTTAGAGGAGTTCTCTCTATAGGATAGTGCATCACCGCCCCCCCTCTCTTCCCCAATGGTCTGCTCGAGAGATTTTGATCTTCTCTCTTTCTCTATGTCCATAGAGTAGAAGCACTCAGTCATGGAGAGGAGGGAAAGATGCTGTATCAAAATCAATCTCTCTCTATAGAAGCTTTATGCAACAATCATGGGAGGAGAAGGCAGAGACATTAGCTTTACCCTCTCTCTAATTTTATGCTTGTCAGAAGTCTCACTCTCTTTAGAACGCGAAAAAAAAACAGAAGAGAAAGAAGAAAAGTAAAGAATCCATAATATTTTGCAAGAAAACATTAGAAAAACTAGAGCACATCACACATATATATATTACTTGCACTCACTTGACTTTTCTTCTAAGCCTCACTTTACCACATACACATACACCACTCTTTACCCACATACTTTATTCACTTTTATTGTATATCTTACTTATACCACCCTTTGCATTACTTTTCACACACACCACATATTTAGTTTTCTCTTTAAACTGCTTTAAGTGCATAAATCATTTATACTGCTCTTTTAAGAACTTTACTTACACATTTCTCACATACCATTCTTTTATCTAGCACTCACACACACCACACATATTAATTTAATATTTTTAATTTATCATTTTAATTTAGTTGATATAATTCATTAGTACATTTAATTTAAACTTACACTAAGGATTCTCATAATTTTAAATACCTTAATGTTAACATATATACCCATACTAGTTACTTAAATCATAATTTAATTTATATTAATTAAATATATAATTTATAAGTTAATTTAATTAACTATAAACATTTACTTATTAAATCAAATATTTTCATCCAATAAATCAAATGTTTTCACCCATTTTATTAATGTTAATATTCACACACACTCATATCTACACACACAAACACATTTAGGGAACCGTCATAATTATCCATCTAATACTACCATTCTAATTAATATATGTAACCCTAGAGTTTTATACGCATTTTCCATGCTTAAATGGTACAAATACTCATTTGAAGGTGTAGTTAGGATAAACCCTAATGTGGCTATATTAAACATCATTAATTTGTACCTATAGGTATTCATGGAGATATTAGTGCAAGTCAAATGAATTGATTAAAAATAGTTGAGAGAGGTTTAGAGATAACCAATAAAAATGATTTAATTTTCCTGGACATCAACTGAAAGGTGGAAATCTTTTCGACAGCGTCATGGAGCCAATGCCTCATGTACATGATCCACCACTTCAAGGGCAGGTCCAGACACTAAATGAATTCATAGAAAGGGAGAGGGTAGTCATATTCATTCTATCCCATCACATAAGCAATAGCATGATAGGGCATATACAAGACTTGGGCACATCCAAGAAGGTCTGGGAGAGCTTGGAGAGATTATACTCTTCATCAAACAAGGCAAGGAAGATTTAGCTCAAGAATGAGCTAAATGATCTTAGGAAAGCACCAAGTACTAACATAAATGAGTTCATTTTGAAGGTTAAGGAGCTTGCAGATGCCATAAGCTCCATTGGGAGCCCAATCAAAGATGCCAATCTTGTCGTGCATACTCTCAATGGCTGAGAGAAGATGAAAGGTGGAAAGCATTCATCACATCAGTTTATGTGAGGGACTCCCTACCAGAATTGGATCAATTAGTCACATCGATGGTGACATAAGAGATGAACCAAGGAGTTTCACAATCAAAGTGCAGCCAAGCCCAAGTTTTCTATGCAGGTAGAGGCAAAGGCAAAAGAGGTGGACAAAAATCCCAAGGGAGAGGGAGAGGAAGGTCAAACTCAAGCTCAAGCAACCAAGAAGGCTTCAACCAAAGCTATGGATCAAGAGGAAGAGGAAGGAGTAGAAGAAGAGGAGGAAGATCACATGGAAGAGAAGCATCCAATAGAGAATGCTACAATTGTGGAAAACGGGGCCATTATGCAAGAAATTGTTGGTGCAAAGGAGGAGGCAATCAAGGATACAAAAGTAACCAAGGTAACTATGCTAGTACTTGAGCAAATGCAGAATATTAGAACTTTTTTATGATGTATGGGTCAAGTGAAATAGTGAATTCAGATTTTACATGGTACATTGATAGTGGTTGTAGCAACCATATGAGTTGCAATAAATATGTTTTCTTTAATTTAAACTCACCCATCACTGAAGGACATGTAGAGATAGGGGATAACAGTGAGCACAAGTTTACACATGTGGGAGATGTTGAATTGAGTGGATCTCAAAGCTCCAAGGTGTTGAAGGATGTGTTGCATGTGCCAACCATCGCAAAAAACTTGGTTTTAGTAGGTCAAATGGTTGAAAGAGGTTATGAGGTGAGGTTCAATGATCAAGCATGTTTTTTTGAAGACTGTATGTAGGAATACAAGCTCATAGAAAAAGGAAAGAAGCAAGGAAGACTCTTCACCATCAAGGTAAATCCATCAACCCCTCACACTCTCTACTTGTCAATTGGAAATAAAGAGATCGCAGAAAACAAATTATGACATAAAAGAATTGGGCACATAAACTTACAAAGGATGAAGGAAATACAAAGGAAGGTCTTGGTGAGTGGTCTACCTGATCTTACATCTCGGAATATGCAACATTTGTGCCATGCTTCTCAATTAGGAAAACAAAGTAGATTGCTATTCAAGAAGGGATCACATGTGAGCAATGAAGTGTTGAATCTCATACACACAGATGTATGGGGACCTACAAGGGAGTCATCCATTGGAGGTAATAGATATTTTGTCACATTTATCGATGATCATTCAAGGTTTGTTTGGATGTATTGCATGAAGTCAAAGTTAGAGGTGTTTTACCACTTCAAGAGGTTCAAAAACCTAGTGGAGAGGGAAACATGGAAGTGTATAAAGACTCTCAGATCGGATGGAGGGGGAGAGTATTTTTCATATGCAGTTTTAGATCTTTTACATGACCATAGCATCAAAACGCAATTCACTTGTAGGTATACACCTCAACAAAATGGGGTGGCAGAGAGGAAGAATAGATACATAGTAGAAGTGGCTAGAGCTTTGTTAAATGGAATGAATGTTCCTAGCTCTTATTGGGCTGATGCAACAAATACATCCATATACATTATGAATAGGTGTCCAACGTTAGGAGTACATGAAGTTACACCTTATGAAGCTTGGTTTGGTACGGAACAAGCTAGAACATTTCAAGGCATGCATTGGAATGAAGGACCTAGGCATTGAGACTTGAGGGGCAGTGTTGAAAATCAAGTCTCAATCATGAAAAAGATCTCAACCATGAGTTTTGCAAGTGAAACTATAAAAAAGGAGGACCCAAATTCGTGGAATAAAGTTAGAAGCTCCACCAAACTCAATGAAATTCAAACCTCATCAAATCAGCCACCAAAAAGTGCACCTACATTCATTGGTGGGTGGTTAGCTAGATTGTAGGAAAAGTAAAACTCTATATAAGCATCATCCCACCTTTGTTTGTTGCGTTTTTTGCATTCCACAAGTTTCCCACTTATTTTAATGAAGTCATAACAACTCCAGCAAACAGCCCCCTTGCTTGCTTACCTCATTTTTGCATGATTTTGCTCCTCTCTATCTAGAGGTGTAGTTAGGCTTTTCCAAATCTGATTGTACGAGATTGTAGAGCATTGTTAGCTCTCTCATTGTACTCATTCTCATTTATTTCAAGGTTCACTTGGTCTCTCATATAGTGCACTAAAGTTTTCCAAAGTTTCAAGTTATTTGGCTAAGTGATTTGTGAGAAATAGCCAACTTTGTGAAGGTATATACGTTTAGAGCAATGAGCATATATCATTACTTGTGGACCTAGTGGAGGGCAGCCATATTCCATTTTTGCATTTGGGTGTTAGAATCATCACCCATCATTTAATGTATCCAAGCAACCCATGAGCTATAAATGTGGTGCATGTCAGTTTGGTAAATCTCACAGGTTACCCTTCTCAAAGAAAGGCTACATGCATGAGGACTACTTGGAGCTTGTCCACATAGATGTGTGGGGACCAAGCAAGGACCCTTCAATTTCCGGCTCAAGGTACTATGTGTTTTTCATTGATGATTTCAATAGGTGGACTATCTTGAACTTTATGAAGCACAAAGATGAAGTGTTCAATTGCTTTAAGAAGTATCTTATACTTGTGGAAAACCAAAGAGGAGGAATTCTAAAGAGACTAAGGTCAGATGGAAGAGGTGAGTACTTCTCAAATGAATTTGATGCATTCTTGCAAGATAGAGGAATCAAAAGGGAAATTACAACAAGTTACACCCGTGAGCAAAATGGGGTAGTTGAAAGGAGAAATAGGTTGATAGGTTGGAACAACTAGGTCAATGCTAAATGAGAAAAGGTCACCTAATTATTTGTGCTCAAAGAGTGTATCTACTACCACTTATCTTATTAACAAGTTGCCATCCAAGTCACTTAATGGGATGACCCCATATGAGGCATGGCATGGTAGGAGGCCATCACTTGATCATTGCAGGATCTTTGGATGTGGTTGCTTATGTGCATATCCCATCTCAGATCAGAGGTAAGCTAGACCCTAAGGTAGAGAAGTGCATCTTCATAGGGTATGATTTAAACAAAAAAGGATAGAGGTTCACTAATCCATCAAACAAAGGTTTTATGGTCCGTAGAGATGTTTTGTTTGATGAGAATGATTCTTGGGTTGAAAGTGCATGTAGGAAGGTTAAGTTGCCATATGACTTGGAAGAGGAGTTTCCAAGCCTCCCCAAGGAGGAGTCAAACAAAATTGAAGACATCAAATCAGATGATGAGGACATCATCAACCTAGAAGAATTCAAATGATGGAAATCAAAGGGTAAGTTCAAGATGAAGAGGTTGGAAGACATACGTGAATCATCCAACCAATCAATTAGACGATCACAAAGGGAGAGCAAGAAGCCAATCATATATGGGTATGACACTTCTTTAGTTACTAAGCACTCTGTTTATCTTTCTAAGGATTTATCATGTGAGGAACCTACATCATATGAAGAGGCAAAGACCAAGGCAGAATGGAAGGAAGCTATGGATGAAGAAATAGAAGCACTCAAGGAGAATGATACTTGGAAGCTAGTGCCAACAAAGGAATCAATGAAGCTAATTGGTTCTAGATGGATTTACAAAGTCACGAGAAATTCAGATGGTTCTATAAACAGGTATAGAGCTATACTTGTGGCTAAGGGTTTTGCACAAACCCAAGGAGTTCATTATGAACGGACATTCTCACTTGTGGCCAAAATGCCGACCATCAGGATATTGGTAAGTGTGGTTGCATCAAGGAATTGGAATATGTAACAATAAGATGTAAAAAATACCTTCCTTAATGGCTAGATTTCAGAGGAGGTTTACATAGATGAACCTCCTGGCTGTGAGGACCCAAGCAAGGTAAATTATGTGTGTAAACTAAACAAAGCTCTTTATGGATTGAAGCAGGCACCTAGGGCACGAGACCATAGGTTGAATACATATCTTCAAGATCAAGGATTCATCATGAGCAAGGCAGATACTTCTTTGTTTGTCAAAAGAAGTAATTCGGAGGTGATATACCTATGTGTCTATGTTGATGATATCATACTTACAAGTAGTGATGCCAATGACATTAAATACATCAAGGATCAAATGATGTAGGAGTTCAAAATCAGTGATCTAGGATCACTAAAGTATTTTCTTGGACTTGAATTAGTCTACACAAATTCTGGAATTTACATTACTTAAGGAAAGTATGTGCAGGACATGTTGAAGAAGTTCCACTTGGAGAATGCCAAGATAGCTAGCATTCCTATGGAGGTAAACCAAAAGTTAAGTGCTCATGAAGGTGATTTGCTTGAGACATTGCAAGATATCAAAGCATAGTAGGAAGCCTAAAATATGCTACATTGAAAAGGGTTCATATTGCTTATGGAGTAATTTTCTTAAGTCAATTCATGCACAAACCTAGAGCACCTCACTAATTGGAAGCTACCAAGAGAATTTTGAAGTATCTCAAGGATACTCAAAATCAAGGTTTATAATTTCCATACTTCAAATTTGGATATCAAACTATACTCAGATGCAGATTGGAAAGGTTGTAAGGATGAGAAGAGGAGTACCTCAGATTATCTCTCTTTCGCAAGTGATAAGCGCATTTCATGGTCTTCCAAGAAGAAACCTACTCTTGCTCTGTCCTCAACAGAGGCTGAATACAAGGGATTAGCCAATGCTACTCAAGAAGCCATATGGATCAGATTGCTATATTCAGATTTGGGACTACATTCTAACTCACCAAT
This sequence comes from Ceratopteris richardii, assembly GCA_020310875.1. Classification (NCBI taxonomy): domain Eukaryota; kingdom Viridiplantae; phylum Streptophyta; class Polypodiopsida; order Polypodiales; family Pteridaceae; genus Ceratopteris; species Ceratopteris richardii. Next base: position 91,076,289 of record CM035416.1, on the reverse strand, counting down.
GATTTTTGGAGACAATACTAGTTCTCTACATCTTGCAGCAAATCGTATCTATCATGCAAGAACTAAGAAAATAGAGGGTCACTATCATTATGTGAGAGAGAACTATTGAGAAAGGAGATTCAACTTGCATATGTATCAAAGCTATGATTGGACTGGAGGAAATTCAAGAGAATTGATGAAGAAGACCAAGCCAAGATGTTTGGCTTGAGGGGGAGCTGTTGGAGCAAATGCCAAGCCTTCATACTTGTCTAGGCATTGGAAGTACTAAGAGCAAACAACGAAGGGATCATATGAACCATTACTTATCACTTTTACCATTAACCATTGTAAAAGCTTTTTGACTTGAGAGAATATTGTAATTCCACATATCTTGTGGATTTTGGAGATCTAGAAGCTACAAATCTTGCTTGTTAAAGTCATTCCTAACTTACAGGAGTATGTTTACGTAGAGCATCCGTTTGAATTTCAAAATTCAAACTTGGAGAAGTCATTATACAAGAAGATTGTAAACTCGCGACCAAAAAGAGCTGAGCTTATTGTTGATCATTTGTATATGTCGCGTGGCTTACATCATAGCCTACTCTTAGCACTATCATTAGAAATCATAGTCATGCCAATGATCATGTACAAAATTGTTCTATAATACATTATATCATTGATCATCTCTGTTTATCTCTCTGCTATGTCTACTGAGAACAGTGAGCTTGTGATGCTCATATCGTAGTGATTTGTTATCCATTTTCATTGCTTAATAGCTTGTTGGAACAAGCTCAAAGTCCACTACAAGCTATCAAAGTTTGAAGAAGTGTCATTCATTCAGCCAATTGGGAGAAAATTGTCTTGAAGTGGTCACTGGTCATTCTCTATCGAGTTCCTAAAATATCGAGGGTAAGCTTCTACTCGCTAAAGTCATTCCTCAGAGTATACTCTACCATTTTAAGTGATTCCACTTGGAATCATTAGCTCTCTAAGCTAGTTCTCAAAAGGAATTTGTCTAATTGCTACTATACTATGAGTACTCGGCAAAACATCCAATAGGTGTCAAGACCAAAATAGCAACTTTTTGGTCACAAGCTAGTTGCAAACGTACCTGTTTTGATCTAATTTTTTGAAGCATCATCTCCAAAGTACATAGGCACTTATTTAATGTCATTGGAAAGCTAAAGGGGCCTACAACAAAACTCTTAAGTAAAGTAGTATAGGTACAGAGCAAGCATTAGTAGTATCAACTCATTTCTTGAGGTGTCCATCCATATTTCCCAACAAAATACAGGGTTAGCAACTAGATACAATGAACTCATATTATCTCCATGTATAGTGGGTGTACTCTAAATGATGTTAAAAATCTTCATGAGAATCTTCAACCATATAGCCTCCTTTGCAGCTTCATCCATACCTTTATACTTTGCTTTTATGGATGACAAAGCAATCGTATGTTGCTTCTTAGAACACCAAGATATTAAGGTATCTCCTAGATAACATAGATACCCATAGGTTGACCTCCTATCATGAGAATTAGCTGCCCAATCTGCATCACTATATATCTTGATCTTTGTATCTGATGTGAATCCATAATACAAACCTTCTTTGAGTGTTCCCTTAATGTATCTTAGCACCCTTTGCCATGGAATCCAATGTTCTTTCCTAGGACAATGCATGAATTGAGACAGCAATCCAAGTGCATATGACAAATCAGGCTTATTTAATGTAGCATAGATTAGACTACCAACCAACCTTTGATATAGATTCATGTCCTTGAATTCTTCTCCTCCATATCTGCTCAATTTATGATTCACCTCCATTGGAGTAGGTGCTACCTTGCAATCTTCCATTTTAAAGTTTATTAGCAAATTCTTCAAATACCTTTCTTGAGTCACATATACTCGATGTTGAGATTATGAAATCTCCATTCCCAAGAAATATGACAAGTCTCCCTAGTCACTGATCTTAGACTCTTTCTCCTTGTACTTCTTAAGACTTTGTATGCCCTTCTCATATTATGTACCTGTAAGAATTATGTCATCAACATATATGCAAACGTAGATGAACCCATCATCACATGCTTTAACAAGAAAGCTACTATCTGCCTTATTTGAAAACCAAGCTTCTTCAAAAACTTCATAAGTCTATAATTCCATGCCCTTGGGTCCTGCTTCAAACCATACAAAGCTCTCTTGAGCTTACACACATACTTTGGATAACATTTATCCTTGAAACCTTCTCGTTGCTTCATGAAAAGATCATATGAAATGTGACCATTTTGAAAAGCATTCTTCACATCGAACTTACATAGCTTCCAACCTTTACATGCAGCAATAACTATGAGAGTCCTTATTGTTGATATATTTAGGTAGTGATGTGTGTGAACACTCTAGGACCGCCGGGACACTTTTTTCCCTCTTTAGGAGGTTTTTTTCCCGCGGCTTGTATATACGCCCATTGCCCTAATGGGCTACTTATCTTTGTACATTCTCTAGTAATACATTCAGTCTTGTGTGTTGTGCTCCAAGCTTCTTCTTCTTCCTTGTGCTGTTCGCGTGCTTCCGTAGACGTCTATCTCCAACAATTGGTATCAGAGCAGGTCGTCGCTTCTTCTAGGGCGCCGTCGATACTCCTCCGTTTGCAGTCTCAGATTCGCATGAAATTTGGTGAGCATACTCAAGGTGTTTCCGAGATCAAAACTACTTCGCTCTGTGGTGCCGAAATCGCGATCTGAGCTCGTTTCGGCCTCTGAACGCACTATCGCAGTGCTTGTGCAGGCTATTTCGTCCTTTTGTGCCAAAGGTATATACCAGTTTTTGTTTGCCAGTTTAAGCGTCTCGAAGTTTGCTACAGGTCTAGTAGAACTCGTCTGGGCAGTTCCGTTCAACTTTTTGAGATACAATCAATTTTCTGCATCAAGGTATTTTAGTCACCGACCATGGCTGAAAGTAGTGATGTATTCCGTATGTTGGCTATTGAGGATAAGTTGGATGGTACCAACTACCCATTATGGGCTTATATGATGCGACACATACTAGTTGCAAAAGGATTGTGGAACATTGTGCAGGGTGTTGAAAGACGTCCTGTTACACCTGTAACCACAGGTACTGCAAATACAGGTGTTGGAGCTGATGAAGATGGTGTCGAAGATGATATTCCGCAGATTCCTATTCGTGCTGCTGTTTCTGTTGCACCTACTGCAGAGCAGATTCGTTGGTATGGCAGAGATGCCCAGGCACATGCATTGATAGCTTTGTCTATCAAACGTGCCATTATTCCTCACATTCGCTCTTGCAGAACAACAAAGGATGCTTGGGATACACTTACCACTTTATACCAGGCTAGGAATGAGGCTCGTGTTGCTTACCTCCGAAAACAGTTGGAGAGTGAGCACATGAATGAAGGTGATTCTATGGACAATTTTCTTACAAAGATCAAAGACCTGAAGGAACAATTGATTTCTACTGATGAGGTTATACCAGATAGCTCACTTGTGTAGACCGTTCTGAATGGTCTTCCTGATTCATATTAGAGTTTTGCCTCTACTCTTCGGTTGATGATGAAAGGCAATCCGAATGCCTTGTCATTTGAGGAATTAGTCTCTGTTCTGTTGCAGGAAGATCAGTCCAGGCAGAACAAGTCCATTATGCATTTTGCAGATCAAGCTTTCCTGGCTAGTCAGAAGGGCAAAGGAAAATGGAGCTCTTCTACTAGTAAGCAGAAATCTGCAAATGCTGCACAATCGAAGAACTAGGATAAAGATGAGAAGAAATCAGAAAAGCAGAAATTATTCTGCAAGTACTTTAAAGGAAATGATCATATTATAAAGAATTGTCCAAAACTGGCTGCTAAAGAGGCAAAGAAGAAAGAGGCTGGAATGGTTGTTGCAGAGGCCTCTACACCAAAAACATAGTCTGCAAATCTTGTGCAGGAAGAAGAATGGGCGTTTACTACTGTCTGGAGTTTTGACCCATCTTCTCATGATCAGTGCATGTCTGCAGTAGACTCAGATGTTTGGTACTTTGATAGTGGGGCGACCAAACATATTACCTCGCAGCGCAGTTTCTTCTCTTCACTCGAGCCTGCCCCTACAGGGAATACTGTCACATGCGCCAATAACTCCTCTTATCCTGTTATGGGAGTTGGTAAGATCATTCTGACTGTTGCTGATGGTAGTTCTTTCACTTTGTCAGATGCTTTATTTGTGCCAGGGATCAAAAAGAACCTGTTATCAGTTTCTGCACTAGCCAAGATTGGCTTGGTTGTGAAAGTCGTTGATGACAGGTGTACAATCCATAATCTCTCAAATGGCGATGTGATTATTGCTTCTGGCATTTTATGTCGTGGGTTGTATAAGCTCATAGACTATGAAAGATCTGTGAATGATTCGGCATGTGCAATTCATGATTCTCAGGCTATGTCAGATGCAAAGCTTTGGCATGCACGCTTTGGTCATCTGAATTTTGCTAGTTTGTTACGCCTGCAGAAATCTGAAATGGTGTCCTCTTTGCCCAAACTTGAGGCACCACGAAAACATGTTTGTGAAGGCTGTATTTTGGGAAAAATGCAGCGTTCTTCCTTTCCAAAAGATGGTTCAGTTCGGGCTATGCAGAAATTGCAGCTTGTACATAGTGATGTCTGTGGTCCTATGCAGCCACCCTCTTTTGGAAATTACCTTTACTTCGTGACTTTCATTGATGATTTTTCCAGACATGCATGGGTATATCCACTCAAAGAAAAGTCCGAAGTGTTCATGTGCTTCAAACAGTTTTTGGTTTTGGCTGAAAATCTATCAACATGTAAAATGGGCACCCTCCGTTCTGATCGAGGGGGGGAATATATATCTTCAGATTTTAATGCATTTCTGGCTGAACGTGGGATAAAACACCAGTGTACAGTGCCGTATACACCTCAACAGAATGGAGTTGCTGAACGAAAGAACATGTCACTCATGGAGATGGCGAGGTGCATGGTCAAAAGTCAGGCTTTACCACATAGTTTCTGGCTTGAGGCTGTCATGTGTGTAGCATATGTATTGAATAGGTGTCCCACTAAAGCACTGCAGTCTATCACTCCATATGAGGCTTGGCATGACCGCAAGCCATCTGTTGCTCATCTGCGTGTTTTTGGTTGTTTGGCATATGCATTAGTGCCTGAACAACATCGTAGAAAATTGGATGATAAGGCAGTAAAATGTATTTTTGTTGGGTACAGTTCTGAAAGTAAAGGCTATCGTCTGTATCATCCACAAACTAAACGCATTCTGGTTAGCCGTGATGTTGTCTTTGTGGAAGATGCTATTCAGCCATTGCTTTCATGTACTAAGGAGACATCTGTTAGCTCCAAAGACATGTATGATACTTTGATGCCTCTTTTTACAGGTGGACAGGCTAGTGCTGGTCCTAATGAGGCAACTTCTCAGCCTTTGTAGGTTTCATATGATGATGCAGATCATTCCATTTCTGATGCAGATTTACATGATGCACTTGTTGATGAGAGAGCTGATATTGAGCAGGCAAAAACTATGCCAAAATGGCTGGTGCAAACTTTGCGTGACAGCAAATTAGATGCACCTTTGTCATATCGTACTCGTTCAGGCTCTCATAGTGCCTCCTTTGCATCAGATTGCTATGTTATGGCTGCATCTAGTCTCTGTGATGAGAATGAGCCTGTTTCTTTTGATGAAGCAGAAAATTCAGAAAATTGGATGGCTGCTATGCAATCTGAATATGATGCTATAATGAAGAATGGTACATGGTCTTTATGTGACTTGCCTCCTCGCAAGAAGGCCATTGGCACTAAGTGGGTATACAAGCTGAAGCGTAAACCTGATGGTACAATTGACAGGTATAAGGCTAGGCTTGTTGCAAAGGGTTATGCACACGAAAGAGGCATTGATTTTGATGAGACCTTTGCACCTACATGCCGTATCACTACTGTTCGGAGCATTTGTGCACTTGCAGCCCATCATGGTTGGAATGTACATCAGTTGGACATTAAAACAACATTTCTGAATGGTGACTTGCATGAAGAAGTGTATGTTTTTTAGCCCCGTGGCTTTGTGCAGAAAGGGCATGAAAACCAGGTTTGCAGGTTAAAGAAGGCATTATATGGTTTAAAGCAAGCACCACGTGCTTGGTATGAGAAGATACATGCCTATCTGATTGCACATGGTTTTGAGAACAGTCCAACTGAAAGCACCTTATATGTTAACAGTGCTAATGATGTGCTTCTGATCATTGTTGTCTATGTTTATGACATGCTGCTCATTGGTCCTATTGAGACACATATTGCTGATTTTAAGGCTGATTTGCATGCCTCATTTGAGATGTCTGATTTGCGGCATTTGCATCACTATTTGGGCATTCAGTTTATGCACGTTGATGGTGGAATGGCTTTGTGTCAAACAAAATATATTGACACATTATTGCAGCGTTTTGGCCTTGAAGACTGTAAGCCTATTGCCACTCCTATGGAGACAGGTTTACGATTGAGTCTTCATGATGCTGGAGATGCATTTGATGCTGTTCTCTATCAGCAGGCTGTTGGATGCTTGATTTACTTATGCATTACTCGGCGAGATATTCAGTTTGTTGTCTCACAGATGAGCAGGTTTATGCATTGCCCAGGAGTCACGCATTGGAAAGCAGTTAAGCGCATCTTTCGCTACTTGAGTGGTACTCGGCTACTTGGGTTGTTTTATCCCAAGGGGGGATCACTACCGCCAGATTTGCTTGCTTTTTCTGACTCAGATTGGGCTAGTTGCTATGACACTCGTGTGTCCACCAGTGGTTTTTGCTTCATGCTTGGTAGCTCATGTATATCTTGGTTGAGCAAGAAGCAGCCTACTGTGGCCACTTCCAGTTGTGAGGCTGAGTATAGGGCAGCTTTCACAGCGACTGTTGAGTGTGTGTGGCTCAGACGCCTTATGGCTGATTTGGGTGTTGGCTAGTCTTCTGCCACCACCATCTTCACTGACAGTCAGAGCGCATTGGCAGTTGCGAGGAACCCTGTGTTCCATGCTCGCACTAAGCACATTGAGGTGCATTATCAATATGTTAGGGAGAGGTTCTCTGCTGGGGAGATCAGCTTGGCATATGTGCCCATGCAGGAGAACATTGCAGACCTTTGCACGAAGGCTCTGCCTAGGGAGAAGTTTGAAGCTTTCCGCAAAGCTTTGGGCTTACTTCCTTTTGTGGAGTGATTTCCACATAGCTTGGCACTTCCTTATACATGAGTGCCAGCTCCTTGTTCACCACATCGCTCCCAGGGGGGATTTGTTGATATATTTAGGTAGTGATGTGTGTGAACACTCTAGGACCGTCGGGGCACTTTTTTCCCTCTTTAGGAGGTTTATTTCCCCCGGCTTGTATATACGCCTATTGCCCTAATGGGCTACGTATCTTTGTACATTCTCTAGTAATACATTCAGTCTTGTGTGTTGTGCTCCAAGCTTCTTCTTCTTCCTTGTGCTGTTTGTGTGCTTCCGCAGACGTCTATCTCCAACACTTATAGTTGTCATGTTTGCCACAGGATGATAAGTCTCGTCATAATATACACCATATGTCTAAGCATACGCTTTCACAGCAAGTCAAGCTTAATATGTAGACACACTTCCATCTACATACCTCTTTTTCTTGTAGACCCCTTTGCATCCAATGATTTTTTGATTATTTGGTTTAGGAACGAAATCCTATGTGTCATTCTCCATCAGTGCATCATACTCATCGTGCATAGTTTTGTCCCAATTTTCTTTACCTTTTGCCTCATCATATGTAGAAGGATCTTCTTTTGCTTTCACCATGTAAGCATAATCTTTAGTGGTCAAGAATGAAGTATCACAATTATACCTTATGGGTTGTTTTCAGTTCATTGTTGAACTTCTAGCTTCTCCACTCTTTGAAGTCTCTGGTTCTTCATATTCTGGATCAAACCTTGGCATCTCTTCATTATCAATCTGAGCATCAACAATCTCTTCATCATCATGAATTTGAATCTTTGATTTCCCCTTTCTTTGGGTCATGACTTCTTCATCACCTATATGAACATTAATTGTACGTGCATACCAAGTACCTTGCTAATCAAATGTAGCATCTTTTGACACAAGGAATTGCTTTGTGGATGGATTCCACAATCTAAAACCCATCTGCTTATCATCATAACCAATGAACACATAGTTTTTAGCTTTAGGTTCCAATTCATGCCTTAACTGAGATGGTACATATGCATAAGCGAAACATCCAAACACTTTCTAATGATCTAAGGTAGGTCTCTTATGCCACCATGCCTCATAAGGTGTCATACCATTCAAGCCCTTACATGGAAGTCTATTATCAAAATAAATAGCTATATTGATAGCCTCAGCCCACAAATAATTAGGGTAATTTTTCTCCTTCATAATTGACCTTCAAACTCAACAAGAGTTCTATTTCTCCTTTCCACAGCACCATTTTGTTGAGGAGAGTATGTGCAAGTAACTTTCCTTTTTATACCTGCATTCCATAAGTAATCACTGAACTCATTAGAGAAATACTCCTTCCCACCATCTGACCTTAGTCTCTTCAAAATTTTCCCTTTGATTCTCTCTCCATACACATGATAATGTTTAAGTGTATTGAACACCTATGATTTATCTTTGATCACATATATAGTGATCCACCTGGTAGCATCATCAACATAAATAACATAATATCTTGAACCATTAATGCTAAAGTCCTTTGATGCACCCCACACATATGTATGCACCGATTCAAGCTTCTCTGAATACATGAAACCATGCTTATTATATGACTGATTATAAGACTTACCTAATTGACATGCTTCACATCTATATGTCATATGTTGACCTGCAACATTAGGCAATCCAAGCAATGAACCATTGTTAATCATATCCTTAATACCTCTTTCATTGAAATGTCCAAGTCTTTTGTGCCAAAGATCTAACTTAGAGATCTTATGTCCTCCATAAGTGAACAAAGTCTGACCAACATTGCCTTGAATCTTTAATGTGAAGATCCTTCCTTCTTTCTTCCTTAAAACAATTTCTTTATACCCATTGCTAGGGTCTTCCACAAAAACTCCATCATTAGTGAACCTTACTTCATAAACTTTCTCTACAATTTGCCGTACACTTATCAGATTCTTTGGAATTGTAGAAACATATAAAACCTTACTCAAAAGAGTGCTTCCATGCTTGGCCTTTATTGATCCAATGGGCTTCACATTGTGCTTTGTGTTATCACCTATTTGAACTACATCATTACTCACCTTATTCTCCAAATTAGTCATCAAAGCTATGTTGCCAACCTCCTATTCTAGCTTTCACTTCAAACTTTGTATATCTGTAATAGTTGGGGTCCTCCTTTCTTCAAATTTGATGACTCCTGCTCTGATACCACTGATGGAGAGTGTTAATCTCTAAAATAATAAGTTTTCCTTCATGTTAGACACCTCTATATCAAGGAAAACTGAAAACATCAACCAATTCTAGAAATCTATTGTCAAATTATCAAGATTTGAATCAATTGTGAAGAAATTGATTACTCACAAAAGTCTACTAAACTTAATCCATTCATTGACTGCTCAAATGTGTAATTTTTTCAATAAAACTTTGTACAAAATGTCGTCTAAATCTTACGCACCTTCACCGAGTTAAAACTTATCAAAATCTTTAGCAGATCTTCAGATTTACTTCAAACAATGTACCTGTGAAGAGATGGATATGTATGTGCTTGAAGATAAAGAGGTCTTGCAAAATCCTTGATCTACACCAGCCAAATGAACTCCAGGAGTATATGGTGGGCCCTTTTAGCTTTCCAATGGATGTATTAGACACCCTATGTACCTTGGAAGATCACTCTCAAAAAGATAGATCAAAACAGATAAGTTGGAGTTAGCTGAGTGGTTGAAGAACTTGCTATTTTGGTTCATACACCTGTCCAGTGTTTTGCATAATTCTCTAAACACAGCAGTAATTAGCTTAATTCCTTATGGGGAACTCTAGTTAACTTAAAGAGCTAACTTTCAAGAGTAATCTCATAAAAAATAATGAACCACACACTGAGAACGAGCAAGTGATGACATCATCCCGATTTTCACGCGCTGCTACAGTAATTAGACCAGTGAGCAGAAAAATGACCATAACTCCAGATTTAAGACTCCAATGATTATGAAAATGTGTATTCTTATACTAGGCAGAATGCTGAATCCAAAAAGCTTTAAATCATTGAATTTGGTTAAGTACACACTAAGAAACCGCTCTGACGAGATGAGTAAAAAAGTCGGGTACTTGACATAGAAGTGAAAATGAACAGAGAGGGTTGAATTCAACTGAACATAACTGAAGATTTCAATACCCAAATGAAATGAAACTTGGTGAGAATATAGTAGATTTATAGAGCTAACTTTATGGATTTAAACCACTGAAAAGGATGCACCAAGCTCAGAGAAACCATCTCTGCAATTTGACTGAGAAAACTGAGAGATATGGCTGTGAGTAGTATACTTCACAAGAACATGGAAATATGAACTTAAATGATCATGAAAATGAAAGTATATTGATTTTACAATACAATGGAAGTACTGATACATATGTGTGCCTTGTAATCACACCTTGATATGGCATAAAGCTCAGCTCTTGGAGGTCTTCACATAACCACGACTAAGACTACCATGTATTTATAGTTTATCTTGGGAGGCTAACTTCCCTCAATCACTCTCCAATCAATTAGTGATTGATTTGATTCTCTATCTACCTCAAATCACGAATTCGTGGCTCCTCTTTCCCTTTTTGATCAAGTGGACTCAACCACTGAAGATTCTTTCACTTTTACATTAAGTAAAGTCTTCAAAAGTTATAAGAGGTAGTTCACAAGTGAACTTTACATTGTCTTCATTTTAAGGCTTCTTCTATGACTTTGTGGGACTCAAGCCAATACTTAGGCTTGTCATAGACTCGCTCCAACAGCTCCCCCTCAAGCCAAGTATGCTTGAGGTCTTCAATCTTTGAAGATTACCTGCAAACCTATCATGGCTTTGAACTTGCCGAGCTTTGTACCATCCAATGCTTTGGTTAGAATATCTGCACATTGTTGATGAGTGGACACATATGATATTTGAATCTCTTTGCTTAGAACCTTCTCTCGTACATAGTGATAATGAACTTCAATATGTTTTGTCCTTGCATGAAAAATAGGAGTAGCAGCCAAATGAATAGAACTCATATTTTCACAAAAAATAGTTGGAGTTCCAAACTCCAATCCAAGAACTTTGAATAATGTCTTCATCCACATAGTTTCCTGAGTAGCTATGGCAAGACCTCTGTATTCAGCTTCATTAGAAGAGAGAGCAACTATGCGTTTCTTCTTGGATGACCATGAAACAAGCTTTGAACTTGCAAATGTAAGATAACCTAAAGTGCTCCTTCTATCTTCCTTGGAGCCAACCCAATCTGCATCAAAAAATAGCTACAAACCTAAATCATATACATAAGGATAATAAAGTCCTTCATTTATGGTTCCTTTGAGATACTTGAGAATGCTTTTGGGAGCATCCATATGTGGTTTCGTTGGTGTGTGCATAAATTGACTTAGCACACTCACACTGTAACATATATCTACTCTTGTCAATGTGGCATAGTTGAGACTACCCACTAGACTTTGATATGATGTGATGTCCTCTATGAGTTCATCTTCATGTGAGCTCAATTTGTGATTGACCTCCATTGGAGTACCTGCAATCTTACAATCTTGCATCTTGAATTTTGCCAACATGTCCTTAATATACTTTCTTTGAGTGAGAAATAAACCATGATCTCTGTAGACAACTTCTCTCATCTGATCTTTTGATCTTCGTCATACCATCTACATCATTTCTAGTCAATATAATATCATCTACATAGACACATAGGTAGATGATCTCAGAGTTACTCTTTTTAATAAAGAGTGAAGGATCTGCCTTGCTTGGTTGAAATCCTTTGTCCTGCAAGAGTGAAACAAGCCTCAAATTCCAAGATCTTGGAGCTTGCTTGAGACCATACAATAATTTGTTAAGTTTACACATATAATCAGGATAAACTTGATTCTCAAAACCACGTGGTTGTGTCATATATACCTCTTCTGTTATCCAATTAACCATTCAAGAATGCATTCTTTACATCTAGTTGAAGTATCTTCCAATTCTTGGAAGAGGCAATACTAAGCAAAACCCTAATAGTAGGCATCTTTGCCACAGGAGAGAAGGTCTCCTCATAATCAATTCCCTGAGTTTGTGCAAAGCCTTGCCTTATACCTATTAATGGAACCATCAGAATTCTTCTTGAGTTTACAGACCCATCTTGAGCCTATTACCTTCATGGATGAAGTCTTGGGCACCAAATCCCAAGTGTTGTTTTCCTCAAGTGCTTCAATCTCTTCCTTCATTGCATGCTTCCATTCTGATTTTGCTTTGGCCTCTTCAAAGGATGATGGCTCCTCTTGGTTTATTTCATATGCTATGTAGATAGAATGTTTAGTTACTAATGAGATGTCAAACCCATAACTTTCTGGTTTTTTCTTTTCCCTCATAGATATTCTTAGGCCATGATGTGATGATTTTGCCTCATGTCCAAGCTCCTGCAATTTTGCTTTACCTTTAGACTTCCATGCTTTGATCTTTTCCATCCAAGATTCTTCATCATCCTCTGAGGTGTCTTGTTCTTCAATCTTCAGTTGTTCTCTACCAAGCTTTGGAAAATCTTCTCCAAGATCATATGGTAAATTGACCTTCCTGCATGAATCTTCATACCATGAATTGTTTTCATCAAAAACTACATCTCTGCTTACCAAGAATCCTTTGTTGGTAGGGTTGTATAACCTATAGCCCTTTTGATTGTTTTCATATCCAATAAATACACACCTTTCTGCCTTTGGATCCATCTTGCCTCTAACCTTTGAAGGAACATGAGCAAAAGCAATACATCCAAAAATTTTACAATGATCTAAGCTTGGTCTTCTTTCATTCCAAGCCTCATATGGAGTCATCCCATCAAGGGATTTTGAAGGCAACCTGTTAATCAAGTGGCTGTAGATACAGCCTCAACCCATAAATAATTAGGCAAATGCTTTTCATATAACATGGACCTTGCAGCTTCAGCAATTTTCCTATTCCTCCTTTCTGCCACTCCATTTTGCTCAGGAGTGTACCTTGTAGTTACCTCTCTTTTGATTCCTCTTTCTTGAAGAAAAGAATCAAATTCATCGGAGAAGTATTCTCCCCCTCCAACTGACCTTAGTCTTTTTACTCATTTACATGTTTGATTCTCCACAAGAGCCAAATATCTTTTGAAACATGAAAAAACTTCATCTTTGTGTTTCATAAAGAATAGGATAGTCCATCTGCTGCAATCATCAATAAAGGAGACATAATACCTTGATCCAGAGATTGAAGCTTCCATGGGTATAATCTTTCTTCATGAATGGTAACCTGTGAGACTTTCCAAATTGACATGTACTACACTTATAAATCATATATTGTTAAGACAAATTAGCGAGTCCAAGTACACTTTGGTCCCTGCAAATTTGCTTTAATGAACTTTCACCAATATGTGCTAACTTTTGTGCCATACTTGCAATTCTGTGAGTGTTTGACTACCATAATTAAAGAGAGCAATGTTTCTAGTGTCTTGTAATTCAAATGTGAATAGTCTACCTATCATTTCACCTTTTGCAATTCTTCTCAATCCTTGACTTGGATCTTCAACAAATGCTCCTTCCTTTGTGAACCTGACTTGCAATCCTTTCTCTTCTATCTGCCCAACACTTATCAAATTATTTGTAATGGTAGGGACATAGAGTACCCTACTGAGTAGGTTGATGTTTCCATCAGGTGCTTTGACATTTCCTATTTTCTCCACAAGGTGTCTTGTATCATCTCCTATTTGCACCTCATGCTTGTTCCTTGGATCTTCTAAATCTGATAGAAGTGCCACATTTCCTGCCACATGATTTGAACAACCTGAATCTATGTAGAAAACATGCTCATCAGATTTACCTTGTGGCATAGCCATGTTCATGATCAATAATGAATCCTCTTTGTTTGAGTCTTCAGTGTAGTGATTGAAGTCTCTCCTTCCTTTATAGCCTCCTTGATAGTTTAAATGATTGTAGTTGTTGTAGTTTCCATGATAAATTTTGAACCTTCCTCTTGAGTAGCCAAAACTTCCTCTATTGTATCCTCTTCCTCTTTGATTCCTGGAATTCCTAAAGAAATTTTTGTGTATGATTAATTAATCCACAAATAGAACATGAGTTGGAGTCTTGGGATCTCCCCCTGCCTTGTCTACCTCCTCTCCCTCTACCTCTACAATGTCTTCCTCTACCTGCATAGTTAGCTTGATATGTACCTGCTTCATCATCCACTTTCTTTGTCTTTCCTTTGTTATCTTTGGACTTGCTTTTATCGGTGTATAAAGCTGAAGATTGATTACTTTTAGAGCTTTTTCCATTTTTTATAAGCTTTGCCTCTTGAGTAAGTAGTTGTCCAATGAGTGTATTGAAATCAGGTACATGCATGTCCATGTACAAATCCATAGCTGTGGTGAATGCTTCCCACTTGTCATCTGCCTTCAAGCCATTGATGACCTGCCTTACAATTTGCTCTTCATCTATTACCTCTCCAATGCTTCCCAAATGATCTGCTATGTCCTTCAGCTTTGTGATAAAATCAGTCACATTTTGTTTGTGAGACTTCTTGAGAGTTGTGAAATCCAGCCATAGTTGATGCTTCCTAGCTTTAGTACTTAAAGAGAAGAAGGCTTCAAGTGCATCCCACACTTCCTGAGATGTCTTACAACTTCTGATGTGAGGCAACAAAAAATCTGAGATAGAGTTGAGGAGATAAGACCTTGCAAGTGCATCCTTGGAGCACCATGTGCTCAATCTTTCTTGCTCTTCTTGTGTTGGTTGACTTTTGTTCCTCAAACTTCGCATAACTTCATCTCCAGCCACATAACCATATAAGCTTCTACCTTGTAGATAAGCTTCCATCCTTAATGACCAAGCTGATTAATTACCTGTATACAATTTGTCGATTGATGAAGGAAATCCATCTGCCATGTTGTCCAACCTTGCTCTGATACCACTATGAAGAGATGGATAGATATGTGCTTGAAGATGAAAGAGTGTTGCAAAATCCTTGATCTACACCATCTCTCATCATCTCTCTTCTTTGTAGTACATCTATATCAAGTATATATAGATATTTACATCCAGACTCATCATAGATACAAATTTTCTATGATCTAGTTACAAGATTAGTATACATGTATATACAAGTCTTCATCTTTTGAACATGCACTAAACTTCAAGCCTCATATGTTGATGTTTGCTTCATTCTTTCATTTGAACCCTTGTCCTAATCATCAATTGATGATTGTCTTGCACCAACATCTTTGACTCCAAGTTGAATAGAGGTTCAAACTTAAGTTCAGGCCTTTTTTCCTCCAAGTTGAATAGAAGCTCAAAATTAACTTCAAGCATCTTTCAATAAAATGTTAGTAAAAGAGAAGAGGCAAAAATGTAATGAAATTAAGCTTGAACTTATTTCAATTATTAAGGTAAAGGCTCTAACTTAAGTTTATGCCTCTATTATTGTAGATTAGAGAGTACTTGAAGATACCAGACTCAAAGTTAACTTTTGATTGAAAGACTCAAACTCACATTTGAGCCTAAATGTCGTTGAGTGAAAGATGCTCATCTAATTTAGAGTCTCTAGCATACGAAATTAGATAGGCTATCAAGATAAGATGTTGTATCTCAACTTTGAGCATCTTGAACTCAAAAGGTGTGAAAACGTACTTTAGTTTGAGCCTCTCAATCAACTTAATTTTAAGTTTGTTTTATTCATAAGTTCGAGCCTCTTCCAATCTTTTTTTCAATACAAGTACAAAATCAAAATTAAATTTGAAGCTCTTCCACTCAAAAGTATAGAGAATGGAACTTAGATTTGAGCCTCTCTGACTCCAAATTAAATAGTGGCTACACTTTAAGTTTTAACCTATCTCACTCTAGCATCAATAGAGGCTTAAACTTAGGTTTGAGCTTCTTTGACTCCTAGTTAATTAATAGATAAAAAATACATTCGAGTTTCTCCAACTTCAAGTTGAATAGAAGCTCAAACGTAACTTGGATCCTCTCTGACTCCAAATTGATTAGAGGCTGAAACTTAAGTTTGAGCCTCTCCTTTTCCAAATTGAATAGAGGCCCAAACTTATGTTTGAGTCTCTCTAGATCCAAATTGAATAAAGTCTCAAACTTAAGTTCGAGACTCTCAAACTCATGTTTTAATCATATTAAGAGGCTTAAGATTGAGCCTCTCCTTAGATAGCCTCTAGTCTTTTTAGTCATATAGGCTTAGATTTAAGTTTGAGCCTCTTGCTTCCAAGTTGAATAGAGGCTCAAACTTAAATTCCATACTTTTTTGACTTAAAGCTGAATAGAGGCTCAAACTTATGTTCGAGCTTCTCTAACTCTGATCATAAGTTGAATAGATAGTCAAACTTAAGTTCTTGCCTCTCTAACTCCAATTTGAATAAACGATCAAACTCAAATTTGAGCCTCTCTGACTTCAAGTTGAAGAGAGGTTCTACTCTAAGTTCAAGCCTATCTTGATCAAAGTTGAATAGAAAATCAAACTCAATTTGGAGCCTCTCTTACTCCAAAGTTCAATAGAAGCTCAAATTAAGTTTAAGCTTGTCACACTCAAACTTTAATGGAGGCTCAAACCTAAGATCAAACCCCTCTAACTCCTAAACATATGCTCAAGCTTGTCTCCCTCCAAGTTGAATGAAGGCTCAAATGTAAGTTTGATGCTCTCTAGCTCCAACTTGAATAGAGGCTCAAACTTAAACTCAATCCTCTTTGACTGCAAATTGAATAGAGGCTCAAACTTAAGCTTGAGCCTCTCTAATTCCAAGTTTAATGTAGGCTCAAAATTATTTTGGATCTTCTTTGACTCCAAGTTGAATAGAGGCTCAAGCTTAAGTTCAAGCCTCTTTAACTCCAAGTTGATTAAAGGATTCACTTTAAGTTTGATCCTGTCTTAGTTAAAGTTGAATAAAGTCCCAAATTTATGTTTGGGCATCTTAGACTCCAAGTTGAATAGAGGCTCAAACCTATCTGACTGCAAGTTGAATGGAGGCTAAAACTTATGTTTGAGCTTCTCTAACTCCAACTTGAATTCACATGCAAACTTAAGTTAAACCCTCTTTGATTTCAAGTTGAAATGAGGCTTAAAACTAAGTTCAAGCCTTTCTCAATCCACATTGAATAGAAGCTCAAACTTAGGTTCGAGACTCTATAACTTTAAGTTCAATAGAGTCTCAAACTTACGTTTGAGGTTCACTTATTCCAAAGTGAATGGAGGCTCAAGCTTAAGTTCAAGCTTCCTTAACCCCAAGTTGAATAGAGGTTTGAAGCTAGAACCTCTTTGAATTCAAGTTAAATAGAGGTTCAACCTTTAGTTTGAGCCTATTTGACTACAAATTGAGCTCTCTCTAATTGTTAAGTTCAATAGAGGGTCAAACTTGAGATTGAACCTCTCTAACTGCAAGTTGAAGAGAGGATCAAACTTAACTTTTGTGTATGGATACCTTTAAGTTAAATGGAGGTTAAAACTTACATTTGAGTGTCTCGTATACTAATTTTAATGGAGGATCAATCTTAAATTCACCTCTATTTGGTTCCAAGTTGAATAGAGACTCAAATTTAAGTTCAAGCCTCTCTGACTCCAAATTGAATAGAAGCTCAAACTTAATTTCAAGCCTATCTAACACCAAGTTGAATAAAGGCTTGAACTTAAGTTCAAGCCTCTCTAACTCCCAAACTTAAGTTTGATCCTATTTAATTGCAACTTGAATAAAGGCTCAAACTTAAGTTCAAGGCTCTTTGAATCTAACTTTAATAGAAGTTTGAACTTAAGTTTGAGCTTGCCTAACTCTAAGCTGAATGAAGGCTCAAACTTAAGTTCAAGGCTCTCTCACTCCCAAACTTAGTTTTGAGCCAAATGAAGGCTCAAACTTAAGTTGGAGGCTTTGTAACTCCAAATTGAACCAAGCCTCGAAATTAAGTTTGACCCTCTTTGACTATAAGCTGAATAGAGGCTCAAACTTAAGTTTGACTCTCTAAGAATCCAAGTTGATTAGAGACTCAAATGTAAGTTCAAGCCTTTCTAACTCTAATTCGAATAAAGGATCCAACTTAGAATCCAAAATGAATGCATGCACAAACTTAATTTAAAGCCTTTCTCACTCTTATTTGAATAGAGGCTCAAACTTGAGTTCAAACCTCTTTGAATCCAAGTTTAATGCACATTTCACCTTAAGTTCGAGCCTATCTTACTCAAAGTTGAATAAAGGCTCAAAATTATGTTCAACTTCTTTGACTATAAGTTGAATAAAGGTTCAAAATTATGCTCACACCTTTTTTACTATAATTTAAATAGAGAATAAAACTTAATTTTGACCCTGATTCTATGAGTCCAAGTTGAATAGAGGCTCAAACTTAAGTTCACACATGTTTGACTCTAAGCTGAGTATAAGGCTCAAACTTAAAATCCAAAACAAATGGAGTTTTAAAATTAGTTTGGAGCCTTTTTTACTTCAAGTTGAATAGAGTTCAAAGTTATGATCAAACCTCTTTGACTTCACATTGAATGGATGCTCAAACTTAAGTTGGAGCCTCTTTGACTCTAAATTGAATAGAGGCTCAAAATAAGTCCGTGCCCATCTTGCTCCAACTTGAATGGATGTAAAAACTCAATGTCGAGCCTCTCTGGCTCCAACTTGAATACATGTTCAAATGTAAGTTAAACCCTCTCTAACTCTTAGTTGAATAGAGACTCAAAAATAAGTTTGAATTTGTGTAAGTCCAAGTTGAAAAGAGGATCAAATCTAAAATCGAGTTGTCTAAATCCAAGTTGAATAAAGGTTCAAAAATAAAATGTGAGTTGAATAGATACTCAAACTCAAGTTCAAGCCTCTCTCACTCCAAGTTGAATAAAGGCTCAAATTTAAGTTTGAGCCTATCTCATATCAAGTTGAATGGAAGCTAAAATTGAATTTTGAGCCTCTCTAACTCCCAAACTAACTTTGAGTTTGTTGGAATCAAATTTGAATTAAACCTCAAACTTAAGTTGAAAGCTCAATTACTCGAAGTTAAATAGAAGGTGAAATTTAAGTTTGAGAGTGCTTGACTCCAAGTTGAATAGAAACTCAAGCTCAAGTTCAACCCTCTCTATGTCCAAGTCGAATAGAGGCTTAAATTTAAGTTCAAGCCCCTTTGACTAGAAGATGAATAGAAGTTCCAACTTAAGCTTGAGCCTATCTTACTCAAAGTTGAATAGAGACCAACTTAAGTTTGAGAGTCATTGATGTGAGGACATGGTAAGTCAAGTCTAGGGATATGTTGATGCTGCAAAAATCCTGCACTACATATACCAATCTAGTTTCAGGGGGTGCTTAATAGACTTCTTTAGCTTCACAATGATGCACCTAGACTAACTATTTCCTTTGGAGCATCATTCTCAAAAGTTTGCAACATAATAGATAACTTCTGTATGCCAGAAATAAGAATAACCTTGTATTTTGGGAAGAGAAGGTCTTTGTATTATGCTCATAGCTCACAACCTCCTATGAATGGACTAGAGATCTTTTTCAATATCTAATTGAAGTTTATAACTAGCTAAGGAAATTTTTTTCATGAATATATCTACACCATGCAAGGAGAAATGAATCTAATAAGTTAGGGGGGTCATCGTGACTTTTTAGGATCTAGAAGGTATGTAGACATAGTCATCTTCTTTGCTTCATATCTCATGATCTACTGAACTCAACTTGATGGAATTTGATACGCATATAATAGAAACTTTTATCGTTTGAATTTGTGTCCACCTGTGCCTCTATTGCTGCCATATCCACCTCTTCCACTTCCTTTCTGGGTCTTCCCATTGAACCATCAATTCTGAGTGGTGTGGTTGGTCTTACCACATATGGAAAAAGGTTGAACATTCTAACCTTTGGCTTTGTCTTGCTTTGGTCCTTTCTTCTTCCCTTTCCACTTGCTTTTGCTTGCAAAGTTAACTTGGGAAGTCTCTTCTTCATCTTCTTTCTTCTTCTTGCATTTCAACTTCTTGTCCTTCTTATCTGCATATAGAGCACTAGTTCAATTACCATGGTAGGAGTTACCTTCCTTTATGATATTGTAGGCTTCTTGATTGAAGAGTTTTCCAAGAAAGATGTTGAAGTCTGGAGTCTACACATCCATGATGACATCATATGCCGTCGTGAAGGATTGCCATTACTTATCACTTCGAATGCCGTTGAGAATTCGCCTCATGATGACCTCTTCTTCAATCAGCTCTCCAGTGGATGCTTACTGATCCGCAACCTCCTTGACCTTGGTAAAAATCTTTGTGATGGTTTGTTTAGGTGTCTTCTTCATTTGGTTGAACTCATTCCAAAGATGATTCTTTCTTGCTTTGGTACTAGCAAAAAAAAAAGTCTCGAGGGCATCCCAAGTCTCTTCAGATGTATTGCATCCTCTAATACATGGTAATAGAAATTCAAAGATAGAGTTTAGAATGTACGACCTTTCTTGAGCATCCCTTGTGCACCAAAGTGTGAGCTTATCTGCTCCTCTTGTGTAGGCCCTCCTTTGGATCTTGGAAGAGGTATAGTTTCATGACATACTACAATTCCATAAAGATTTCTACCTTGTAAATAGGCTTCCATTCTAATTTGCGAAGCTGCATAGTTGTGTCAATCAAGCTTCTCGATCATTAAGAGAAAGACGTCACCCATCTTGATCTAGCTCTGATACCACTGAAAGAACTTGGAGAAGCTTGTAGGAGGTAGAAAAGTGAATTTTGAAACGATGAAGTTTGGTACAGCCAACTGGCACAAGACCAGCCCTTGAGCTTATGGAGATAAGTGCAAAGAAATGCACTACACAATTTGGAGCATCAAGGAGAAAGAGTTAATACAAAACAAATTGGTTCGCGTGTCGACTAGCTCAAAAAACTTATTATCTATGCAAGAGACAATGAACTTCAAATGCTCATAGCCACCAGCGTGATTACAATCAGAAAAACTCCTTTTATGGGAGTGATAAACATAGGGTTGAGTGTATATAATGCACAAAAGTGTAAGGAATAGGCAATATATGCTATAGGAATGAATCAGACACTCAATGGTGGTACTTCCTATTTTTTTCAGGAATACATAGAGATTGATACTAAGATAGAAAAACTAAGCTTTCTCCCAATCTGCAAAACCAAATGCTATCAACATTCATAGGCATAATTGAGACAATACTATCTTTCCAATGAGCCATGTCACATTAACTTTGGAGCTCTTGAGAGAGAACAACAGGCTTTGCAAGATTACTATTGGTGAAGAAGATGATGCAGAAAATTGAAGGAGCAAGACAATGATGGTCACAAGTGTATGTATATTGCTTCCATATATTGTACAAGTAATTTCAAGTCTTTATATAGACTCTAGGAGTGCTCCACGATTTCAACAAGTGGATTTTGAATTCAAATGAAGATGGGAATGGTTGTTGGAGGGAATCAATTCACTTTTCTATAATCTAGGAAAAGTGAAGATCTAGTTTGATCTAATTTTAGGTGATTGATTGCTTAATTGATTACAATGCAACCACCATAAATTCGTGGGTTTTGGGCTCTATCTTTTTCTTTTTACATGAAAAAGCTTTTTAAAAAGTACAATAAGTGAGCATAAATTAAAGAACTCTCCAACAGATATTCTTTCGATGCGATAGTCTTTGATGTACATCAAATCCACCTCAAGCATATTGTAAGCTTGATGTTCCAACACATCTTCAGCATGAAAAAACACTAAGATATGGCAACCAAATTCTAAAACTTAAAGTGATATGGTGGACAAGAAGACGTGGTTGGCCTGTTGGCAAGAGCAACAATTAGCTTGGGACAAGAGAGAGGTTTGAACCCACCTTTCTATAACTCAGGTTTTCCCCCTAGTTCTTGTTTAAAATGCGAAAAATATATGTATCATAGAATTAATTCATGGATAGCTCATTAGAAGCTTCAAGCACATGATATAGTTCAAATTAGAATATTCTCTTTGGATTAGAAGATGTGGGTTCAAATCCACTAAGCTCCATCCATCCTCTCGTATTTTCTATAGACTTCATTCCCAAATGATAAAATCGTTAACCCTTGGTTAGGAAGTTTGAAAAAGGTGCTATAGCTCAATAGTTTTGTGATTTTACAGCCCATGAACATAAGCAAAGTGGAACTTTTGAATAGGGAGATTTCCTCTCACAAGGCAGGTGAGGAATTTGAGCCCTGCTCTAGCAGGTACTAGATTGCTCATTGTTTGGGATGTTTGGATAACACGTCATTCTCAAGAAAGAGAGCAAAGATGCAAAGTACGTTGTAATCCACATTAGTGGATGAGCACGTCATTCTCAAGTAAGAGAGCAAAGATGCAACATATGGTGGTGTCCTTGAGGCATCCACTTATAGATGGAGGTTCTATTCTCCAATCATGATGCCCACATGAGCCATGCAAAATCAACGTATTTTTCTTCTACCCTTGTGCATACATAAAGTTCAGTGCAACATGCCAAAGATTAAAAAATTCAGGCAAATACTTGATGATGCTATGTCATAGTGGGTTCATTCTTGTTCTCTGCTAAAATGACACAAGTTTTAATGGTATATATTCATTTGAGCAGAGCTTCAACAAAGGGAATGAACATAAAATCATGAGGGTAGACAAGTGAAAAAGATGAAATGAATCCTCATGGAGAAGATCAATTTACAAGGTCTCCATGGAAGCTTCAAAGCGCTGATACCAATACAAGAGAATGAGAATTACAACCACCATGTGCTAGAAAAATGACTCTCCTCCCAAACATATGTCTCTATATATAGCTCTATCCAAGGGATTGCCTTCTTGGATAAGTGGATTCTAACCATCCATGTGTTAGCCATGTAACTACATGTGCACCAAGTGTCCTAGTTAACTCAAGTTCATTCACGTGAATGCTTCTAGAAGGCTCTATATCTCTTTGGGAAAAATAATCTCCCCATGCATCCCATGAGGATTGAACCTAAGGCCTCCTCCTTCTCACATTTCAGACTTTAACCACTAAGTTAAGTCGATCACTTGTTTACAAGTGCACATGACTTGCTACGTAAGTCTATTCTCGAGATCTTTCATCATACACACATGTGACCCAATGCTGTCCAATTTCAAATCTCTCTGAATGGATTGGACCCTTAGATCATAGACTTACTTTATTAATATACATACATATATATATATATATATATATGTGTGTGTGTGTGTATGTGTATATAAAGCATCCACACCAAGGACGATCCAATCAAGTTAAGTGAATAAAAATTGTAAAGAGAAAAAGATTGAAGTAGAGTAAGAGTAGGACAGATTGGTCATTGTTTAAACGCATTCTACAGCCATAACTAGTACCCCTCGGATACTAGTAATCCTTGCACTTGTGGAAAATGATTCAAAAAGGTGAATCCCTTCGACTTGTAAGTAGATTTGTTGAAAAACTATTTCTTTGTACTTATCCAAAGTACTATCACCATTGTACTATAGCTTCTATACCCACTTCATACCAATGAGTTTGTGCTTAGGGATTGATCCACTACCAATGGATATATTGATACATACATACACACACACACACACACACATATATATATATATATATATATGTATATATATATATACATATATATATATATATATACATATATATATATATATATATATATATATATATATATATATATATATATATATATATATATATATATATATATATATATATATATATATATATATAGTTACTACTTATATATTATATTAAGTATCCAAACCAAGGAGGATCCAATGAAGCCAAGTGAAGGAAAATCTTGAAGAGGAGGAGAAAGAGGCAAAAGCCAAGGGGAATAGATTAGTCATTTTTTATATGGATTGCAAAGCCATAACTAGTGCCACTTGGATATTATTGTTCCTTTTAGTCATGGCAAATGATTTGGAAAGATCAATCCGTTTGAGTTGCAAGTAGCTTTGTGCAACAATTCTTTCTTTTTACTTCTCTAACATACCATCAGCCTTGTACTTTAGCTTCTAGACCTGAGAAATATTATATATACATATATATATATATATATATATATATATATATATATATATATATATATATATATATATATATATACACACACACACACACATATATATATATATATATATATATATATATATATATATATATATATATATATATATATATATATATATACTTCCACATCAAGTTAACCGAACAAGTGACAAGCTTAGAATTCCACACAATGAAATTGCCTTTGATGTGTTTGTGTGTATGTGTGTATGTGTACTTCCACATCAACTTAACCGAACAAGTGAAAAGCTTAGAATTCGCATAATGGAATTGCCTATGATGTTTTTTCTCAAGAAAAAAGTGAAAAGTACTAGAGTGCTTTTGCCATATCTTGGATTCGATGAAAGATGTTTGGAAAGTCAAAGGTGGTTAGCAAAATTCAAGTGTCTCGATTGTATGCCTCACGCGAGGACATTGGTGGTCTCATTTATGAAGGTGCAAGACACTCGTTCAACGCCCGGTGGCACCCTCAAATCTGTGTCGAGGCTGACCTCAGTATGCCACTCCCATCGAAGATCAAATTGGACTTGGGCGAAGGGGATGTATGGGAGCAAGACATCAGCTACAAAAACCTTCCCAACGCGTGCTTTCGTTGTGGCCAACAAGGTCACAGGATCAAAGATTGCCCTTTGAGACGAAAAAGCAAGCGAAATCAAGAAGCCCCCAAAAATGCTCAAGACAACAATGGAGCATTGAATCACTCGACGAAAGTAGAGGAATTCAAGGGTCCCCTTAATCCAGAAGCTGATGCAGACGGGTTCATCGAAGTCAGAAGAAGAAGGAAAAGAAGCCCTAGGGCAACCTCTGAGCGAAACAACAAGTCAGTTACCCCCTCCAGCAACTTTTTTTTTTAATATAAAGGAAGTTCGGCAATAGCCTACTCTCCCGGACTTGAATTAAATAAAGAAAAGTACAAGAGAAGGGGACTAGTGCCCCAATCTGGAAAAGGAAATCAATGAGTTTGACTACCCAGGTGGGAACCAACTTGAGGAGGACACCGATGTCAAAGGCCTGGAGATCCCTGACAGTAAAGAAATCTTGCAGGAGGGTTACACTACAAGCAAAGAAGACGGCTTTACTACCAGTAACGAAGATAACATGGATAGTGAAAGCTCCATCATCGGATCGACTATTCCGGAAACGGAGCTGAAAACGGTGCCCAGTTCTTCCCAGCAGGAGGCATCCCGCAAAGGAAAACAACCTATGGAGTTACCGTGGAAAAGCCCCCACAAGAACCTATTGCTAACTCGGGATCCGATCCGAGCGAAATAGAAAGAGGAACCCAAGAAAAGAAAGGACAAAGCTTCCTCCCGCAAAGAGGGATTACTACGACAATGATCATCATCTCGTTAAATGCTAGAGGGCTAACCGACCCCTCAAGAGCGACCATCATTGGTCAATGGCTTCGCGACATTAGCCTAAACCCAGATTTTATATGTATCCAAGAGATTAAAATTGACGGAGAAGACCTCCAGAAACGGCTTAGACATGTCTCCTCGACCCATGTTTGGATTTCAACGGCGCATCAGCGGGGATCCGGCGGAACGGTAATCGGTATCAATCAACTCTGGTTTGAAAAGCTCGAGAACTCCTTTGAAGATGAATGTCATCGATGGATTGCTGTCTCTTTCGGTGCTCCCTTTTGCTTTACTTTAGTTTCTTTGTATGCCCCCAATGGGGAGTTAGAGAGACTTAACACTTGGGCCTCCTTGGACTCGCTCCCCCACAACGTGCTTATCTGTGGTGACTTCAACATGGTTGAGGACCCTACGGACAGATGGATGGGCAAGGGTAGGGTCATCGACAGTCGGGAGAAAGAAACGTGGGACAAAACTAAACTACACTTGGATTTGGTCGAATTCAAAGACTCGAAGGGCTTTTCTTGGTCAAATCTCCAAGCAGGCGAGGACCTGAGGAAAGCTAGACTTGATAGATGCTACATTTCCCAGAGTTTTACTCATCAGTGGGGCCACCCTTCCCTCTCGCAACGCACCGACCTCACCATCTCTGATCACTACCCGATCGTCATCACTTTTCAACCCCCCACCAAGATTCGTAAGGCTCCGTGGTTCCACGCCAGTGTGCCCTCCTTCTCTCTCCCCTCCGTCCATCAAGAAATCTCTGATGTGTGGAAGGAGGCATTTGCCTCTGGCTTGTCCCCAGCCAAGTGTTGGAGAAGTGCAGTCGATAAGTCACGACAGATCATGATTAGATCCAGGAAGATGCTAGAGACTGTGCGGCGGGCTCGTAGAGAAGCTCTATATCATAGACTCTGGCGGCTCGAGGAGGAAGTGAACAAAGGAAAATCTCAAGCCCAGAAAGGACTCCGTAAAATCAGAGCGCTGCTGAGATTTGAGGAAGAGATACAAAGGAAAAATTTGCAAATTTTCTTCAAGGAGTGGTGGGCTGGCAAAGCCGACAAACCTACCAAAGAGATGTGGCGTATCCTCAAAAGGAAACACAACAGAGAATCGATCCCCTTATTGCTAGACGCAAATGGCAATGTATGCAATACGGAAGAAGATAATTTTGGGATCATTGAAGGGCACTTCACGCGACTCCTGGGGACCTCAAACCCCCTCTCCCACCGTAGAAGGGACTGTATGGCTGCCATATCTAGGGTTTCCCCCCACAGGATCCCACCCAACCTTCACTCTCTGCTTCATGCCTCTATCTCTGAAGCCGAAATCATTGAGGTCATCGATGCCCTCCCCTCAGGTAAAAGCCCGGGCCCCGACGGGCTCACTAATGAGTTCTTTAAATCCTTCAAGTTGGTGGTTGCCACCCCTCTCCGTTTGGTTTGGCAAGAGGCACTCAAGTTTGGCGCGCTTCCTTCTTGCCTCAACAATGGCATTATCAAGTTAGTACACAAAAAAGGGGAAAAGAACAGAATAGAGAACTGGCGTCCCATTACAATGCTCCAAACAGGATACAAGATCATCGCCAAAGTCATTGCCAACAGAATCTCTTGCCACTTGAGAGCGTGACTAAGCGAGGACCAAAAAGGTTTCATCAAAGGCAGGTCAATTTTGGAAACCATAATAGATATCTGGGAAGGTCTTGAATTTGCAAATGAGTCTAAACAAGACGTAGTTTTCCTCAAGATCGACTTTGACAAAGCCTACGACAAGCTAGAATGGGACTATATTCTACAGTCGCTACAAGATCTTGGTTGTAGTCAGAAGTTCACCAAGATGATCGCGACCCTTCTCGGAAACGCATCGAACCAAGTTAACATTAATGGAAATCTTTCAAAGGTGATCAAACTTAGAAGATCTATCAGACAAGGGTGCCCATTGGCTCCCCTTCTCTTTGCCATTGCCACGGAAGGGCTTAGCAGGCTGGTGGAGCATCAGGTGGAAGCTGGTAACATTAAAGGCCTTCGTTTGCCGCATGACCACAGTCAGATCACCATGAGACTTTTTGCCGATGATATGAACGCTTTTGTGCACAATGATAGTACCAGCCTTGAGACGTTCTGGAAGTGTCTTGCTACTTTTTGTGAAGCCTCTGGATCCATAATCAACCACTCTAAGACCGCCTTTAGAGCTATTGGTGGGCCACAGCCCGGCCTTCTCATTGATCATGGCTGTCAAATCATTCCGCAGGGCCAAATTTTTCGGCTTCTTGGGATTCCCTTGGGGTTCGGCGTCTCTATGGAACAGCGGTGGAACTGGGTGCTTGCCAAACTCGAAAACAAGCTTAACTATTGGAGAGGTATGCAAATCAATCTTGCTGGTCGCGCTATGGTTATCAACACGTTCCTCTTATCATCTACCATTTATTTCCTTTCTTGTTGGAGACCGAAAGAGCACGATCTGTCCAAACTGGATAGTATTTGTAGAAACTTCCTTTGGACGGGCGACCACAATAGGAGGGGGGTGCCTAAAATCAAATGGTCCATCTGCACCAGCCATAGAGATAGTGGGGGACTTGGTATCTTGGACATTGGGTGCATGGCTAACAAACTGTCGGCCAAATGGATGATTAAGGCTTGGTGCAACGGGGAGGCCTCGTGGGCCAAGCTGATCTTCAGAAACAAGGATGAGTTGGCGCTCATGGGTTTCCCAAATTGGAAGAATCTTGACATCTTGACCTTGCTGTTTTCCCCGATCCCCGTCTTCCCGAAAGGCTCTAATCTGGTGTGCTCCCTTTGGAAGAGTTGGAATAAAGTCAAAAGCTTCACAAGAATAAGTGAAGACTGGAAGTGGGCTTCCGGTATCAGACAAAACGACTCTATCTGGTTTCCGATCCATGGCATCCGGAGTGTGGAATCTTGGAACATTCAAAATGCCAAGAAGCTATGGAACAAAGGCTTCAAAAAATGGAAACATCTCTGGAAACAAGACACCAACCGCTGGATCAACTTTGAGGATATTGATCCTAGCATCAACATTTCGCATGAAGAATGGAACACTTTGCAAAGCAGATGTCTCGCTTGGGACCGACATAAAGTTCGCCTTCTCATGGGACACGACATGTCGAGCTCGCCTGGTCTCAAATGGCATAATGGGAATAGCCTATCAAAAATCCCGAACATCAAAGAAACGATCAACTATCAGGTTAACCTCAACAAAAAGTGGTGCCTGTCATGGACGCGGCTTCGGTGGGACATGAAGTTCATGGCTATGTGGCACCCCCTCATAGAAATCAAAAAGTCTGTCCTCTTATGGCAAATTCTTCATCATGGAATCTGGACCAACCTTAAGGCTAGCAAAATTTGTGGGATCCCTCCCTGGTGCAAACGCTGCCACCGGTCTATCGAAGATGTCTCACACATCTTCTTTACCTGCCCCAACTCCAACAGACTCTGGCAGGTGGTTGGAAAGAGAATTAGACTTCAAAATCGTCTCAGTTGGCAGCAAGCCCTGCTGGGAGAAGCGATTGGCTGCTCCGCCACTCTCTGGAACGCCATCAGAGGGGAGGTACTATGGAAAATCTGGCGGGAAAGATGTGCTGTCAACTTCGGTGACTCCCCCAAGGAGTGGTCAATTGAGAAATCGCTGTTCCTCCTTGGCAAAAGGATTGTCAACTGTAAAAAATCCCCCCCCTTTAGGCATCATCAAGTACTCCTTTTGATCGATAACAAGCTTAAACCCAAGTGGGCCCCACATGAGGGTGATGAGAGGGTAATTAACCTTCTTTGTAATGCCATCTAAGCTCTGTAAAAGTTTCCCCTGCTTTGTGGGATTTGGGGGGTCCCGTGGGCACTAGTCCCCTTCTCTTGTACTTTTCTTTATTTAATTCAAGTCCGGGAGAGTAGGCTATTGCCGAACTTCCTTTATATTAAAAAAACATAGTTCACTTCAATCTCTTTCCATAAGCAAGAAGGAACCCTACAAATATGTCTCATAGCCTCGATTTTCCATAATCCTTGAATTTTTACATGATGGCTTGAATTTTGAGAGAGAAAGAGACGAAAGACTCTCCATCATACATACATGATCACTAAGCGATAAGATAAAGTAGAGAGAGAGAGTGTGTGTGTGTTCTCTCTCCTATATATATGCACAAATACAAAAATGGGGTGTGCCTTGTATTGTCGTGAGCAAGTGCTTTGTTTTATACATAAACAAGTGGCTCTTTGGCCAATAGGAGAGAGGATAGTTCAATCCATAAGGATTGCACTTATCAAGAGTGTGTTCATATGAAAGCTCATAGCTAACAATCCCCCCCTTGAGCTTCATTATACAAAAGCTCTTTGGGAACTATCCTTTCCTCACAACTAGGCTAGGGTGGTACAAATATGTTTTTTTCCCATGTACAAAGAAGGTGGTACAATGTATATATCCTTCCTTCAAAAGACTCAAGGGTGGTACAAATCCTTCCCTATACATACGAGGATGGTACAAAGGGGATGTTTTACAATATATCATCATAGGTGAAATTGACTTGGGCTTCTTCCTCTGCATTTTTCTCCTCTACTACATTGACGTTGCTAGGCCTTCTGTTGAAAGCTCATTTTTTATTGTTGTTGTTGACGTTGTTGTTGCGTAGATGACAATGCTTTGTAGCATAGTTGGATTTTCCACATATTTTGAAAGGGTTAACTTGAAATCAATCCTTAGACAAATGGTTGGTGTGATTACAATGAATACATTTTGTAGCTCTTACAACCAAGGCATTTGTTGCAAATTTATCATGCGTTTTGAGCTTATTTTCATGTTGTTGTAGAGAGTTGATGACATCTTCTAGTCTAGGGATAGGGTCTTTTTCTTTTAGAATAGTTACAATTTGTCCAAATTTATCATCGGGCACGACTTTGAGTAGTATGGCATCTTGATCCTCATTTTCAATAGAGCATTTCACATAAGCTAATTGGGTACATATGCTTTTTAGCTTGTTTACAAGAGTAGGTATATCTTCTCCTTGAGACATCTTCAGAGAATAAAGTTGCATTTTAAGTGCTATTTTAGAGTTTCTAGAAATAGCTCCAAAATTTTGTTCTAAAGTAATGCATGCTTTATTTGCGGTGGTGAAATCATCCAAGAAATGCTCATAGTTATCATCAAGGAATGTGAGTAACATTCCAAGTACTTGCTCATCTTTTTCCGTGAAATATGGTAACCCTCTTCTATGTTCAAGTGTTTCGTTTGGTGCTAATGGTTTTGTGAGAGACCATAATTGTTTTGTAATGAGATGCCCCTTGATTTTTGTTTGCCATGTTGGAAACCTTGGCCATTGAACTTATCTTGTGGTTCTTCACTGATTTTGGAGAGGTCTTAACTCTTGGAGACTCTCCAAGGTTAGTGTCTATCTCCTTACAAGCTTTTATTTAGTGATTTATTTATGACGGGAAGGTCTTACCGCTCAAGAATGAGGGCAGTGTCTAATCCCATGCGATCATAAAGCAAAAGAAAAGACATACAAATTATAAATGCATTCAAACCAATAAATGCTTTGAAGCTTGCTTGTTCTCACCTAAGAGTATTCTGAAACATACTTTATTTACGTCAAACAATCTAAAAGATCGACTTTGAATAATGTATTGATTTGGAATGTTGTGTGCACATTCACGTATCATCAGTATGACTCTGATCTGACTCTGATATGTTGGTATGCTTGCACGCTAATGTGTGTGATGCATGTGTGATGATTCGCTCAATTTTTAGAGACTAGCTCATTGCCTCAACTCCAAATTAATAGAATGCAAGATCAAAAAATATTAGCGCGATAATGCTATAAGCTATGAAGAGATCTGTTGCAGAGCATGAGGGTTGAAGGTGCTACGTGCTTTCTGAATGTTCATGCTCTACAATACTCTAAAGGATGCTCTGCCAGTAGATTAAGGAGAGTTGGGCTCAACGTTTAGCAAAAAAAGCCTCACCGAAGCATCTCCACCAGGTCTCCTTCAATGTTGCATGCCCCGCCCGTAGAAGATGCTTCAGATATGACTCCTCCATTTGCAGAAGAACGCTTCAGCATTGCCCAAAGATTCTTTGACAAATCTCATTCAATATGGCATGCTTCCTCCACAGAAAAGTGCTTTAGTTATGATCGCTTCATTCCCTGTACTCATTGTGATACAAAGGCCACAGAACATCGAGTCAACAAGTTCTACAGGCTTTGCAGATTTCAAAGATATAGCTGCAGCAGATCCACGTAAGTCAACCGTTCATTAGTCTTCTTGATTGGGAAGTTATGTTGCTTCACTGTGCCTATGAAGAGAAGAGCAGATGCATTCAATAGGTCCCACATTTGCTCTGATATCACATACTGGCTATGGCGCAGCAATGAATTATGTGTGATAGTAGAGAAACCTCACAGTGATGGCAGTCATGAAAGAGAAGAGAGAGATAGAGACAAAAGACTCTCCATCATACATACATGATCAATATGCGAAAAGATAAAGTAGATAGAGAGAGTTTGTGTTCTCTCTCCTGTATATACACACAAATACAAAATTGGCGTGTGCCTTCTATTACAGTGAGCAAGTGCTTTGTTTTATACATAAACAAGTGGCTCTTTGGCCAATAGGAGAGAGGATAATGCACTCCATAAGGATTGCACTTATCAAGAGTGTGTTCATATGAAAGCACATAGCTAACAATGCTGATATAGGTAATTCTCTCTCTATCTCCTCTCTCTCTCTTGCTGTGTGTGTGTGTTTATTTCTTATGACATGTGTACTATACACCTTCCAAAATGTAAGCATACATCTCATATATATGTGCACTACTACCCCCTTTCTTCCTTTGTGTCATCTAAAGGTCATTATTGCATAAATTGGATCGAGAACTTCCTATACTAGATGCCATATATATTTAAATGTTGTTATATATATATATATACATATATATATATATATATATATATATATATATATATATATATATATATATATATATATATATAAATATATACATACTAATATATATATATACATACTAATATATATATATATATATATATATATATATATATATATATATATATATATATATATATATTAGTATGTATATATTTATATATATATATATATATATATATATATATATATAAATGTTGTTATATATATATATATATATATATATATATATATATATATATATATATATATATATATATATATATATATATATATATTAGTATGTAAATATTTTATATATGAATAATCTTCACACACACACACACACACACACACACATATATATATATATATATATATATATATATATATATATATATATATATATATATATATATATATATACATATACATATATATATGTGTGTGTGTTTGTGTGCGTGCACATATAGTTGAGATATTGTGTACAGAAATAATGTAAGAATACTATTTTATAAAAATACTATTGTATAGATATTCAATAGAAAATATCTAGTTCAAAAAACTCAATATTCTCAAAATATTAATATTTATGCAACATATTAAAGACTTTATCTAAAAGTGGATCTCAAAATCAACAATCTACATAGCAATTATGCATACTCAGAGATACATAAATAGATCTCTCTCTCTCTCTCTCTCTCTCTCTCTCTCTATATATATATATATATATATATATATATATATATATATATATATATATATATATATATATATATATATATATATATATATATATATATATATATATATATGCAGGAGGAAATTGAAGCTATTCAAGAAAACAATACTTGGATTTGATCCCCAAGAAACCAAGCATGAAAGTAATAGGATGATTTACAAAGTAAAGAAGAATTCAGATGTTTCAGTCAACACGTATAAAGCAATGTTAGTAGCAAAGGGACTCTCAAACCCATTGTGTGGATTATGAGGAGACCTTCTGACCTATGGCTTAGATGCCAATAATCAGAATTTGATAAGAATTCTTTCTTCAAAGAATTGGAATTTGTATCAGTTAGATGTTAAAAATGCATTCCTCAATGGATGGATGTCTGAAGAAGTGTAGATGGCTCAACCACCAAGATATGAAGACAAGGACAAAAAAGATTATGTATGCAAATTAAGGAAAGAACTTTATGGTTTAAAACAAGCTCCTAGATCTTAGAACCATAGACTAGTCACACATTTGCAGGATCAAAATTTTGTGGCTAGCAAAGCAAATTCTTCTTTGTGCATAAAGAAGACAAATTGAGAAGGTATCTACCTATGTGTTTATGTGGATGACATCATCTTTATAGGGAATGATGCCAATGGCATCAAGCAAATCAAGGCTCAAATGATATAATAATTTAAAATCTGTGACCTTGGTTTGTTAAGATACTTCCTTGGATTAGAACTTGTATATTGAGATTCTGGTGTCTTTATTACTCAAAGGAAGTACATTCACGATATGTAAATTAAAATCAAGATGAAGAACACTAAAATTGCAGGTACACCCATGGAACTCAACCACAAGCTTATTTCTCATGAGGGAAAACTACTTGAAGATATTATAGGTTATCAAAGGCTTGTAGGAGTCTGAATTATGCAACCCTCACAAGAGTGGACATATGCTATGGAGTAAGTAAATTAAGTCAATTTATGCATACACCAAAGAGGATCTTAAAGTATCTAAAGGGTACCGTAAATAAAGGACTATTTTATCCATTCCATCTAACTTCCATAGAAAGCTATACTTAGATGCTGATTGGGCTAGCTCAAAAGATGATAGGAGGAGCACTTCCGGCTACTTATCTTTTGCAGGCTCGAATCTCATTTCATGGTCATCAAAGAAACAACCAACTATGGTTGTGTCATCAACTGAAGAAAAATATAGAGGCTTAGCAAATGCACACAAAATGCTATGTGGCTTGAACTATTTTACACAGAGTTGTGATTACACTCTTATACTCCAATGATATTTGGAGATAACAGTAGTTGATTGCATTTAGTTGGTAATCTTGTATACCATGCAAGGGCTAGGCACATTGAAGTGCACTATCACTATGTGAGAGAAAAGTTACTTAGAAAGGACATCCATCCTATGTTTCCACAAATCTACAATGTGGAGATACACTAACCAAATCTTTGGATGGAACTAAGATGAACAAGTTCAAGATGATGATTGGATTGCAAGTAATTGAGGAGAAATGAAGACCACGCATGTTAGACTTTAGGGAGGGCTGTTGGAACAAATGAGTCCAAGCCTACACACTTGAACAATTAGCACTCACTTCATATAGTCACTTAAAGTCACATATGAGTATTGCCTTGTAAAAGCATTTACTCTTATCCTTGTAGAAGTACACATGTTAATTGCACTTACTCTCATGTGGAGTTAGGAGGAATCAAATCACGAATCACTTAGTAGGTGATTGATGAGAAAGCAAGTCCTAAAGTTTAGGATCCACTTTATGGTAAGAGCTTAAATTTGAATTCAAAAAATTGGCTTCAACTCTAGCTATAAAATATGGATCAAAATCTCGCATGCAAGAGAGCCTGATTTGGAGATCATTTGAGAGGGATCTTTAGTGTTTTGTGAGATCATTCTACAGATCCATCACTATCCTCACATTGTGCAGTTATACATTTCCAATGTCTTTGTATTTCTATGTGATTTAATACATATACATTGATCACATCTCTACATCATTTCTCTATCATGATCATCTTAGAACATGGAACTTTTTAGACCTTGTTCTTAGTGCATACTTTATCATTTGACGTGATTCAAATTGCTATAGATTCAACGCACTATCGAGTTTTTTGTTGTAAAAGTTCATTGTCATTGCTTTACGCAACCTTGAGATATCTTCAAATCTCTATGCACTGGTATGCATAGTGTAGAAGCCCAAAAATGTCAAGATGGTTATCTAACTTGCTAAGAATGGTTCTCTAATGAAACTTGATCATTTCAACTGAAATAACTTGTGATTGGTAGTTGTATATGTCAATTAGATACTCTTTGAAGGAATTGGATCAATTGTTGGTAGATTGATAGCATTGTTTATTTTACTGAGCATGTATATAGACCAAAATAGTAAGTCTAAGCTCATAGTTGAATTTCCTAGTCATATGTTTTGATCCATTGATTAGATGATCATACTCCAAAGCACTTAGGTGATTATTTTTGGTTATTGGGAAGCTCAAGAGGTCTACTTTACACCTCTTAACTTGTTCTTGGCTAGTGTCAAGCAAGTATTTCCAACACCATTTCATCTCTAGAATCTATCCACCATCTTCTCCAACACAGACTAGGAAATTTCAGACTTCATCACCAAAAATGGATATGCATCAAGGCTGCACACCACTTTGCGCACATGAAAGGGGATGTGGTCTAATATGACATCATCAATAATGTCATCAATGTGTCATGACCTAGTCACATGGTAGTTAGATTCACTGTAATATGAACAAAAATTATACCTCGATCTTTGCCATAGGTAAAAGACCAGAGAACCCTTTCACAATCGCAAGGTTCTTTTATTTGATTACACTAAAACCTCAAGTCAATATAAGAATTTATCTCGAAGTGCACACATCCATATGATTTTCATACATCGTATCTTGTAAGGGATTAGACACCACCTAAAGAAGGTAGAAACTTCCCAAAGCCACTAGGTTTTAAACTCATATATACTCGTTAAAGAGTAAATCTTATAAAGTGTTATTGAGCTCCAAATCATCTCAAGCCCTATGTACAGTGATTAGACACTGCTCTTTAAAGAGTAAGACCTTTCATATGGCTTGCATACATGACACTCAAAACCGAAGGCCACACTCAAAAGGGACAACAAGTTGTATAGAAGAAGAGGACCCTACCAAAGATCCCATCAATGGATCCCATGAAGACTACAAAAACACAAAGAACAATGCTTAAAAGGTGGCAAATGATTCCATAAGCACTACCTACCCCATGATGTAAACTCTATTGTCTATCTAGGGATGCCATATGTCCCTAGATCCCAAAAACCACTTGGATCCCAAATGTCCAAGTATATGTTTTGTGACCCCATACGTCCCAAGATCCTCGGGATGCCATATGTCCCACACACCATGGATCCCATATATCCATGGAACTAAAAACCAAAGGGATGCCATATGTCCCACACTTATATGCCATATGTCTAAGATGTGTCCATGATATGTCTAAGGATCCCATATGTCCTTAGATCCTAAAACCCTATGGACTAAGTGATCCCATATGTCACTAGTCCCCCATATTAAAAACAAAAAGGTCATCACATGGAGGTGGGGTGTTGAGGGTTCCATGCTCCACCCTTTTGTCCAAACCTAGAATCATTCTCATGCAAGATCATTTATCCCACCTACAAGGGAATTCTCGCAAACTCCAGATAACCAAGGTGTCCCTTCATCCCACATACGCTCATTCACTCATGCTCTTGGGAAGAGTTCCCACACTCTCCTCATGGAGTCTCCATGATCATAGAGCATCCTTTGTAAGTTAATTTCTATTAATTTAGTTCATCATGTTTTCTTATCTTTTCTTTCTACGTCCATAGCTTTGTAGGATGGTGTTTTATATAGATTAGGAGTAGACCTTTGTCATTTCAACACGGTCGTGGTGAAAGCTTCCCATTTTTCATCCACCTTTATTACATTGATCACTTACCTTATTGTTTGCTCTTCATCAATAACTTCTCCAATTCTCCTAAGGTGATCTGCTATGTCCTTCATTTTTGTGACAAAATCAGTGACACTTTTCTTGAGCATCTTCTTGAGTGTGGTCAACTCCATCCAGGGTTGATTCTTCCTTACCTTGGTACTTGAGGAGAATGCTTTAAGAGCATTCAAATTCCCTTGTGAATTCTTGCAACTCTTGATGTGTGGAAGTAAAATTAAAAGATTGAGATAAGAATGTATGACCTATCTAGAGCATGCTTTGAGAACCATGTGGTTAACCACTCTCGTTATTCTTGAGTTGGTTTTACTTTGCTTCTAAGGATTGGCATCATCTCATCTCCAAAAATGTAAGCATAGAGGTTTCTCCATTGAAGATATGCTTCCATTCTAAGTGACGAAGCTGCGTAATCAGCTTGATCCAATTTGTCTTTCGATGAAGGAATCCCATGTTGATTTGTTGTTGCTCTGATATCACTATGAAGAGATGGAAGGATAGACTCTAGAGATGCGCTAGTGTTGCACAAAACTTGCTCCACACGTGCCTAGTAAGCTCCATAGATTCTTATTAGACTTCTTTGGCTTCACAATAATGCATTCAGACCCATTAGGTACTTTGGAATATCATTTCTAAAAGTTTGCATCAAGAAGGATGATTTGGATGTACTAGATCTATGAAGAAACCTTCTATTCTGGGAATAGAAGTGCTCAGCGTTTTACTTAGAGCTCACAACCTAGTATGAATTGACTAGAGAGGGTTGAGACACATCTAATTCATATGTGTAGCTAACAAACACAATTTGTTTCATGAATGTAGATGCACCATCTACAGAGAAATAAGTTTAGCAACTCAGGGGGTCATCCTGACATTTTAGGAGCATGAAGATATGCAAACAGAGTGAACTTTCTCACTTCATATCTCGATATTTGCTGAAGAAAAACTAATGCAACTTGATAGGTATATAGTGGACAGTTGGCTCCAACTGTACCAAGTTAATGAAGAGGAATGAGTTGAGTACACACAGAGAAATTACTTCTACAAAATCATTAAAATGATTAAGATGTAATAGAGAATAGTAAACACGAATGATCATGAAGAAATGTATCAATTAGTGCATCATGAAGAAATGTATCAATTAGTATATGATAATGCACATATCAGAAAAGGGAATTGTAGTGGATTACTGATACATGAGTTGAGCTAAATTTATACTGAATGATGTAGCTTCAATCCTCTTAGAAAATTCACCTGCATCCCCCAACTAAACCACCTCTACTTGTAATCATTAACTGAGATTGACATTTGAATTTTCCTCACCTAAAAGTTTTCCCACAATTTAGGTATGATTGAATTGATTCTTCCTACCATACAAATTGTCAGTTTAGCTCCCTAACATCATGAGATTCCTTAGTTTTCTTGACTTTCACATTATCCAAGATGAATACAATCAAATTGACAAGTGGGTGTTCATATGTAACCCTCCATTTGAGGTACATAAACTAATGTGTAGTCTTGAGATAATGGTCAAGCACTTAGGCTTGTTGTTTTCGCTAACACAAACTATGAAGGAAATGATATTTCTCAATAGGTACTTTACTCTGCTATAGGAAGGGGCTGAGGTAGGGGACTCATAAGTGGAAAGGGAAACAATAACTAGGACTGAGGTCAACAACACACTATAATAGATAGAGGATAGATTCGAGGTAGTGGATGCTTAAGAGGCCACAAAAATATCTGAACAAGTAATTCAGATAATGATAGTGAGTGATGTTCAATTTTTGGTAAACCTGGTCACTTTAAAGATGATTGCATGTTGAAGAATCAAAACAAAAGAAACAAACAGCTAAGCATTCGTAAGTAAAGGTAATTAGGAGAAATTGTTCATGGTCCAACATCATATGATGAACATAATGTCTATTGATGTTTTGAAATTGAATGTTCATGTCTCATATGTGCATAAAGATGCTTCAAATTACATGAACATTCATCCATAATAGTTAAGTAGATAGGAAACATTGCTAGTTCCTTCCTTTGTTGAAATAAGTGATGACACACCACATATTGTTGAGCTTAGAGGAAACATAGCACTATTCAATAGGATGTGATGTAACATAGCATTCATGGTGCCTAGGTTTTCTTGGACAAATGGTTGAATAGGGATAAGAGGTTGTTCTCAATTTGGAGGATTTATATGTAGAAGAGTTCAAAAAAATGCAATCTTTATCACCAAAGAAAACAAATTAGGTAGGATATTTGCTTGATTATGAAAATTCCTAAAAATGAATGCATCCATGTTTGTAAAATATGTAATCTTTATTGTTGGCATAGAGATATGACACAAGAAAATTGGACATGTAAATTTATTGAGACTAAATTTGATGAAGTTGAAGGAGCTTATAATGGACTACCAACTTTCAAGGTTATAGAGATGTAGAAGGTATGTGAATCATTTCAATTTGGTAAACAATCAAAGGCATAATTTTTTGTATAATAAATATGTAAGGGAGAACGTGCTAGGGATAGTGATTAGAGATGTTTGGTATCTTGCAAAGACCACATCTATGCAAGGTTGCAGGTTTAATGTCACTTTCATTCATGAAGATACAAAAAAACTATTGATATAATTCATGAAGTAAAGAGTGAGTTTTTTACTCAATTTTAGAATTTCAAGGCTATGGTGGAAATTCACACAAGGAAGTATATTCTTATATCAAGATATAATGGAAGATTTAAATACATATCAAATGAATTGAATAGTCTTCTAAAAAGGTAGCATAATGATATTAATGAATGCAAAAAAAGATATTACTCCAAAAATAGCAAGAGAGTTTATGGTTGAGAAAACTATGGCTCATTACTATTGGGTAGAAGCTGTGCATATTTTGTAAACATCATGAATAAAAATTTGATTGTTGATTCACATCAAGTTACATATGAAGAGACGTTTATATGTGAAAATTCAAACTTATCACATATGAAATTATTTTAATTTATTGCATACATACCTATTCCAAATCATTTGAGGAAGAAAATTAATTGTGGTAAGAAAAAATGTGATGCTTGATAAAATGGAAAGGTTTTATGCTAAGCAAAAGAAGGAAATACTATTGATTCAAATGACAAAGCAAATGTTGAAAATGCCAGTGCAAAATCTCATGATTTGAGTGGAATAGATATCACATGGAAATAGTTCAAACTCAAACCCATGGACTTGAAGATTGCATGAAACTTTTATTCTACAAAATGCATCAACTATATCCAAGAAAAATAAAGAAAATATTTCTATTGGTAATAACATCTCTATATATTTTGAAGACATTGATGGAGATTTAGTTTGTTTAGAAAAGAGCATGGATGAGGAACTTGTATGTCACTCTTTGCAGGATTGAGAAGTTAGAAAGGCACATGAAATGATACAAGGAGAAGAAGTTTTCCATGACCAAGAAGATTTGGCAGGATGTAGAATTCATTGATTAACGTGTTAGCTACATGGCTCACCATTGTGCATACATGATCAAGGTAATAGATGGTCCACCTTCGTGTTTTGAAGATGCCATTCGAAATTGATATTGATAGAAAGCCTTGGAAGAGGAGAAGTTTTCACTTTGTAGAAATGATACATGGGTGCTAGTTCCTATGTCCCAAGGCAAGAAACCCATAAGCTCCAAGTGGGTTTAGAATCTAAAGCATAATGTTGATGGTAGCATAAGCATGTACATGAACAAACTACTAGCAAAAGGATATCCACACACACATGGCATTGATTATGAGGAACCTTTTATCCTTTCGGCTAAAGTGTCTAGTGGTATAGCACCTATTGTATTGGCTACCACAAAAGGATGGATTTTGCAATAGGCAGATCTAAAGAAGGCCTTCTTACATGGTGAGTTAAAGGAAAAAGAAAACATGGATTGTCCACAAGGATATGAGGATTCAAAGCATCTTGAATATGTTTGCACACTGAAAGTGGCTTTTTATGGGCCTAAACATGCCCCTTGTGCTTGGAATGAATGTATTGTAGATTATTTAACTTTGATTGGATTTTCTCTATGATGGAGATAATGGATTATATGTAAGAAAGTTTGATGATGGCATCATAATTGTGGCTATTTATTTTGATGACTTGATTGCTGGTTTCGATAATTAAGAAACCATTAAGGATGTAATACAATTCCCCATGCAAGTATCTTACATGAAAAATTTTGGTGTGTTACACTATTGTTTGAATATTGACTTTATACAGACAGAATTATGTATATGGATATCCCAAAGACCATTTGCCTTGGGTATGCTACAAAAGTATATTATGACGAATTATAAGGAAATTTCCATCCCATTCGATCAGAGTCTAAAGTTGGATGCTATGTTCGTTCAAGCATGGGAAAATGCTACTATGTATAGGAAAGTTGTGGCAACTTTGATACATCTCAAAATTGTAAGGGTTGATCCAAGCTACATTATGGGAATCGAGAGTGAATTTATGCAAGTTCTCAAGAAACCAGAGATGTTATTTTCACTAAAGCACTTGCATCAGAGAAGGTGAAGAAGTTTCAAAAGATGTTTGGATTATAAGACATGATGTTGAGCCATGTATCAGTTTTTAATTCTTGACATCTATAGTGTTTATCCTTATATATGTTAGGGATACATTCACTAAGCTTCACTAGATTTATCTATCAGGTGTGATGGTTTATTCTTTTGCTGCCAACTCACTAATCAAGGTAATTGAGGTTTTTTTGTATTTCTCTTTATATATTTCCCTAGTTGTATTGTTCTCTTAGTTCATTCTTATACATTCCCAATATGTAATAGAAGTTGACAAAGATTGTTCTTCCTTTCTTCAATCTATGTCTCCTCCTTTCCTTGTGTGTGAGAGATATCTATTTATCTCATTTCTCTTAAAACTATTGATCATTTACTTTGATTAGGTCCTATGTAGGGATATCTTATGAAAGAGCAAGACTCTTTCTAGGCTATAGTGGGATGCATTCATAAACAGAATTCATAAGATATTACTTGATTCAAATTTTTCAACATAGCACAAAAAGGTTCCTTATATGCATGCACTATCCTAAGCCCTATATCTACTTGAGGCACTTGCATAGTGAGATTATAAGTACATTTTGCCTTTTTTTTATTGGAAGTTTGGTCTTGTTGTAATCTTATTGGTGTGAATTAATTAAATGAAAAACTACATAAGATAAGGGGGCATAGTGCCCATAGGATTCCCTTTATCCCACAAACAAGGGGTAAGCAAGATGACATTGACAATTGAAGCCAGATCCTTATATTTATTGACTCATATGACAAGGAGTAATTTAGAATCTTAATCCCTAATAACAATGTAGGTTAATAATGTTTTCATCCCCCTCATGAGGATCCCATCTGATTTTGATCTTCTTGTTCTCCCAAACAAACATCATATGATGTTTGAACGGCAGAGAGTTTTTAGGGTTCTATAGATCGACCATTCTTTTGGAGTGGGTCCAAATTTGGTAGTGCATCTCTTTTTCCAAATACTCTAAATAGCTTCTCCTCTAATGGCATTTCACAATGTCATTAAGTAGTTGATTTTTTCTCCAAGTAAGGCTTGTTTCTAATTTAATTTGGTCTTTGATAAAAGGATACTCTGCATCAACTGTCAAATGAAGAGGCTCTTGGGGAATGACAACTAAATCTGACCCACATCATCTCTACCATTAAAACAATAATTATACCATCGGGAGGTCCTGCAAATATTGTTGGCCTTCACATTAGTCTAGACTCTCTTGTGGAGAATTTTCCACTCAAGAACTAATTCTTATTCTGAATGAGGGGATGCCAAAGGTCATGACATTCAAACTTTTATTTGATTTTTATCCAATTTTGACACCATTTATGCATTTTATACCTTGATACCCAAGGGATCATTGTCTTGGAGGAAGTTTGACTTCACAGTGAACATTTTGATTCTTCACAAATGTCAATCATCATAGTCTATTTACCAATC
The DNA here is from genome assembly GCA_020310875.1 of Ceratopteris richardii. Lineage (NCBI taxonomy): Eukaryota > Viridiplantae > Streptophyta > Polypodiopsida > Polypodiales > Pteridaceae > Ceratopteris > Ceratopteris richardii. Next base: position 91,033,057 of record CM035416.1, on the reverse strand, counting down.
TTGATTAACGTCTTTGAAGCAAATCCATTCTCTTCTTTCTTAATTTCATAGGTTTTTCACAAGCAAAAACCTTTGCCCCATAATTTCTTTGCTCTTTGAAGATTCTTTGAGTGGATACCTCTGACATGTTTTATTGGGAGCCAAATTGAATTGTGTGCCCGAATATAGGTAGCTCACTTCCTATTATCATTAAATTTGAGATAAGGTTTCATCTTGTTCTACCTTTTCCATAACAAAAAAATCAAATTGAGCCCTTTCGGATAATAGGAAAAGTGGAGAACAACAAGGTTAGTAAGCTATGCCCCTTCCACCTAGGTAGAGGAGAAAGATTAATGTCACTTTTTCCTTAAAAATTAGTTTGGACTATGATGTTTCCAAATAATTCCATGACTTTATCAGCCACTTGACCATGAACTTGTCATCTAAGTCAATGATGCCCAGAATGCCAAGCACTCCCACTCCTTTTTACCTACACAATACCTCTAGTTTATTTTGGATACACCTCTCCTCTTATGATGAACTATCCAAATAAGATTCATGCTAATTCTCTCAACCTTAGTTAAATTATTGTCTTGAATCTTCAAAAAGATAGAAAATATAGTACTAAAACAATAAGGAATGTTGTGCCTACCATTGCATAGCTTGCCAAGTTAATTTGCATACCCTTCCAAACTCGGATCTTTATGTCAATCGTGGTGCTAACCCAATCCCAATATTGACTCATTATGCCATGAAAGCCTAACACTATTCCTAGCACACAAAATATTTGGCCACTTGGAATCTCTTCACACCCTTGGTCCAAAAGGGACTATAGTTGGAACAAAATCATGTCCTTAAATGGGTTTTCTACATGGTTTATTTTGGATATAAAAGCCATACAAAAGGTATTTAAGTAGTTCCAAGAGGAGACCATACTCTCAGGATCATGTTGTAAATAGCCAATCTTATGGTCCACAAAATACTTTGTTCCTTGAGATCCAACAAAACAAGTCCCTGAATCAGAGCAATATGGGCATAGCAGTTGAGCAGGCCATAGAGGCCATGTGTGTGATAGCAAAGAGAAAAGAAGGCAGATGACACCCTTGCCTAATTGATTATTTCAATATAGTAGGTTATAATAATTGGCCATTAATATTAATTTCAGCTACATTGTTTCCCCAAAGTGCCGATATCATTTTGGTGAGTTTTGAACTACATTCTAGATGTTTCAAGGATTAAAAAATAAATTCCCATTTAAGACTATCAAAACCTTTGTCAAAGAGGATTTTGATAAAGTGAATATCCTATTGCAATTCCTTTGCATATTCAATGCCTTCCCAAATATCAATGATAGCCTCATGAATGCACCTACCCTAAATAAAACATTTTTTATCAATGTTGATTGAGTAGCTAAGGTGGAAAGAACTGCAATGAAATAGGACCTTGAAAAAAAGCTTGTACCCTATTTGAAGCATCCTAATATAGCTCCAATTTTCTATTCTTTTTTTGTTGTCTTTTTTTGAGAATTAATTTGATCAAAATTTTGTTAAGACAATTTCCTCTTCATACCTTAGGAAGCGTCTAATCTTTTTAGAAGTTTTCCAAAGGTGGGCATGGCCTCTAATCTTTTTAGAAGTTTTCCAAAGGTGGGCATGGCCATGATTAATTTCTCTTTCCATCCTTTGGATCCTATTATAAAGCATTTCCCTTCTAGTCTGCTAGATGTTTTGGAGAATCTTCTTGGTTTTGATGGGAATATTTTTAGTTCTCTTAAATACCACTATCCAACTCTTAGTTTGAGAAGAGCAAAGAGTGAAAATCTTGGTTCTAGGCCAAGGTAACCTCATGCAAAACTAAAGGGATGGTGAAGGTTAGGGGATTGGCATGCAACAAGGGGTTTTCATAAGCAGCAAAAGATGCTTCAAGGTGAGCAACATAGGATAGTGTTCATAGAGCACGAAGTCCAAATTCTATGTGAGGGTGGGGATGCCTATCCTATCTATGATATTTTGTGAAACACAAATTTTTTTAGTCGCACTCTTCAAGTTGTAGGTTAGAAAAAGAGAAGCCACTTTCATCTTTGATTTCCATCAGGTATTGATGAAGCTTCACCTAGTGTGACTTGTCCTTCCTAATAACTTCAATCATAGACCCTCTATATTCCCATCTATCTAAAGTGTCAACCATATTGAAATCCCCAAATATTCTAAAGCTGGCGAGATGCTGAGTCTATCCATGTTGATATTAGGCACATTGAAAGAAAGGATGGTGAGCTATAAGGGAGCTTTGAATGAAGAAGCCCAATCATTGGTTTGCATTGGGATGTGTTTTTACAAGGTATTTTGTTGGAACATCAATCTTACACTATGCTTGAGGTGGATTTGATCTACATAAAAAACTATTGCTTGGATTACGACAAAAGAATATCCGTTGTAGAGCTCTTTTACCTATGCTCATTTATTGTATTTTTTTGAGAGATTTTTTATGGTTCATTTACTATTGTAAAAGTTTTGAGCTTTATACATGTAAAAGTAGAAAGATGAAGCCCAAATCCCACGAATTTGTGGTGGTTTAGCTGCATTCAATCAAGCAATCAATCACCTACAAGTAGATCAAACTAGATCTTCACTTTTACTAGATTATAGGAAAGTGAATTGATTCCCTCCCTACAATAATATCCACCTTCATTTGAATTCAAAATCCACTTTTCCAATTCGTGGAGAAATTCTAGAGTTTATAAAAATTCTTGAAATCAGTTGTACAATACATGGAAGCAATATACATACACTTGTGACAATCATTGTCTTGCTCCTTAAATTTTTGCATCATCATCTTCACCAATAGTAATTCTGCAAAGGCTGCTGCTCTCTCTAAAGAGCTCCAAATTTTTTGAGAGATGGCTCATTGGAATGTTAGTATGCCTATAAATTTGCAAAGGCTTTGGTGTATCAAATTGGGAGGAATTGCAGTTTTCCTCTCTCGGGGTTAATCTCTACATATTCCTGAAAAATAGGAGGTACCACCATTGATTGTCTGATTCATTCCTATAGCATATTTTGCTTATTCCTTATACTTTTTTGCATTATATACACTCAAACCTATATATATCACTCCCATAAAAGAGTTTTTCTAATTGTAATCATGTTGGTCGCTATGCGCATTTGAAGTTCATTCTATCTTCCATAGATAGTAAGTTTTTTGAGCTAGTCGACATGCAAACCTATCTCTTTTGTATTGGCACTTTCTCCTTGATGCTCCAAAGTACATAGTGCATTTCTTTGCACTTATTGCATGCCTATAAGGTCTATTTGAGTCTCCATAAGCTGAAGGTCTGGTCTTGTGCCAGTTGGCTGGACCAAACTTTGTCGCTTCGAAAGGGACTTTTCTACCTCCTACAAGCTTCTCCAAAATTTTTCAGTGGTATTAGAGCTAGATCAAGATGGGTGACGGCTTTGCCTCGATGATTGAGAAGCTTGATTGACACAACTACACAGCTTGGCAAATCAAAATGGAGGCCTATTTGCAAAGAATAAATCTTTATGGAATTGTAGTAGGTGATGAAGCAAGCTATGCCTATTCCAAGATCCAAAGGAGGACCTACACAAAAGGAGATAGATAAGCTCACACTTTGGTGTGCAAGGGATGTTCAAGCAAGGTCGTACATACCAAACTCTATCTTTGACTTTCTATTACCACATATTAGAGGACGCAAGACATCTCAAGAGACTTTGGATGTTGTCGAGACTTTCTTTTCTACTAGTACGAAAGCAAGAAAGAATCGTCTTTGGAACGAGTTCAAACAAATGAAGAAGACACCTAAGCAAACCATCACGGATTGTGTTATCAAAGTCAAGGAGGTTGCAGATCAGTTAGCATCCATTCAATAGCTGATTGAAGAAGAGGCTATCATGAGGCAAATTCTCAATGGCATTCAAAGTGATAAGCAATGGCAATCCTTCATGATGGCTTATGATCTCATCATGGATGTGCAGACTCTAGACTTCAACATCTTTCTTGGATAAATCTTCAATCAAGAGGCCAACAATAGCATAAAGCAAGGTAACTCATATCATGGTGATTCAACTAGTGCTCTATATGCAGATAAGAAGGATCCAGTTTAAGCATCTCGAAGTCTTCTACAGGTCTAGCAGAACTTGTCTAGGGAGTTCCGTTCAACTTTTTGAGATACAGTCAATTTTTTGCATCAAGGTATTTTAGTCACCGGCCATGGCTGAAAGTAGTGATGTATTCCGTATGTTGGCTGTTGAGGATAAGTTGGATGGTACCAACTACCCATTATGGGCTTATATGATGCGACATGTACTAGTTGCAAAAGGACTGTGGAACATTGTGGAGGGTGTTGAAAGACGTCCTGTTACACCTGCGACTACAGGTACTACAAATACAGGTGCTGGAGGTACTGGAGCTGATGAAGATGGTGTCGAAGGTGATATTCCGCAGATTCCTATTCGTGCTGCTGTTTCTGTTGCACCTACTGCAGAGCAGATTCATTGGGATGCCAGAGATGCCCAGGCACATGCATTGATAGCCTTGTCTGTCAAACGTGCCATTATTCCTCACATTTGCTCTTGCAGAACAGCAAAGGATGCTTGGGATACACTTACCACTTTGTACCAGGCTAGGAATGAGGCTCGTGTTGCTTACCTCCAAAAACAGTTGGAGAGTGAGCACATGAATGAAGGTGATTCTATGGACAGTTTTCTTACAAAGATCAAAGACCTGAAGGAACAATTGATTTCTGCTGATGAGGTTATACCAGATAGCTCACTTGTGCAGACCGTTCTGAATGGTCTTCCTGATTCATATCAGAGTTTTGCCTCTACTCTTCGGTTGATGATGAAAGGCAATCCGAATGCCTTGTCATTTGAGGAATTAGTCTCTGTTCTGTTGCAGGAAGATCAGTCCAGGCAGAACAGGTCCATTATGCGTGTTGCAAATCAAGCTTTCCTGGCTAGTCAGAAGGGCAAAGGAAAATGGAGCTCTTCTACTAGTAAGCAAAAATCTGCAAATGCTGCACAATCGAAGAACCAGGATAAAGATGAAAAGAAATCAGAAAAGTAGAAATTGTTCTGCAAGTACTATAAAGGAAATGATCATATTATAAAGAACTGTCCAAAACTGGCTGCTAAAGAGGCAAAGAAGAAAGAGGCTGGAATGGTTGTTGCAGAGGCCTCTACACCAAAAACAGAGTCTGCAAATCTTGTGTAGGAAGAAGAATGGGCGTTTACTACTGTCTGCAGTTTTGACCCATCTTCTCATGACCAGTGCATGTCTGCAGTAGACTTAGATGTTTGGTACTTTGAGAGTGGGGCGACCAAACATATTACCTCGCAGCGCAGTTTCTTCTCTTCACTCGAGCCTGCCCCTACAGGGAATACTGTCACATGCGCCAATAACTCCTCTTATCCTGTTATGGGAGTTGGTAAGATGATTTTGACTACTGCTGATGGTAGTTCTTTCACTTTGTCAGATGCTTTATTTGTGCCAGGGATAAAAAAGAACCTGTTATCAGTTTCTGCATTAGCCAAGATTGGCTTGGTTGTGAAATTCGTTGATGACACGTGTACAGTCCATGATCTCTCAAATGGTGATGTGATTATTACTTCTGGCATCTTATGTCGTGGGCTGTATAAGCTCATAGACTATGAAAGATCTGTGAATGATTCGGCATGTGCAGTTCATGATTCTCAGGCTATGTCAGATGCAAAGCTTTGGCATGCACGCTTTGGTCATCTGAATTTTGCTAGTTTGTTACGCCTGTAGAAATCTGAAATGGTGTCCTCTTTGCCCAAACTTGAGGCACCTGGAAAACATGTTTGTGAAGGCTGTATTTTGGGCAAAATGCAGCGTTCTTCCTTTCCAAAAGATGGTTCAGTTCGGGCTACGCAGAAATTGCAGCTTGTACATAGTGATGTCTGTGGTCCTATGTAGACACCCTCTTTTGGAAATTACCTTTACTTCGTGACTTTCATTGATGATTTTTCCAGGCATGCATGGGTATATCCACTCAAAGCAAAGTCCGAAGTGTTCATGTGCTTCAAACAGTTTTTGGTTTTGGCTGAAAATTTGTCAGCATGTAAAATGGGCACCCTCCGTTCTGATCGAGGGGGGGAATATATGTCTTCAGATTTTAATGCATTTCTGGCTAAATGTGGGATAAAACACCAGTGTACAGTACCGTATACACCTCAACAGAATGGAGTTGCTGAACGAAAGAACAGGTCACTCATGGAGATGGCGAGGTGCATGGTCAAAAGTCAGGCTTTACCACATAGTTTCTGGCTTGAGGCTGTCATGTGGGCAGCATATGTACTGAACAGGTGTCCCACTAAAGCGTTGCAGTCTATCACTCCATATGAGGCTTGGCATGACCGCAAGCCATCTGTTGCTCATCTGCGTGTTTTTGGTTGTTTGGCATATGCATTAGTGCCTGAACAACATCGCAGAAAATTGGATGATAAGGCAGTAAAATGTATTTTTGTTGGGTACAGTTCTGAAAGTAAAGGCTATCGTCTGTATCATCCACAGACTAAACGCATTCTGGTTAGCCGTGATGTTGTCTTTGTGGAAGATGCTATTCAGCCATTGCTTTCATGTACTAAGGAGACATCTGTTAGCTCCAAAGACATGTATGATACTTTGATGCCTCTTTTTACAGGTGGACAGGCTAGTGCTGGTCCTAATGAGGCAACTTCTCAGCCTTTGCAGGTTTCATATGATGATGCAGATCATTCCATTTCTGATGCAGATTTACATGATGCACTTGATGATGAGAGAGATGATATTGAGCAGGCAAAAACTATGCCAAAATGGCTCGTGCAGACTTTGCGTAACAGCAAATTAGATGCACCTTTGTCATATCGTACTCGTTCAGGCTCTCATAGTGCCTCCTTTGCATCAGATTGCTATGCTATGGCTGCATCTAGTCTCTGTGATGAGAATGAGCCTGTTTCTTTTGATGAAGCACAGAATTCAGAAAATTGGATGGCTGCTATGCAATCTGAATATGATGCTATAATGAAGAATGGTACATGGTCCTTATGTGACTTGCCTCCTGGCAAGAAGGCCATTGGCACTAAGTGGGTATACAAGCTGAAGCGTAAACCTGATGGTACCGTTGACAGGTATAAGGCTAGGCTTGTTGCAAAGGGTTATGCGCAGGAAAGAGGCATTGATTTTGATGAGACCTTTGCACCTACATGCCGTATGACTACTGTTCGGAGCATTTGTGCACTTGCAGCCCATCATGGTTGGAATGTACATGAGTTGGACATTAAAACAACATTTCTGAATGGTGACTTGCATGAAGAAGTGTATGTTTTTCAGCCCCGTGGCTTTGTGCAGAAAGGGCATGAAAACCAGGTTTGCAGGTTAAAGAAGGCATTATATGGTTTAAAGCAAGCACCACGTGCTTGGTATGAGAAGATACATGCCTATCTGATTGCACATGGTTTTGAGAACAGTCCAACTGAAAGCACCTTATATGTTAAACGTGCTAATGATGTGCTTCTGATCATTGTTGTCTATGTTGATGACATGCTGCTCACTGGTGCTATTGAGACACATATTGCTGATTTTAAGGCTGATTTGCATGCCTCATTTGAGATGTCTGATTTGGGACATTTGCATCACTATTTGGGCATTCAGTTTATGCACGTTGATGGTGAAATGGCTTTGTGTCAAACGAAATATATTGACACATTATTGCAACGTTTTGGCCTTGAAGACTGTAAGCCTATTGCCACTCCTATGGAGACAGGTTTACGATTGAGTCTTCATGATGCTGGAGATGCATTTGATGCTGTTCTCTATCAGCAGGCTGTTGGATGCTTGATTTACTTATGCATTACTCGGCCAGATAGTCAGTTTGCTGTCTCACAAATGAGCAGGTTTATGCATTGCCCAGGAGTCACGCATTGGAAAGCGGTTAAGCGCATCTTTCGCTACTTGAGTGGTACTCGGCTACTTGGGTTGTTTTATCCCAAGGGGGGATCACTACCGCCAGATTTGCATGCTTTTTTCTCACTCAGATTGGGCTGGTTGCTATGACACTCGTGTGACCACCAGTGGTTTTTGCTTCATGCTTGGTAGCTCATGTATATCTTGGTTGAGCAAGAAGCAGCCTACTGTGGCCACTTCCAGTTGTGAGGCTGAGTATAGGGGAGCTTTCACAGCGACTATTGAGTGTGTGTGGCTCAGACGCCTTATGGCTGATTTGGGTGTTGTCCAGTCTTCTGCCACCACCATCTTCACTGACAGTCAGAGTGCATTGGCAGTTGCGAGGAACCCTGTGTTCCATGCACGCACTAAGCACATTGAGGTGCATTATCACTATGTCAAGGAGAGGTTCTGTGTTTGGGAGATCAGCTTGGCATATATGCCCACGCAGGAGAACATTGCAGACCTTTTCACGAAGGCTCTGCCTAGGGAGAAGTTTGAAGCTTTTCGCAAAGCTTTGGGCTTACTTCCTTTTGTGGAGTGATTTCCATATAGCTTGGCACTTCCTTATACATGAGTGCCAGCTCCTTGTTCACCGCATCACTGCCAGGGGGGATTTGTTGATATATTTAGGTAGTGATGTGTGTGAACACTCTAGGACCGCCGGGGCACTTTTTTCCCTCTTTAGGAGGTTTTTTTCCCCCAGCTTGTATATACGCCTATTGCCCTAATGGGCTACTTATCTTTGTACATTCTCTAGTAATACATTTAGTATTGTGTGTTTGTGCTCCAAGCTTCTTCTTCTTCCTTGTGCTGTTCGCGTGCTTCCACAGACGTCTATCTCCAACAAGTGATTAGTCTTACCACAAATCCAACAAGCCTTGACACCATCTTTATTGCTTCTGCCTTTTCCTCTTACTTTGCCACAACCTCTTCCTCTTATTAAGTTAGCTTGAATAGTAGTGCTTTCATCTTCATTCAATTCTTGCTTGCCTTTGTTAATCTTCTTCATGTCCTTTGAATACATTGCTTCACATATACTTCTAGCAACATCACCTTTGACATCCTGCTCAAAGGTTAGCATGTGTCCTAGCAATTGACTCAAATCAGGAGTGAAATGATCTAGTGACAATTCAATGGATAGAATGAATGGCTTCCACTTTTCATCTCCTCTCAAACTTGTGATAATTTTTCTTACCAATTCCTCCTCTTCAATATCTTCATCACTTGCATCTACAATGTACTTCATCCTTGCTACATAATCCGAAGTGGGTTGAGAAGCTTTCTTTTTTAATGTAGTGAATTCTACCCATAAAGATGCCTTCCTTAACTTTGTAGTGTTTTGGAGATGCTCCTCCAAAGCATTCCATATGTCACTTGCACTTTCAAGTCCTCTAATATGAGGTAGCAAGTAATCATTGACTCCCATGTAGATAATGCTCCTTGCTTGAGCATCATTCTTCATCCATGGCTTCGAATATGATAGCTCTTCCCTAGTTTGAACACTAGGAACTCTAAATTCTGGTTTTTCTTCTTCACTTGTAATATATCCTATCAATTCTTTGCTCATAAGATGAGCTTCCATTCTCGTTGACCAATCAAGATAGTTTTCTCTTTCCAATTTCTCTATCTGAAGAGAATGTCCCATCCTTTCTTCACCTCTGCAATGAATTCTTCAAGCTTTTGTAGATAATGAATGGACCTTTACTTTGAATGTAGTTCCTTTTGATCTTGTTGATAGATTCAAATCTCCTTCTCTAGCTTTCACTTCAAACTTTCACCTTTTCAATCTTCAAGGATTGATTTTTGTATAACTTTTAGAGTCAGGGTTGTTCTTTCTTCAATTCCGATGACTCTTGCTCTGATACCACTGATGGAGAGTGTTAATCTCCAAAAGAAAAAGTTATCCTTGATGTAAGAGCACCTCTATATCATGAAAAAACTCACAACCTCAACCAATTTTGGAAATCTATTACCAAATTATCAAAATTTGAACTAACTATGAAAGAACTGAATACTCAGAAAAGTCCGCTACACTTAATCCACTCATTGACTAATCAAATGTGTAACGTTTTTAATGAAAATTTGTACAAGGTGTCTCCTATCGTTTTCACACCTTCTCCCAGTTACATATTTCCAAAAGATTTAGTAGAACTTGATATTTACTTCAAACAATGTACCTATGTCTGAAACTACTCTTTTGTGTAGTTGACTTTGACACCTAAAACTTCTAATGCATGGTTCTCCCAAAGTAGAGCCCATTTATTCAAATGATTTTAGCCACAAGTATCTTACCTTTCATTGTAAAGAATGAGCACTTACTTGCTCAAAACGTTACACTGTGGAGGGAGATCTGAACAAAACATTGACCATTGGGATTGCACCTATTCCTGCCTTCACTTCTTCACATTTACACATGTAAATGTTCCTACTCAAACTTTTGTTAGCCTGATTATAATTAACCTCTCAAAATGTGTAGAGATGTCACTCTAATATTGGTTAAGAATTACAGAAGCATTCCTCAATAGGATAAACAGAGAAGGAGCAATGGAGAAAAGATCAAGGTGCAACTTTCTTCTATTTAGAGGAATTTTACATATGATTGATGACTCATGTTCATTTCACTTTCTAAAGTCTAATGACTTCTAAAACTTATCACTCATGATCTCTCCTACTCATAATACATCTATATCAAGTAAATATATAGATTTTTACATCCGGACTCATCAAAGATACAAACTCTTTTATGAACTAATTACAAGATTAGTATACATGTATATACACATCTTCATCTTCTGATCATGCACTGGACGTCAAGCCTCATATGTTGATCTTTGCTTTATTCTTTGACTTCAAATCTTTGTCCTAATCACCAATTAATGATTGTCTCGCACCAACAGTACATAGTGCATTTCTTTGCACTTATCTCATGCCTATAAGGTCTTTTTGAGTCTTCATAAGCTCACAGGCTAGTCTTGTGCCAGTTGGAGGGACCAAACTTTGTTGCTTCAAAATGCACTTTTCTACCTCCTACAAGCTTCTCCAAATTCTTTCATATTTCACATAGGTATACTTGACACCAATGGCGATGCCACCAAACCCTTGCTAGTGCGATGTGAAAAACTCTTTGTGCATTGATGAAATTTTCTTGAGCGTCTTCAAAAGGTCATCCCCATAGATCTTGATCTCTTGGAAATGAACCAAAGATGTAGTGATCTCCCAAATTGGAAAATCTTTTGGCTTTTTGGTATGCCAATGGGTTTTGAAGTCTCGATGGTCCAATGATATGAATCGGCCTTGGTGAAGCTCAACAACAAAATTTGCTACTATAAGGATATTCAACCTATTGTCGTTGGGCATGGAATGGTGATCAATATATGTTTTACCTCTTTGATTATCTATTTGCTAGCCTTTTGGACACCAAAAGACAAGGATTTGGTGAAACTTGAAAGACTCTATAGGCATTTCCTCTCCATGGAGGATCGAAATAGAAGGTATTCTTGAAATGAACTCGAAAGTTCATGTAAGATAGAAAGAATATGATGGGTTATGAGACTTGGATGTTGAAGATATGTCCAACAAATTGGTGGCCAAATGGATGATAAAATTTTGGAGAAATGAAAACATGGTGGGATGCATTAGTACTTATAAATAGAGATTATCTTGCTCTTGTGGGCCATCTTAGTTGTGCTCTTTCTCTCTCTATTTTCGGTGACTCTTAGAGGATCTAATCTATTGTGCTCCCTCTAAAAGGGATGGAACAAGATGAAACCATATTATATGAGCAATTACAATTGGAAGTGGTCCGTGAGCATATCACAAAGCAATTCTATTTGGTTCCTAATCGATGGAATAAAGGAAGTTTTCCTAGGGAATCAACAAAGATTTAGATAGTTATGGAAAAAAGGGTTCCGCATGTGGAAGCACCTTTAGGACCAAGACGGAAGAGAGTGAATTCATTTTGAGGATATGGATCCAATTCGGAGGGTTGGATTCTAAGATTGGTGTCTTCTAAGATTTATAATCAGGGCCTGGGATGTTAAACACTCTATATATCTTTAACGTTATACTACATCATTCCCCAAGGTTTGAACCTTTTCTTTCATTTTATGAAATAAAGCATATAATTCTAACGTTTTTTATCTTTCAAAACTTAAGAGACTTGAAACGCTATCCTTATCTTGGACTCTAAATGCTTAGATCTCTTGGTCTCTAGGATATCTCTATATCTTTTTTACAAATTATCTTTGAAAACTCGTCCAAGAGAAGAATGCACATATCCTCCCTAAGCATAGACATTACGATCTAAGACCACACGAGACATACGATGATCATGAGTTGACGGTTCATAATTGGATTCTGTAGCAAATTCATTCTTAACTTTGTAATACGTTGGTAGGCTCAATCTAAGAAGAAGAATTGTTTACAGATAACATTCGTGTCTGGTTTTATTTTTCCGCTTTAGCAACAACCTTAGCATAGATATTGATGATATTATTATTTTTCTTACATTATCTATAGAACTTGCTCTACTAATTTTTTTACTTTTCATGTTGTTCTTACTTATTGTAATGTGTAGTACTTACAGATATATTTTGCAAACACTGTCCTTGTAATGTGTAATATATATTTCTTACTTATTGTAATGTGTACTACTTACAGATATATTTTGTAACAGAGGAAACACTGTCTTCGCCCTTTCTCTTATGACTAGCAACAAAGGTTTAATCTTACAACATGCATAATGGAAATTGTTTTCTTGGATTTACATTCGTGCAACGAAATTGAAAATAACTGTTGAATTTAAGGCATTTGAGTGATCATCAACCAGAAAGGAGAGGAAAAACTTTCATTAGGGCAAATAAACCCATTGAGAATAAAATGCACCACTCAACTATCGATAATATTTTTATCTACACGAATCAATTTAATCTTTGATGTTTATGAGAAAATAATGCATAGAATTACTTCCATTCATATGCTCACTCGACAATTGTCTTTGAAGGTGAGAAATACGAGCCCCATTTCTTGCGTGATATGTCGTGGAAAGAATATCCAAGAAACCTCTCATATTTTGCATGCGTGAATATGAGGGATAACAAGACATCTAATAGATAGGTAATTCAGGCATATCTAATAGACATCTAATAGATAAGGAAATTCAGGCATATCTACCATCACATAGAAGATGCTTCATCAATGGTATACTTCACAGAGTCAAATTTGGTGTTGCAAAAGGACGCAGAATACAAAGCAAACATTAACTCGAACCTATAACATTCTCAACACCATCTTCGTTAGCTATTTTAAACATTTCTAATTATACGAAATGTATTTCAATACCCTACATGATATTCCATACTCCTTTTGCAATCAATACATGGTCAATCCTTTATGATCAAAATGGATAGTTGGAAGTACCTGACTTGCTATAAAAACGAAACACGAAAAATACATCACTCTTTTCAACCATGGTAAAGTAAATGCACCTTGATGAAGAAAACTAATGAGCTCATGAATTGATGCTCATTACAATATACAAACATATTGGGCATTTTTATTACATTTATCAACCCCTTGGGGAGGGCAAAAGCCTCCCACAAAACAGGGCGAGCGAATGCAACTTCTTCTCAGAATCTGATGTCTCCCTCAAACTTCAGTTGCTATAATTTTGAACACATGTTTGAGGGTCACCTGATTTTTTATGGGCAAGAAACTAAGATTCTTGTTTTGTTGCCGAGTGTTGCAAATAAAGAATCTACTACGATGCCAATCCATTCACGTTATCCAACCATTCAATGGACATGCCAACTTCCAGCCAACTGAATACTGAATAGGGAACATGTGATTACCAATAAATTAGGGAAGACTTGATTCTACTTTGGATCGTCTCTTGTTCATGTGACCACACGAGAAGAGAGTGAGGACATAGTGAGTCACTTTTAAATATATATCTACGCTCCACAGTCGATATACTAAAAAAAATCTCCTTAAAATCACAAACATATACATTTGGAGCTTATAATATAAATAACATATACATTTGGAGCTTACAAACATATACATTCAAGGTGCGAAAGGGTGGCGCCGGTTATACATTCTCTTTATGTATGTTCCGTGTGGAAGGGAAAATCGTTTCTGTGTGCTTTCACCTGTTGTGTAGAGGAGGTGCCAATTTTCTGTTAATATTTGGAGCACAGTAGTCTGCCGCCACTACTTGTGGACTCAAGTCTCACCCTTCATTCTTAAAATGCTTTCTTGTTTTCATAAAAGAAAATGGTCATATGCACTTTAAGTGGTAACATGAATATCCAATGATCCTCACCTTCAAATCACAACAAAGACACAGAAAGGCCCCATAGTTTTATGTTGATCCCTCGATCCTCTCCCTCCCTTTTGTTCAACAGGTGATCTGCATGACCTAGAGTTAGGCCTTCTGCTGCTACACTTCTCCTGCTAAGTTCTAAAAGTTAGCTCTCAAGGACTCCCAAGTTCCCTTTTACAAAGGACCTAGAAAGTGATTCGTAACATGTGAGAAAGAAAAATCTATATTGCTAGTTCAATGCCGTGAGATGGAAATAAATAATGGTAATTTCTGCCCCGAACCCAGATTTTGAGAAATTAGAAGTGAACTAAGATACAAAGAGGAAGTTCAAAAAAGAACATGTATATTAGTTCAAAGATTGGCGGGAAGGAAAGCAGATAAACTAAAGAAAGAGATAAGCTCTTTAAGAAGTAACAAAAGAAAGAGTTTCCTACATGGTAGATAACAAGGTGAAATGCATTTCTATAAAAGAGAATATTGAGATAATTACCAACCACTTCACTCAACTCCTAGGGGTGTTCTTGCCCACTCACTTCTCAAAAAGCGAGATTGCATTGCTGCCATCTCTAGAATTAGATAAAAACGTATTCCCCAAAACATCATCCATCTTCTTGAATCCCCTTGTCCCAAAAAAAGAGATTTTTGAAGTTATTGGTGCTCTACCTAGTGGTAAAATCCTAGGTTTGGATGGTCTCGCCAAGAAGTTTTTCAAGATGTTCAAGAGTGTCTTAGTGAGACTGTTACTTTTGGTGTGGAAAGATGCATTATACTTTCGCATTCTTACTAATTTTCTCAATGAAGGGGTGGTTAAGATAATTAACAAAAAGAGACAAAATAGGACTAAAAACTAGCAATCTGTCACTATGCTACAAACTGACTATACAATCTTAGTAAAAGCTCTTGCAAATCACATTTCTTTCCATCTATCTTCATGGATCAATGAGGATGAAACCATTTTCATCAGAAGAAATACATCTTGGAGCCCATTATCAATATGTGAAAAGGCTTGGAATTTACTAAGGAGTCTCTGCAAGAGTATCAAATAAATTGACTTGGAGAACATTTAAAAGGTAAAGGAGCTATGGAACAAGGGATTGAGTTGGTGGAAACATCTCTCTAGCCATGAGAGAGGACATCGGATAATATATGAGGACATAGACCATATTAGGATAGTAGAAAATGATGATTGGTGCCTTCTCAAATACAAAATCAACTCTTGGGATAAGTCAAAGACTCGTCTCCTTCTCGAGAATCAATCTTCCCAAATTGAAGGGTTAAATGGACCAGTATGTGTATATAATATTCCTTGTGCAATCTTGCAATAGGAGGCAAAAAAAAACCTTGCATCAGAAATGTGAGAGAAGGGCATGCAAAATGTATGCAGGGCCTTCTCTCGGGTTTTTGTGGTAGGGCTTTATTTGGAATTCCCATGCCCTATAGGAACATATTGAAGAAACTAGGAACACCACATGGAAGTGTCAAGCATCCAAATGACCAAGGGATCTATATGATGTTTTAGAGATCTTTCTTTTGGCTTTGTCACAAGCCACACTTCCAACCCATCATTTGTATGTATATGACACTCAATGTGTAATCCATCACATAGGGAGGTCACAAAAGACCACACCATAGAAATGGGAGAGAGGCCCTTGCAAGAAATTTGTATGGTCATGCCCTATGTTCATGTGGGATGGCTGTTTTTGGCATTCTTATGCCATTTAGGGACATGCAAAGACATATGAACATATCAAACAGATTTTTTAAGCATGTTCAAGGCATTACTATGGCTAAGTGATCCCAAGTAACTTTTCAAATCCATTTGGAAATATATACACGGTATGTAGACATAAGACGTACTCTAACAACAAGCCAAGTGACCCCAAAGATTGTTACAAGGCCAAAAAAGGCCGAGCCACAAAAATGTGGGAGAAGCCCCTCCAAATGCTTTGGAGTGGCTTGTCCCACATTTTTTTGTGTCTAGGCTTGATTTAGCCTATACAACTTGGAACAATGATCCTAGTGACATATGTGATGGTAGCTTGCTAATATTTTATAAAAAAAAAGAGAAGAAAAAAAAAGCACTAAAATATCAAAGATTACATTCAAAACCAACATGGAAGGAGATAATGGAAAAAATAATGGAGAAAAAGTGCCCATGTTTCATTCAAAATTATGCTCGAAGTTACAAAAACTCTCTCGTATGGATATATTAATCTACGAGTCTTAGCTATGATCACCCCTAACCCTCCAAGCTAACTATGTTTCCTTGGGTTGTCTAGTAACCCTCTTAGCCTGGATGTCACATAGGTTGAAATCCTAGAGCATTTATATCGAATATGCTTTGGCTACCTCTTGTAAAGCTTGGATAGCTAAATCTTCTATCCTTAACTCTCTTTAACCACCCTTGCAAAGGGTCTTCTAGGTATCAACTAATAAGCTCTCTTTTGTTAGTGCCTTATCTCTATGAATGCCCAGGTATATATTCTTCTTGGTTGTGGTGCTCTTGCTTGTTGTGTTGGGGATCTCTATTGGAAAATTTGTTGTAGTCTTGGTTGAGCTGGTCTACAATAGGGTTTCAAGACCTACTTGTGCTTCTTATGTTGCACACATCTTGAGCTTTGTCCTTGTTCTAGACATTGTTTTAGGCTTTGCTCCCTATCTTCATCAATGGGTGCTTCTTGTCTCATTTCCACATTCTAGAACTATAGAGAATGCAATGAACAAAGCAAACTAATAGGAAGGATTCCATTAGCTTTCCTAGCGACATGAAAGGCACTCAACAAAGAGCATGGATGAATCCTCACAAAAGAAAAGAGTGTATCATGCTCGGTGCCTCATCACAAAATAGGTCGTGGAAATGATCCCTGAAGTGAATAATCGAGTAATGCATAAGTAATCAAGCATCCAACAGCCTGCTGATAGAGAACAACATCAAATGCATCTCCAGCATCATGAAGACTCAATCATAAACCTGTGTCCATAGGAGTGGCAATAGGCTTACAGTCTTCAAGGCCAAAACAGTGCAATAATGTGTCAATATATTTCGTTTGACACAGAGCCATTCCACCATCAACGTGCATAAATTGAATGCCCAATATAGTGATGCAAATGCCCCAAATCAGACATCTCAAATGAGGCATGCAAATCAGCCTTAAAATCAGCAATATGTGTCTGAATAGGACCAGTGAGCAGCATGTCATCAACATAGACAACAATGATCAGAAGCACATATTAGCACGTTTAACATATAAGGTGCTTTGAGTTGGACTGTTCTCAAAACCATGTGCAATCAGATAGGCATGTATCTTCTCATACCAAGCACGTGGTGCTTGCTTTGAACCATATAATGCCCTCTTTAACCTGCAAACCTGGTTTTCATGCCCTTTCTGCACAAAACCACAAGGCTGAAAACATACACTTCTTCATGCAAGTCACCATTCAGAAATGTTGTTTTAATGTCCAACTGATGTACATTCCAACCATGATGGGCTGCAAGTGCACAAATGCTCCGAACAGTAGTCATACGGCATGTAGGTGCAAAGGTCTCATCAAAATCAATGCCTCTTTCCTGTGCATAACCCTTTGCAAGAAGCCTAGCCTTATACCTGTCAACTGTACCATCAGGTTTACGCTTCAGCTTGTATACCCACTTAGTGCCAATGGCCTTCTTGCCAGGAGGCAAGTCACATAAAGACCATGTACCATTCTTCATTATAGCATCATATTCAGATTGCATAGCAGCCATCCAATTTTCTGAATTTTGTGCTTCATCAAAAGAAACAGGCTCATTCTCATCACAAAGACTAGATGTAGCCATAGCATAGCAATCTGATGCAAAGGAGGCACTATGAGAGCCTGAACGAGTACGATATGACAAAGGTGCATCTAATTTGCTGTCACGCAAAGTCTACACGAGCCATTTTGGCATAGTTTTTGCCTGCTCAATATCACCTCTGTCATCAACAAGTGCATCATGTAAATCTGCATCAGAAATGGAATGATCTGCATCATCATATGAAACCTGCAAAGGCTGAGAAGTTGCCTCATTAGGACCAGCACTAGCTTGTCCACCTATAAAAAGAGGCATCAAAGTATCATACATGTCTTTGGAGCTAACAGATGTCTCCTTAGTACATGAAAGCAATCGCTGAATAGCATCTTCCACAAAGACAACATCACGGCTAACTAGAATGCGTTTAGTCTGTGGATGATACAGATGATAGCCTTTAATTTTAGAACTATGCCCAACAAAAATACATTTTACTGCCTTATCATCCAATTTTCTGCGATGTTTTTCAGGCACTAATGCATATGCCAAACAACTCCAAACACGCAGATGAGCAACAGATGGCTTGTGGTCATGCCAAGCCTCATATGGAGTGATAGATTGCAACGCATTAGTGGGACACCTGTTCAGTACATATGCTGCACACATGACAGCCTCAAGCTAGAAACTATGTGGTATAGCCTGACTTTTGACCATGCACCTCGCCATCTCCATGAGTGACCTGTTCTTTCGTTCAGCAACTCCATTCTTTTGAGGTGTATACAGCACTGTACACTGGTGTTTTATCCCACGTTCAGCCAGAAATGCATTAAAATCTGAAGACATATATTCCCCCCCTCGATCAGAACGGAGGGTGCCCATTTTACATCCTGACTGATTTTCAGCCAAAACCAAAAACTGTTTGAAGCACATGAACACTTCGGACTTTGCTTTGAGTGGATATACCCATGCATGCCTGGAAAAATCATCAATGAAAGTCACGAAGTAAAGGTAATTTCCAAAAGAGGGTGTCTGCATAGGACCACAGACATCACTATGTACAAGCTGCAATTTCTGCGTAGCCCGAACTGAACCATCTTTTGGAAAGGAAGAACGCTGCATTTTGCCCAAAATATAGCCTTCACAAACATGTTTTCCAGGTGCCTCAAGTTTGGGCAAAGAGGACACCATTTCAGATTTTTGCAGGCATAACAAACTAGCAAAATTGAGATGACCAAAGTGTGCATGCCAAAGCTTTGCATTTGACATAGCCTGAGAATCATGAACTGCACATGCCGAATCATTCACAGATCCTTCATAGTCTATGAGCTTATACAGCCCACGACATAAAATGCCAAAAGCAATAATCACATCGCCATTTGAGAGATCATGGATTGTTCACCTATCATCAACAAATTTCACAACCAAGCCAATCTTGGCTAATGCAGAAACTCATAACAGGTTCTTTTTGATCCCTGGCACAAATAAAGAATCTGAAAAAGTGAAAGAACTACCATCAGCAGTAGTCAATATGATCTTACAAACTCCCATAACAGGATAAGAGGAGTTATTGGCGCATGTGACAGTATTCCCTGTAGGGGCAGGCTCGAGTGAAGAGAAGAAACTGCGCTGCGAGGTAATATGTTTGGTCGCTCCACTGTCAAAGTACCAAACATCTGAGTCTACTGCAGACATGCACTGATCATGAGAAGATGGGTCAAAACTGCAAACAGTAGTAAACACCCATTCTTCTTCCTGCACAAGATTTGCAGACTCTGTTTTTGGTGTAGAGGCCTCTACAACAACCATTCAAGCCTCTTTCTTCTTTTCCTCTTTAGCAGCCAGTTTCGGACAGTTCTTTATAATATGATCATTTCCTTTACAGTACTTGCAGAACAATTTTTGCTTTTCTGATTTCTTCTCATCTTTATCTTGGTTCTTCGATTGTGCAGCATTTGTAGATTTCTGCTTACCAGTAGAAGAGCTCCATTTTCCTTTGCCCTTCCGACTAGCCAGGAAAGCTTGATCTGCAACACGCATAATGGACCTGTTCTTCCTGGATTGATCTTCTTGCAACAGAACAGAGACTAATTCCTCAAATGACAAGGCATTTGGATTGCCTTTCATCATCAACCGAAGAGTAGAGGCAAAACTCTGATATGAATTAGGAAGACCATTCAGAACGGTTTGCACAAGTGAGCTATCTGGTATAACCTCATCAGCAGAAATCAATTGTTCCTTTAGGTCTTTGATCTTTGTAAGAAAACTGTCCATAGAATCACCTTCATTCATGTGCTCACTCTCCAACTGTTTTCGGAGGTAAGCAACACGAGCCTCATTCCTAGCCTGGTACAAAGTGGTAAGTGTATCCCAAGCATCGTTTGCTGTTCTACAAGAGCGAATGTGAGGAATAATGGCACGTTTGATAGACAAAGCTATCAATGCATGTGCCTGGGCATCTCTGCCATCCCAACGAATCTGCTCTGCAATAGGTGCAATAGAAACAGCAGCACGAACAGGAATCTGCGGAATATCAACTTCGACACCATCTTCATCAGCTCCAACACCTGTACTTGCAGTACCTGTCGTTACAGGTGTAACAGGACGTCTTTCAACACCCTGCACAATGTTCCACAATCCTTTTGCAACGAGTACATGTCGCATCATATAAGCCCATAATGGGTAGTTGGTACCATCCAACTTATCCTCAACAGCCAACATACGGAATACATCACTGCTTTCAACCATGGTCGGTGACTAAAATACCTTGATGCAGAAAATTGACTGTATCTCAAAAAGTTGAATAGAACTGCCCAGAGGAGTTCTGCTAGACCTATAGCAGACTTCCAGACGCTTAAACTGGCGAACAAAAATTGGTATATACCTTTGGCACAAAAGGACGAAATAGCCTACACAAGCGCTATGATAGTGCATTCGGAGGCCGAAACGAGGTCGGAAACACCCTGAGTATGCTCACCACATTTCATGCGAATCTGAGACTGCAAACGGAGGAGTGTCAACGACACCCTAGAAGAAGCGACGACCTGCTCTGATACCAATTGTTGGAGATAGACGTCTGCGGAAGCACGCGAACAGCACAAGGAAGAAGAAGAAGCTTGGAGCACAAACACACAATACTGAATGTATTACTAGAGAATGTACAAAGACAAGTATCCCATTAGGGCAATAGGCATATATACAAGCCGGGGGAAAAAAACCTCCTAAAGAGGGAAAAAAGTGCCCCGGCGGTCCTAGAGTGTTCACACACATCACTACCTAAATATATCAACAACCAGAGCTTGGCGGCAATATTCCCTACATTAATTCACACTGTAACACTTTACAGAAAAAAAATTATATTTTCACCACCCTGATAATGGATCCCAACTCAATATGTGGCAGTCACCCTTCTGTATATAGTTAGTCGCCTATATTATCAGGAATGCCTTGAGCAGAGGTCACTGAAGTTGTGTAGATATGAAAAAAGATTAGTCGCTCCCCTTTGATGTAATGATAGAAAGGTAGTCCCCACATTGTTGTGAAGCCCAAAAGATGGTAGTGAATCACCCAATATGGTAGCCTCCAAGTGGTCTCCTTATGCACAAAAAGTAGTGGATCTTATGATGATGAGGAAGGAATGAGTGGCCGCCTTATATGATCAAATGGAAGCCACATTCAATGTCATTATTATGAATTGGGTGTCACCCAAATGGATGGGAGCCCTATTTTGGTAGTCACCTAGCCCAAGTGGTCTTCAAAGATAAGTCTCCTAGGTTATGCATCATTTGGCTTAGGCATTGCCTTCTTAGTAAGGAGGGGAGAATAGGGCATCACCCGACTCTAAGAGAAAGAGGAAGGTCATAGCGTGGTTGCATATCTAGCACAAGAATGGAGGTTGCCTTCATTAGATAGGGAGCAATAAGAATGGTGTCCCCTAGTTATGGAGAGCCAAATTATCAAGGAGACTCCCAAATGGCATATAGCGAGAGCTGAAAAATGTGTGATAGGAATAGGCACCACCTAATTCATGCCATATTCAAAAAGTCGGTGTCACCCAAATTGGATGTAGGGAGAAAAATAGGGTGTTTACATTTGTGGAGGTAGGAGTGCCAAGGAGTTGCTTTGATGGAGGAGCATAAATTGGCCTCGCCTTAATTGTTGTAAGATATAAAGATGGGCTCTTTCCCCATGCCCACAAAGAGGGGAAGAGATTTTGGCATCACCCAATTTGGTGAGCTCTAGAAGAGAATTTTGGTGCCCACCATTTTGGAGAAAGTCGCCCTTTATCCTCTTTATCCTTCTTGAAGTAGCTTGATAGTGAGGGCCAGCCCAACTCTATGTTTCTTAATGGACTAGATCTCACCCAACCTTGGTATGTAAAGCCGTAGAGCTTGCCCAAATGATGCTCATCTCATGGAAGTCTTGTCCTAAGATGCCTAGCCAAAGGCAAGTCACAAGGCAACCTTATGCCTTCATGTAAACAGATGGATGAAGGGCAAGCCAAAGTGCCCAGTGTGAAGTCCAAGGATTGGGGTGAGTCTAGGACCATTAGGCATGTGGGTGCCTAGCTTTAAAATATTTAAGCCATTAGGGCAAAAAATGTCTAAAAAGGGATAATGACGGATTAAGAAAATTCAAAAATAGGATCCTTCCATGTGTACAAAAATATAAGATTCTTGTCTCCTTTGATCCTACAAAAGAATTCTTTCTTTTAGAAAATATGCTCTAAAAGCATGGGGAACGTGATGTAATTTCTTGTATTCAATAAAAAATATTTAGTTTTCATAGGATAGTTTTACACACCACACATGCAAATTTTTAAATTTTCAAGAGAAAAATGATTTTTGAATATACGAAATATTTTTGGGTTCACAAAATTCTATGATATTTTGGTCACAATTCATACATCAAATCAACATTTGGGGACTCTCTTCCACATGTACAAAAGTTTTTGTCTATAAATACTCCCGAAGTTTGTGAATCTCGTTTTCTTTCTTTGAGAATTTTATACTATTTCTCCGAGTGTTCGAATGGATTCTACTTCTTGTCATGCTTCCAATCCCATAACCTCATGTGAGGTATATAACATAATAGAGGATTTCGTATGGAATCCTCTTTCTATGCAGCTAGATGATTGGGTGACTATGCTTCCTAGTTGCAAAGGTGCCCATAAAGTGAAGCAAGTTTAAAGAGACAAGAAGAAAGACCAGTGGAGTGGTCATGTTCTCAATTTCAAATTCAAGAGACATGGAAGGTTCGCAAGAGTTCAACATGTGTACACTCCTAAAGATCTCGTGTTACACAATCATCAACAATTCTTGTCGTACTACAAGTGAAGTTAGACAATGCTCTTTTATCATTTTTATTTGTTTTTTTATTACAAGCTATTTGTTTTTGTACTACATATATTTTTCCTTACAACCTATTGAATGTTTAATATGAACATTCAAAGTTTGTCATAAGGATTATGTAGGAATTTTGCATGCAAAAAAGTTTGCTCCATTTTTCAATAGCTTTCATTTATTTTTCTATTTTGTAGATTATGAGGTACCATCACGTAGGAGTGCTTATGGAAATCTTGTACATTTTCCTACTCGTTGCATCTCTTAATTAGATTGGGATTATCATGATCAATCCAAAGTTTCAAGTTTTTTTGTGAAAAAATGAAAGATGACATTCAAAGGGCAGTGTCACCAAGCTGAATTTCATGAAGGATCAAGATTCAATGGTTTTCTTCTTATTCACATTTTTGTAGCATGTTTTAAAATCATGTTATTAAAGAAAACAAAAACAATATGGTTGAATAGGAGACTTTCAATTTTTGAGATTGATGATGTTTTAGGTAGGGACAGGGATAGCAAAGAAGTTCAAAATCTAGCACTCATTATTGTATGTAAAGTTAGTCCAAAATCTCTTTCAATTTCATATCAGATATCTCAAGAATCTTATGTTTTAGGATATGAACATAAATAGTGGAAAAAAAAATCTTGGTTTCTAGATACCCTTTGATTCAGAGTACAGCTGTCCAAAATTTGAGTTGGAATTATTGATGCATCTAGAGTTTCCACCTAAGAAAATAATTGTCACTGTAAACTAGAAACAAAAAAAATATAAGAGAGCTCCTAGAGCTCCTTTATGAGGTTTCATCACATCACAGATTCTCAATTGATTCTGCAATAGTAAACATAAGATCAGAGAGATCATTATCATGCATTACTTCCCTACCACCCAAGGTTATCAAGTTCCAACCCCTAAGAGTGAAGCCAATCTTGCCCTTTTTCTTTGACCAAAAATTTGGAAGGAAATAAATCCATAATGCTGAATACATTTGTCTCTTTTCTTTATGTAAGCTCTTCATATTCATGTTGGAATTTTTTTTTGGTTTACATACTTTTTTTTGGAAGGTTTCTATAGTTTAAATACTTACATCATTGTTGGACAAGGTTTTTATTGTTCAAAGACTGCTCCCAAACAATAACTGGTAAAGATAAGGATAGAGAATATCTTCATGTTAGTGATTAACTAAATAGAGTGCTAAATACTCCTCTCTCTCTTTTTATGTAAACTCTTCATATTGTTATAATATGCATTATTTTTGTTTATATCATTGTTGTGGAAAATTTATATTGCTCAAAAACTTATATCATTTTTGTGGAAGATTTCTGTTGGTCACAGACATTCTCCCAAACTAATTGGTTAAGATAAGAATAAAGAAATTATCCATTATCTTGATTATCTACATAGAGCATTAAAGAACAAATATATTACAAAGTGGAGAACTTGGAGGACACGACCAATTCAAGCGATAATGGCCATCAAAGTTTCTTTGATAGCCCTCATTGCTTGAATTGGTTGTGTACTTTTCTTTTATCTTAATGGATAGTTTATCAAATAGCATGACCAATTCAAGTGATTAGGGCCATTTCAAGTTCCTCGACTACTCTCTTCACTTGAATCAGATGTGACTTATTTATTAGTGTGAAACAAGGTATATAGAGCATGAAGGGTAGGAATATTACAAAATGGAGAAGGTTGGAAGACATAAATAATTCAACTGCCTAGGGCCATCAGAGGCTATAAATGGTAAACCACATCTCATGTCAGTTAAACTCATGAATAGTAGGCACACCACAAATCCTTCCTTCATCTAAGACAAAAGTATTGCCCACATTAAGAAGTTGAAACACTGATTTCTATGAGGAAACATGAGCTTCAAACACTTTTCAATACATACAATGCTGTGATAGGATTTTTTCTGTAAAAAATTTATTATTTACAATGAGATCAAATAAATATCTTCCAACATATGTTGGAAAAACATGGGCTTACTATCAAATAACCATAGATACACAAAACTATACATTTACTTTTGCTTTTTATTCTTCCCCTTTTTGTGCTTATCCTTTGGGACATATGTCAATGGAGAGTGAACATGAGGGCCTTTCTTCTTATCTTTAGTATTCTCATCTACTCGAGATGGTGGAACAGATTCTAGATCACATGGATAGATAGCATCTTTCGATTGCCTTTTCTCTAACTAAAATGAACCATGCATCTGGATAATCAGATAGATAAACATGATGCATTGGCAACTACTGTTTATCCACATGATGTATTGTCTTTCTATATTGGCACAAGAATTTGCATATACCCAAACATTTTCTCTTCATTTAGTTTCCAAATGCCTACATAGTTCTGATCAATGTGCATTTTTTCTAAGAACCTTATTGCATTGGCAACTACTCTTTATCCACATGATGTACTGTCTTTCTGTATTAGCATAAGAATTTGCATATACCCAAACTTTTTTTCTTCATTCCATTTGCAAATGCCTACATACTTCTGATCAATGTGCAGTTTCAAAACCTTCACAACACTCCAAAGCTACAAAAGTATCAAAATGCATGACAATGATACATAAGAGCATTGGAAGTGTACTAGAACTTAGAGTTTGCAATTTCAATGTTGTGGTTGGATAGAATTCATAAAAAAGGCTTGATATTCATTAAGATCAATAATTATAAGACTCCAAGGACCCCTAGAAATGTGACTCACACTTGTAAATAAAACGTGACCCTTAGGAAAAGAATGATTTAATATGGAATATATAAATGAAAACTCACTTTTCAATTTATGGATAAATTATATATTCTATCTTTTCACTAAAGCCCTTGTCAAGATGACCAATTTCTCCATGCTTGAGTAATGTGGATTGAATCACAAGGGAATCGAAGATAAAGACCTTCCTTGAGTCTAACTCTTCAAATTGTTGGAGTAGGACCCTACCATATAAAACCAAGTCCAGATGCATCAATGAGGATTTACTTACTAAAGAAATGATGAGCATATTATGGCCATAAGACGATACCTAAGAGCTATGTTGACTATGTTGTCAAAGATCTCAACATTGAATTCCCTCGATATTTTTTTTTTCTTCATGCCTTATGTCAAGCATGCAGTCTTCCTCCCATGGCATTGAGATATTTACAATTACCTGGCTAGGTTCTTTATTTACAAGCTCTGAGTTTGCTTTTCTTAGCCTTTGAATGTCCTCCATGATAACAACTTCTTCTAACAATAAATTCTTCTTTCTCTTCTCCTCTACAAAATCTCTTGCATTTCTTATTCAATGTTCATGAGAAGGGATCTCTTGAATTTTTACTGGAGATGGCTTAGGGTTTCTTGCTAGAGGAATATTAAGAATATCAAAGAGTTTTTTATCATGATTATGAATAGGTAAAATGGCTTTATCAAATTCATATCTTAGCGGAGACACAACAACATAGTCCTTTGCCATAAGTGCCGCCCTATGACAATGTGCTACACATAAGTATGCATTTTTCATAAAATCAATTGCAAAATCTTCTGCTTCGTCTTGCAAGCACATGAGAGCATGGGTTCGCCATTTGACATTCACGAATGAAGTTGTCTTCATCATTAAGCAAAGATTTGTAGAGATCTCTTTCACAAATCTCATGAAAGGAAATCTTGGAATGAGGAGTCCCACAAACTTTTGAGCTCTTCTGATTTTGCTTGGTGATTTGACATGGTACTTAATCCTTTTCTTTGAATTTGCCTTTTCTAGATCCCCTAATTCTAGCTATTTGTAGTCTTTGGAGTAGGTCCTTGGCTCTCTTGAATAGGTCCCCCATGATTTTGTTCATCAGTAGTACACAACTTCCTAGTTCTCTTCATTTTCCTAGCCATGATCTATTGAAAAAAGGTATGAAAGGAGGATCAAACATATGCATTTGACATAACACAACAAGAAAAATAAGAGTTCAAGAGATGACCAATTCAAGAAAATAGGGCCATCCAAAATCTGGGATTGTTGTAGTCGCTTAAATTAGTCATATCCAATGATTCAAGCACTCAATTTCATTCATGTGAGTCCTATGAGATCTTTGGAATAAAATCTTTCTCATCACTAAGTAAAAAAAAATAGTTCTTAAAAAGGTTTTTGACTACACATGATTGATTTCAGGGATTGTGTCCATCCCAAAATCTATCAATTCCCCTAATCGCTTCAATCCGGCATATTAAACAATTCAAGGTTTCAATTTCATTCATGTGAATTGTATATAATCTTGAAGTATTCTTCCTTTCTTATACCTAAGAAAATAGTTCTTAAGTGACTACACACAATGGATTCAAGCGATTAGCTCCATTCAAAAATCTCCACTTTCCCTAATTGCTTGTATTTAGAAGTGCTAGACAATTCAGCATCTAAGTTTCATTCATGTGAATTCCATGCAATCTTGAAGTAATATTTCTCTCTTATACCTTAGAAAACAAAGAATAGCTTCATCGTCTAAGTTTCATTCATGTGCATTCCATGAAATCTTGTAGTAATCTTTCTCTCTTATACTTTAGAAAACAAAGAATAGTTCGAAAATAGGTTTTAGACTATGCAAGATTGATTCAAGTGATTACATCCATATGAAATTCTTTCGTTCCCCTAATCTCTTGTATTGGTTGTGTACAAAATTCCAAACTCAAGAAGGATATTACCTTACACACCAAGGGAGCTCAACTAGAAGAGGCATTAGAAAGTTCTGCAGAAGAGGCTTGAAGAATGAAAACCACGAGAAGTGAGGGGTTGTTGATAGGTCACAAAACATACCACAAATGAAGTGAGGAGGTTATATAGGTCTCTAGGTTGTGTTGAACATTTGTGCCATGTGGCATCCCTTGAATAGTCCACTTCATTTGACTGTTGCAAATTCGAACACACTATGACATGTGTCACATCCTCATTGGTCCATGCCATTTGATTGTTTATACTTTCAAAGGTGGGCCTCCACATGTTGCATGGTCATTGGTGCATGTCGTTTGCATGTTGCTTTCCTCTCTTCTCCTATAAATATCAATTGCGTTGGTCTTTTCTCATTTTCTACCTTCAACAAATTTTTGCATTGATACTCTAGAACTCCCACCTTGAATCAGATACATGGCTGACTCAAGCGATTACACTAGTTTTACAATCTTTGAATGCCTCTAATAGCTTTTGTCGGTCATCTATTTCATAAGTACAAAGAGCACTGATTAATTTAGAGACGAAAGAGAAGAATCCAAATCTTAGTGTCTGTCCATTTGAGAAACTACTAGATTTCATGGTTCAAGAGGGGTTTAGGGTGAATGCAAAGGAAACGTTCAATCCCACCTTTGATTTTGAAGGACTTGTGTAGAAAAGTAAGGGATATATTATGTATGAGTTGGAGAGCTTCCTAACGATAGTCAATGGACAGGAAGTAATAATCTCTAGCCAGAAATGTATCTACCCAATTATTTTTGGGAAGGCTCCTTTGGACAAGGCCACAATGACTAGAAAGTGTAGGAAAACTTCTCCCTTCCCAAGTAGGATAGATTTTTTCCCAAAACATGAGAATAATTATTGGTTACTACCACTCAACATTGGTTTTTTCATTTGGATTGATAATATTTCAAGTGACAAGAATGAAGTAGAGACCTTATGAAGAGAAAAGAGCACCTCTAGATATTTCTCTTGAGAAGTATAAAAAAATTCAAGTTAAACAAATTTCTAAAGAGACAAACCTTCAGGCATAACAAGAAGAGGTTAAGAACTTTTATTTGGCTACTTTAAGAGCAGAGAGAACCATAAGAAGGCTAGTAGAAGAAATAAGAATGTTTGAAACTTTACATCTTCCCCTAGATCTCTCATATTACTTTATCTCTAGGAAGGACTTTGTTCCTTTTTATTGCATTCAAGAGCTCTTCAATCTAAGAGAAGATTATTGTCTTGCAACAATAACCAAATCAAAAGAATTTGCAAGGAAGTTTATGAATGAGAAGGAAGAAAATGAGGAGGAATTTCTTAGCCTGGACTTGTGCTGATCATTTGATGCATTTAGAGATTCATCCAAATCTCTTTCAAGCTGCTCTAAGAGAGTAATCTTAGAGAAGCCAACACTTTCACATGAAGATTTTGACTAGAAGCAAAAAACAAATATGGGGATCTACTCGTTTGGAGGTTGTTCAGGACAAAGGAATAATAAAAATTGATGTAGAGGAATTGATTGAGGATGAAGATGAGGTTAAGGTATGTCCCAAATTACTTTCCATGCAAATAAGATCGTTCGTGAGACATGACTAATTCAAGTGATTAGGCACGTTAGAGACTTTATAATGAGCCTATTCGCTTGTATTGTAAAGTCACAAATCAAATCCCTTAGGGCATTCTCAACAGCAGGAAAGGTTAGGGGAGGCAATCCTAAGGCACTGAAAAAGTTAGGGAAGGCATTTAAAAGCTATAAAAGATGATGAAGAGTAATCAAATGCATGATTGAAGACTAAGAGAGATATACTCAAGGCGGCTCAAGGAGGGAGTCATCCAAGGCTCAAGGAGCTCAAACACAGTAGTCCAAGCTACGAAAAATGTAGAGGAGGGTTTCATATGCATAGAGGAGGACTAAGGAGGAGCTATCAAGCTCACCCCCTCTCTAGAATCTTCTCGGCATAGACATAATCTACTTATGACAATTGTAATTCTTTGTGTACATATCCAATTCAAGAAATTTGGACGGATTCTGTAGCTTATATATGTGTGTAACTTTGTATAAGATGGATTCTTGAAATACATTTTAGATGATGAGAAATTGGTGTATCTTTATAACCCTAATTTTTGCATATCCTACATATTTGCATAGTCTGTTTTGTACAGTGTACTTTAATATCCTAAATAGATCCTTTTGAGTTGTTCTTTAGCTTTTTGGAAATCGTATGAACCACACTAAGTGTGACTAAAAGTTGTGATTGGATCAATCTAAGGTAGGTGAATTAGAGGTTTTGGTAGGGTAACGAAAACGGTTTATGAAGGGACCTAGGTATTGGGTACATTTCACTTTCAGTGTGCAAATCTAAGGGATTAAATTCCATCAAGAGGGTGAGTAGTTACGTAGATTAATTTTTTTTCTAGAAGGAGCTTCCCCAACCTTAAGTCTAGCAATCCACCCTCTTATGCCTAGACTCTACATGTACTACAAACAAGGGTACTTAAGATTTGAGCCTCTACTTATACCAAACATGCATTTTATAGTCTTTAAGTCTTCACTCAAATGCCACTCAATTTTAAAGCTTCCATAGTGGTTGATATTCAAGAATTCTCCTGAGTGATGCCTTTGGATAATATTTGGAATGTCGCTCTATAAGAACAACTCCTTAAGTGTTTTATGATTCTTAGATGGAACTTGTGCACATCCAACCCACCATAACTCCATTTTTTATTGTACTTTGAGAGATGGAGTATCCAATTTCCCAAGGCTATAGTCTAATGCTCTATTCATTAGTGCAACACTTATTCTCTCCATCTTTTGATGTTTTTTAATTTTAGCTTGATCAAGTTTTAGTACAAATTTCAAAAGGCGACAACATTCATGTCCTTTTATGTCATAAAACTAAACCATGTATGTCTGAAGTCTTATAATATCTATCCATATATCATTAAATGCATTGCAAGTGAAATGTAAAGTTTGCTTTCCTATAACATAAGGCATGTTACCATGCATGTGTTTATAATCACCAAATATAGAGGCGATTTTCTTATCCAAGCAGAGTCAATACTTTCCTACATGTTGAGGTACATGCAATGCAAAGCATTTTCCTTTATTAATTTAAGAAATTTAAACCAAGCTTTTGAAATTACTCTGTAACCCTTTTTATTCACTCCAATTCCATCACAAACCTCTTGAATTTGAGATGATTCTAGCAAAAAATTAATTTCTTTCATGAGTTTTTGAAAAATAAACCATTTCAAGCATACATTTTCATTGAGTTTCAACCATTTTAAAACATTGGGCTGATCCATACTTTCATTACAAAAATTTATGTGCTGAGAGCTTTTGAGGATGTTTAAACCTAGCACATTTGTTACATGATCTCTAACAATTTTCATTCTTTTTTTTTGGCTTGATTTTTCAATCAAATCTTAAATGGGCTTTACTCGTTTTGAATGCATTATCAATCCTATAGGAGTTTCTTTCAATTCTTTGAAAGCTTCTAACTAAGAAGAAAAATGCCAAAAAGTTTTTCTAGATCCCTCTTATATAAGTCTCTCTGATGTAGTACATTTTGTAGAGAGTTTATGTAATGAATATAGTTCTTTGAAAACTCTGAGGGCCTTGAACAATATCCACATAAACCGCCATCACCCTCTCCTACAAATCTAATTAGATCATGAAGATTATAAAAAGGTGGATACCTTCCTGTTTGTGGATCAATTCGATAAAGAGATCCATCTCTCCATATCTCAATATGATTCTTGTCTTCTTTGCACAATGCATCAACTTCACAAGATTGTAGAGCTCTTTGCAATACCTTTGCTTTTGTTGCATACTTAGGAATGATTGCAATATCAATATGGAACCTATCATACATAGTTCCGCTATATGAAAAATTAGTCAAAGTGTTTAGATTGAGGTTCTCCGTGATGAGAGTGTCTAGAACTATGAGGAAGAGAGAAGAAAGTCTGTTATGGATAGTAGATTAAAAAAGTGCCAAACGTCCTAAAAACACATTATATAGGTCATACAACAAGAGGGAAAACATCAAAATGGGCAAAGGTATGATGGGCACAAACTTTGAGGCATATCACTTTTCATGATTTTCACACAAACTTCCTCTCTCTTCCATAACTAATATATTTGTGTGAGATACTTTTATATGAACCTACAAAGAACTTTTTCAAATGATTTTACAACATTAATCTATGTTAATCACAACGAAATCAAATCCTTACAAGGACCTTTCTTGCCATTTTTTGCCCTATTGCTTTCATGTTTTCTTTGGGTGGAGTGTAGGCTGAGTGTTATGGTGAAGTCAATCCTAAGTCCCATGTTCACAAGAGTACAACTTTAGCACTTTTCCTTTTCTCCCCATGGTAAGAGATCCCTATACTTGAGCTTCAATGATATTGCTATCTCCTTGGTATCTCCAAACTGTATATAGTTGATATTATTTCTAGCTCTGATTAGACCCCCTACACAATGGGCAAGGGTCACCTCAAGGGGTGCCCCAAGCCCAATAAGAAAAGGATGACCCAATGAAGACCACATCCTTATCCATGAAGTTAAAGATTCTCAAATTTATCGGCAAAGTGGTACTATGAAATGGCCTCAAACTAACCATAAAGACCACCATGTTAAGCACATGAGGTGGAATGATGGTTAGTTCTCTAGCATGCACATTTGATCTATGAATCATCTCCTCTAGAAGCCCCCACATCAAGTCGTTGCACTATCCTAGTGGAACCTCTCCTTTAGTTTCTTAGTCGAAACAAACTAACTACACAAAATGAAATAAATGAAACTATGGTACATATAGTGAGTGAATTCATTCCATCTTGATTTAGATAGAAATATAATCCACCCTAGAAGTGTTATCCAAGGGCTTCTTGTGCTTATCCAATTCTTCCAGTTGCAAGGATCCATACAACATATCTTACTTTGCCCCTGAGTGTTGGCTATAAGTCGTCCTCTTTATTCTCTCCTCATGTTGTTGAATCTATTTAGAGTTGTAATGTATGTATTCCTGGTTCTCTTTAGAGCCATAGTGTCTATCTTCTTGTTTTGATATGCTACACCTATCTTTGTATTTGTCCTCCACTTTAGAGTAGTAACAATACCTTCCAAGTGGGGCTCTCTCCTCCAATAATATTTTGCAGCTTCAAGGTGCCTTTTGTTGTATTTCTTCCATGTCCTAGCTTCCTTGTGATCTAGAATTAGTCTTACCTTTGTAATGTGTCTACATGGCACCATAAAAATTTTGCATTGTGGATTGCTCAATTGATGATTTGGCTTCTCTTTAAGATGTATGTCTTGCAAAAATGCTTCTTCTTCATTAATAGGGACAAGAGTAGTACTTGTCTCATGCTCTACGATTGGCTCATTGGTCCATGGTGATGAAATTTCCGAAAATAGGACCTTGGTTTGTTCACCTCAAGGCAGGAGTGTAATGATCCTCTTTTGCAACAATTGATCATTCAAGTCAAGTGACCAACTTATGGTTTTTCCCTCCTAAGAGATGCCTACAAAAATTGAAGTTGACCACCTTGTTTCGAAAGAATGAGTTAGTTCTTCAAAGAAAATTTTCCCATTTCATCCTAAGGAAGGCTCCTTGTCTACTTGGACACTACCTACTAGGTGCCCACTTTGGGCCTCGTGACACCCACATGGGCTACCCTAGGAGAGGTGTCCAATTTGGCTTCATGAGGCCCATTGTGAGAGAGGAGCCCAACTTGGGCTTCATGGTCCCTAATTCAAGAGAGGTGCCCCACTAGCCATGCAAGTGTTTGATCCTTCCTCCAAATGTATCTGCACTTGATTATTGGCCTTTGTAGAAATTCGAAACTTGTTCCTTCCCCAATCATGCAATGCTTTTGCTTGCATCAACAAAGGTATTCCCAAGAGTAGATGATAAGAGGTCTCTTTTGGTCAGGCAATAACAACAAAATCTAAGAGAAATTGACAACCTCACACTCTCACCAATAGCTTTTCAATGATGCTAAGTGGTGTAAGTTGATGTTGATGTGCTAATGTGCCAGTAAAAAGTGCCACCATCGGGAGATCAAAGTTTAATTTCTTAATCATAAAATCAGGCATCAAATTAATGCCAGAGTCCCCACCTATGATAAGACGTATCAAAATATCATTTTTATGGAAACAAACAATCTTGAACTTTTGTAGTCTGGTAGTATCCCAAATGAATCCATCTATACTAGGTGGTGGTCTCAGGTAAGCAGAGTATGACTTTTAGTAGAACATTTTGCACCTTTGCATCCATTTTTCTAAGCTAGAACAAACTGACCTTATGGTGAATTCCCTTCAAAAATTTCTTACTATTTACCTCCGACATATTTTCCTTAGGTCGATTTGGTTGAGCTTTCAGTGAATTCATCACTATGTTCTAGGCTTCTTCAATGGCCAGTCGACTCTCCAAATCAGCCCTTTTGCCTTCTTCTTTTTCATTGATTACATATTGCTCATGTGCATGAGCTGCTACCTCTTGCCTAGCCCTAGTCATCATAGGTACTATGGATAACGAGACAACATAGGATTGTGGACTCATACCTTCTTCTTTTGGAAACACTGCAATCATATGGATCGGAGTGTGGCGGCTATGAGGACAATCACTTTTATAATGATCCTTGGCATCTAGACAATGAAGACACGGAGGTGCACCCTCAAGCAAAGAGCATTTTCTTTGTATATGAACATACTTGCCACAACAATAACACATTAAAGGTTTAGTATATCTAGGTTGATTTTGATTATTCTCCTCTCTATTATGTATATTTGAAGTACTAGCATAAAAGGTGTTAGGAACTTCATTTTTGCCTCTTTGATGTGTTCCCTTGAGTTAGTAACAATCGCGCGCCTCATGGCCACCTTTGACACAAAATAGACAGCTTACTTTGATTGGATATTTTATGTTGGATTCACCACTCCTATTGCATGTGGTACATCAAAGATGCCTTCAAATGTCCTGAGTGGTCTACAAATCCACTTGTCATTGAAGTTGGGCCACCAAATCTCCTTTCTGGTGCACGTGGCAAGACAATGTTCTCTTCATTTTGACTTTGTTGTATCTTTATCTCTTCAAATTCCCTTCTAAGTTACTCAATTAAGTCAAGATCCATGGCATAGTTTGCTTGCGTTTCGTCTTCAAAATGCATCCTAGCCTCCTTTATGCAAGAGGTGGCTTCCATAAAGTTGTTTAGTGTGGCATCATGTCTGCGTGATTCCCTAAGCTTTCATTGAGATGACCTAGCAAGAGCCTTCTCTATCCATTTCGTAACTTATAAATCACCTAGTGAATGTGGTAATCAGGAGACAAGTGCTTTTAGTAAGAGTATGTAAATCCTGAAAAGATTCACCAAGGCATAATTTGAAGTTCTTAAGTTGATATGTGGCTCGTGCTAATGAGTTTCTCGATTAGAATGTTTGTGAGAATGGAGTCTTCAATGCTTCCTATGTGGTCAAGTATGCACATGCATACTCGCTCCACCATTTATCTACAAGACCGTCTAATGTAGACTGAAATAGCACCAGCATTGCATCCGCTTGATGTTGAAGCCCACAAGCGTGGGGTAAGGAGATGAATCTTCTTACGTGATCATGTGTATCTTCATAGGCTGATCCCTTAAAGGTAGGGAATCTTATGTTCAATCTTTAGAGTAGATTTGGGGTCCTCAATTGGCACTTGTGCTTCCTCTGAAGTATCCAAAGAGAAATCCAATTTCCTTCTATGAATGAGGGGTTAAAGCTGAATCAATGGACAAGTTTAAGGGTAGAGGAGTGTTAAGTTGACTAGCTAAAGGTAGAGTTGACTATTGGAGGCTTCTTTGTGCATGAAGAGGCTCTTGTTTTTACTCAATTGAGCGTCATGGATGCATTCGCAAGAAGTAAAAATCCAAAAAAAAAAAGAAAACAATGCAGAAACATCTATTTAGTGTACTACATTTCTCACACAAAAAATGCAAGTGTCTGATTGTGCATGCCCAACTATAGAGGAGGTACAAGGGTATCAAAGTATTTGAGACTTCCAAATTGTAGAAAACCCCATGCTTCCCATGCTTCGTGTACTTCTTCTACTCAAATGGAATCCTTCCTTAGGGATTTATACCATGTGACATGTCTCTGCACAGGTACACTACTTAAAAGCAAAAACACAAAGAGGGAAAAAATAGAAAATATCCCTTTAAGAGAAATGCCCAATTGTTGAACACTCCAAGTAGTTATAGTGAGCTAGAAATATTCCAAATGCACATTATAGAAGGCTAGCATGCCGTTCTAGAGGTTAGAAGAAATAAACTCAAGAAGCATTATAACAATCACGAAATCTCTTAAAGAGCAATACAAAAGAAATACAACAAGCTAAGACCAACAGGTACTAGCCAAGGCTACTCAATCACTCTGTAATGCTAATAGCCAACTCCAATGGGAGGCCAACATTCTATATAATCACCATAGGGTGGCATCAACAAGAGTTACCAAGCTACAACATACTGCAAAGAGTGGCCAAGAAATAGTCCCAAGTAGGAGGAGAATAGTTGTATGAGATCCAAGAATCTGATGGTACAACATGATGCACAAATTGAGTGCAAAACATCTATTTATATAGACTCCACTAGTCAAAGGAGTGGCCCTGTTGAATACTAGTCTTAAATGCCACACGTACCAAAGTGGTGGAGGAGTGGGCTAACTATGGCTTTGGTAACCAATCACAATTAGTCCTCCAATTATACCTTCTGACACCTCTAGAGCTTGATGGCAATATTCCTTGAATTAATTCATACTATAACACTTTTCTAACATAAATATATTCCATCATGGCCCTAATGGTGGATCCTGTTGAAGATAAATGTACAAGCTCATTTTAATATCAGCTATGCTTGGATAAATTTACCAAATATAAAGATAAAGGAAAAGAAGAGAAAAGAAAAAAAAGAGAGTCTAGTCAAAATTCATGATGAGTAAAAGATACAATATCTACCTTGTAGTCACTGGCATGTAGTGGGCAAAGTGGTGAGTTGAGAAGGAGGCACAAACTTTGCCACATGCTCATTGGTTATAAACATGAAATGGGAGCACATTCTAAACAAGGACAGAAAGAGGGAAGATCTCCCCGTAGTTGGATCTGGTCATTTTGTCATTTTGTCTTCCCATAGACTCCTTCCAGTCGCACATCATTTTGTACACAGCTCTGTTGTGAAGCTCATATCTCAGTGTATATGTATCCATTTCTTGCGTTTAAACCCTCATTCGAAAGCTTCTCTCGTACTTTTTGTCTCAAAAATCTCCTTCAAAGCTTATCTATTGTATGTGATATCAGTCAAAGAATGAAGTCCAATTTTGTAGCATACGTGTGTAGATAGGTAGTCTATTTTGATTAGTCTATTTTCCCAACCAAAATGTATCCAACTTTGTTGATTTTTGGCTTTTTGGAAAGCTATTTGCATTCACTTTGTTTGTCTCAAATATCACATTCAAATGATTTATATTCTGTGAGATATCTATCAGAGATTGACGTCTAGGTTTTTAGTATACTTGTGCGCTCAGGTGGTTGATGTTGGTCAGTTGAGTTTTGTGACCAAAACGCATCCAAATTATTTGCTTTTTAGCTTCTTGGAAAGCATTTGTGTTTACTTTTTCTATCTCAAATATCCTCCTCAAAGGATCTATATTCAAGGAGTTATCAGTCTGAGAGTGAACTTATGTTCTTTAGAATACTTATGTGGACATGTAGTTGATCTTTATCAGTTGCATTTCCTAGTCAAAAAGTATCCAAATTAAGTTATTTATAGCTTGTTAGAAAGCTCTCTATGTCTACTTTGACTGATTAAAGGTAAAACTCCATTTGGGTTTTGTATTCAGAGGAGCAATTTGTCTAAGGAGCAATAGTTTCTCCAAGTGTTGGACATACAAGGGTTCACTACACATTTTCATTGTGCATAGGAGAACTCATTCTCCACAGTTGGTATTAGAGCAAACTTGGTGCTGAAGCTTCATCAAGAGAGCTGGAGTTAAAGCAAAGCAAAAGTGGAGCTACAAAACAAGAGGGAGCCTCACAAACACAAGAGCAAAGGACAATATAACTATTTGAGGTAACTCTCAAAGTTTCTGATAGTCTTCAATGGTAGAAATGGGTCAACAAGTAGAGAAATTAGATAAGGACAACTATCCCATGTGGAAGTTTAGAATGATCAACTAACTAATGGGCAAAGTCTTGTGGGGTATTTTGGGCAACGATGATGCTAAACCTCAAATCAATCAAGTTATGGCCACCGAAGTCCAAAGGAGGCAAGCAAAAGAATGGGAAGAGAGGAATAGGAGAGTCATGTTCCTCATTTCACAAGACATTACTAATGCCATGGTAGGGCATATTCAACATCTAGAGAAAGCTAAGGATGCTTGGAAAGCTCTTGAAAGGATGTATTCAACAAATACCAAAGCTAGGAAACTTCAACTCAAGAATGAGTTCAACACAATCAAGAAAAGTTTGAGTCAATCCATAGCTAAATATACTTTGAAGATTAAGGAGCTAAGTGATGCTTTAGCTTCTATTGGCACAATAGTTGAAGAAAAAGATCTTGTGTGTTATACTCTCAATGGATTGAGAGAAGATGAAGTCACAAAAGACCTTAGTGTTGGTGGCCCCAAAGGAAAGGAGAGCCACAACCAAATGTTATATGTAGGTCGAGGTAAAGGAAGGAACTCAAGAGGAAAGTGAAGAGGTCACAACAACTCCAGCTACAATCAAAACAATTCGGAAGACAACAAGGATGCATCAAATGCCAACACACAAGAAAGAGGTCGAGGTAGAAGTAGAGGAAAAGGCCGAGGATCCTACAATTCTCATAAAGGTATAATGTGTTATCATTGTGGTAAAGTAGGACAATATGCTAGTGATTGTTGGCTAAAGAATGGAAGACCAAATGGAGGCAATCGAAGGAGCCAAAGCAACTATGCAAGCACCTCAAGTGAAGGAAGCAAGGACATACTACTTGCAATGAGACATGAGTATAGAAGCTCTTGTGAAGATGACAAAAAATGGTACATTGATTCAGGTTGTAGTATCAATATCTCATGCCAATGAAGTTTATTCACTAAAGTTTATGCAAGCCCCTAGAAGTGAACATTTAAATTTGGCCAAGAGAATGTTGAGATACATAAAGCATATGCTTAATCATGCTTTGTTTTACAAATTTGATGAAGAATTTCAGGTCAAAGGCTTTAGGGATGCTAATTCGGTAGGTTCAAAGAAAGATAGGAGATCAACCTCAGGTTATGTGTTCATGATAGGAAGCAAACCTATCACATGGAGCTCAAAGAAACAACCTACTGTTGCACTTCATCCATGGAGGCTGAATATAGAGGACTAGCATTTGCTACATGTGAAGCAATGTGGATTAAAAAACTTTTGGCTGATCTTGAAGTGCAAGTTGGAACCATCCCTATATACGGTGATAACATGTCAATTATTTACTTGGCAAGAAATCCTATGTTTCATGCAAGGAGCAAGCAGATAGAGGTCCACTACCATTATGTAAGGGAGAAGGTATTGAGCAAAGATGTGGAGAATAAGTTCCTCAGAACCAAAGAGCAGGTTGTTGATATGTTTTCAAAGTTCTTGGATGCTTCTAAACTCAAAGGTTTCAAGAATGTGAAAAAATTGTAGGACATGGTTGAAAATAACTCCCAAATGAGCTTGATGGGGAATGTTGAAGATAAATGCACAAGCTTGTTTTCATTTGAGCTATGCTTGGATCAATTTACCAAATATAAACATAAAGGAAAAGAAGAGAAAAGAAAAAAAGAAAAAAAAGTCTAGTCAAAATTCATGATGAGTAAAAGACACAATATCTGCCTTGTAGTCAGTGGCATGTAGTGGGCAAAGTGGTGAGTTAAGAAGGAGGCACAGACTTCGTCAAATGCTCATTGGCTATAGAAGTGGAGTGGGAGCACATTCTAAACAAGGAGAGAAAGAGGCAAGAGCTCTCAAAAGTCGGATCTGATCATTTTGTCATTTTGTCTTCACATAGACTCCTTCCACGTGCACATCATTTTGTACATAGCTCTGTTGTGAAGCTCATATCGCAGTGTATATGTAACCATTTCTTTCATTTAAACACTCATTCAAAAGCTTATTTTGTGTACATTCTATGTCAAATATCTCTTCCAAAGCTTATATATTCTATGAGATGTCAGTCAAAGAGTGAAATCCGAGTTTTTAGCATGCCTATGTAGATAGGTAGTCTATTATGGTCCGTTAAGTTTCCCAACCAAAACATATCCAAATTTGTTGATTTTTGGCTTGTTGGTCTTTTTGAATTTACTTTCTCTATCTCAAATATTGTATTGAAAAGATTTATATTCTGGGAGATATCCATCAGGGAGTGAAGTCTAGTTTTTCACTATACTTGTGTGCTCAGCTGGTCTATTTTGGTAAGTTGCATTTCCTGACCAAAACGCATCGAAATTACTTGAATCTTAGCTTCTTGGAAATCTAGTTTTACCTTTTCTCTCCCAAATATCTTCCTCAAAGGATATATAATCAAGGAGGTATCAGTTCGAGAGTGAAGTTTAGTTCTTAAACATACTTGTGTACACGGGTAGTTGATCTTTGTAAGTTCTGTTTCCTAGCATAAACTTGTACAAATGAAGTTATTTATATCTTGTTAGAAATTTGTTTTTGTCTACTTTGATTTACTAAACATACCAGTCCATTTAAGTTTTATATTATGAGAAACAAGCTATCTAAGGTGAAACTATTTATTCAAGTGCTGAACATACAAGGGTTCACTACACATTTTCGTTGCGCATAGGAGAACTCATTCTCCACAATTGGTATCAGAGCAAACTTGGTGCTGAAGATTCATCAATAGAGCTCTAGTTAAAGCAAAGCAAAAGAGGAGGTACAAAACAAGGGGGAGCCTCACAAACGCAATAGCAAAGGACAATATAACTATTCAAGGTAACTCTCAAAGTTTTTGATAATCTTCAATGGTGGAAATGGGTAAACAAGTAGAGAAATAAGATACGAATAACTATCCCGTGTGGAAGTTTAGAATGACCAACTAACTAATGGGCAAAGGCTTGTGGGGTATTCTGAGCGGAAATGATGCTCAACCTCAAATACATCAAGCTATGGCCATCGAAGTCCAAAGGAGGCAAGCAAAAGAATGGGAAGAGAGGAATAGGAGACGCATGTCCTTATTTCACAAGTCATTACTAATGCCATGGTATGACATATTCAACATCTAGAGAAAGCTAAGGATGCTTGGGAAGCTCTTGAAAGGATGTATTCAACAAATACCAAAGCTAGGAAACTTCAACTCAAGAATGAGTTGAACACAATCAAGAAAAGTTCGAGTCAATCCATAGCTAAATATACTTTGAAGATTAAGGAGCTAAGTGATGCTTTAGCTTCTATTGGCACAACGGTTGAAGATGAAGATCTTGTGTGTTATACTCTTAATGGATTGAGAGAAGATGAAAGATGTAAGCCTTTTATAACTTCCATTAACTTGAAAGATGCATATCCAATTTTTAAACAACTAATCCCTCATCTTGTCACAGAGGAGCTTAGCTTTGGTGGCCCCAAAGGAAAGGAGATCCACAAGCAATGTTATATGCAGGTCGAGGTAAAGGAAGGAACTCAAGAAGAGGCTCAAGAGGAAAAGGAAGAGGTCACAAAAACTCAAACTACAATCAAAACAATTCGAAAGACAACAAGGATGCATCAAATGCCAACACACAAGGAAAAGGTCAAGGTAGAAGTAGAGGAAGAGGTGGAGGCTCCTACAATTCTCATAAAGGTATAACATGCTATCGTTGTGGTAAAGTAGGACATTATGCTTGTGATTGTTGGGTGAAGAATGGAAGGCCCAATGGAGGCAATCAAAGGAGCCAAAGCAACTATGCAAGCACCTCAAGTGAAGGAAGCAAGGACACACTACTTGCAATGAGACATGAGTATAGATGCTCTTCTGCAGATGAAAAAAATGGTACATTGATTTAGGTTGTAGTAACCATATGTCATGCTTAGGAAGTTTGTTTACTAATCTATCGGTACCAAGTGGAAAAGGATGTTTTGAAATAGGTGATGATACTCAACATATGATTGAACATATTGGAGATATAAGGCTTGGAGATACAAGCCACACAAAGGTACTATCTAGTGTTCTTCATGTTCCTACAATTTCAAAGAACTTTATTTCAGTAGGAAAAATGGTAGAGAAGGGTTATCGTGTCATATTCAATGAGAATGGGTGCTACATAAAGAATCCAAAGGAAGGCTTCAAGGTCATTTCTCGAGGTAGAAGAGAAGGAAGGATGTTCACTTTGGAAATCCAACATCAACATGGAGAGGTCATGTACATTCAATGTTCGGACAAGAAGATTTCAGAGCTGGACTTATGGCACAAAAGAATAGGACACATCAACATTCTAAAGTTGAAGGACATGAGAAAACATGAAGTGGTAAGAGCTCTTCCAAAATTTAATAGCACTGGAGTACATGAGTTATGTGAAGCTTGTCAACTAGGAAAGAAAACGAGGCAGCCATTCAAGAGGAGCAATTATGTAGCCCCAAATGTCTTGGACTTAAAGGTAGTTAACTTGTAGGTATACACCACAACAAAATGGAGTAGCGGAGAGGAAAACTAGGAAAATTGCTGAAATTGCAAGGTGCATGCTCAACAAGATGAAGGTACCATTGTACTATTGGGCTCAAGCTACCAAAACTGCCATTTATTTGATGAATAGGTGCATAACATCAGGAATACATCATTTGACTCCAGAGGAGGTATATTCCAGTAAGAAAGGTGATCTTACACACCTCAAAGTGTTTGGATGTGTTTGCTTTGTTTACATTCCAAAAGAAGTTAGAACAAAGATGGAACCAAGGTCAGAAAAATGCATTTTCATCGGGTACTCAATCAAGGAAAATGGATATAAGTGTTACAGCCCTAGAACAAAGGAAGTAAGAGTCTTGCAAGGTGTGGTCTTTGATGAAATAAGACCATGGTATGAAGATAAAGGAAAGGAAAAGATTCTTGAAGAAGATTATGATGATTATGTAGGAACAAATCAAAGAGAAGTTCAACAATAAAGCACAAAGATTTCATGTCTAGATGCATCTACATCAAATGAAGAATGTTCAACATGGAGGGGGAGTCATTCTTTGTCTCCAAATTCAGCTCATAGTAGAGCCAAAGAAGCAAGTGCTCCTCCAAAAAGTGAAATAGATGCAAGTGAAGAAGAATATGAAGAGGTAATCTCTCTGAAGGTAAAGCTGAATAGGTTAAGGAAGCAACTTTCTAAAGGCAATGAAAGAAGATCTTCAAGGACAAGGTATCCAACTCAAACCTTGAGTTATGATAGTTTCATGGTGAAACATTTTGCATACATGATGCAAGTTATGAAAGACAAAGAGCGTGAGACATATGAAGAAGCATGCACACAAAAGGAATGGAAGCAAGCTATGAAAGAGGAGATCAATGCTCTCAAAGATAATCACACATGGGATCTAGCACCAAAGAAAGAAGGTATGAAGATTGTTCCAAACAAATGGGTGTTTAAAGTAAAGAGGAATGCTGACGGTTCATTAGCTAGATATAAAGCTAGATTAGCTTCCAAAGGATTTAAACAAACACAAGGCATAGATTATGATGAAGTTTTTAGCCCTGTTGCAAAGATGGGAACAATCTGAACATTAATAGCAATTGGTGCTTCAAAAAGACGGCCATTATATAAACTGGAAATCAAAAATGCTTTTCTCAATGGAGAACTACAAGAAGAGGTATACATGAGTCAACTGATTGGATTTGAAGATGAAAAACACCCAGACTATGTTTGTAGGTTGAAAAAGGCACTTTATGGATTGAAGCAAGCACCAAGAGCATGGAATCAGAGATTGGAAGAATATCTAAGTGTGGATACAATCCAAGTAGTGCAGATCCTTCATTGTACATGAAGAAGGAAGATAATCGAGAGGTATATATTTGCATATATGTCGATGACCTCATCATAACAGAAAATGATGTTACAAGGATTAAACATATCAAAAGGAAGCTTGGTAAGGAGTTTAAAATTCAGATC
The DNA here is from genome assembly GCA_020310875.1 of Ceratopteris richardii. NCBI lineage: Eukaryota > Viridiplantae > Streptophyta > Polypodiopsida > Polypodiales > Pteridaceae > Ceratopteris > Ceratopteris richardii. Next base: position 90,988,911 of record CM035416.1, on the reverse strand, counting down.
TTAGAGAGCCGAAATATTTTTTAGGAGTTGAAGTTGTTTAGAAAAGTGGCATCTACTTGATGCAAAGGAACTACTTGGATGTTCTTTTAAGATTTGGAATGAGTGAATGCACACCACTCACTCAACCCATGGACACAAATACAGATATTTGCTCAGATAATGGAAAACTATTGGAGGATGTAATGACATACAAAAGCATTGTAGGATCAAGACCTCCCAATAGTGGGATCTGGTCATTCTGTCATTTTGTCTTTCCATAGACTCCTTCCAACAGAACATCATTTTGTACATAGCTCTGTTGTGAAGCTCATATCTCAGTGTATATGTAACCATTTTCTGCGTTTAAACACTCATTGGAGAGCTTACCTTGTAAACCTTATTTATTAAAAATATCTCCATCAAACCTTAAACATTTTGCGATATAGGATTCAAAGAGTGAAGTCTACTTTCTCAGCATACCTGTGTAGACAAGTAGTCTATTTTGGTTGGTTATGTTTCCCAACCAAAAAGTATCCAAATTTGTTGATTTTTGGCTTCTTGGGAAGGTTTTTGAATACACGCTTTTTGTCTCAAATATCATAGTGAAAGGATTTATATTCAATAAGATATCTAGCAGAGAGTGAAGTCCAGTTTTTCAGTATACTTGTTTGCTTAGGTGGTCTATTTTGGTCAGTTGAGTTTCCTGACCAAAACTCATCGACATTACTTTATTTTTAGCTTGTTAGAAAGTGATTTGTGTGTGCTTTTGCTATCCCAAATAGCTTCCTCAAAGGGTATATAATCAAGGAGTTATTAGTTCGAGAGTAAAGTTCGTTTCTTTAGGATACTTGTGTGGACAAACAGTTGATCTTTGTTAGTTGAATTTCCTATTGAAAAGCTATCACAATTAAGTTATTTATAACTTGTTAGAAAGTTCTCTTTGTCTACTTTGATTTACTGAAGGCACAAGTCCATTTGAGTTTTGTATTGAGAGGAGCAAGCTATCTAAGGTGCAGCTGTTTGTCCAAGTTCTGGACATACAAGGGTTCATACACATTTTTGTTGCACATAGGAGAACTCATTCTCCATTGATCCCAACTCAATATGTCAATAGTTGCCTTTTGTATAGAGGTAACTGCCGATATGATGAGGAATGCCTGAGAGTGGAGGTCGCCCATGCTATGTAGAGATGCAAAAGATTAATCTTCCCCCTTTGATGTAATGATTGAAAGGTAGTTGCCCCATTGATGTCAAGCTCCACAAATGGTAGTCAATCACCCAATGTGGTAGCCTCCAAGTAGTCAGCTTATGCACAAAAAGTATTCACCCTATTGATAGTGAGGAGGGAATGAGTGGTCACCTTAGGTGATCAAAACATGGTAGTTGCCTCTAATGTCATACCTCAAAAGTGGGTGTCACCAAAATCAATGGGAGCCTAGCTTTGGTAGCCGCCTAGACAAAGAGGTCTTCAAAGATGAATTGCCTAGCTGATGGCATCATGTGTCTTAGGCATCACCTTGTTTGTGAGGAGGGGGAGCCCAATTCTAAGATATGGCAAGGTGGTCACCCATGAATATCTAGCACAATAAGGGAGGTAACCTCCATTAGATCGGAAGCATAAAGAATGGCATCATCCAGCTATGGAGAGCCAAATAATCATGGCATCACCCAATCGGTAAATGGGGGAGAGCTCAAAAACATGTGATAGGAAGAGGTGCCACCTAAATCATGCCATACTCAAAACGTGATCATCACCCAACTTTGTTGTGGGGAAAAAAAAGGGTGTCACCATTTATAGAGGTAGGAGTGCCAAGGAGGTCACGTCGATGGAGGAGCATAAATTGGCCTTGCCATAATTTTTTCAAGATCCCAAGATGGGTGGTCTCCCCATGCCCACAAAAAGAGGGGAAGATATTTTTGCATCGCCGAGTTTGGTGAGCTCCATAAGAGAAGTTTGGCACTCCCAATTTTTGAGGAAGTTGCCCTTGATCTCCTTTATCCTTGTGGAAGCAGCTCAATGGCTAGGGATCAGCCCACCTTGATGTTGCTCAATGCGCTAGAGCTCACCCAACCTTGATACTTAAAAGGCTAGAGCTCTGTCACATGATGCTCATGTCATCAAAGCCAAGTCCAAAGGTTCCAAGTGAAGGTGAGTATGCACCCAAGGCAAGCCACAAGGCAGCTTTAGTCCTTCATGAAAGTAGATGGATGAAGGTTGAGCCAGAGTGCCTAGTATGAGGTCGAAGGATTGGGGCCACTCTAGGCCCATGCACTGAGTGGGTGCCCAACTTTAAAAAATCCAATCTTTCATGTTCCCTTTGATTGGAGTGTACCCCTAGTGTAATGGTGGAGTCAATCCTAAGTTCCATGTTCACAACAGTAGAACTTTAGCGCTTTTCCTTTTCTCCCCATGGTAAGAGATGCACATACTTGAGCTTCAATGTTATTGCTTCAATGGTTTCTGATTCCTTTTGCACCTTCATGTGCCTTGTTGGCCTCCTTTTCTAGACTCATGTGTCTCTTTCTTGCCCATGGCCGTGTTTGATATTTCCTTGTTGTGTCCAAATTATGTATAGTTGTATTATTTCTATCTCGTAGTGGACACCCTACCCAAAGGGCGAGGGTCACCCCAAGGGGTTCCCCAAGCCCAATAAGACGAGGATCACCCAATGAAGACCACCTCCTCATCCATGAAGTTAAATATTCTCCAATTAATCTCCAAAGTGACACTTTGAAATGGCCTCAAACTAAAAAGAAATATCATCATCTTAAGCACATGAGGTGGACGGATGGTCACTTGTCTAGTAGGAACATTATCTATATGTATCATTTGTGCTTAAATCAGTAAAACTCATTAAGCTTACCAACTTATCTTAGCATGACCAAACCTTCTTTCACATATTTATAGAGTCAATTTGAGAGTCATTACGAGTGGTGATTATGCATAAGTCTTTCCATAGATTCCCTGAATCAATTTCTTTAGGGCTAATACATCTTCTAAAAGCTTTTCTTGCCTTCTTCCCTATCATCGATACTTGTTGCAAACTATCTTGGGATTGATGAGGCTTTTTGACAACTAGAGTTATATTGCCACCATGAAAACCAATTGAACTAAGATTATTTTCCAATTTTTTGATGGCTTGTATTACTTTATCAATTGGCTTCAAGGAAAATTCATATTCTAAATGGAGCTTCCATAATCTATCAAATATTCTCATGAATGCATACAATGTGTAAACGTGAACATTAACTAATGGAAATGGAATACTGTGATTCCAATCTTCATCTAATGTGTAACAATTAGGTTCTTTTAACATTGGAAACCTTAACAAAGGTCTATCCCATTCCATAGAAGTAGCTACATCTATGTATTCATCTAAATCACTTAGTGCCTTTTGTTGTCCCTCTCTTAGTTAATATGCAAAATGTACATAAATAAAGACTTGATCCCTCTTTCTTACAACCTAACATGCATACGATAGTCTTTAAATCCCCACCTTAGTGCCAGCTTATCTCAAAATCACCTCAATTTGCTATGTTGAGCTTTGCACCATGAATTTGAGAAGCTATTACCTTAGTGATCCATGGGGTCCTACTAAAAATCCATGAAAGAACATCATTCGATTTTTTGGGTACATCAATAGCACCTTGCCACCATATATCTTTCTTAGATTGAACATTATATGCACTGTTAGAGCTAGAGTTATTATTTTCATCACATATGGCATTTGTCATAGCTTCATTCATGACTGTCAAACTCATTATATGGGTGAAGAATGGAAGAAAAGGTTCGTGTAAGGATTTAAATTAGTTTTTTTAATCTAGATAAATGTTTTCAAATAATTAGGTTCATTTAAAATGTCTCTCATTCAAATATATTAGTTTCGAAAGAGAGAGAAAGTTCATGTGAAAATCATGAAAATTGATATGGCTCAAAGTTTGAGCCCATTGGGGGTTTAATGAATTTGAACTTTTCATTCTTGTTCTTCGACTATGTAATGTGTGTTTTTGGTCACTTTTCACTTTTTTAATCCACTCTTCAAAGCATACCTTCTTCCCTCTTTCTCATGATTCTAGACACTATTGCCATGGAGAACCTCAATCCAAAGACTATCACTGAACTTTTATCTAGTCAGACTCTATGTGATAAGTTCCATATCAATATTGCAATTATTCATGAGTATCAAACAATGAGAAAGGTATTTCAAAGACCTCTACAATCTTGTGAAATTGATGGATTATGAAGAGAAGGGAAAAAGCATATTGACATATGGACAGATGGAGTGGTTTATCGAATTTATCAAAAAACAAGAAGGTATCCACCTTTTCATAATCCTCATGATGTGATTAGATTTGTAGGATATGGTGATGATGAATTACATCGATATTGTATAAGGCTCTGGGATTTTTCAAATGACCATTTTTAGGGCACATGTATATAAGTCACTTTGTGACTCTTTGTAGAGACTTTTTGCCATTGTGAAGAAGAGGAGCTTGAGAATTTCGAATTTTCTTCTTTCTTGCAGATTTCTACCTTCTCTATGATCTTTGGTGTGTATGTAATGTTTGGAATGTGTGTGTAGGACTGTTGTTTACCCCTCCCCACTGTTTTTGAGCTATTGTAGTGTGTGTGTGAGCTAGTACGAACTGTGGAGTGAGTGTGTGTGCTTCTTGCCATTGACTGTTTTGGTCATAACTTGAAGCACACTTGTCAAAATTGGGTGAGATTACCTCCACTAGATGTGTCTCGTCGAGAGCTTCCAAAGAAACCCACTATTGGCCATATTCGGAGTTCGGAGCTGGGAGAAATCCTGGATTTAGTGAGAACTACTCTAAGTGGTATCGCGGCAGACACTTTCAATAATTAAGGGAGTTGGAGAGGTAGCTTAGTCTTTTCTCATGCATGTGAGCTGAACCACTTCATTTTCCATCACGTGAGCACAAGTCCTCATACGCTTGGTTAGGTCAGTTTGTCGGATTGACAAATAAGCGTGTGTCAACTCCCCATTATACGCACTTGTGTGCCAAATGAGATTTAGTCTCTTTGGCACAAGTCCCTAAGACTTTTGACTTAGGTACACAAGGTCCCCCACGATTTTTCTCCTCAATAGTGTATAGCTTTCTAGCTCTCTTTTTTTTCTTGGCCATGATCTATTGTCAAAAGGAATGGGAGGAGGATTAATCATATGGATATGAGAGTATAAATGAAGAAAATCAAAGAATTCAAGACACAACCAATTCAAGTGATTAGGGCCATCCAAAAATCTTGGACTGTTGTAATCACTTGAGTCGATAATGTCAAATAATCCAAGCTCAAAAGTGCATTTATGTGTATTCCATGACAAATAATGTCCCTCTTATAAAGGTTTAAAATTGGTTTGCACACACATGATGGATTCAAGCGATTTGATCCATCCAAAAATCCTTGATTGCCCTAATAGCTTGAATGAGTCATGTAAAACATTCGAGCTCTAATGTTCTTTCATGTATTCCATGATAATTTCAAATAATCTATCTAATGAATGTTCAATGATTGGTTTCAATGCACACAACCAATTCACGTGATTAGGCTAATCCAAAAATCTTTGATTGCCCTAATCGCTTGAGTCGGTAGTGTCAAATAATCCAAGCTCTGAAGTGCATTCATGTGTATTCCATGAAAAATAATGTAATAAAAGCTCAAAATTGGTCTCAATGCGCATGGATGATTCAAGAAATTATGCCCATCCAAAAATCTTTTATTTGCCTAATTAGTTGAATTGATCATGTCGAAAATTGGAAGCTCTAAATTGATTTCACTATGTACTTACTCTTTGGACACGATCGATTCAAGTGATGAGGACCATCCAAGCATCTTCAATGAACCTAATCACTTTAATTTGTCGTTTCCAATAGAAGTGTCGAAATCAAGAAAATTGAATAAGGCATGACTTTCAAAAGAGGCTTGAAGAAGGATTGCAAAACAAAACTATGAGAACTAAGAGATAGAAGGCAAACATAAACAACTGGCACAAATGAAGTGAGGAGCTTATATGGGTCTCAAGGTTGTGTTGACCATTGGTGTCATGTGACACGCTTTGATTTTTCCACATCATTTGATCGTTGTGGATTCCAATGTATGTTTCCATGTGTTGTCTTTTCACAGTTCCATGCCATTTGACCATTAAAAACTTCAAGGTGGGATTTTCATGTGTCACACTATCGTTGGTTCACATCATTTGACCGTTTCTATTCTCTTGGAATTCACGAGCTTGGAGCTGCATTTTTGTCGCTTATCGTACTTTCATTTTATCACTTTCTGAAACATATAATCTTGTATGAGGCTTTTGATTTAAAGATTTGTATAAGAGTATCTTCAAAGTATCTATATTAGTACTTTTTTGCAAGCACTTGTATAGGAGTATCCTTGTTCTATGGTTTTAAAAAAATATTATTACATCGTTTAATAATCAAACAAAACATTACATTTTACTTCACTTGTCATGTCTACAAATATTGCATCCTCAAGTAAATCTTCTACTGAAAACAATGATACTACCGTTAGACAATACTACTACTCAATCCAACGATAATGAGACTAGTGTAGAATTAGAAGTTGAAGAAGTAGTTAAAGATCATATAGTTATTGAATCTTTACATTCTCCTATATATGCTTATTGTTTATCTAAATTTTTAGACTTCTGTTCAATTGCATCGCCACATCCTGAGGAAAGTGAGGTTCTATTTCCACCATCTCCCAAAAGAAACATTCAATCTAAACAAAGTGAAAAAGACATAACTGAAATTATCAAAGATCGATTAGCTGATGAAAGATTAACTTTGAAAGCTCATCGAGATGTTCTTTCTAGATATAGAGCTACACTTCCATACGGACCTTAGATTTATAGGATAAACTTAAATAGTGCATTAAACTATAGCTAATAACTTCCCACATACTAAAAACACTTCCTAGTTTCTAAAGTACACAATGAAACACCTAGCGTGTAGTCACCTAGAGAGGCTAACATGAGTCAGTTCTAATGGGTGGCTGCCTCCTTTCACACCCCTCGAAACCATGCTAGCTCAGAAGCTAGGAGCCTTATAGATGGAAAAATTGGCTATGTAGGAATCGTTGTTGGTATCTACAAAATATAGTTTTGTATGTTCAAACAGGCAAAAAAGTTTATATTTTTATGATATATTTTATTACATTTTTAAGCACATAATAATGAATTTTTGCTTTTTTGTATTTTTATTGGTTATTTTTAAGATTGATTTGTTTTGAGCTGAGTATAAAGGCAGTAATTCCATTTTGGTAATCGATTCTTCAAAAATAATGTGATTAACTAGAGAACCATTTATTCTTCCTAGGCATATTGAACAAATATTTTTTTTATAAAAACCTTGATGCTCATCCTTGGTGGCAAGTCATTCATGTTCAACCTAGATGTGAGACATTATTTGAATACTTTATTATTACAAAGATCAAAGAACGTCATGTTGATGATTCATCCTTGGATGTGTATATATCAACATCTCAAAGAGAAATTATAATCATTGTACATGACAATAATAATAATGTACTTGATGAAGATGATAATATTCTACATGCTGACTCTACTAATGCTGAAGAAGAATTACTAGAAATCAATATTAGTCCATCAATCAATGATGTCATTTATGAGAACATAGATTTAACAATAGAAGAAATAATAGAAATCAATAAGGATAATGAAGATGAGACTATATTGATGTCTTACCAAAATGATGGTAATAATGAAAACATATAAGTAGATTAGATAGTAGATCTTACTACAGTTATCGATCATTAACTTGAATCATTTGAAGGGTATCAGACAATAGGTTCTCCTTTATTCAACTAAAATATAGGTGAATTCCACAATAGAGATGAAACCATGTTCTTTTAAATTAGAACATGAAGCTTGGGGCTATGCCTTGAATTTTGTATATATCTTTGTATTCGAGGATGAAATTTGTCTCATGTATGTATGCATATGTGTTTGTGTATATGTGTGTATTCATGTATGTTATATCTATACATATGATAGTATGCATATATATGTGTTTCAAGTGTATATATGTGTATGCATGTGTGATATGTGTATGCATGTGTGATATATGTATGCATATATTAGCATGCACACATGTATGTATGCATGTGCATTTGTGTGATATATGCAAGTGTGTTTATAATTGTTTATGCATGTATATGTATGTGTGCATGTAGGCATTTATGTGTGATGTGTATGTATCTACATGTGTGTTTTATATATATGTATGTGTATATACATGATGTGTATATATTTGTATATGTATTATAGTCCTCTTTGATTTTAATAGCTATATATAGAGCCATAACGTTGGGAGGAGAGACATCTATCTAGTATGTGGTGGGAGGACTAGATGCATTGTGTATATATACTCTTCAACCATAGGACAAACACATACAGATACAAAAGTACAAAAAACGTATAGTTGAAAATATCATACATGCATATATGTATATATATACATGTGTGTAGGGTTGGTTCTTGACCCTACAAGGACCCTCCTTCCTAACTTTTCTTACTTGTATCTCACTGCCACATCAGTAAGGTGTGTGTGTGTGTATATATATATATATATATATATATAAATAAATAAATAAATAAATAAATATATATATATATATATATATATATATATATATATATATATATATATATATATATATATATATATATATATATATATATATATATATATATATATATATATATATATATATGTGTGTGTGTGTGTGTGTGTGTGTATGTGTGTGTGTGCGCGCATGTGTAGGTGTGTATGTATGTATATATGTATGTATGTACGTATATATATATATATATATATATATATATATATATATATATATATATATATATATATATATATATATATATATATATATATATATATATATATATGTATATATATATATATACACATATATACATATATATATATATATATATATATATATATATATATATATATATATATATATATATATATATATATATATATATATATATATATATATATGTATATATGTATATATATATATATATATATATATATATATATATATATATATATATATATGAAAAAACTCTCAAGGCACATGAACATGGATACTTTTTGATGCAAGGACATGAGGAAATCCCAATGTGAGGTTTGTAATAGGTGTCAACACCATCTTTTCCAATAAGTAAAATATTATGAGAAATTTTAAAGAACTTGGAGAAGCTTGTAGAAGGTAGAAAAGTGCATTTCAAAGCGACGAAATTTGGTCCAGGCAACAGGTACAAGACCAGCTCTTGAGCTTATGGAAACTCAAATAGAGCTTATAGGCATGTGGTAAATGCTAAGAAATTCACCATGTACTTTGTAACATCAAGGAGAAGAAGTTGATACAAAATAGATAGGTTCGCAGGCCGACTAGCTCAAAAACTTACTATCTATGGAAGAGACATTGAACTACAAATGACCATAGCGGCTAGCGTGATCACAATTAGAAAAATGCCTTTGATGGGAGTGATACACACAGTGTTGGGTGTATACAATGCACAAAATTATAAGGAATAAGCAAAATATGCTATAGGAATGAATGAAACACTCAACAGTGGTACCTCCTATTTTGCAGGAATATGCAAACATTAACCCCGAGATACAAAATCTATAATTTGACCCAATGTCATAAACAAAATACTACAAACCTTTATAAGCCTAGACTAGAAAATAATACCTTTCGAATGAGCTATCTCGCATCACATTTGAAGCTTTGTAGAGAGAGCAGCCGTCTCTGCAAGATTACTATTGGTGAAGAACATGATGTAGAAATTGAAGGAGCAAGACAATGATGGTCACAAGCATATGTATATTGATTCCATGTATTGTACAAGTGATTTCAAGTACTTATATGGACTCTAGAAGTGCTCTAGAATTTCTACAAGTGGATTTTGAATTCAAATGAAGGTGGGAATGGTTGTTGGAGAGAATCAACTCACTTCCCTATAATCTAGGAAAAGTGAAGATCTAGTTTGATCTACTTTTAGGTGATTGATTGCTTGACTGAATGCAACTCAACCACCAAAAATTTGTGGGATTTGGGCTGTATCTTTTTACTTTTACATGTGTTAAGCTCAAGGCTTTTACAATGGTAAATGAAACATCAAAAATATCTCAAAAAAATAGAAAAAATGAGCATAAGTAAAAGAACTCTCCAATGGATATTCTTTTGCCATAATCCAAGCGATAATTTTTTATGTAGATTAAATCCACCTCAAGCACAGTGTAAGCTTGATGTTCCAATAGCTGCCCCTCAAGCTAAACTATGCTTGAGTATTCATTCTATGATAGGTTGAATACTTGCCATAGCTTTGAATCTACAAAGCTTTATTCCATCAAGTGCCTTCATAATCATATCTACTACTTGCCTTTTAGTAGGAACAAAAGAAATGCCAATCTCCTTTGCCATGAGCTTCTCTCTGATGAACTCGTAATGAACCTCTTTGTGTTTGGTTCTTGCATGGAAAATAGGGTTTACCGCTAGAAGCATGGAACTTACATTATCTCCAAATATGTGAGATTTGGAACTCACAAGTCCCAAATCTGTATACAATGCCTTTGACCATATCACCTCTTGAGTTGCTATGGTCAAGCCTCTGTACTCTGCTTCAGTTGAGGATGAAGCAATTGTTGGTTGCTTCTTGGAACTCCATGACACTAGCTTTTTGAACCTACAAATGCTAATTAACCAGAAGTACTTTTCCTATCATCCTTCGCTCCTGTCCAATCTTCATCTGATTAGATTTTGATTTCCAAATCTGAAGAGTAAGTATAGAATATACCTTCATTGATTGTACCTATGAGATACTTAAGTACTCTCTTAGCTCCATCCATGTGTGGTCTTCTTAGTGAGTGCATGAACTGACTAAGCACGCCCTTGTATGAGTAGCATATATCAAGTGATCTACCAAGCTTTGATACTCTTGAATATATTCAGTTTTCTCACCTTCATAAACACTAAGTTTATGATTCATCTCCAAAGTTGTACCTACAAGTTAAGTGTTCTCCATTTTGAACTTGAGGAGTAGATCATGAATGTATCTTCTCTGATTCAAATACATCCCTTCATTTGTGTATAGCACCTGCATACCTAGGAATTATGTGAGCTCACCTAAGTCACTGATTTTGAACTCCTCGTGCATGTGTCCCTTGATCCTTTGAATTCCATTTAGATCATCATCTATCTCAATAATATCATCTACATATACACATAGATAGATAACCTCATCGTGATCCCTTTTTATGAATAGAGAAGGATCTGAGTTGCTAGCTTTGAACCCTTGATCTTGAAGATATGTAACCGACATGTAATTCCAAGTTCTAGGAGCTTGGTTCAATCCATACAATCCTTTCTTAAGTCTGAAAACATAAGATGGATGATTAGGGTTTTAAAAACTTGGTGGTTGTGACATGTATACCTCTTCACTTATCCAATCATTTGGAAATGCATTTTTCACATCAAGTTAAAGGAGTCTCCAATTCCGTGCAGCAACTGCACGTATCAATGTTCTGATTGTAGTCATCGTGGCAATTGGTGAGAATGTTTCCTCATTGTCTATACCATTGTGAGCATCCTTTGAAAATTAATCTTTCCTTGTACCTGCAAACTGATCCATTTGAATTTAACTTTACATACCCATCTGCAACCAATTACCTTTTGATTTGGTGACATTGGAACCAAATCCCAAGTGTCCATCTCCTTCAAAGCATCTATTTCTTCTTTCATGGCCTTTTCCCAATTAGGGTTTCCCTTTGCCTCTTCATAGGTTGATGGTTCTTCTGAAATTGAATCTTTTGCCAAGTAGATTGAATGCTTTGTAACAAATGTGGAATCATATCCATACCTTTCTCCTTATTTCTTCTCTCTTCTTGATATTCTAGGTGCTTTTTTGGAGCATTCTCCAACCTTTTGCATCTTTGCTTTGCCTCTTGACTTCCATAGTTTGTAATTCTTTTCCTTTCCATCTTGGTCATATTTGTATCACTTCTTAGATCTTGGACCTGTGTATCATGCTTGCTTCCTAATTGATGAGAATCAAAATCAAGATCATATGGTAGAGTTACCTTTTGTTTGTCTTCATCATACAAAGACCTATGTTCTTCAAAGACAACATCTCTATTGGTAGTGAATTGCTTGGTTGAAGGATTATAGAACCGGTTACCCATCTGAGTTGAATCATATCCAATAAACACTACCTTTTTTGCCCTTTCATCTAGCTAACCTCTTATTTGTGATGGTACATGAACATATGCTAAACAACCAAAAACCTTGCAATTTCCAAGACTAGATTTTCTTCCATGCCATGCTTCATAAGGAGTCATACCTTGAGGTCATTTGGATGGTAGTCTATTGACAAGGTACACAATAGTTGAAATAGCCTCTGCCCATCGATAATGTGACAACTTCTTTTGTTCAAGCATTATTCTAGCTGATCCAACCAATGTCTTGTTTCTCCTCTCCACAATTCCATTCAGTTGAGGAGAGTACCTGGTAGTCACTTTCCTTTTGATACCTTTATCCTGCAAGCACTCATCAAACTCTTTGGAGAAGTATTCTCCCCCTCCATCAGATCTGAACTTCTTGAGTTATCTACTTGTATGATTTTCCACATGCGCTAGATACTTCTTAAAGCAATCAAACACTCCATTCTTACTCCTGATAAAGTAAAGAAAATTCCATCTACTATGGTCATCAATAAATGAGACATAATACGTTGATCCTGCCAATGGAGGTTCTTGACTTGGTCCCCATATATTTGTATGTACTAAGTCCAATAAGTTGTTGCCGATGTAGCCTTTGTGGTTGAATGGTTGCCTTTGTGCCTTCCCAATCTCACATGCATCACACCTGTTGATCATGTGTTGCTTTTATATGTTCGGCAATCCTAGAATACTTTGATCCCTGCATATATCCTTCAAGGTTCTTTCATTCACATGAGCAAGTCTCTTATACCAAACTTCAAGCTCACTTAGAGTTTGAGACCCAAAGTTGAATAGAGTTATGTTCCTGGTTTTTCCTACTCGAAAAGTAAAGAGTGTACCATGCTTCTCACCTCTGGCTATCTTCTTGAAGCGTTGACATGGATCTTCCACAAAAGCTCCATGTTGGGTGAGCCTAACTTGCAAGCCTTTTTCAACTATTTGGCCTACACTTATAAGGTTTTAGTGATAGTGGATACATAGAGAACCTTACTTAGAATGTTTTTTTGGCAATTGGAAGCTTTGTCATTACCAATCTTCTCCACATTGTGCTTTGTATCATCCCCTGTTTGCACTTCATGTCTATGCTTTGGACTTTCCAAGTCAGATAGAAGAGCAATGTTGCCTACAACATGATTGAAACATCTTGAATCTATGTAGAACAAATGATCATCTTCTTTACCTTCTTTGTGGATTAGGTTCATGAGAAGCAATGAGTCATCATGTGTTTGATCTTTTGATTAATTTTTGTAGTCCCTTGTAATATAGCCTCTATTGTTATTGTTGAAGTTGTGTCCACGCTTGCCTCTATTGCTGCCATATCCACCTCTTCCACTTTCATTCTGGGTCTTCCCATTGAACCAGCAACTCTTAGTGGTGTGGTTGGTTTTATTGCATATGTCACAAAGTTGAACATTTTGGCCTTCGGCTTTGTCTTGCTTTGGTCCTTTCTTCTTCCCTTTCCACTTGTTCTTGCTTGTGAAGTTGGCTTGGGAAGTCTCTTCTTCATCTTCTTCCTTCTTCTTGCCTTTCTGCTTGTTATCCTTCTTATCTACATATAGAGCACTAGTTGAATTACCATTATAGGAATAACCTTCTCTTATGCTATTGTTCGCCTCTTGATTGAAGAGTTGTCCATGAAAGATGTTGAAGTTTAGAGTTTGCAGATCCATGATGAGATCGTAAGCCGTGGTGAAACATTGACATCGCTTATCACTCTGAATGCCATTGAGAATTTGCCTCATGATAGCCTCTTCTTCCATCAGCTCTCCAATCAATGTTAACTGATCTGCAAACTCCTTGACCTCGGTAACAAACTCCGTGATTGTTTGTTTAGGTGTCTTCTTCATTTGGTTGAACTCATTCCAAAGATGATTCTTTCTTGCTTTGGTACTAGCAGAAATGAAAGTCTTCAGGGCAGCCCAAGTCTCTTGAGATGTCTTGCATCCTCTAATATGTGGTAATAGAAAGTCCGAGATAGATTTTAGTATGTACGACCTTGCTTGAGCATCCCTTGTGCACCAAAGTGTGAGCTTATGTGGCTCCTCTTGTGAAGGTCCTCCTTTGGATCTTGGAATAGGCATAGCTTCATCACCTACTACAATTCCATATCTTGATACAGCTGAAAGAACTTGGAGAAGCTTGTAGAAGGTAGAAAAGTGCATTTTGAAGCAACAAAGTTTGGTCCAACCAACCAGCACAAGACCAACCCTTGAGCTTAGGACGACTCAAATAGACCTTATAGGAATGAGATAATTGTAAATAAATTCATACGTACTTTGGAACATCAAGGAGAAGAAGTCGTTACAAAACAGATAGGTTTGCGGGTCGACTAGCTCAAAAACTTACTATCTATGGAAGAGACAATGAGCTTCAAAAGCCCATAGCGACCAACTTGATTAAAATTAGAAAAAATCCTCTTATGAAAGTGATACATATAGGGCTTAGTTTATATACTGCACAAAATTATAAGGAATAAGAAAAATATGCTATAGGAATGAATCAAACACTCAACGGTGGTACCTCCTATTTTTCAAGAATACATAGAGATTGACCCTCAGATAGAAAAACTGAGATTTCTCCCAATCTACTAAACCAAATGCATAAACTAGACTCTAATGTCTTTCCAATGACCATTTCTTATCAAATTTTGAGCTCTGTAGAGAGAGAACGGCCTCTGCAAGATTACTGTTGGCAAAGAAGATGATGTAGAAATTGAAGGAGCAAGACAATGATGGTCACAAGTGTATGCATATTGCTTCCATGTATTGTACAAGTGATTTCAAGTATTTATATAGACTCTTGAAGTGTTCAAAGAGTTCTACAAGTGTATTTTGAATTCAAATGAAGGTGGGAATGATTGTTGGAGGGAATCAATTCACTTCCCTATAATCTAGGAAAAGTGAAGATCTAGTTTGATCTACTTTTAGGTGATTGATTGCTTGATTGAATGCAACTCAACCACCATAAATTCGTGGGATTCAGGCTCTATCTTTCTACTTTTACATGTGTAAAGTGTGGGATTTAGATGTCTGTAGAAGCACGCGAACAACACAAGGAAGAATGTACAAACATAAGTAGCTCGTTAGGGCAACAGACATATATACAAGCCCGGTGAAAAAACCTCCTAAAGAGGAAAAAATTGTCCCAGCTATCCTAGTGTGTTTACAAACATCACTACCTATAGATAAGAACAAATTCCCCCTAAGAGTGATGCAGTGAACATGGAGTTGACACTCATGTATAAGGAAGTGCCAAGCTATGTGGAAATCACTCCACAAAAGGAAGTAAGCCTAAAGCTTTGGGGAAAGTTGTAAACTTCTCCCTAGATAGAGGCGTTTCGCAAGTAGGAATGCCTCTTTCCTATGCATAACCCTTTGCAACAAGCCGAGCCTTATACCTGTCAAGTGTATCATCACATTTATGCTTCAGCTTGTATACCCACTTAGTGCCAATGGCCTTCTTGCCAAGAGGCAGGTCACATAAAGAGGAAGTACCATTCCTCATTATAGCATCATACTCAGATTGCATTGCAGCCATCCAATTTTCTGAATTTTGTGCTTCATCAAACAAAACAGGCTCAGTCTCATCACAAAGACTAGATGCAGACATAGCATAGCAATTTGATGCAAAAGAGACACTATGAGATCCTGATCGAGTACAATATGATAGAGGTGCATCTAATTTGCTGTCACGCAAAGTGTAAACCAGCCATTTTGGCATAGTTTTTGCCTCCTCAATATCAGCTCTCTCATCAACAAGTGCATCATGTAAATCTGCATCATAAATGGAATGATCTGCATCATCACTTCAAAGGCTAAGACGTTGCCTCATTTGGACTTGCACTAGATTGTCCACCTATTAAAAGAGGCAGCAAAGTATCATACATGTCTTTGGAGCTAACAGATGTCTCCTTAGTACATGAAAGCAATTGTTGAATAGTATCTTCCATAAAAACATCACAGCTAACCAAAATGTGTTTACTCTGTGGATCATATAGACGATTACCTTTGCTTTCAGAGGTATACCCAACAAAAATACATTTTATTTCTTTATCATGCAAGTTTCTACGATGTTGTTGAGGCACTAATGCATATGCCAAACAACTAAACACACGCAGATAAGCAACAAATGGCTTGCGATCATGCCAAGCCTCATATGGAGTGGTAGAGTGTAGTGCTTTAGTGGGATACCTATTAAGTACATATGCTACACACATGACAGCCTCAAGTACTACGACATATGAGGGGCATAGCGAGGTTGTCCATATTGATGGTCATGCCTTGGTGTCGGTATGACCATTGAAAATGCTTGAAAAACCACGGATGCAATACTGTTGGTGTGAGCATCGGTATAGGTGTCGATAATTTACTAGAAATTATCGATGCTTATACCGACGCTTATATCGATGCTCATACCGATGCTTATATCGATGCAACATTTTAACCAGACCCGAGAGCAAAAATTTGACATTTGCTCGCATTTTGAACCAAAGTCTGCTACTATCAAGTTTGTGCGCATGAACTACATTCTGAGCATATTATGTTCGCACATCTCTCTCTTTCTTTCTCTCTCTCTCTCTCTACACACACACACCTCTCTATTTCTCTAGATCTGAAATTTTGGTAAGTATCACACATAATGTAGCACCCTTTCTCTTTCTTTGTGTTTTCCCTTTTCTATTTTCTCTTCTCTTTAGTTTTGTAGGATCTTTTTGGCATGAGTTCTTTGGCATTCGATGAAGGACAATAGTAAGTGGACTTTGACAACACTGCTCCAAACAATTACATTGAGGTAAGTGATTGTTTTGTTTTTTATTGAAATAGAATGAGATAGACAGAGAGAGAGAGATGAAAGAAAGAGAGAGATCTAGAGAAACATAAAGAGCGAGAGAGAGAGATATGAAATAGAAAGAGAATGAGATAGAGAGATAGATGCATACATACATACACACACATATGCATACACATACTCACATATATATTACATACACACATGCATATTACACACACACTCACATACATATTACATACACACATGCATATACATACACATACATATTACATACTCACATGCATATGCATACACACATATACATACATACATGCATATTACATACCTACATGCATATTACATACACACATGCATATTACATACACACATGCATATACATACACATACATAATACATACTCACATGCATATGCATACACACATATACATACATACATGCATATTGCATTCACACATGCATATACATACACACACATATGCAGACTCATACTCACATACATACATGTACACACACACATATACATACATACTCACATACATACATACATGTACACACACATATATACATACATGTACACACATATACATACTCATACTCACATGCATACATGTACACACACATGTATACATACACACATGCATGTGCATACATACATACACACATATTTGCATGTACACACACATACATACATACATACGCACATATACATACACACTCACACATGTATACACACATATGTGCATACACACATGCATATGCATACATACATACACACACATATGCATGTACACACACATAAACATACATACACACATGCATATCACCTATAGATGCACATATATATACACACTCACATATGTATACACACATATGCATACATGCACATACACATATACACACATCACATATACATACACACATACACACATATACATGTTTTAGGGTTAGGGTTTTAGGATTATGGTTTTTGACTTTTATACATATTCACACATCTCTCTCTCTCTCTCTCTCTCTCTCTCTCTCCCTCTCTCTCTCTCTCTCTCTCTCTCTCTCTCTCTCTCTCCCCCCCTGCACACACATCCCTTTCTCTCTCTCTCTCTCGCATCTTGGTAAGTGATGTGCTCTTTCTCTATGTCTTCTCTTTTTTAATTTCACTTTTCTTTTGTTTTGCAGGAGCTTTTTGGCATGGATTCTTTGGAATTTGACAAGAGACGACGTCGATTGGGCTCCGAGGAGAGCAATCAAAAGACTTACATCACTACAACAGATCGGTCGTATACCAAGGATTCTACGGAGGAACATGAACAGGTGCGATTTTGCCCCGACGTCAATGTAAGGGTCAGTGTAGACGTCGAAACCAAAGCACTGGTATAAGCATCGGTATGAGCATCGGTATAAGCGTCGGTATGTGCATCGGTGTCGTCGAGATTTTCTCTCCTCTCTCACTTGTGAAGGCCTACAAAAAACATATTTGGTGAAGGTAGCCGGAATTCCCCGAGAAGTCGAGGATACATCAAGGATGTCAAAGGAAGCTCACATACAAAGTTTCAAAGAAATCAAGAAAGTCCATGGTAGCGGTCAAAGCTGGTCAAAGTTGGGAAATTAGGGCAAAAATTTCATTGTCACCAAATTAGATGAAAATGCATATACTTGTAAAGATTGTCAAAGGCAGTCTATAGCCCAAATTTCAGCAGAAAATGGATTTTGTAGCACATTGATATGCTTTGTTCATTTTGTAAAAATGTAATTTTTCTAGTTTGACCCTACAAATTCTTGTATAGAAATTTATGTTAGCCATATGGTTTGGCATGTATAAAGATCATATGTGGCTACATATTAGTACAAACTTTTAAGGCTATCAGAGCTTCCTAGTCACCTTAATGCCACCTTGCAAGCTTCCAAATGTACTCAAACTTGTACAAGGGAGATTCAGATGGGAGTTTCTTCTGCATATTCCTGAAGGAGATCTTTGGAAACATAGTCCTACAAAGTTTCAGCTTCATCAAAGCCTATTTGGAGGGTCAAAGAGTACAAAGTCGAGTTTTCAGGATCACCGCAGTTTTCTAGTTTAAGCAAATTGAAGGGTTGAAGGGCCACCACATGGCGAAAGCTGATTGAGCCATGTTGTATGATCAAGATGAGCTCATATTCAAGGGTGGAGATGCACTTATGCTTAAAGCAAGGAGGATCCATGATTTTTTCCATAAAAGAAGATTTTTTTTTATAATCAAAGATCAATAATGCAGCTTTTCTCCAAAAATAGTGGCTTATCTTATCGAAACTGATGTCAGCACTGATCCGACGATTCAGATCATCCCCCGATCCAATGGTGGAGAATGAAGGCGCCTAAATTTCACTCCTTTACAATAGATTTGATAGAAAGACCAATTCCAAGCCATTGATTTGATTAATCAAATGGTTGTAATACAAAAGTAGTGATCCTAGAGTTGAGAGTTGATTTCTCTAGATCCAAGGGCCCAAATTCATTCAAAAAACTATATAAACCCCCCTCCAAACTCCTAGAGCATCATTGTTAGGCATCCATAGGGCTCATGCTGGCTTACGGTCTCCTTGAGACGATCACCCTTGGTTGAGCGAGTGAGGATCCAAGGTGGGCTAGTATGAGTATAGTACCTAGTTTCAAATTTAAGTTAGAACTCCAATCTAGGATAGGCTCTTGAAATCAGCATCTCTATCTTAACTCGCCCTCGGTGGAGCGTGTGAGTGAGTTAGAGCTGGTTTTAATGAGTCTTAGACTTCTTTAGTTACACGTTACGAGCCTAGACATACATAGGGTCAGTGAAGTGGAACTCACCTTCTTACGTGTGACATTCGGTTAAACTGTCATGGTTTGAGGGTCGGAACCACCTTTGATCAGTAGACTGCTTAGCTTGACGTACCACGATGCTCTTCTACATGTATCTTAATTCAAATCCTTTTAATTCATGTCACTTTTCAGTTGTCTCTTGTCTCCTCTCTCAGTCTCTTAAGTATTTTTACATGTCTTCTATTTCTTCTATGTGTGAGAAGGCTCCGCATATATATGTGTTTCTTTGATCATAATTCGTTTGCATGCATATAATCCATACATACCCATACATATTGATTAGTTTCTGAAAGTATATAAGAAGCTCCAATATTGGACCATTCTTCCTTTCGAAACTGGTTTATGGGTAAGGATTCCATCTATTCACGTCATGCATACATATCATCCAAAGAAGACTATGCATATGAATTAGAATTAGGAAGTGTTTAAGAAGCTCCTTCAATGGACCATTCTTCCTTCCAAATTTGATTCGTGTGTATGGTTCTCTTTCATTCTTATCATTCATGTTCATAAATCTAACTTGCACTCCTACTTTCCCATTCCCATAATCATTTCAACATCTCTCTCTTCTCCATACTCAACATTAATTTCACTTTCATGTCCTTAAACCATCCAACATTCATTAGCTTCATACACCCTGTGTGTGCCACGACCGGACCCGATCCACCCGGATTGCGATCACCTCCAGATTTGAACCTGACGTGAAACGCTTCGTGGCATTTGCTTCTGATCTTGTTGAGAGGTTGTGATCCATATACTTTGTTTCATATTTCATCCTCATCATATCATCATCATCAGTCTTGACTGTTGCACTGGATTTCTCACAGTATCGTGCACATCTTCGTCGTGAAGTAAACACATTTGTGAGAGATCTAGAGCATCGTGCATCACTTGCTTATTCACATAAGATGGAGGAAGGATTCAAATCCCTTATTGTTGAGAAACAAGGCCAAAGAATAGTCTCTTCTATGTTGAGAGAGAAGGGAAAATTCAATGGCATCAACATCACAAGCTACTTAGATTTGTTTGAAGAGCAAGCTATGGTTTTTGGTCTTCCCGAAGATCTTTTGATATCATTCTTTGAACGAATTGTTGATAGCTCTATCATAAACCATGTCACTCAATATGATAGTCTTCCTTGGAGTGATTTTAGAAAGGAGATGCTCAAAGAATTCTATCTTGAAGATTATAGCCAACATAATCGAGATGGATTCTTACGATGGGTCAATTCCCCATCGTAAGAATTAGAGTATATTACTCACTTACAAAATGAGTATATTAGACGCTATGAGCAACTTCCTCATGAGGATAAGATAAATTTGGAACCTGATCTTGTGATCAATTTTCTTAAGCTTCTTCATCCTCAAACTCGTAGGGAAGTTGAACGGCGATTAGAAGAGCTAGATAAGCGCTATGGACTTACTGACAATTGGCAAAAAGTGTGTAAAATAGTAGAGGCTGTAGCCCATAGACATCAAAGACAATCCATGCTTTATGAGCAATCTAGTCTTCCTCAAGCTAGCCTTCCACAAACTAAGGAGCAAGTTAGAGAACAATCCCATGCTATGCTTTTTGACTCTAGTCCTATTCCTCAAATGATGGAGCCTACTCAAGGTTTTAAAGTAGAGCCAAATAAAAGTGTAGTTGAACAATCTCAAGTGGAAATTCTCACTAAGCAAATGGAAAGTCTTATTGCTACACAAGCCAATTTGGCCAAGACTATAGATGCTTTACAATCTAATTACACCAAAACTTTCCAAAATCAAATGAACGCAATGACTTTTCAAGAGCCTAATCAACATGTTATAGCTACCAATCAAAATCCACAAGTAGCTCCTACTCAAGCATATCAAGTTCCTCCAATGCATAATCCTTCAATGCAAAATCCTCATCCTTATGTGCAAAATCCTGAAATGTAGCAAAACATGTATCCTCAAGCTTCACAAATAGCTTTTCAAGATCCTCAAAATCAAAATTTTCAAAATCATCAACCGTATAATATGGAAGCTCCTCTTGCACCTCAAGTACCACATGTTGCTCCCCAAGCTCCTCAAGAATGGGAAACTACGTTTTATTCAAGATCTCCAACCTGTCAATAAAGTCACCATAAGGAATGTAGGAACAGGACCCATTCTAGATGAGTTTGCTGAATCATTTTCAGGACATTCTATCTATTCAATGGGTGATTTATATTCGGGATATGACCAATTCCAATTAGCAATTGATAGTCGTGACATAACCACAATGAAATCTCCTTTAGGCTTAGTGTGAATGCATACTTTACCTCAAGGAGCGACTAATTATGTGGCTCATATGATGAGTGCTATGAATATGGTCTTACATGACTTTATCCCTCATATAACTATGCCATTCATTGATGATATTCCAATTAAAGGGAGTGAGGAATGTGTAAAGGACATTACTTTAGATTCATCGGGATGTCGTAAATTTGTTCTTGACCATATCTCTGATTGTGAAAGAATATTTCAACGATTTGAAGAGGTAGGTCTCACATTTTCCGTAGAGAAATCTGTTTTTGGTATCAACGAGGTACTTATTGTTGGACATTTATGTGGCCATTATGGTCGAAAGCCATACCCACAAAAAGTTGATGCCATTAGCAAAATTTCTGAAACATGTAACAACGTGAGTGAGGTACGTAGATTTCTTGGTGCTTGCATCTTTTATGTTATTTGGATTCCACACTTTGCTCATGTTGTTGATTGTCTTTATGACTTGTTGAGGAAGAAACAAAAATTTATTTGGACTGACAAACACACTCAAGCTATGCGTAAATTGAAGAAATTATTGCTTGAAGCTCCCATCCTTAAGCGTGTAGACTATTCTTCTAACAAACCTATTATATTGACTGTTGATACTAGTCCTATTGGTATAGGTTGGGTTATAAGTCAAGGTGATAGTGAAGGGAATAGATATGCAATTAGGTTTGGTGCCAAAATTTTACATGAAACACAACGAAAATATCCACAGATCAAACGAGAACTATGGGGTATGGTAACAGCTTTGAAAACAGACAAAGAATATTTCATTGGTGCAAATGTCAAAGTTTAGACC
The DNA here is from genome assembly GCA_020310875.1 of Ceratopteris richardii. Lineage (NCBI taxonomy): Eukaryota > Viridiplantae > Streptophyta > Polypodiopsida > Polypodiales > Pteridaceae > Ceratopteris > Ceratopteris richardii. The sequence goes on along the minus strand of CM035416.1, from coordinate 90,965,948 downwards.
GATTGTTTGCCTCTCATTGGAATGATAGCCAATTGTTCATCTCCTGATATAGCCATGCTTAGATGGATCTCATATATTAAGTTCATAAATCTTGAGTTAGTTCATATTTCAGGTAAGTCAAATTCAGTTGCTGATATGTTATCAAGAGCTAGATTTGATGATCTTGAAAGTGATCTAATAAGAATGCGAACTTAATTGACTATGTTCCACATATATATGAGTATGAGCAATTTCATGAGTCTGAGTACGAAAATGAATGGAGAGACATAGGAAAGTATCTGAGTACACTACAACCATTACCTAACTGGACTACGAATAGATTCCGTAACATTAGGAAACGAGCTTATAACTTTTTCCTATGTAATGGTTATCTTTGGAGACATGCTAAGGGTAAGGCTAAGAATCCACAACGACCTAGGAAAACGAGGTCTTCAATTGCAAGTAATGAAGGAAATGCATGAGACATTATGGGCACTCATAAAGGATTTTTTGGAACATATGAAAAAATTAGAAGTACCTATTATTGGCCTAGGATGTATGTTGACATTAGTAGCTATGTTTCTACATGTTCTACTTGTCAACTTCATTCATCAGTCAAACATAGAGATCCGTTGCATCCTACTTATCCACCTTGTATTCACTACAAGTGGGTAGTAGATCTTGTAACTATGCCTAAAGGTATTGACAAAATGCGTTACATTGTACTTGCAAGAGAAGATTTAACTAATCATGTAGAGGGATGTGCACTACGATCTAAGACCACTTACAATGTTTGCAAATCCTTGCTTGAAGATGTCATAAGTCGCTTTGGGTACATAGAGAAAGTAGTTGCTGATCGTGGAGAGTTAAATGCGAGAGAAGCTAAAGAGTTCTTTGATCATCACGGTATTCGTTTGTCTCTTACTACTGCATATAATCCAGAGGCCAATGGTAAAATAGAGAGAGGGCATCCACCTATTGTGAAAGCCATATCTAAAGCATGTAACGGTGACATCAAACAATGGCCTAGATTCTTACCTTTTGCACTTTGGGCAGATAGAATAACATGCACACGTACTATTGGATATGTGCCCCCTGAACTCATGTACTGTCAAAAACCATTGTTTCCAATTCAGTCTCATATTTCTGCATGGTCAAATTTGCATTGGTTTGAAAACATGTCTACTGATGATTTGCGCATTAAACAGTTAGAACAAGGTAAATTAAGACTTGATGATGCCGTTGAAAAATTAAGAGAATCTAGAATGAAGAACAAGCATTATTTTGATAAAACTCATCGATTGCGTCCCAAGCCAATTGAAGTAGGAGATTGGTTGCTCATTTATGATAGTACATTTGACTCTCAATATGATGCACGCAAAAAGCTCACTCAACGGTGGTTTGAGCCATACATTGTATCAAAAGTCAACAACAATGGTACGTATGCTCTTTGTGAATTAAATGGTGTTGCACTAAAAACTTTGATTGCAGGTAAAAGGATAAAGCTATTCAAGAAACGTGATAATGACGAGTACATTTTGGATGAGGACATTGAAGAAGATGACAACAATGAGGCCGATTCATAAACAGGAGTATCCATGTTATAAAAATAATAAAAAAAGGAATTTAAAAAGAAAAAGTATAAAAATATCATTAATTTTTCAAGTTCATGTTGCTTTGTTTTTTTTCAAGTTCATTCTATTTTTTTTCCATGCTTGTTTCATGCATGTTTGTTTTCAGTCTTTCCATTGCATTGCATATCCACATCACTTGAGTCAAAAAAAAAAGGGCAAATGATGATTTCTCTACTTGTGTAAAATTGTATCTTAAGTAGTAACTTATCTACTAAGAAATCGGTTATAATCTAGGATTGTGGAAAGATAGGGCATGTAGATTTGGAGGTTTATTCTGGTGACATGACTTTCATATATAAACATGCATATGTATCCTGTATCGAAAGCATAATTGTTGAAATCCTAGCTCCTGCTATTGCATGTTTCTACATCTTTAGTCCACCTCACAGTACTTGTATCGGAGTTTAAACAACTGTTCTCCATGATCAAAAATGGTTGTACCTTGTATCAGGGTTTAATTTTTCCCCGTCATCAAAAAAAAAAAAGTTGCTACATGTTACCAAGAAGTTTACACTTTCTTCCATCCCAAAAAAAGTGATCGTAACCATAAAGTTGCCGAATCATCATCATCATCATCAAAAAAAAAAAAAGCAAGCCAACAGAGGATAAAGAGGCATAGTAGAATAAATCACGGGCTATATAGGCAGATTTATGCATTAGTGGAGTTTAGTTAGATTTCCTTGCATGTTATTAGAGAAAGAGCATATTCATATTTATGTAGGAAAGGAGTTGATCTAAAATAAGCTAAAGATGAAAGATGTCTCTTGAAAATCCTAAATCTTCGTTTATAATCATATTTAAGGTAGATTGCTTTATGAAAAAGGTACAAAATTTTCTTCAAGATGAGAGGAACTGATGCTTAAGACGACTCAATACATCCACTTCCACTTCATATTGATGCTTGTTTTTTTTCTTTCTTGTTGCCAATGTTGCTTGTTCATTTGCATATATGTTGCCTATTTGTACATGCATATTCATGTTGCCTGTTTCAATTCTTTCTTTCATTCAAATTTTGCTTCATGTCACATTACCTACTTATTCATGCATATAATTAATTTTCCTTCCATGTTTCTTATGTTGCCTATAAAAGAATTTGACGCCTAGAACATTTTGTTTTTCACAGATGCTAGAGTGGCGCTTCCGGAGGAATCGCAAGTTTAGTGGGCGTGAATGTCGTCGAGATTTTCTCTCCTCTCTCACTTGTGAAGGCCTACAAAAAACATATTTGGTGAAGGTAGCCGGAATTCCTCGAGAAGTCTAGGATACATCAAGGATGTCAAAGGAAGCTCACATACAAAGTTTCAAAGAAATCAAGAAGTCCATGGTAGCGGTCAAAGCTGGTCAAAGTTGGGAAATTAGGGCAAAAATTTCATTGCCACCAAATTAGATGAAAATTCATATACTTGAAAAGATTGTCAAAGGCAATCTATAGCCCAAATTTTAGAAGAAAATGGTTTTTGTAGCACATTGATATGCTATGTTCATTTTGTAAAAATATAATTTTTCTAGTTTGATCCTACAAATTCTTGTATAGAAATTTATGTTAGCCATATGGTTTGGCATGTATAAAGATCATATGTGGCTACATATTTGTACAAATTTTCAAGGCTATCAGAGCTTCCTAGTCACCTTAATGCCACCTTGCAAGCTTCCAAATGTAGTCAAACTTGTACAAGGGAGATTCAGATGGGAGTTTTTTCTGCATATTCCTGAAGGAGATCTTTGGAAACATAGTCCTAAAAAGTTTCATCTTCATCAAAGCCTATTTGGAGGGTCAAAGAGTACAAAGTCGAGTTTTCAGGATCACCGCAGTTTTCTAGTTTAAGCAAATTGAAGGGTTGAAGGGCCACCACATGGCGAAAGCTGATTGAGCCATGTTGTACGATCAAGATGAGCTCATAATCAAGGGTGGAGATGCACTTATGCTTAAAGCAAGGAGGATCCACGAGTTTTTCCATAAAAGAAGATTTTTCTGACAATCAAAGATCAATATGCAGCTTTTCTCCAAAAATAGTGGCTTATCTTATCCAAACTGATGTCAACACTGATCCGACACTCTAGATCATCCTTAAACCCAATGGTGGAGAATGAAGGCGCCTAAATTTCACTCCTTTACACTAGATTTGATAGAAAAGAACAATTCCAAGCCATTGATTTGATTAATCAAATGGTTGTAATCGAAAGTAGTGATCCTAGAGTTGAGAGTTGATTTCTCTAGATCCAAGGGCCCAAATTCATTCAAAAAACTATATAAACCCCCCTACAAACTCCTAGAGCATCATTGTTAGGCATCCATAATGCTCATGCTAGCTTATGGTTTCCTTGAGACGATCACCCTCGGTTGAGCGAGTGAGGATCCAAGGTGGGCTAGTATGAGTATAGTACCTAGTTTCAAATTTAAGTTAGAACTCCAATCTAGGATAGGCTCTTGAAATCAGCATCTCTATCTTAACTCACCCTCGGTGGAGCGTGTGAGTGAGTTAGAGCTGGTTTTAATGAGTCTTAGACTTCTTTAGTTAGACGTTACGAGCCTAGACATACATAGGGTCACTGAAGTGGAACTCACCTTCTTACGTGTGACATTCGGTTGAACTCTCATGGTTTGAGGGTCGGAACCACCTTTGATTAGTAGACTACCTAGCTTGACGTACTATTTTTACATGTCTTCTTTTTCTTCTATGTGTGAGAAGGCTCCGCAGTATTGCGTTGAACCAATGAGGATGTTTCTTTGATCATAATTCACTTGCATGCATATAATCCATACATACCCATACATATTGATTAGTTTCTGAAAGTGTATAAGAAGCTCCAGTATTGGACCATTCTTCCTTTCGAAACTGGTTTATGTGTAAGGATTCCATCTATTCACGTCATGCATACATATCATCCAAAGAAGACTATGCATATGAATTAGGATTAGGAAGTGTTTAAGAAGCTCCTTCAATGGACCATTCTTCCTTCCAAATTTGATTCGTGTGTATGGTTCTCTTTCATTCTTATCATTCATGTTCATAAATCTAACTTGCACTCCTACTTTCCCATTCCCATAATCATTTCAACATCTCTCTCTTCTCCATACTCAACATTAATTTCACTTTCCAACATTCATTAGCTTCATACACCCTGTGTGTGCCACGACCGGACCCGATCCACCCGGATTGCGATCACCTCCACATCGGTATAAGTGTCGATATCAGCGACGGTATAAGCGACGGTATAAGCGATGGTATAAGCCATGGTATACCCCTAGGCAAAATAGTCCGTATAAGCATCGGTATGTGGCTGGGGATACCGACGCTTATACCGTCGCCTATACCGACGACCATATCTACAAAATTTCTTTTGGGCAGAGTGTGTTGTCTCTTGCTACAATAACATTTGCATGCTATTGTGTAGCAAAAGACAATACATTTTGTGCAAGAGAAACCCAACTACATGTGAGATGTATGATAGGCAACAAGAACATGATTTGATAAAGCAAAACATACTCTCAAATACAAAAGACATGAGTGAAATGAATCATGAACCATGTACAAAGAAATGAGACACATTGACATGATATTTATAAACAACAACTAGAACACATGTATATGTGTGTATACATAATACATATACACATACACATGTATATACATAGGCATAAACACATATACATGTGTTCTAGTTGTTCTTTATAAATATCATGTCAATGTGTCTCATTTCTTTGTACATGGTTCATGATTCATTTCACTCATGTCTTTTGTATTTGACAATATGTTTTGCTTTATCAAATCATATTTTTGTTGCCTGTCATACATGTCACATGTACTCGGGTTTTTCTTGGGCAGAGTGTATTGTCTTTTGCTACACAACAGCATGGGAATGTTGCTATAGCAAGAGATAACACACTCTGCCGAAATAAAAAATTTGCAGATATGGTCATCCATATAGGCGACGGTATAAGCGTCTGTATCCTGAGGCACATACGGATGCTTATATTGACTATTTTGTCAAGAGGCATACCATGGCTTATACCGATGCTTATACTATCGCTTATACCGTTGCTTATATTGACTCTTATACTAACACTTATATTGATGATTATATCGGCACTTATACCGACGCTTATATCGATGCTTACACAGATGCTTATATTGGTGCTTTGGTTCTGATGCCTACACTGACCCTTACACTGACATCGGGGAAAAATCACGCCCATTCATTTTCCTCCATAGAAGCCTCGATATATGCCTGATATGTTGTAGTGAAGCCAGAACAGAAACTATGTGGTAAAGCGTGACTCTTGACCATACACCTCGACATCTCCATGAGTGATCTGTTCTTTCGTTCAACAACTCCATTTTGTTGAGGTGTAAATGGCACTGTACACTGGTGTTTTATCCCACGTTTAGCTAGAAATGCATTAAAATCAGAAAACATATATTCCCCCCCTTGATCAAAACGGAGGGTTCCCATTTTACATGCTGATAGATTTTCAGCTAAAACCAAAAACTATTTGAAGCACATGAACACTTCAGACTTTGCCTTCAGTAGATATACCCATTCATGTCTGGGAAAATCATCAATGAAAGTCACAAAGTAAAGATAATTTCCAAAAGAAGGTATCTACATAGGACCACAGACATCACTATGTACAAGCTGCAATTTTTGAGTAGCCCAAACTGAACCATCTTTTTGAAAGGAGGAATGCTGCATTTTGCCAAAAATACAGCATTCACAAACATGTTTTTGAGGTGCCTCAAGATTGGGCAAAGAGGACACCATTTCAGATTTTTGCAAGCGTAGCAATCTAGTAAAATTCAGATGACCAAAGTGTGCATGCCAAAGCTTTGCATCTCAAATAGCCTAAGAATCATGTATTGCACATGCCAAATCATTTACAGATCTTTCATATTCTATGAGCTTATACATCCCATGACATAAAAGCCAAAAGCAAAAATCACGTTGCCATTTGACAGATCATGAATTATACATCTGTCATCAACCGTCTGCACAAGTGAGCTATCTTGTATAATCTCATCAGCAAGAATCAACTGTTCCTTCAAGTCTTTGATCTTTGTTAGAAAACTATCCACCTTCATTCATGTGCTCACTCTCCAACTGTTTTCGGAGGTAAGCGATACGAGCCTCATAGCTTAGTACAATGTGGTAAGTGTATCCCAAGCCATCCTTAGATTTCCTAGAAGAGCGAATGTGACAAATAATGGCACATTTGACAGACAAAGCTATCACTCAATGTGCCTAGGCATCTCTGCCATCCGAACGAATTTGCTCTGCAAGAGGTGCAGCAGAAACTGAAGCACAAAGAGGAATATGTAGAATATCATCATCTTCGACACCTTCTGCATCAGCTTCAGTACCTCCAATGGTAATAGTTGGAGGTGTGATAGGATGTTTTTCTACACCCTGCACAATGTTCCAGAGTCCTTTTGCAACCAATACATGTCACATCATATAAGCCGACAACGGGTAGCTGGTACCATCCAACTTATCCTCAACAACCAACATACGAAGTACATCACTGCTTTCATCCATGGCTAGTGACTAAAATACCTTGATTTAGAAAATTGATTGTATCTCAAAAAGTTGAACAAAACTGCTGAGACGAATTTGTGCTAAACCTCTAGCAGACTTCAAGACTTATATTGGCAAACCAAAACTCGTATATACCTTTGGCACAAAAAGACAAAATAGCCTACACAAGCACTATGATAGTGCATTCAGAGGTTGAAACGAGCTCAGATCATGTTGAGTATGCTCAGCAAAATTGGTGTGATTCTGAGACTGCAACCAAAGAGCTGTTGATGATGCCCTAGATGAAGTGACAACATGCTCAATTGTTGGAGTTAGACATCTACGGAAGCACGCGAACAACACAAGGAAGAAGAAGAAGCTTGGAGCTCAACACACAATACCGAATGTATTACCACTAGAATGTACAAAGATAAGTATCCCGTTAGGGCAATAGGCATATATACAAGCCAGGGAAAAAACCTCCTAAAGAGGGAAAAAAGTGCCCCGACGGTCCTAGTGTGTTCACACACATCACTACATAAATAGATCAACATGAAGCTCAAGGCTTTTACAACGGTAAATGAACCATCAAAAATCTCTCAAAAAAATACAATAAATAAGCATAGGTAAAAGAACTCTCCAATGCATATTCTTTTGTCGTAATGCAAGCAATAGTTCTTTTTGTAGATCAAATCCACCTCAAGCAAAGTGTAAGCTTGATGTTCCAACAAAACGGACTAGAAATTTGGTTGGCAGGGGCTCTAGAGCATGCTTTTTGCAAGGAAAGTTTATTTTCATGGATCTAGATGGACCAGAGTATGTTTTTGGACTCAGTATGATTGGAATGATGAAATTCAAAAAACTTCATTTTTTTTGGGGAAGCATAGTTACAAATTTAATTATGTGGCACTCTACTTTTGAAGGCATTTTTAAAATATTCATTTTTCAAAAAGAAATTAAAAAATAGCTTAAAAAGTCACTTCTTATATATATATATATATATATATATATATATATATATATATATATATATATATATATATATATATATATATATATATATATATATATATATATATATATATATATATATATATATATATATATATTAAAAAATCGATTCTTTCAAGTAAATAAACATTGAAAGTAAGACCTTAAAGAAAATTATTTTTTTATTCCAATATATGCTCAAGTTTGATGATGTGGAAAGTAGATTTGCTTCATCTCTCTCTAAATGAAGAGAGAAAGGATCCTAGTAAGCCTAACAAAAAGCACACTCTAGCCTACTAAAAAGTGCCCTATTAAATGAACTTTTTCCACTTAAACAACCACAAAATGATAAATAGGGATCCTTACAAGGCCCATGCAAGGTTCATTTTCTTCCCTAATGAGACCAATGCATTTTCTTTTCTTTAGAGCATAAGCACCTTCACTTAGGTCTACTCTTGAGACTTCTATCCTACACTTGAATGACCAAATGATATCTGATCCCAAATCCATTTGAATGTGATGGACCTTGAGGTCAAAAAACATAATCTATAACCATTCTTATGTGGCATAGCCTCCATCATGGAGTCTTGAACAATACCATAGCTAATATAATATGTGGGGCCTCTCACTATTGTAAGCATTGCCTATGGGGTAGAGAGGACCTTGGTCATATTTTCTTCTCGTGCCCAAAAAGCTACCTCATCTCCCAATGTCACTACAACGTATGAGGGGCATATTGATGGTCATCCCTCAATGTTGATACAACCATTGAAAATGTTTGGAGAAAATAGGGAGGCCATAACAAGGGTCATTTGATCATCGGTACAACCATATAAAATAAATGGTCGGTATATGCATCAGATATACTATGCACTGGTACATGCATAGGTATGAGCCTTGAGAATTACCTTGAAATACCGGCACTCATACCAACAATGTGTTTTAACTGGACCGGAGAGTGAAAACTTGACATTTGCTCGTGTTTTGAACTCAATTCTACTACTATTGCATTTGCGCACGAACTGCATTATGAGCATAGAAACCGCAACACGAATAGGAATATGCAGGGACATTTTTCAACACCCTACACAATCTTCCACAATCCTTTTGCAACCAATACATTTCGCATCATATAAACCCACAACAAGTAGTTGGTACCATCCAACTTATCCTCAATAGCCAACATACGAAATACATCACTACTTTCAGCCATGGCCGGTGACTAAAATACCTTGATGTGGAAAATTGATTGTATCTCATAAAGTTGAACAGAACTGCCTAGACAAATTCTGTTAAACCTGTAGTAGACTTTGAGATGCTTATATTGGCAAACTAAAACTGGTATATACCTTTGGCACAAAAGGATGAAATAGCCTGCATAAGCACTGTGATAGTGCATTTCGAAGGTCGAAACAAGCTCAGATCACGATTTTGGCACCACAAAGAGAAGCTTCCTTTATCTCCAAAACATGCTCAGTATGCTCACCAAAATTCATGCGATTTTCAGACTACAGTCGAAGAGGTGTCGACGATGCCCTAGATGAAGCGATGACGAACTCTGATACAAATTGTTGGAGTTAGACATCTGCAAAAGCACACAAACAACACAAGGAAGAAGAAGAAGCTTCGAGCTCAACACACAATACTAAATGTATTACCACTAGAATGTACAAAGATAAGTAGCCTGTGAGGGCAATAGGCATATATACAAGCTGGGGGAAAAAAACCTCCTAAAGAGGGAGAAAAGTGCCCCCACGGTCCTAGTGTGTTCACACACATCACTACCTAAATATATCACCATAAAGCTCAAGGCTTTTACAATACTAAACGAACCATCAAAAATCTCTCAAAAAAATACAATAAATGAGCATAGATAAAAGAACTCTCCAATGGATATTCTTTTATCGTAATCCAAGCGATAGTTTTTTATGTAGATCAAATCCACCTCAAGCATAGTGTAAGCTTGATGTTCCAACAAAATGGACTAGAAATTTGGTTGGCAGGGACTCTAGAGCATGATTTTTGCAGGGGGAAATTTTATTTTCATGGATCTAGATAGACGAGAGTATGTTTTTCCACTGAGTATGATTGGAATGATGAAATTCAAAAAACGTCACTTTTTTGGGGAAGCATAATTAGGGATTTAATTATGTGGCACTCTAGTTTTGAAGGCATTTGGAGAATATTACTTTTCAAAAAGTGTTCGGGGATTCTTGTATAAAAAGGCATTTGAGTGTTTGTAGGAGAAAAGGGAAAGATAAGAAGAAAGATACACACTAGAAGCCCCTGTTGATTGATTATAAGAAGAAAAATACAATGGTAATGCACAATACAATCCAATGCTTCTGAGCAAAATCCCACAGAGTGCACAATCACAAAATACAAAATACCCAAGGGTCTTGTTGTTGCCGGCCTTCTCTGCACCAGACCTCCACCTTCTCCAAGCTTGCACTTGTGCACACTTTGCACCAAGCTTCCAATAAGGGGGAGGGATGGACACCTTCTATCAACACGTGCACAGCTTCAATGGGACCTTGGGATCTTTGGTTGTAATATTAGCACACCTCTACACACTTCTTAGTCACTCTTCATGCACACCTTGCACTTCACTTCTCTCCGTCACATACTATGTGTCTCTTGCACTTCTCTTTCTTGCATAGCTTAGACTATGCTCACCTTGCTTAGTCTCAAGAATAGTCCTTGCCTTGATTTGAGTGTCGGTTCACGTATGCTCCTAATTGCTAGAGCATCTTGGTGCTCACTTTGATGTCCCAAGATTGTCTCCAAAAATGGGCAGCCAACGAGTCCCTATTTTGTCCTGTAGTGACCTTAGACTAAAACAAAAATTTTAATTGGGGGGCCATGCTTTCACTTCTGCGTAGGCTAACGCTTCACATACCTTCACATTTTGCCTTTCAATTATTCAATTGTGCTTGTAAGAGAGGGTTCACCTAAACCTTCCAAAACACTTTGAACCTTAGAGAAACTACAAAAATACCTCTCCAACCTGCAACCAACTTTCTATAATTTTACCCTTTGTGAGCCTATGGTTTGTGCACTACCTCTGCACTTTGACACTAGAACACTTCGACTTTTCTCATGTTGACTTTGACCTTGACCTTGTTGACTTGACTGCTTTGACTTTGACCCTTTTGACTTTGACTATTATTGACCTTGATTGTGGTTGACTTTGACCATTATGACTTTTATGGGCTCAATAGTTGCCCACCACCTAATGTGCTCTCTGTCCTAGAGAGCTACAACCAAAACTCTGAGCAGATATGATACCATAATTCTTGTGCTGCAAAATCTTCAAAAGCACACTTGAGCAGCTACCAAGTCCACTAGAAGCAGGAGAGAAGAAACACTAGAGAAGAACCCAAAAGTGGAATTTTTGCATGGAAAAGCAAAGGAGGGCAATGGGAGGGTAGAAAGGAGAGGGAAGGGAGGCCTGAGGGGGCTGAGATGGATATGGTAGGGAGGGGTAAGGATGGGGTTGGGCTGAAGGGTAAAGGGAGGGTCAGGGAGAAGGATTATGGGTTTAGGAGAGGACCGAAATGATCAAACTGTAGAGCTACAGAGGGTGCATATGGGAAATTGTGAAACATAAGGTAAAACATAGTGAGAATAGACCATGTAGACCATGTGGTTAAATAAAAACATGTCATAAATGTGCTCAAAAACATGTGGTTTTTGACCAAAAGTTAGAGAAAAGATGGGATTTTTGAAAACTTAAGGCAAAAAATGAATGGAGAGGTGCCAAGATGCATAAAAATGACCCACTTTTGAAAACAATGGCCATCCAAGGCGCGTTCCAAAGCCAAAAGGTTTGAACCATGAAAATTTAATATATATAATATATATATATATATATATATATATATATATATATATATATATATATATATATATATATATATATATATATATATATATGTGAGTGTGTGTGTGTGTGTTTTAACACACATGAAATAAGTAAAAACAAAATAAATAAACAAAAAAATTAAAATAAATAAGTAAAAAAATATAAAAACAAAAAAATTAAAATAAATAAATAATAAAATACAAAACTATAAAAAAATAGAAATGGGGGGTGGGGGGGCACCGGGGGGGGAGAGGGGACATGGGGGGGGGGAGAGAGAGAGAGAGAGAGAGAGAGAGAGAGAGGGAGGGAGGGGTTTTTTTTGAAAAAATGCATGGGGACCTTCTTTTTTTATTGGTGAAAATATCCAAAATTGGAGGAAAATTCCAAAAATGTTGAAACAAATACAAAACAATTTGAAAAAATTTTTAAAAAATTCTCTAAAGGTCTACGCCGATTTCCTCACTCAAAACCACACAGAGCTTCCTTTATTCCTCCGATTTGGCAAGAGAATGACCTTTGAAAAGGATGAAAAAATGCTAGAAAAATTCTAAAAATGCTTGAAAAATTTTCAAAAATTTCCAAAATTTGTACTTATGCCAAGGACTATGAAAGGGTTGCTAAATTTACTAAAAAACAAAGAACAAGCATGAAAATGGATAAAACCTACTAAAACTTAAGCAAAAATAACATGAGAAGGCTATGTACAACCTGGACAAATTTTGCAGGTTCCACGTGATCCATAAATCTTGAGTTGTGTTGATGATAGGCCTTGAGCGTTGATATGTTGACTAAGAGAAACTCCTCCATAATCTCCAATTGTACTGCACTTCATTTGTTTTTTCTTCTTTTTGGGCATACTAACCATCTGATAGGGGTACCCTAAATCCTTCATTAGAATATTATATCCTCCATATTGCATCTTTTGTATCTTTGTTTCAGCTACTTTATAACTTAATCTGCAAAATTTCATTTTTACTACTCCAGCTTCTCCATCCAATGGAACCCTCTATTTCCAAAGACTTGGAGGTACTCTTTCCACATCCTTGTAAAGCCCTACACTTACTATCATAAAAAATGACATAACAGATGATATCCATACCAGTATCCCTAACAAACTCGCCCTTGATATAGGATTTGAAGTAGCTTCATCACTCCTACACTTAAAGGCTTTTCGTTTCTTCTCTCTTCTATGGCCTTTGACTGAGACTGTCTCACTCGAGTCAGTAACCTGAATGATGTTGTCTTTTTCTTCATATGCTTCCTCTCTCCTTGAGTTTGGAAAAATTCCATAGCAGGAAGATGGCTCTTTTGCATGGAGCCAAGTGTTAAACGCGCATTGCTGTCACAAGCGCGTTTAAACTCTTTCGGGTTCTTGGGAGTGATAGAGGTCTGCTAATCAGAGGCCCTATAACTTAATTTTCCCAATTAACTTATCCCCACCGTAGTATATTAACATTCAAACCTCTATTTACTACGAATTATTGTCGTTACTCTGGTTCGTTCTCTCACAGACTTACTATTCGTACTCTGATTACTATTTTCTCAGTACGTAACATCGAAGTTATTTATTATCGTAACACAGCTTCATTACCATAACTTAATGGAGCTGGACTAGCTGTTAGTTAATGTAATCAAACAAAGACGAGAAAAAGACAGTACTACTCAGATTTCTCAACACTACATCATGGCAACTTCACAGAATGCAATCGCCCAGACAAAGAGTCTGGCGATTCTCCTGGTCGTCACCGGAGCGTCCTTTCATTGCTTTATAAATAGTTACAACTCTTCGCAACGACCTTTTGGTTCGTGCGGAATATGAAACCTTTCAGTTCATGCGGGATATGAAAATACAAGAATTATGAAAATACGAAGTGCCAATCCGGCGGCTTACACTGGCACACACGGTGGACTTGAACCCGCAATGGAATAAAATCTAGGGCTCATCTATTATACCTTGTAAATAAATGGTTCTAGCTAATTTAAATGTTTTGGCAATTTTTTGCTTCAGACTATCCAGCATTTTCTTTAAAGTGTCTGGTTCAACTAACTGGGCGTTAGTACGAACACAGCTTGCTGCAATTACTTGTGTCATTAAAATGTCAGCTTGTGTCTGCAAAAATGCTTCCTGTAAATAAAAATCATTCACCAGAGCTGCATCACAGATCAATTTCATGTCTTGAATTTGTTTATCAATTCTAGATAATCTTTCTGCTTGACAACCAAGCTGCTTTTCTCTTCTCTCCAATTCATTTGATTGATACTGAATGGTTTGGTAATAGGCATCTCGTTCCCTTCGCTTCGCTGCAACCTCTTTCTGGAGTTAAGCGTTTAACATCATCTGCGTTTTAAGAGCAGAATACGCTTCAAACAGGTTTGCATTTGCGAATTGGAGTTCTGTATTAGATTGCTTTATTAAATTTGTCATTTCCTGTCCTTTCTGCACGGCTTCATCAATCTGCACGCGCGTTTCTTCTAATAGATTTCCAAGTGCTATACGAGCATCTTCTTTATCCTGGACTAGCTGTTTTAACTGGAGAATCTCTGCATCAACAGCACTTAATAAATCATCTTTGGCTTGTATTTCAGCTAATGCAGCATCTCTTTGGCTGATCAATGATTCTTGTTGAGCAAGTCGAGCCTGGAGTTGTTGAATCTGTTTGTGGAGAGCATGATTTTCTGCTTTTACAGCATTTACCTCTTCTTGCAATGGGGTAATATCTGCTTCAAGAACATCGACTTTGTGTTGTAATTCATGTCGGATATTATCAGTAACCTCCTTCATCTGGTTTGGTAGTTGCTGCGATAGTTGGATCAGCATATGACCCATGGATGCTAACTCAGTAAACATGGGAATCGGAGGAAAAAGAGGAGGAGGAAGTGGTTGTGATGAAGAAGCCATCAAGAGATGGTGGGAAGAGGGCGAAGAATAATTAGGGGAAGAAGAAGAGGAATCCGGTGCTTCAGGGACAATAGGTTGAATGGGGATAATGGACTCAATTGGAGGTATGGGTGGAGGAGTGGGTAGAAGAGTGTTGGGTACCAACACTATTCCGATAAGTTGCTGTGTAGTTGCTTCAGTATGGGCAACTGCAGAATCTACTACTGCAATCAATTCCTCGAAAATTTGTGCAACAATAACTTGTGCATCTTCTTGCACATCTTGTTTGGACTGTTGCTGAGAATTTTTCCAAGAAGAGCTTTCCATAGTATTGGTAGAGGATGTACTGTGTTCTTGTTGCTGGATGGGAGAAGACTGGGTAAACGAATCAAGGTGAATCGAAGTTGCAGTATCATGGAAAATTTCTTCTTCATTTCTTTCTTCTTCATTTCCAGCGGCAGAACCTTGCACTTGACTGTCAGAAGAGCTTATCCGTCTGCGTTTCCGACGAAGGAGTTGGAAGAGATCTTCATCATCCTCTTTGGTATCTTCAAGTATTTGAGCAGATTCCTCATGATATAAGATTGGAGCGTTTGGAGGCGGTTGCGCTGCTTGGAGGGCCGGAAACAAAAAAGTAAGGATGTGCGGAAGACGGGAACGCGGCAGATCTCCTTTGTTAATATGCTTTATGACCGTAACGCATTCATGGTGAATGTGCCGGAAATAATAGGAAGCAAAATTAACAGGCTTTCGAGAAGCCATGTCAATCATTGAGTAGAACGGGCAAGAAATCCCGTAGGTACGTTTCTACAGGTTTAGTATGGCAACCAAAAATTGCAAGGCTGTTTGTTCAGGGTCAGAGCAACACAAGATAGCGTATTCATTCAATGAATACCTTGGGAACAATTCAACCATAGTGGCTACCGGAAGGTTAGGACCATTCTCTCGTCCTTCCAGAGAGAGTCGGAAAGCTGTAGCAAATGACTGTAAGGTGATTACTACACGAGATGGAAAACATGTAATTGGCCAACTCTATTCTGTAGCAGGAGTGGTGGCAATTGCAGCAATAATTTGGGCGTAATACGGATGACACTCCACTGAATGCCAAGGTAGTTCAATGAAGTTTGACAAACCTCGGATACACAAGAAATCACTCACGTCGTGAGGGAGTCCATCACGGAAGGAAGCGAAATTAGCCAACGCTTCCATAAGCACAAGGTCACGAATACACAGTAATCACAGAAAATACAGAACACACAAAGCACACATACACAATAGCGATTAACAGCGAAAAGAAGAAGATTAAGTAGATACTCGGCAACGAGAGGTGATTGAAATTGCTAATCATCACGTGCTGTTGAGATGATACCCTTCATAACTATGGCGTGCATGCATGTGCAGAATCGATAATGCAGAGCAGCTGTTGATCATAATTAGATATCAAAACGAGGATATTTATAGGCTTATTCAACTAACACACAAAATAAAAAGAAAGTAAATGACACGCGGAAAGAACACGTTAGCGAGAATCAGGTGCTTGATGATACGGTCGCAACTTTGAACCATTGATCACTTTAGGAAGAGGAATTCCGATCAAAGTAGTCAACTGAAAAGTAGCTGGGCCCACTTGTTCACTAATCCGGTAAGGGCCGAACCACCGTAATTTGAATTTTCCAGCCGCACGATTTGATTTAGCATTATAAACTACACAAGCTATCCCATCGAAAAAACTAGAGTTTTGAGATATCTATCATGGGTACGAGCTTGCCGCAACTGAACTTCTTGAAGAACTAGTAAACTTTCCGAGCGATGTTCATCCAACTCTCTGAGTGCTTCCAACCAAAATGGCAAAGAGTCTTTAGGTAACAATTTCTGAGAGATGGCCACGCGTAAGCTTGGCACTATAATTTCCATTGGCGCTATTGCTTCCAGTCTATAGGTAAGTTTGAAAGGAGTCAGTCCGATTGCTACTTTATATGTAGTCCGGTATGCCATAAAACTGCAGGTAGTAACTGATCCCATCTTTCTGATGATTCTACAACCAATTTGCGTAGCATACTTAACAAGGTCTTATTAGTGCTTTCCGCCAATCCATTGGCACGAGGATAGTACGGTGAACTGAATTTATGCAGAATCTAAAAAGTATGTGTGAGCACTCACATTAAATTATTAGAAAAATGTGTTCCTTGGTTTGTCACAAGCTCCAAAGGTAATCCATAACGCGGGAAAACGTCCTTCATCAGACATTTTACCACCGAAACAACTGTGGTGGACCGTAAGGTCCAAGCTTCTGCCCACCTGGTAGCATAATCTGTAATGTCAGAATGTAGCGATTGTTGTTAAGGATTGCTGGAGGTGTGATTGGTCCAATAAAATCAAGACCCCATTTCTGAAAAGATTCTAAAGGTGATACAGGTTGTAGAGGAAAGAAGTGACATTGTAAAGGTTGTCCAGATCGCTGACAAGTGTCACACTGCTGCACAAACTGAGTCACATCTTTATACATAGTAGGCCACTAGAGCCCACTTTGCAGAATTTTTCGGTGCGTTAAATCTGTTGCAAAATGTCCACCAAAAGGTATTGAATGTGCCATAGCAATAACAGAATTTAGCTCATGTGGTGGAATACAATGAAGTAAGATCCCAGTGTGATCCATATAATACAACTGTCCGGTAATCAACCAGAATGTGCGATTGTAAACTGCAATTTTCTGACGGATAGCAGGAGAAGTTTGAGGAGGAAGACATCCATTAGTAAGAAAGGTTAATAACTGATCATAGTAGGTAGGTGTCACAGGAGGTTCTGCAGATTCGTCACTAGTCGGTTCAGTAATGTAAATTGTTGGTGTGGTGTCATCAATGCCCATCGGAGCTTCACCGGAATCTAATCGAGAGAGGAAATCTGCTAATGCATTTGCAGTGCAGGGTCGATGAATCACTTCATAATCAAACTCTTGTAACAATAGAACCCATCCTGCGAAGCGACCACCTAAATGTTGCTGCCAGACCAGATACACTAGCACAGCATGATCAACATGAAAGGTGAATTTTCGGCCTAACAAATAATGCCGGAATTTCTTTACAGAATACACCAAACCGAGACATTCTCTTTCAGTGACTAAATAATTCCTTTCAGCACGAGCGATGTCGATGACTTGCGTAATAGACAGGCTTGAACCACTTATCAGATTGCTGCATTAAAACACTTCCAATTGCTAAGTCTGAGGCATCGACGAAGACGTGGAACGGGCATTCCCAATCCGGGGTATGCAAAATTGGTGCCTGAGTCAATAATTCTTTTAAATGATCAAAGGCAGTTTGACATTCTGGGGTCCATTCAAACTATCGTGGAGTGCTCCTCATGAGTCAATTAATTGGTGTGGCGAGATGATCTAACCACCGTAAATGGCGACCATGCCACCTGATTTGACCGAGGAAGCGCATCACTTCTTTTGGTGTAGTAGGCACACGTGCTTCCAACACAGCTGCAACTTTGTCTGGATCAACTTGTATGCCTTGTGCAGAAATAATATGGCCAAGGAGTTTACCACAAGAAATCGCAAAGACAGATTTGGTAAGGTTCAAACAAAGTCGGTATTCACTGCATTCTCAAAACAACACCGTGAATGATACAGGTGTGCCACAATCTTACCGAATAAAGAAAAGTCATCTAGTTATTCTTGCATAAAAGAGGTGAGGTAGGGAGAAACAATTTCTTGCATACAACGCTGAAAGGTGCTAGGAGCATTTCTTAACCCAAACCACATGACTGTACAAGCATAAACATCCCAATTCGTAATAAATGCTGTTTTCGGTAAATCTTGCTCAACCATTTGGACCTGGTTATAACCACTATAACCATCGAGAAATGAATACATCTCATGCCCAACCACTCTGTCCAGCATTGTGTCAAGAAATGGAAGAGGAAATGGATCAGGTACCGTGGCTGCATTCAATTTCCGATAATTGACACATATTCAGAGCTGCTTGTTTTTCTTGGGTATGATCACGATCGGGGAGATCCATTCAGCGTGCTCAATGGGTACAATGAATCCTACCTTTAATAGGCGATCAAGTTCTGCTTTAACCTATGCTGCATAGTTGGGATTCATTCGATAACTGGGTTGTTTAATTGGCTTTGCTTCTAGTTTAAGCACGACTCGATGTTGATAGATCCGAGGATCCAGACCCTTCATATCGCGGTAATCCCAGGCAAAAACATCAGAAAACTCACGCAAGAGTTTGATCAAATCTTCTTGAAATTCCTCAGATGATCCAGCCTTCATCTTAACATGACGCAGGTTACTATCATTACCCAAATTGTAGGTGACTAACTGGTCTTCCAGGACATAGACTTGACGAGGTTTCACCGGATCGTCAGCTGACTGTAAAAGGTGATGCAGAGTGGCTTTATCCATAGCATTAGTATCATCTCTATCTGCCTCTCCGGTTACGGGAACAATTGTACATGCTGCCGAACTCCAGGTGTCCACTACTGATTGCAGGTCTATAGTACCTAAGGAAATCAGATCTTCATTGTGTTTCATAAATGCTTCTTTTTCATCGTCAAATAAGCCATCCAACATGTGGACCGGCTCTGCTACATATGGCCTGGCATGGAGTTCATAGGACTGAATGGCATCAAGTTTGACAACATATTTACGGTGATTATCTTTAAGAAGTTAGTTCTTGTGCTGACCAATCCTGTATAACCTTAGCCTATTTCAACCATGGTCGACCGAAAAGGAGATTGTAATCAAGGCTAGATTCCAATAGTTCTAAGACTACAAAAGTCATTTTAAACATTGTACCCTGCAAAGTGATCAAAATATTTCCTACGAGTCCCACTGGATGAACTCGGGATTGATGTGCCATTTTGACAAAGAATTGAACACGCTCGATTTGGGTCCACCCTAACTTCAGAGCTGCACTTGCTATATTCACACCGGAACCACCATCAATTAGCACTTGCGTAATCTTGTGATTTTTATGCCAGACCGTGATTAAGGGAACAGAATGATCCACCGTAGAATCAGTTTTTGATTGGATTGTTGCAGTCGCCGGAGTACTGGGAGATATGGGACTAACCTATTGTTGAAAGTACTGCCGTACTCCTAGCACTAAAGGGAGTAGCTGTCCCAAGGGGAGTGTAATTGAGGCCTTAGAGAGAATATCCCATACCTGGTCTGTTGGTATTGCACTCTTCACTGGTTTCGATGATGATTCTCCTGTTACGGGGGTACAATCTTGTTCATGCGCTCCCACCTTTGGCAGGGGTACCTGTGTCATCGGAACTGGATCAGGGAACACCGTAGGCTCTTTGGTGGTCCATTGGCTAGCTTTGCTATACATTCTCTGTTGTTCACGGATGCGAGGTTCAAACACTTTCGCTGCTGGTTGCAACTGCTTATCGGATCTTGTCTGGACCACTACTGCTTCAGTTTCCACTAGTGAAATATAGACCATATTGGTCATTGGATTTTGATGCTCTTTCTTGCTTTGATCATATTCGGCTGCATCCTTGCAGAATCTCCGGATGTGGCCAAGTTCACCGCAAAAGTGACATCGAGGTGGTGGCAGAGAAGTATTCTCCGCTGATGTACTAGCCTGCCATCGATTTGCATTGAAGTTGGTATTTTGCTGTCCGCGGTAGTTTCGGTATCCTTGTTGTTGATTGTTTCGCATCTGCGGTGGCACATAGTGAGTAGCTGGCTGCCATGGTTCTTGTATAATGGCATTTACAGTTGCTTGTCCCTCCACTTTAGCGTTATATGCACAATTTTTGGTGGAATGTTCAGTGGTATTACAGATGGCGCAATACATCTGATTAAGGGCACAGCTGGCACTCATATGCCCTGGATTTTTACATTTGGTGCAATACATCTGTTTAACCGGATCTTCTGCAACGTTTCTACTGGCTTTCAGCCACTAAGTCTTCGGTGAATCCTCCAACCTTATGCTCGAGTTGTAGGGCCATTGCAATAACCGCATCGAGTGTCATAGCTCCCACACAATGGATGATCATAATTTGTCTTAGTTGTGGAGTTAATCCATTAATAAACCATTGAGTTATCACATCATCCGATAGATTGGCATGTGTCGGCGGCAGTTGTCTTAAACGAGTTCTAAACAATGTGGCATATTCCAGCACAGTCTGGTGTAGCTTTTGTTTATTGTTCTGCAAGTAATCCAAGATTTTGGCAGGGTTCTTCTTCAACCGAAATCTCTATAAAAATGCTGTGGGCGCGATTTCTGACGACTGGCGGATCAATTCAGTCGCCTCGCTAACGGCGCACGTAGGGTGACTATGCAGGACAGGTACAAGTTTTAAGTTTTCCTAGGGTCCGTAAGGTGAAGCGTTCCTATAAAGTTCAATTGCGTCAAAATAAGAAGGTGGGATAATCTTTTCACTAACTATTTGATCTTTTATAGTTTCGTTTGTTTCTTCTTGGATGTTTTCTTCGTTTCTATCTACAGTTGGAGGAAAAGGTTCTTCACTAACACTAGAAAGTAAAGTTATAGTTGTCCTAGGATCATACAAAGATTCTTCTACTATTACTTCTTTTATTAATTCTTTATCTTCTATTGGTTTTGGAAACAACAATTCAAAAGTGGATGAAGGTAGAAAGGTGTTACTAGAAGAATTTTCTTTAGACATAAAAGATGATACTAAATTAATAACCAAAGTCCTATACAACCTCAAGGATGATGTTTATAAATGACAGTCTAAAAGATAGCCTATACAAGCTAATAAAAGTTTCAAACTAAGGACAATCTCTGCTTTTCAAACTTCAGGTCACATGTGTATCTCCAGTTCGCCAATAGCTGAAAAAAAACACATATATGAAAGAGGGTAACAGCCTTCAGTTCACCAAGAGGCTGCAATTCTTCATAAATCAAATCTGAAATAAAACACATGACAGAATTTAGTATATCTTTTATATAAAAAATAACACTCATCTAGCATTTTCTTTTTAAATAACATTAAAGTAATTATCTTTCTAAAAACACATATATAATAAGTACATTCTTTTATTAAAATATATACTTTACAATAAAAAATTCATTTACATAATTATTTAATATACATTAACATACATTGCTCACTCATAATCATACATTTAACTAACATACATACATGCATATGCATAAACATACACATGCATGAACATACATGCACATGTAAAAACACACACATGCATGAACATAAAATAACACATACAAACATATACATGCATGAGCACATACTAACACTTACTAATATATACATGCATAAACATACATTAACATAAACACATATGCATACTAAACATATACATGCATGAACTAACATGGATAAATTTCTAACATGCATTAGCTAAACTAACTAACTTGCCTATCACTAATTTCTTTAACATGTACTAACATAAAACATGGGATCAAGTTCTATCACTATCATGGGTTCAAATCCTAATATCTAACATGCACTATCTTGATACATGGGAAAAAGAACTTAGGTGTCTATCAGATTGAAGAAGCTTGGGATAAGGTTGGGTAAGAAATGTATAGGCTAAGAATGGTTGGGTTAAGTATTGAGATAAAGAAAAGTTGGATGGAAAATGAGTTCTTTGGGAAAGAATAAGCTAAGTTTCTTCTTCTTCATGTTAACCTGTGAGCACACAAAAAACATTAGGATAACAACATACATTTAGCAATCAACCTAATTAGTTAAACATACACACACAGATAAATAGATACAAAATCATATATACTTATAATAAAACATATTTAAGACATAAATATTCACATGCACACACACAAAAATACTTGAATATATATACTTATAGTAAATTAAATACATTAAGTCATAAATATTCACATGCACACACATACTTAAATAAATACATATACAGACACACATATAAATAAATAAACATAAACATTATTAAATTATCTTTATTTCATATATATATTTTAATATATAATAACTACTAAAATAAAATATATAAATACATTAAAAAGAAATAAGATTTGAAATAAAATATCAATAACAATAAAAAAGAAAAACAAAAAAATAATCCCATTCTCTCTCTCTCTTTCTCTCTCTCTCTCTCTCTCTTTCTCTCTCTCTTTCTCTCTCTCTCTGCTGCGCGCGCGCGCCGGCAGAGAAAGAGAGGAAGAGGGGGGGAAAAGAAAAAATAAAAAAAAAGAAAAAAGAACAAAACAAAATAAAATAAAAAAAATAAAATAAAAAAATAAATTAAAACTCTCTCTCTCTGTACCTTTCTCTCTCTCTCTTTCTCTCTCTCTCTCTCTCTCTCTCTCTCTCTCTCTCTCTCTCTCTCTCTCTCTCTCTCTCTGTCTCTCTCTCTCTCTCTCTCTCTCTCTCTCTCTCTCTCTCTCTCTCTCTCTCTCTCTCTCTCTCTCTCTCTCTCTCTCTCTCTCTCTCTCTCTCTCTCTCTCTCTCTACTGCGCCGGCGGACTGCGCCGTCGGCTGCAGTGAGAGGGAAAGAGAGGGAGGGAGGAATAAAAGAAATAAATAAAAAAGAGAAGAAAACAAAATCTCAACTGCGCTCTCTCTCTCACACTTTCTCTCTCTCTCTTTCTCTCTCTCTCTCTCTCTCTCTCTCTCTCTCTGGTGCGCGTGCAGCGCTGCTGCGCCGCCGGCAGAGAAAGGGAGGGAGAGGGAGAAAGGGAGAGGGGCATTAAATGAAGGAAGAGAGGGGAAGGAGAAAAGTCAGAGAAAAAAGGAAAATAGAAGAGAAAAAAAAGAAAGGAAAAAGCCAGCAAATGGAGAAGAAAAAAAAAAATCAACGCTTCCTTATCCTGCAATCATCAAAAAAAAGAGAAAATAAAAATTTTGCTTTCCCAAAAACTGAAGGGCAAGAGAGATGGTCTTCTCTCTCTCCTCCTGTCAGAGAGCTTCCATAGAACTAAGTGCAAACAATTTGACTATAGTCTAGATCATAGTAAATACCTGAAATAAAACACATGAACTTGTGAGCACGTACTCCCCTCTTTATATAGATGTGAGTAGCCCACCATAGCCTACTTTTCTCTTTAGATAGCTCAACCAATTTACCAAATTTGACTCCACATCACTCCAACAACTTTTTAGGGGTGGGATTTTTCCCCAATTGAATTTCCCCAATTTCAACGAACTATTTAAATATCCTATGGACCAAATACTTTAGAATTTAAATAAATTTTCATTTCTTCTTTTTTATTTATTTAAATACTAAACTTTAGAATAAATACTATACCTTAGGCTAAAATTTAATTTAACCCATTTTAATTATTACCTTAGGCTTAGTGAAATTAAATAATTAATATATTTATCTAATATTTTAATAAGGTTCCATATGATAAAATTAACCTATTTAACAATTTATTTATAAACTACAACTCACTTATTTAGTCATTTAACCTTAGGTTTACCCTACAACTAACTTTAAACCACATCAATTAACTCTAACTAACCCATAAACCTATTCTCTAACCTTCCATAACCCTCTAGGATGAATAATTAACCCATAATTAATCTTAAAACTTAACTAGAACCCTAAAGTTCATGCTTAAAACATACATTTAACCCTTAATTACCCATAAATTTTAACTAGAACATGCATATGACCCATAATTACGCTTGCATTTAAGCTAGAACCCTATAATTCATGCCCAAAACCTATATGTAACCCTTAAATACCCTTACATTTACTTTTAAAACATAAACATACCCTTAACTAGCCCTTGTTTTATCATCTAAACCCATAAATAAACTGAAATGAATACTTCCCATCTTGATTTTGGTCAGCAAACTTCTTTTCCTGCAAAATTAAAGTCAAATATTAGTCAAAATTTCATAAATTAACCAAACTAATAACAATCATTTAATCTTTTAATTTTTGTAATATTTTAAGAGTAACAAATTCTTTCCGACATCCGCCCCCACTAAACCTGCACATCGTCCCGATGGGCCAACCTGCAGATTCATAAGGAACATATCAAATTCTTTTGAAATTAAGTTTAAATAATTTCAAAATTTTATTACATCATGCATTCACACTGTAAGCGATTAAAAAGATTTGTACAATTCATTTGAAAAATATCAACATAGAAATAAGTTATAAAATATCATGTCATATTTTTGAATCCACATTTAAACAAATATTTATATGAATAAATCATAAGTCTTATAGTCGTTCTGTTCATGTCACTTGCTAAGAATAAGTAACTTATTCTTCATAATAGCATATACAAAAAGAAAACTTTTTCCCATCAGATAACAGAATTATATGCCTCCTACTTTTATTTCCTATGGTCTGACTCTCTTTTTAATTCTTTTAATCATTTCATTTTCTGACTTCATCCCAACTCAGCTTTTTCTTTAATTTTTAACAAATCGGCCTATACCGAAATTGGGTGCGACTCCTGGACTTGTCCACCCGGCCAAGTTTACCCCACTTGTCTGCCAACCCGGTATAGCGCACGACAAACTATGTCAGCCCTACATGAAATCGACGTCAGCTCGTGGCTCTGATCACCCGACCAGAGTAACTCCACCCGCCTACCGACCCATGCAGGCGCATGACAACATATAGGTTAGGCCTATGATGAAACTAGCTGCAGCTCGTGGCCTTGATCACCCGACCAAGGTTGTTCCACCCGCCTACTAGCCCAACATAGCACACTAACAATAGACACATACATATAAACTAGTTGGGTATGAAGTTTTTAATTTTTTATTTTTATTTTTATTTTTTTTTAATTTAGAGGTCAGATCTCATAAAAAAATTAAAAGCAAGATACAAAATCCCATTTACTAATGAATAAAATTTCTTTTAAGCATATACATATATTCAAAATAAGACTACC
This sequence comes from Ceratopteris richardii, assembly GCA_020310875.1. Lineage (NCBI taxonomy): Eukaryota > Viridiplantae > Streptophyta > Polypodiopsida > Polypodiales > Pteridaceae > Ceratopteris > Ceratopteris richardii. The sequence goes on along the minus strand of CM035416.1, from coordinate 90,940,235 downwards.
TTTTCTTTTACAAGTTTCCAATTCCAAAATTTCTATTTAACTTCCTGATTCAGTTCATATAAATACGAGTTATTATGCTTCAATCATAAATATTTCAGATATTTCTATATCTTAATTCTACTTGATTTTTTTAAGTAAATTGAAACATATCCTTTTAATCCATGCAGTAATGCTTATGCATATACACAAAAAATTAAAGAATCTTTATTCAAAACTGTTTCACCTGATTTTTAAATAGATTTTTAATCGTCATCTTCATTTTCATCAGCATCATCTTCAGCATCATTTTCTTCAATTTCATATTCTTCATTATTTCTCTTTTTAAATAGCTTAACTCTTTTTCCTGCAATCAAATTTTTCAATAAAGAACCATCAAATTCTCTAAGCTTAAATGTACCATTTTCAAATACAGTCACAACTACATATGGTCCAAACCATCTCTTAATTAATTTTTTCCTAGCATCATACTGAGTATCAAAAGTGCTATCATAAACTAAAACCTAGTCATCTACTTCTATAGTACAAGGTCTAAGTCTATGTTTTTTATCAAAATAGATTTTATTTTTAAGACGTGAATTTTTAATTTTCTGAACAGCTTCTTCAATCATTTTATTACCTATATTTAACTGCATAATCCTAACTGAAAGTAGATCTTCACGAGTCATCTCATTATTCCACGGAAGTGTCGTCCATGAAATAATCTGGGACTGGATAGGAAAAATTGGCTTTTGACAGTACATTAGTTTTGCAGGCATAAATCCTGTAGTCCTAGTTTACGTCATCCTGTCTGCCCATAGTGCAAAAGGAAGGAATCTAGGCCACTGTCGCGTATCACCATTGCAGGCCTTAGAAATTGCCTTCACAATAGAGGGATGACCCCGCTCAATCTTACCATTAGACTCCGGATTATAAGCAGTAGTGAGAGACAGACGAATCCCATGCAGATCAAAGAATTCACTAGCCTCTCTAGCATCTAACTCTCCCCTATCTGCCACTATCTTCTCTACATAGCCAAATCTACTAATAACTTCTTCTAGCAAAAATTTACATACGTTATAAGTAGTTTTCGTACGAAGCGCTCTACCTTCTACATGATTAGTTAGGTCTTCTCTAGCTAAAACTATATATCTCATCTTATCTAATCCTTTAGGCATGGTCACTAAATCAACTACCCACTTGTAATGAATACAAGGAGGATAGGTAGGGTGCAAAGGTTCTCTATGCCTAACTGACGAATGTACCTGACATGTAGTACAAGTACTAACAAAGTCACGTATATTCACATACATACCCGGCCACCAGTAGGCTTCTCTAATTTTATCATAAGTTGCATAAAAGCCTTTATGACCTGCCCAAAGAGTCTCATGCATATCTATCATAACTTTATTTTGCAGTTTTTTATTTCCTAAAACTCGCTGAGGATATCTAATTTTCCCTTTAGCATGTCGCCAAATAAAACCATCTTTTAGGAAAAAATTAAACGCACGTTTTCTAATATCTCTAAATCTATTAGCTGACCAAATAGGTAATTGCTTCAGAGTACTAAGATAATAACCTATATCAGACCAAATCCCTTCATACTCATTTTCATTAAATTTTTCATATACATATATATCAGAAATATAATTAATTACATTTAAATCAGTTTTAGTCAATTCATCATCTTCAAATTTAGCCCTAGAAAGCATAACTGCTACGGAATTAGTTTTACCATAAATATGATTTAAAATAGGATTAATAAACTTAATATATGATATCCATCTTAACATAGCTATATCAGGAGAAGAACAGTTAGTAATCATTCCTATTAAAGGTAAACAATCTGTTTCTATGATGACATTAGCTCCTATAAAATACTCTTTATCAGTTTTTAATGCAGTAACTAAACCCCATAATTCTTGTTTTATTTGTGGATAATTTCTTTGAGTTTCATGCAAAATTTTAGCTTCGAATCTAATAGCATATCTATTTCCCTCACTATCATCTTGACCTATTACCCAGCCTATTCCTATAGGGCTAGTATCTAGAGTTAAAATAATCGGTTTATTGTTTGAATAATCTACACGTTTCAAAACTGGTGCATTAGAAAGCAAATTTTTTAATTTTTTCATCGTTTTAACATGAGTTTCAGTCCATTTAAATTTTTTGTTTTTCCTAAGTAAATCGTACAATGGATTAGCTACATGGGCATAATGCGGAATCCAAATTGCATAAAAGACACATGCTCCTAAGAAACGTCTAACTTCACTAATGTTTTTACAGGTTTCAGATAGTTTATTAATAGCATCTACTTTTTGAGGATAAGGCCTACGACCGTAATAACCACATAAATGTCCTACAATTAAAACTTCATTAACTCCAAAAACTGATTTTTCTATAGAAAAAGTTAATCCTACTTCTTCAAATCTTTTTAGAATTTTTTCACAAACTAAAATATGATTAGCTACAAATTTCCTACATCCTAATGCATCTAATGTCTCATCTTTTTCTTTTTCTTCACATCCTTTAATTGGGATATCATCTATAAACGGCATGGTCACATTAGGAATAAAGTCATGAAGAACCCTATTCATCGCGTTCATCATATGTGCTACCGAATTTGTAGCTCCTTGGGGAAGAGTACACATACGAACTAATCCTAAAGGAGTCTTCATGGTGGTAATATCTCTACTTTCAGTAGCAAGCTGAAACTGGTCATATCCTGAATATAAGTCACCCATAGAGTAGATAGAATGCCCAGCAAAAGCTTCGGCAAATTCTCCTACAATAGGGCCGGTTCCCACGTTCCTAATAGTAACTTTATTTACGGGTTGTAAGTCTTGAATAAATCTAAGTTTAGCATTCTTTTTAGGAACAGTAAACCATCTATTAGAATAAGGTGCAGAGGAAGGTTCTAATATTTTCATTTTCATCTTCTCCTTAAGCAGTTTCATTAGCTCAGGTAAATGAGCCTTTGGAACTAGTATAGGGCGAAGATTCCAAGGTATGTGGGCTACAGTAAATATGATCATAGGAGAAACTAATCTAGGGTCAACACATCCTATTTCCTGAGGATAAAGAGAAAAAGTGCTACCATGTTTTTTAATCATTTCACGAAATAATTCTTGTTCAGTTGGTAATAAAAAAGAATTTTCATTTCCAATTTTTATTAATTTAATAGTTTCTTCAGTAAATTTATGACCTATTTTAGACATGTCACGTAAGATAGGATCGCTAGCTACTTGTTTAATTTTTAAATCACTTCCTTCTGGTAAAGCTTGAGCTACAGGTTTCACTTTTTTATCTACTGTTTTATATTTTGTATTAATTTGAACTTCATGAAAGTCAGAAACAAATTTTGAAATTAAATCATATTCATCTAATGAGTTTAAAAGAATAACATATAATAATTTTTCATCATGTAAAGTTTCGTCAATTTCATCAAATAAAGTAGAGGAAAAAGAAGTTTCAATTATGTTTTCAATATTTTCTGTTTTAGACATATATCCTTTATCTTCAAAATATTTTTCATATTTTTTTATTGTTTTTCTAGGAATATCTTTATTATTTAGAATTTGTAATTTTGAAGATGAAAAATAAACAGATACATTTTCTATTTTATTTACACATTTATGCGAGATATCAAACCAATTACCACTGTTGTCTCGCTCAACAATGGTCTCTAGAAAAAATTTTGATCAAAGTATGTTCCAGAATTACTAAGAGGTAAATGACTCTCGTGCTTTTTTTCTTGTGATCTGATAGGTGTTTTCCTAATTTGCTCCCTATTTCGTACATGGTTTGGGCTGACTATCATAACTTGGAGCGATTGTAGATCATCTTTAGATCTAATTCTTGCGTATGCTGAGCCGTCATCTATTACTTTAGTCTCCATTCTGGCTTCAAATATGAAAGGTTGACCTAAGGTAATTTCATAAGAGCAATTGTCCTGAATGAAAAAGTGGAATGTTTCAGAGACTCCACCTATCATTAGAGGTATGTTGGCACATGCTCCTAGGAGTGATCCACAACCATTGTCCGCGGTTCGCATTATCCAACCGTGATTTTTATCAATAGGCCATTTAAACTTATCATATAATCCTTTCGAAATCACATTGATTTCAGACCCAGAGTCAATTAGGGCTAAAGCAGAATATGATCTCTTCTGATCTCCTAAGTTAACTTTAATCTCCGGTGTGCCTCTCGCCCAAAAACTTTTTCTAAAATCACTCTCTGAGTTTTTTGTTTCGTCATCTGGTACAATCGGTCCTAAGAAATTTTTGTTCACATTACAGGTATTATCTTTTTCATCCTCTGAGTCTAAAGAAAGAGATTCATGAATCAAGTGAGTTACATCGGCAACATCTTGCATCTCTACCTCTTGTGACAGAGGGAATCTCTTCCTTTTAATTAGTTTAATAAAATTTTCCTTAAATTCAATTTTTGCTATTGAGAAGATTTTTTCTAAAGTCATTGTTACTGCACTTTTTAATAAGATGTCATACAATATTTCTTTCGAATCAACTTTTTGTTCAAGTTCAGAAATAAGAATAGCTTTCGGTACTCGTTTTGGTTTCTTTTCTGGTTTCTCTTCAGGTTTTGTTTCAGTTCTAGGAATTTGCTCTACTTTTTCTGATGTTTGAGTTAGCTCACTAAACACAGGTTGTTTACCCTCCCTAATTTCTTTTCTTCGCTCCTTATTTGTTTTAGAACTTTCGCCTTGTTCAAACTGAACTTTCTTAGGCTTCGGCTCATCTCTCATCTTACTTCTAGTCATTCGTCTACCTGAATCATTTGTATCTTGCTCATCATCCCTCTTTCTTTTCTCTTCAACATTCGCAATATGCGAATATATCGAGAATTGATCGACAGGAGAGTTCCACGCAGTTTTCTGCATAATATCATCTCTCGCCTTTATCAAAGCTTCAATTGAGTAGTTCCTCGTTTCCCTTGTTTGTTCGGAATCAGAGTCACTATCAAGCAGAAGCAGATTTCGAAGACTCAGAAAGGTTTTCATACAGCTTATGCATCCCTCCCTTTCCCCAATTGGTAGCTAAGGGTAAATGTGTTCTATAGTCGCACAATCGCTTGTCAATATCAATTACAAGTCTTTTCTCTTTCGCATCTTTCAATGCTTCACATGTGTAAGTCAAATGATCTGTGGCATCGCACTAGATACATCTCCTCACATTAGCATTTCTCCTTTCATTAAAATTTCTTTGGTTAAATGCTTGAGGAATCGGTTGAGGAATTGGTTGGGGTACAACTGGAGGATTAGGAGGTATAGAAGGTGGATTAGGAGGTACTAATGGATGATTCGGAGCTACTAATGGTGGATTTGGAGCATTTACTGGTTGAGGATAAATAGTCGGATGAGCTTGCATTGCAGGTTTATCTTGTAGGTTTAAAGCATACACCACATTTTGCAAAGCTGCTACCTCTTTAGACATATTCTCGTGCATATGCATCATATTGTCCAACTTGTTAAACAAAATCTCAAATTGTAACTCGGTTGGTACTCTAGATGTGGATGTTGTAGGCTCAACTTTTGAATCTATATATGTATCCCTAGTTGCCTGAATCGGAGGAAAATTGGAAGATGGTTGAGACATCGATTCATAAAGGAGTGTTTTACGTTGGATCATGTGAGCAACCGCTTCAACTACAGTTTTCACTACACCCCAGTCATCTGTAAGCCCATATTTCTTTCCCGGTTCTTCAAGCCTATGCTCAACCTCTACCCTTATATCTGGAGTCAAGATTTTAAGGAAATATAAAATGATATCAGGGGTAAGGGCAACTCTATCCTGTTCAGGTAATTGAGTGAATCTTTTCATAAATTCACTATGGAGTTGAGTTAACGAAATGTGAGGCTTAGGTGAACTAATCCATTTCATAAATCCTTCTCGACTATGTTGACTGTAGTCTTCTAAGTAGAATTCCTTATGCAGCTCTTTTCTAAACTCATCCCATTCCTTATTGTCATGTATATCCATAATAGCTTTTACAGTACCTATGGCCAGACGTCCAAGATAGGATTTCCACTTTGTTTCAGATAAACCATGTAACTTAGCTAATTCCTCAAACGTGTCTAAATAATTTGTAACATTCATACCAGTAAATTTCCCTTTATCTTTTAATAACGTTTCAACTACCTTTTGTCCTTGCATCTCGTGCATCATAATTTGAAATAGCTTGTCCATTTTTGAAGTTTGTTTTGACCTAGCTTGAACAATTCTAACTATATCCTGAACTTCTTTGGTTACTCTTTCCTTATGTTCAGCTACTAATTCTAAAATTCCGTTAGAGTCCAGTTTGATAAGTTTTTAAATGTTGCAAGTAAAGCTATGATTAACGCTTAACCTATGTTTAACAACCAGTTGCCTTTAAACTATACTAACAATTTAACCTTAAATAAAATTTTGTACCCAAGAATGTAAGGGTAAAGAAATTATACCAACTGCTCGAAGATGAGGCTCAAAACAGTGCTTTCTGTGAAATTCAATACATTTATTGATTTGAATCAAAACCTAAATACATAGTTTGCTAAAATGGGTGCAAACGTTTTGTGCTTCAATTGTTGATGAAAGGGGTGGCGTGATGAGGTTCTCCTACTTGCCAATCTTCGTGGAGGCGCTCAGGTCACCAGACCAGCCCTCGACACCAAGAAGATTGCAAGCTCACGTAAATGCCACAGCTTCCAAGGATGAAGACGTAGCTGCACTGATGTAAAATCGTATGAATGTATATGCAATGCAAAATTTAAAATTTATACCTGAGCTGCAAGGCCGTTTGTTTCACGTCGGGTTCAAAGTGTGGACGCGATTTCTGACGACTGGCGGATCAATTCAGTCGCCTCGCTAACGGTGCACGCAGGGTGACTATGCAGGACAGGTACAAGTTTTAAGTTTTCCTAGGGTCCGTAAGGTGAAGCGTTCCTATAAAGTTCAATTGCGTCAAAATAAGAAGGTGGGATAATCTTTTCACTAACTATTTGATCTTTTATAGTTTCGTTTGTTTCTTCTTGGATGTTTTCTTCGTTTCTATCTACAGTTGGAGGAAAAGGTTCTTCACTAACACTAGGAGGAACAGTAGAAAGTAAAGTTATAGTTGTCCGAGGATCATACAAAGATTCTTCTACTATTACTTCTTTTATTAATTCTTTATCTTCTATTGGTTTTGGAAACAACAATTCAAAAGTGGATGAAGGTAGAAAGGTGTTACTAGAAGAATTTTCTTTAGACATAAAAGATGATACTAAATTAATAACCAAAGTCCTATACAACCTCAAGGATGATGTTTATAAATGACAGTCTAAAAGATAGCCTATACAAGCTAATAAACGTTTCAAACTAAGGACAATCTCTGCTTTTCAAACTTCAGGTCACATGTGTATCTCCAGTTCGCCAATAGCTGAAAAAAAACACATATATGAAAGAGGGTAACAGCCTTCAGTTCACCAAGAGGCTGCAATTCTTCATAAATCAAATCTGAAATAAAACACATGACAGAATTTAGTATATCTTTTATATAAAAAATAACACTCATCTAGCATTTTCTTTTTAAATAACATTAAAGTAATTATCTTTCTAAAAACACATATATAATAAGTACATTCTTTTATTAAAATATATACTTTACAATAAAAAATTCATTTACATAATTATTTAATATACATTAACATACATTGCTCACTCATAATCATACATTTAACTAACATACATACATGCATATGCACAAACATACACATGCATGAACATACATGCACATGTAAAAACACACACATGCATGAACATAAAATAACACATACAAACATATACATGCATGAGCACATACTAACACTTACTAATATATACATGCATAAACATACATTAACATAAACACATATGCATACTAAACATATACATGCATGAACTAACATGGATAAATTTCTAACATGCATTAGCTAAACTAACTAACTTGCCTATCACTAATTTCTTTAACATGTACTAACATAAAACATGGGATCAAGTTCTATCACTATCATGGGTTCAAATCCTAATATCTAACATGCACTATCTTGATACATGGGAAAAAGAACTTAGGTGTCTATCAGATTGAAGAAGCTTGGGATAAGGTTGGGTAAGAAATGTATAGGCTAAGAATGGTTGGATTAAGTATTGAGATAAAGAAAAGTTGGATGGAAAATGAGTTCTTTGGGTAAGAATAAGCTAAGTTTCTTCTTCTTCATGTTAACCTGTGAGCACACAAAAAACATTAGGATAACAACATACATTTAGCAATCAACCTAATTAGTTAAACATACACACACGGATAAATAGATACAAAATCATATATACTTATAATAAAACATATTTAAGACATAAATATTCACATGCACACACACAAAAATACTTGAATATATATACTTATAGTAAATTAAATACATTAAGTCATAAATATTCACATGCACACACATACTTAAATATATACATATACAGACACACATATAAATAAATAAACATAAACATTATTAAATTATCTTTATTTCATATATATATTTTAATATATAATAACTACTAAAATAAAATATATAAATACATTAAAAAGAAATAAGATTTGAAATAAAATATCAATAACAATAAAAAAGAAAAACAAAAAAATAATCCCATTCTCTCTCTCTCTTTCTCTCTCTCTCTCTCTCTTTCTCTCTCTCTTTCTCTCTCTTTCTCTCTCTCTCTGCTGCGTGCGCGCGCCGGCAGAGAAAGAGAGGAAGAGGGGGGAAAAAGAAAAAATAAAAAAAAGAAAAAAGAAAAAAACAAAATAAAATAAAAAAAAATAAAATAAAAAAATAAATTAAAACTCTCTCTCTCTGTACCTTTCTCTCTCTCTCTTTCTCTCTCTCTCTCTCTCTCTCTCTCTCTCTCTCTCTCTCTCTCTCTCTCTCTCTCTCTCTCTCTCTCTCTCTCTCTCTCTCTCTCTCTCTCTCTCTCTCTCTCTCTCTCTCTCTCTCTCTCTCTCTCTCTCTCTCTCTCTCTCTCTCTCTCTCTCTCTACTGCGCCGGCGGACTGCGCCGTCGGCTGCAGTGAGAGGGAAAGAGAGGGAGGGAGGAATAAAAGAAATAAATAAAAAAGAAAAAAAAACAAAATCTCAACTGCTCTCTCTCTCACACACTTTCTCTCTCTCTCTTTCTCTCTCTCTCTCTCTCTCTCTCTCTCTCTCTCTCTCTCTCTCTCTCTCTCTCTCTCTCTCTCTCTCTCTCTCTCTCTCTCTCTCTCTCTCTCTCTCTCTCTCTCTCTCTCTCTCTCTCTCTCTCTCTCTCTCTCTCTCTCTCTCTCTCTCTCTCTCTCTCTCTCTCTGCTGCGCGCGCAACGCTACTGCGCCGCCGGCAGAGAAAGGGAGGGAGAGGGAGAAAGGGAGAGGGGCATTAAATGAAGGAAGAGAGGGGAAGGAGAAAAGTCAGAGAAAAAAGGAAAATAGAAGAGAAAAAAAATAAAGGAAAAAGCCAGCAAATGGAGAAGAAAAAAAAAGAAATCAACGCTTCCTTATCCTGCAATCATCAAAAAAAAGAGAAAATAAAAATTTTGCTTTCCCAAAAACTGAAGGGCAAGAGAGATGGTCTTCTCTCTCTCCTCCTGTCAGAGAGCTTCCATAGAACTAAGTGCAAACAATTTGACTATAGTCTAGAGCATAGTAAATACCTGAAATAAAACACATGAACTTGTGAGCACGTACTCCCCTCTTTATATAGATGTGAGTAGCCCACCATAGCCTACTTTTCACTTTAGATAACTCAACCAATTTACCAAATTTGACTCCACATCACTCCAACAACTTTTTAGGCGTGGGATTTTTCCCCAATTGAATTTCCCCAATTTCAACCAAGTATTTAAATATCCTATGGACCAAATACTTTAGAATTTAAATAACTTTTCATTTCTTCTTTTTTATTTATTTAAATACTAAACTTTAGAATAAATACTTTACCTTAGGCTAAAATTTAATTTAACCCATTTTAATTATTACCTTAGGCTTAGTGAAATTAAATAATTAATATATTTATCTAATATTTTAATAAGGTTCCATATGATAAAATTAACCTATTTAACAATTTATTTATAAACTACAACTCACTTATTTAGTCATTTAACCTTAGGTTTACCCTACAACTAACTTTAAACCACATCAATTAACTCTAACTAACCCATAAACCTATTCTCTAACCTTCCATAACCCTCTAGGATGAATAATTAACCCATAATTAATCTTAAAACTTAACTAGAACCCTAAAGTTCATGCTTAAAACATACATTTAATCCTTAATTACCCATAAATTTTAACTAGAACATGCATATGACCCATAATTACCCTTGCATTTAAGCTAGAACCCTATAATTCATGCCCAAAACCTATATGTAACCCTTAAATACCCTTACATTTACTTTTAAAACATAAACATACCCTTAACTAGCCCTTGTTTTATCATCTAAACCCATAAATAAACTGAAATGAATACTTCCCATCTTGATTTTGGTCAGCAAACTTCTTTTCCTGCAAAATTAAAGTCAAATATTAGTCAAAATTTCATAAATTAACCAAACTAATAACAATCATTTAATCTTTTAATTTTTGTAATATTTTAAGAGTAACAAATTCTTTCCGACAACGCATCTCTTACCGCTTCATAGGTAACGAAATGATTGAAATCATATTCTGTTAACCATCGCGCTGCTTCATTGACTAGTGTTGATTGAAATACGATGGCCTTGTATGCCGGATCGGGTGGATGGTTCAGCACTGCATAACTTATTTCAAAGGTGCGTACATGGGCATCAGGATCATCACCTGGAAATCCACCGAACTTGGTGTATATTACCCTTGTTGGAACTGGTCGAGGTGGAAGTGGTTGTTGTTGTTGCTGTTGTTGTTGTTGTTGCTATTGGCCACTCATGGTGCTAGTAGTGGTACTGTTACTATCTCCTGAGTTTTGAGGAGGTGTTTCTTATCCTTCGGAGTCTGTATGGTTAGACTGCTCACCTTCCGCCTTGAAAATAGCATTCAGCCTTTTACGGATGTCTAATTCAAATAGCTTGTCCTCTTCCTTGGTATCAAATGTAGGCAAGCTTACCCCGAACAGTGGTGTCCGGAATGAAGATTCACTAGGAAGTATCACACTGTCACCAGAAAATTATAGATTCTCTGTAACTGGGACCGAACTGTCACCGGAATTAGTCGAACTTTCCCCAACCTAGGATATTCTTTCACCAGCAATGGTCTCTCTGGATAACACATCTCTATCCTCAGAGAGGTTCGAATCTTGACCAGATGGTGTAAGGCCAACTGTACACTGCGTTCTTGTATACTCTGAAGTTACTGTATCTTCTGTAGACTCTACCAAAATTACACCGGAATCTACCGGAATTGCAGTATGTTCCACCGGAATGCTACCGGAATCACTGCTAATGTGCTTCGCTTCTTCGATGACAAGGCTTAACCGATCTGTGCTTTTGCCTCCTGGGGGTGTCCCTAACAAATTTGGTACCGCCCAAGGCTGTCGGTCTCTCCTATACTTCGGATACGACTCGCCGGACCGAGTAACCGGCATATATCACCTTTGCAACACTTGCGTACTACTCCACCTTACTGTCGATTCACAATCTATGGCCACCTTCCTATTGGGGATGTAAGGGTCATGTGACCTTACCCCCATATTCATATATATACATCATATATAGAGCATTGCCTCAAGAGAGATCATTATGTGGGTTTCGAGGCTCCCACGCATATCCGCGCGTCTTTCCTCTCTTCTCTCTCCCTCCATCTCCTCCTTCCTCCTCTTGTTCTGCACACCAAAGCCTTTCATTGGTATCAGAGCATGCTGAAGGCTGGTGTGCAAGAAGCTTCAATGGAAGCTTAGGTCAGAAGAGGTAGAAGTTCAGGTCGGCATCTCTTGACAGCTTTTCAGTATTTCGGTCATAACTCGAGCTAAAAAGCTCGGATTGACACGTTTTAAAGTTCTCTGCGTAGCTAACACAAAGAGCTACAACTTCACAGAAGAGTGCAGAACCTGGTTCGGACTTCTGAAGTGCCGAAAATTCGAAAAACGTAGAGTATTGTAGAAGGCGAATCTACATTGAGTAGGATACGAGGTCGGTTTTTGAGTCATAACTTGAGTTCTACAGCTTGGAATTCAATGATTCAATTTGCTGTGCGTAGCTTGAAAAGATAGCTACAGCTTTGTAGGAGAACTTAGATCCAGATTCTGAGTTTTAGGTTGCTGAAATTGCAGAATACAGAGTAATACTGTTGCAGGTGATAGTGAAATTGACAGCAGGTGTTTGTCTTAAGCATATCTTGAGCTACACACCTCTGATTGAGGTGTTCTATATGTCGTTACGTAGCCAAGAAGCATATCTTCAAGTTTGCTGAAGACCAAAAGTTCAGATTCAGAGGTTATCACCTCTGAAATAGCAAAACACAGAGCAGTACAGTTTTGCCCAAACAACCGTAATTGCACTTGGAGGTTGAATTTTCTTTGGAACTTCTTTGAGAGAGAATTTTTGGTGTGCAAGCTCTTATTTTCAGAGCTTCAAGACATTGTACATGTATGATCATTGTGTTAGCTTCTCCATATGAGAGTAGAGCATGATCTTGTCACGTGTTTGGCATGTAAGATGACATTGTGGTATACTCTTTTCTGAGGTTTATGTCATCATGAGTTCGATCATGGATGTATAGTGGCATTGTGGTTTATATCTTGCTTATGCCACTTTGTTACGAATTTACTTACCAATTGCACATCTTTTATGAGAGATTCTTTGGATCTAGATTGATACTTGTATCTTTGTTTTCTTTACAGGTACAGGATCCAGATTGGAGCCTTAGTTACACGTTTGTTTGTCACCATTATTATCATTTGGTCATTGATTGATATATATTTGCCAGTGTGATTCTTGGCATGTGTGGATGGTGATTCCCACATGGTTTATTTGGTTCAGAGTCCGTTTTACAGAGGAGATGCTGACGAAATTTCATCAGCTTTTATGCTAGAAAGGAGCTCTAGTGGATCTTGAAGCTTGTGCGATAGCTTTGGATCATTGTTTATCTCCATTCATTTGGACTTGGTCACAGGTTATTTGTGATAGGTTGGACCATCTTACAGAATTCTTGAGTGGGAGGTGCATCACCATTATATTGGCATATATTGCTATCACTTTTTGGCATATGTAGTTGCCATTATCTTTGGTTGGATTAGTGAGAGGTGGTGACAGGTTACTTATTGTTCTTTGGTTATTGGTTATCTTGTTTGATTGCTCAGTTTACAAGGGATACTCTGTCGAAATTTTCCCAGGATTCTTTCACATCTATTTGGTCACTTTGGAGACTTGGTGAGCAGGCTTATGCTCATGGTTTTATGTGCATGCTAGATGCATGGTTATGTGACAGGTGGTTCACATGGTTTCTTCTCTAGCGAGACATTTATGATGTGCATTATGCATATGGATATGCAGGTGTGATCCTATCGAGGATAGAGTATTGTTCTAGTCTCTTATTACATTGCTAGTCTTGGATTGCCAGCATGGTGTCTTCTCGGTTTGATGGTACTGACTTTCCGAGATGGAAAGATCAGATGTGGCATACATTGGTTCGTGCAGGGTTACACATGTATGTGCATAGAGATGCACAGAGGCCTCGTGACATGCCCGATCACGTATGGATGGATATGGATGCATTGGCCAGCTCCACTATCCGATTACAGCTTGTGGATTCTATATACGAGTCTGTTATGTATGAGGAGATGAGTAGTGCATTATGGCAGAGACTACATGATATGTATGCGAGTCCATTGTCTCATGTGAGACATAGATCACATCGACGACTTCGATGTTGGCATTGTGGTCATGAGGGACATCTTCAACGACGTTGCTTAAGGCGGATGCGACGACGACGTCAGAGATATGCATGTGATGCAGGTCAGGTAGTAGTTTCAGGAGAGTCTATGGCAGTTGATTATGCTAGTGATGGTGATATCACTTTCTCCTATAGTTCATCTCATGATTCCTCTTGTTCATTGGATAGCACACATATGGCTTGGTTGCTTGATGCATTAGCCAGTTTTCATGTTACTCCACATCGTGAGTGGTTTTGTCGATTCTCAGGTGAGAGTCGTGGATGTGTGCACTTGCCTGATGGTACGGCATATGACATTGAGGGTGCAGGAGATGTATGCCTTATGCTACCTAGTGGAGCATCACTTATGCTTAGACATGTACGCTATGTGCCTTCATTCCCTATGAGCTTGATTTCAGTTAGCCAGTTACACGAGAGCAGATGTTATGCATTCCTTGGTGAGCATCATTTTCAGTTGCGGTTGGGACAGCTTATGCTTGCCAGAGGTGCCAGGGTTGGGCACAGGTATCCACTGTAGGTACTTCATGTGAGAGATAGTCTCGTCTCAGTGGGAGTTCAGCCTTATGTGCGATGTGAGACTCGTCATGTCTCATTTTGTCTACCTACAGATAGGTCTATGGACATTCTTGATGCACATGTATGGCATGATTCAGATGCTCAGATGGATGCACATATAGAGCATGTTTTGGATGCTCATGATGCTTATATAGAGCATGATTTTGTTGATCATATGGATGCTCTTATGGAGCACACTTTGGATGATCATTTGGATGCTTTAGAGCATGATATGGATGCTCATATAGAGCATTGTGATGATACTCACTTAGAGTTAGATCATCAGTTTGACCTTGGTATTGATGTTGTGCAGTTAGCTCATGTGGAGCATGATGATACACTTGGTGTGATAGAGATTGATAGCTCTTATGATACACAATGTATACGAGAGCTTACTAGCTCTCAGGATGCACAGCTAGACATGTCCTTGGTTGATAGGATGACTGATTTAGATGTTGATGAGTCACTGATCATGTAGTCATTCTTGGATTCGCTCATGCCAGATGTTGACACAGATATTTCAGGACATGTTGGTCTTGATGATAGTGCTTTGGATGCCTTGGATACAGGCATGGCTGACATACTTAGGTTAGCCAGTATAGCACATGTTTCGTCAGCATTCGAGAATCTGATGTATGAGTTGTTATGCTCGAGACCAGACATTGCAGTTGCTATTGGAGCATTTGCACTTGGAGTTGTCAGTCGTTCGATGATTGACATAGGCATGGAGCAAGTGGGAGCTTTGCAGGAACTTCATCAGTTCTTGCATCAGTCATATGTGAGCTCGACTCTTATCGATATGAGTCTAGAGCAGTTTGAGGTGCATGGATACACCTTGTTCGAGGCAGTTGGTGTAGGCTGATCAGTATGGGTTGAGATCCGGACTCTTCCTATACATTATTGTATAGTCCTACATCATTCTTTGTATATGTTACCACTTATGGTCACATTGACCCTTAAGTGGGAGATTGTTGGGGATGTAAGGGTCATGTGACCTTACCCCCATATTCATATATATACATCATATATAGAGCATTGCCTCAAGAGAGATCATTATGTGGGTTTCAAGGCTCCCACGCATATCCGCGCATCTTTCCTCTCTTCTCTCTCCCTCCATCTCCTCCTTCCTCCTCTTGTTCTGCACACCAAAGCCCTTCACTTCCCAGAATCAATTTGCAACACTGTGTTGCCACCTTCCCATAGACGGCGCCAGTGTTAAACGCGCATTGCCGTCATAGGCACGTTTAAACTCTTTTGGGTTCTTGGGAGTGGTAGGGGTCTGCTAATCACAGGCCCTATAACTTAATTTTCCCAATTAACTTATCCCCACCGTAGTATATTAACATTCAAACCTCTATTTACTATGAATTACTGTCATTACTCAAGTTCGTTCTCTCACAGACTTACTATTCGTACTCTGATTACTATTTTCTCAGTACGTAACACCAAAGTTATTCATTATTGTAATACAGGCTTCATTACCATAACTTAATGGATTTGGACTAACCGCAACTTAATGTAATCAAACAAAGACGAGAAAAAGACAGTACTACTCAGATTTCTCAACACTGCATCACGATAACTTCATAGAATGCAATCGCCCAAACAAACAGTCTGGTGATTCTCCTGGTCGTCAGCGGAGCGTCCTTTCATTGCTTTATAAGTAGTTACAACTCTTCGCAACGACTTTTTGGCTCGTGCGGAATATGAAACCTTTCAATTCATGCGGGATATGAAAATACAAGAATTATGAAAATACGAAGTGCCAATCCGGCGGCTTACACAAGCCAACATGTTTTCATCTTCATATAAATTTTCTCTTTCAAATAGATCTACTTCTGGGTTGTCCAACAATTCTTCTTCCATAGAAATACCAATTGTTTCCACCATGCTAGTATGTCTTTTATTGATTGGTCCTTCTTCTAAAAATATATGCTGCAACTCTTTTCCCTCTTGCTTTACCTACATTGTGTCCTTACCCCAGTCATGTAGTACATTGGCATGCCTTAACCAAGGTCTCCCAATTAATAGAGGGAAACTTCCTTCTACCTATGGCACCCTTAAAACAACAAAATCCAAGTTAAAGATGATACCTTGTATCTTGACTGGGATTCCAGGGACCACTCCCATATGCTTTACTATGCTTTGTTCTACCAGTGTTAGAGTGAAGTTTGCAAGTTTTGAAGGGTGTAGTCCAATCTTTTTCATGGTATGTTCAGGCATCAAGTTAGTGCGAGAACAACCATCAACAATAACTCCTTGAAACTCATGACCTTTGATAAAGGCTGTTAACCGAGGGCTCTTATAATCTGTGAGGGGTGCTTCCCCTACAATTTTATCTTTATGCATAACAACAGCCTTGGCCACTAAACTTGTTATGGAAACCTCATCAATTATCTGCAAGAGTTCTGACCTGAACTTCCCATCCATCTTTATGAAATAAAAAATACTGACCTCGTTTTTCATGGACTTGAGTAGTCTGGAAGCTTCTGATTCCTTAAGATCATGGGCTCCAATTGACTTGTCGAACTCCTCATGATCTCTATTGAATGCATGTCCAATGGCATCACTAGTACTTGTGAAATTTTCTTTTTGCCTTGTATCTGCACATGTGGTGTCTTTGTCTTCAGATGTCTCTTTGTATTTGTTCAATCCATTAATCCTTGATTCTGGACCTATTTCTACTTGAGCTTTCCCCTTTGTCTTTGTTCAATCCATTAATCCTTGATTCTTGACCTATTTCTACTTGAGCTTTCCCCTTGCTTCTTGTCTGCACTACAAAAGATTCAATTTCTTCTAACTGCACCACCCAGGTAGACAGTGATCGCACATTGACTTGATCTACCATTTCTTCTTTGCACATAGAAATCATTTGAATGTGGGGCCCCGATGAGGATGCTTGGTTCTTAGGACAACAATTAGTATAGTGGTCTCTGGGCAGTTCCTGCAAGGAGGGGCATTTTCTGGTAGATTACACCTACTTTGGTGGTGCCCACATTCTCCACATCTTAAACAAATAATTAGCCTCCTTGGCCTATTTCCGAATTTATCCCTATGTCTAGGACTGTATTTGTTACCTTGATTAGGTGCAACCGCCATCACATTTGCTGGTGGTAGGGCTCTACATTGTGTCCAATATGTTGTTGCAGGCATTCCTCCTGATTGACATTCATGGGCCTCATGACCAGCTTTCCTGCATAGCTGACAAGTTACACTTAACAGAGGACATTCACTTACTAAATGACCTTGCTTGCTGCACATGGTACACCATAACCCACTTTTGATGCTGCCCCCTTTGAGTTCCTACAACTCCTCTCCAAGCTGAGCGAGTTCATTTGCTTGGGCTTCCTCTTCCTTTTGTAGTTTCAATGCCTTAATCTCCCTCCTCAATTGAGTAACAGCATTCTCCTCCTCTTTATGCGGCTTATTCCTTTTTAAGCCCTCAAGCTTTTTCCTTCACTGGATTATTGGATCCTCCATTTTTGTAGGATAGGGTAGTTGAGAAGAACTTGCTTCATATTGTTGCCTTATTTGTTCCAATCGTGTAGATGTATTGATGAACTCCTATATGGAGGCTATTGGCAACACTAATTCCTTGATTTTACATTATGTGGTCATTGGAAGTGGCTTAGCTAACCATTTCTTAATAAAGAAATCATGTGTAGGATCTAGCAACTTAGCCATTAGTGGCTTGATCCTAGTTACAAACTTTGGAAACTTTTCACGTGGACCCAATCTCAAGTTTTCTAATTCCTCTATGATGATCTCTATAGTATTTCCATGCTGGAATTGAGTTTTGAATGCATCTTTCATTAAGTCCCAAGTGGTGAAATGGTTTTCAACAAACTGGGTGAACCATTTATCTGCTAACCCTTCTAATGTGGCACGGAAGAGTATCAAAAAGGCATCGTCTCTTCCCATCAACCCTCTTGTTTTGCATAGTGCTAAAAACCTCCTAATATGCTCGTCGAGATCTTCTTGAGCTAAGCCTTTGAAAGAAGGAAATTTTATATTTAATCTTGATAGTAGGGTTTCCAAAATCTACCTGACTTGCCATGCTCTTTACTGATGCGGTTGATAGTGGACTAGAGGATCTTCTAATAGCCTTCCTTCTTGTTGCTTTGTAGGTGACCCTCAATGTTTGGGACCCGGTTGTGGTCATGAAGTGTTCATCGCCCTCTTAATATGAGATAATTGATAAGAATATTTACCTCTTAACCTAATGAAGTAGTACTATCAGCATTTGAATAATGCTTCTGCACACTGTAATATTTCTTCTCATGTGCTCAAATCTCCTTGGAGTCCCACCGTCCGTGCCAAATTCTGTTGAGGGGTTCTTGTATAAAAAGGGATTTGAGTGTTTGTAGGAGAAAAGGGAAAGATAAGAAGAAAGATACACACTAGAAGCCTCTATTGATTGATTATAATAAGACAAATACAATGGTGATGCACAATACAATCCAATGGTTCTATGCAAAATCCCACGGAGTGCACAATCAAAAAATACAAAATACGCAAGGGTCTTATTGCTGTCGGCCTTCTCTACACCAAACCTCCACCTTCTCCAAGTCTGCACTTGTGCACACCTTCCACTAAGCTTCCAATAAGGGGGAGGGATGGACACCTTTTATCGGCACATGCAGAGCATCAATGGGACCTTGGGATCTTTGGTTGTAATATTAGCACACCTTTGCACACTTCTTAGTCACTCTTCATGCACACCTTGCACTTCACTTCTCTGCATCGCACATTGCGTATCTCTTGCACTTCTCTCTCTTGTCTAGCTTATACTAAACTCACCTTGCTTAGTCTCAAAAATAGTCCTTGCTTTGATTTGAGTGTCAGTTCACATGCACTCCTAACTGCTAGAGGATCTTGGTGCTCACTTTGATGTCCCAAGATTGTCTCCAAAAATGGGCAGCCAATGAATCCCTGTTTTGTCCTATAGTGACTTTAGACTAAAACAAAAATTTTAATTGGGGGGCTATGCTTTCACTTCTATATATGCTTCTGCTTCACATACCTTCACATTTTGCCTTTTGGGTTCACCTAAACCTTCCAAAACACTTTAAAAACACTTTGAACCTTAGAGAAATTACAGAAATACCTCTCCAACCTGCAACAAACTTTCTGTAATTTTACCCTCTGTGAGCCAATGAATTGTGCACTACCTGTGGACTTTGACACTTGAACTTTGAACACTTTGACTTTGACCATGTTGACTTTGACCTTGACCTTTTTAACTTTGACTGTTTTGACTTCGATCCTTTTGACTTTGACTATTGTTGACTTTGACTATTGTTGCCTTGACTATGGTTGACTTTGACCATAATGACTTTTATGGGTCAACGAAAAGAAACTTAAAAAATAAGCTTAAAAAAGTCACTTGTGGTATATATATTAAAAAGTCAATTCTTTCAAGTAAATAAACAGTGAAACTAAGACTTTAAAGAAAATCATTTTTTTATCCAATACATGCTCAAGTTTGATGATGTGCAATGTAGATTCCCTTCATCCCTCTCTAAAGGAAGAGAGAGAGGAGCCTAGTAAGCCTAACAAAAAGCATACTCTAGCCTACTAAAAAATGCCATATTAAATGCACTTTTTTTGCCTAAACAACAACAAAATAATAATTACGGATGCTTACAAGGCCCATGCAAGGTTCATTTTCTTCCCAAATGAGACCAAGCACATTTTCTTTTCTTTAGAGCATAAGCACCTTCACTTAGGTCTACTCTTGAGACTTCTGTCCTACACTTGAATGACGAAATGATGTCAGATCCCAAATCCATTTGAATGTGATAGACCTTGATGTCATGAAACATAATCTATAACAATTCTTATGTGGAAAATCCTCCATCATGGAACCTTGACCGATGCCATAGCTAATATAATATGTAAGACCTCTCACTATTGTAAGCATTGCCTATGCGAAAGATAGGACCTTGGTCATATTTTCTTCTCATGCCCACAAAGCTACCTAATCTCCCAATATCACTACAACGTATGAGAGGCATACTAATGGTCATCCCTCAATGTCGATATGACCGTTGAAAATGGTTGGAGAAAATAGGGAGGCCATAACAACGGTCATTTGATCATCCGTATAGCCATAAAAAATAAATGGTCACTATATGCGTTAGAAATACTAGGCATTGGTACATGCATTGGTATGAGCCTTGGCAATTACCTTGAAATACCAACACTCATACCGACGATGTGTTTTAATTGGGCACGAGAGCAAAAATTCAACATTTTCTTATGTTTTGAACTCAATTCTACTACTATCGCATTTGCACACACAACTGCATTGTGAGCATATTGCGTACACACACATCTCTCTCTCTCTACACACACCTCTCTCTTTCTCTAGATCTTGAATTTTGGTGAGTATTGTACATACTCTAACACCCTTTCTCTTTCTCTATGTTTTCTCTTTTCTAATTTCTCTTCTCCTTAGTTTTGAAGGAGCTTTTTGGGGTCCATTCTTTGGAATTCGATGAAGGACAATGTTAAGTGGGCTTTGATGACAACAATACAACGAATTACATTGATGTAAGTGATTGTTTTGTTCTCTATTGACATAGAGTGAGAAAGATAGAGAGAGAGAGAGAGAGATGAAAGTGAGATAGAGAGAAAAAGGGAGAAAGAGAGAGAGAGAGAGAGAGAGAGAGAGAGAGAGAGAGAGAGAGAAACATAAAGAGAGAGAGAGAAAGAGAGAGAGAGAGAGAGAGAGAGAGAGAGAGAGAGAGATGAAAGAGAGAGAGAAAATGAGAGAGAGATGAAAGAGAGAGAGAGATATAGAGAGATACACACACACATATGTATATGTACGGATGCATATATTCACACATTTACACACATGCATATGCATTGATATATACAGACAGTACATATACACACATATGCATACATACATTCACACACATATGTACACGCACTCACACATACACACACACACTCATATATACATACACACCCACATACATATTATATACACACATGCATATACATACACACACATATGCATACACACACATGCATACTCACATGCATATGCATACATACACACATATACATACACACATATGCATACACACATATACATACATACATGCATATTCATACATACATATACACATGCTCACACATGCATATGCACACATATACATACATACATGTACACACATGTATACATACACATACATATGCATACATAGATACACATATGCATACACATAATCACATACATTTTACATATGCACATGCATATTCATGCATATTCATACACACATATGCATACTCACATGGATATGCATACATACATACACACACATATGCATACACACATATACATACATACATGTACACACACACACGTATACATACAAACATGCATATTCATACATACATACACACACATATGCATACCTATTACATACACACATGCATATTCATGCATATGCATGCATGCATGCATTCATATATACATATACATACACACACATATATATACACCCTCACTCACATATATACATACACACTCACATATATATTACATACACACATGCATATACATACACAAACACATATGTGTATTCACATGCACATGCGTACATACATATGCACGTAGACACATATTCATACACACACATATATACATATTTGACTGAATATTAAAAAATAACCAACTAAATTTGAAAAATTCGAGATATTCTGAATATTCTCAAATACAAATTTCGATGCCTCAATTGAAAAAAAATTTGATCAAAAAAATTTTTGATTGAAAAAATTTTAGATTGAAAGAGTTTTTCAATCCAAAAACTCTTTCAATCTAAAAAGGTTTAGATCTACAAGATTTTAGGTCAAAAAGCTACTATATATGTTTCATCAATAAGAGCTACATAAACACTGATTTTTTTTAAACTATGTGCTTGCGTAGATTCACAAGGGATAATATAAGATGCCTTTTTTATTTTAGATTCAAAAGGTTTTAGATTGAAAAGGTTTTAGATCTAAAAAGTTTTAGATCTACAAGATTTTAGGTCAAAAAGCTACTATATATGTTTCATCAATAAGAGCTACATAAACACTGGTTTTTTTTAACTATGTGCTTGCGTAGATTCACAAGGGATAATATAAGATGCCTTTTTATTTTGTCAAACATGATATCATATTATAATCCACTTCCTTTATAAAAGAATGACCAACTTGCTGATCACAATCCAAAAGGTCTCACGTTATCTAAAAGTCTAAAATGTAAATGTCATGGATCTCTTTGGCACAATTTCCATTTTTAATCTATATTCTTATATACAACATATGTAGCTCACACATGTGGTCCTCCATTATTTTATCTATTCTCTTTAAACCACATCAAATTTTTGCAAGTTCCCTATATCTAGACATGTGCCTCACTCTTTTATAAAGTGGGAAATTTCTCAATCCTCCCCATAATCTTTTATCTTCCTATGCATATCTTCTATTTATTGGCTCCATATTCTAGATATAATTTGCATTAGGAAAATTACTTTGAAATAATACATCATCATCTGAGCGTGCATGATCCTAGTCATAATCAACGAAAACTATACTCGAAGCCATTCTTTCTTATTTTCTTTATGTCCACATGTTGTTTCCTCTAGTAAAATCGTTTGTAGCATCTATATATCCACCTTTCAACTTAAGAATCAATGTTTTAACCTACTTTTCTACTTATCTATCTAAACCCTAAGCTCTAAACCCTAAACTCTAAACTCTAAATCCTTAACCCTAAACCCTAAACACTAAACACTAAACCCTAAACCCTAAACACTAATCCCTAAACCATAAACCCTCAACCCTAATCCTAAACTATAAACCCTAAAACTTGAACCCTAAACCCTAAACGCTAAATCCTATAGCCTAAACCCTAAACCCTAAACCCTAAACCCTAAACCCTAAACCACTTACTCTAAACCCTAATCCTTAAACCATAAAACTCTAAACCCTGAGCCCTAAATCCTAAACCCATAAACCCTAAATCCTAATCACTAAACCATGAATCCTAGATCCTAAACCCTAAACCATTAATCATAAACCTTAAACCCTAAACCCTAAAACCTAAACCCTAAATCCTTAACCATAAACCCTAAACTCTAAACTCTAAACTTTAAACTCTAAACTCTAAACCCTAAACTCTAAACCCTAAATCCTTAATCCTAGAACCCTAAAATCTAAACCCTAAGCCGTAAACTCTAAGTCCTAAATCCTAAACCGAAAACCCTAAGCCCTAAATGCTAAACACTAAACATTAAACCCTAAAGCCCAAACCCTAAATCCTAAACTATAAACCCTAAACCCCAAATCCTAACTTTGAACCCTAAATCCAAAACAATATATCCTAAACCCTAAACCCTAAATTCTAAACCATAAACACTAAACCCTAAATCCTAAACCTAAACTTTAAACGTAAATTCTAAACCTAAACCCTAACCTCTAAATCTTAAATCCCAAAACCTAAACTGCAAACCCAAAACCCTAAACACTAAACCCTAAAGACTAAACCTTAAATCCTAACCCCTAGACTGTAAACCCTAAACCCAAGACCCTTAACCCTAAACTCTTAACCATGAACCCTAAACCCTAAACCCTAAAACCTAAATCATAAAGACTAAGTCCTAAACCCTAAACTCTAAACCCTAAACCCTAACCCCTTAACCCTAAACCCTAAACCCTAAATCCCAAACCCCAAACCCTAATTCCTAATCCCTAAACCCAAACCCCAAATGTTAAACTCTAACCCTATACTCTAAACCCACAAGACCTTAAACCTAAACCCTTAATCCTAAACTCTATAACCAAAATCATAAACCATAAATCCTAAACCCTTAACCCTAAAATCTAAACTATAAATCACCATCCTAAAGCCTCAATTATAAACCCTAAACTATAAAGCCTAAGCTCTACATCCTAAACCCTAAACCCTATGATCGAAATCATAAACCCTAAACCCTATGATCGAAACCATAATCCCTAAACCCTATGATCGAAATCATGAACCATAAACCCTAGCGCCTTAGCCCTAAACCCTGAACTCTAATTCATAAACCCTAAATCCTAAACCCTAAACCCAAAACCCTAAGCCCTAAACCATAAATCCTTAACTCTTAACTCTTAAACCCTATGCCCTAAAACCTAACCCCTAAACCCTAAACCTAAACCCAAAACCCTCAAGCTCAAACCTAGACCATAAACCCTAAATCTCAAACCCTAAGCTCTATACCCTAAACCCAAAACATTAGACCTAAAACCTAAACCCAAATCCCAAAAATCTAAACCCTAAAACCTAAATCCTAAATTTTGAATCCTAAACCATCAACACTAAACCCTAAACCATATATCCTAAAATCCTAAACCCTAATTCCTAAGCTCTAAACCCTAAAATCCCAAACCCTAGCCCTAAATATTGAACTCTAAACCCGAAACCCTAAACCATAAAATCTAAACCCTTTACCCTGAACCCTTAACCTTTTAGATGTTTCTTGGCTTTGTACATTTAGATGATCCTCCAATCAATAAAAATGGGGTTCATAAATTCAAGTACATATTAGAACTTACTATATATGAGAATATAATCAAAATAGTAGACGTAGATGAGTTACTTAAAATTATTAGAAATATCTCTCAAAATGGTTTTAACTTATCCGCGAGTGATGGCTTAGGACCATTTTGAAGTCAATTGATGTTATTGAATATATATGTGAATTGGACATCTTTTTTTATGATGGGTTTAAATTTAAATATTATGTTAATAGTATATACTTGTTTCTTTGAGTTGAAGTGTTATGGTGTTGTGTGCAGTGATAGTATGGATTGTAGTGTATAGTGATGATGTGGATTTCAATAATTAACATATATAATTATATGATATGAATTTTAATTTGAATGTTATGATTTGAATGATGTTGATTCAATGTTAATTCAAAGATTATGATATGAGTTGATATAACAGTGATGATGTGAATTTCAAAACTTAACATATTTAGAGCTATAATGTGGATTTTAATTCAAATGTTACCATATGGATGATATGAATTGAATATTAATCAAAATATTAATATGGATTGATATATTAGTGATGATGTGGACTTAAAGTTAATATGTGCAATGATATTATATGAATTTTAATTCAAATGTTATGATGTGGATGATGTTGAGTGATTTTAAATTTAAAAAATTAAGATGTGTACTTATATTATGTGGATTTTGATTCAAATCTTATGATGTGTAAGTGTCATGATGATATTTTATGATGAATGATCAAGTGTTATTATATTATTTGATATACTAAAGTTTTAGAAGCAAAAAATGAAAAACTCCAAATATGAATAATGAACTTGATCATGTTAAATCTCAAAGAATTTTAGTTGAATAAGGTACAATGTGAAATCTTTTCTATCTAAATATTTTCAATAAAATATATTTTCATTCTGAAATATTTTTAATCTAAAATATTTTCGATCTAAAATATTTTCAATCTAAAACATTGTCAATCTAAAAAACTTTTGAATCTAAAACATTTTCAATCTTAAATATTTTTTTATCAAAAACCTTTCCGATCTAAAATATTTTCAATAGATGAAATTTTGATCGAAAGCACCTTCGATCAAAAAATCTCCAAAATGTCGTGCAAAAACTATTCAGACTTGTCCAAATAAGCTGACATGGCACCGCATAATTCGATAGAATAATAAGGGGTCCTCTAAAAATTCCTTAATTACTCACGAACAATCAAATCATCCAATAATGAATAATGCAACCATGATATATATACACACTCACTCACATATATACATAAACAATCACATAGATATTACATACACACATGCATATACATACACACACACATATGCATACATACAAACACACATATGCATACACACATACATACATACATATACATACACACATGTATATGCATACATGCATACACACACATGTGCATATACAAACTCACATACACATTACATACACACATGCATATTCTTCATATGCATGCATGCATGCATTTGTTGGAAATTTAGGTAGGCCCATAGCTCATATCACAGGTCCACGGTTCCATAGGTCCAACATATACAACATAGAATCTAGCAATCTTCCAATATTTAGAAAACATGAACATGCCACATTTAATCATAGAAATGATGAAAGATAGAGAGAAACTAGACAACATGTGTTAAGTGTTATGTAAGCCAAGGCTTACTCACACTTTCATATATACCAATGTTCAATGTACAATGTGGGAGCAAAACTCTCAACCAATTTATGTGAACAAAAATAGATGGATGAGTGAATGTACAATGTAACAAACATATTCAGATGTATGGATAGAAATCTGAATATATATGAGATGTGTGACCTAATAAGTTGTAGAAGAGTGAATATGAGTGATAGAAAGAGGAGGGATCAGTCTAAAACTTATAATCAACAAACCCTCATCTGAACTTAGGCAATGGAAGACCCTAAGTCAGACACGTGTGTGAAAAGATCACATACTTACAAAAGTAGCAAAGGATGCTAACAAGTTTGCTGCCAGAAATCCTCAAACTCATATAACCATACCTTCTTGAACACCTCATCCAAATATGCATAAAGCATATACGTACTGATTCTCTTGTACCTATGCCAAATAGGACTCCTTTTGATATGGATGTTACTGCCTCCATAAACTCCAAGTAGTACCTGTGTGCATAAAGAGAATATGTACCTGAATTCTTAACATAAGATGCAAATCTTATGTTAACCTCCATCCAATGTTTTTGAAGTACACCGAAATCTTCATGTAGAAGACAATCTTCAAATACATCTTGTGGATGGCTGATCCATACCACCAAGCTGCTGCGGGGCCTCTCCATAAGCAAGAGTGTGAGCACACTCTTCTTCTCCAAGAAGAACTCCATAGTTACTCCTCAACATGCTCTAACATAGCACCATGGCTGCCCCATGTGCTAAAAGCACTACCTCTATTGAGGTACCAAAGCTCTCCAAAGCTTAGTGTTGAAACTAGGTGATGGATGAATTAACAATAAGCCATGGTCTTCTTATATAGTAGTCATGTTCCCTTGAAGAGCTCTATGAAAAGCTTCGTGGAGATAATAAAACACACTCGGATCGTAGCTTTATCATGCGTGTAATCATTGTTGTCTATCGTAGCTTTATCTCAAAAGCATAATAATAAAAAATCCATGTTCATTGTCTGCCGCCCGGAGGAATTGAACCATTGCCAATGCATTGAGAGGATAATGGCCTAACCATGGCGTAATGCTCATTGTTGTCCAAAGACTAACAAAAACATCTATAGATGCTGTAACTCCTCGACAATTTTCACCAACAAGTCTACACATGATGTAATCTTTGGACAATTTTGACCATGGCATATTGAGAGCTTGACCTTGGGACATTGTTTTCCAATAGCATTCATACATATACATACACACTCACATTATCTATCTTGCATTTATTCAACGGAATAATTAAACAATACCAAATAATTTTGGAAAACTTGAGATTTTTTTAATATTCTCAAATAAAGATGTCCTCTTTTTTTTATCGATAATCTTTGAATCGAAAAGAGTTTTGATCAAAAATATTTTCGATTGAAAAAAATTCAGATTGAAAAAGTTTTAAATTGAAAAGTTTTTAGACTGAATACATTTTAGATTGAAAAGGTTTTAGATCTAAAAAGCTTTAGATCTAAAAAGTTTTAGATGTAAAAGAATTTAGGTCAAAAAGCTATTATATATGTTTCATCAATAAGAGCTACATAAACACTGATTTGTTTTAACTATGTGATTGTGTAGATTCACAAGGGATAATATAAGATGCCTTTTTATTTTGTCAAACATGATATCATATTATAATCCACTTCCTTTATAAAAGAATATGACCAATTTGCTGATCACAATCCGAAAGGTCTCACATTGTCTAAAGGTCTAAAATGTAAATGTCATGGATCTCTTTGACACGATTTCCATTTTTAATCTCTATTCTTATATACAACACAAGTACCTCACACATGTATTCCTCCATTAGTTTACCTATTCTCTTCAAACCACATCAAATTTCTACAAGTTCCCTATATCGAGACATGTGCTTCATGCTTGTATTAAGTGGGAAATTTCTCAATCCTCTCCATAGTTTTTTATCTCCCTATGGATATCTTCTATTTATTGGCTCCATCTTCTAGATATAATTTGCATTAGGCAAATTACTTTGAAATAATACATCATCATTTGAGTAGCATGATCATGGTCATAATCAACGAAAACTATACTCCAAGCCATTCTTTCTTATTTTCTTTATGTCCACATGTTGTTACCTCTAGTAAAATCTTTTGTAGCATCTATATATCCACCTTTCAACTTAAGAATCAATATATTCACCTACTTTTCTACCTATCTATCTAAACCCTAAACCCTAGATCCTAAACCCTAAACCCTAAACACTAAATCCAAAACCCTAAACCCTAAACTATAAACCCTAAACCCTCAACCCTTAACCCTAAACCATAAATCCTAAACCCTAAACCCTAGACCCTAAAACCCAAATTCCTAAAATCCTACAATGTAAACCTAAAACCCTAAACTCTGAACCCTAAACCATTAACTCTAAGTCCTAAACCCTAAACCCTAAAATGATAAACCTTAAACCTTAAACCTTGAACCCTAAATCCTAAACCCTAAATCCTAAACCCATAAACCTTAAACCCTAAACACTCAACCATGAATCCAAAAGCCTAAACCCTAAACCATTAATCATAAACCCTAAACCATAAAACCTCAATCCTAAAACCTAAACCCTAAATCCTAAATCCTAAACCCTAAACCCTAAACTCTAAACTTTAAACTCTAAACCCTAAACTATAAACTCTAAACCCTAAGCTCTAAACCCTAAACCCTAAATCCTTAATCTTGGAGCCTGAAAATCAAAACCCTAAACCCTAAACCCTATGATCGAAATCATAAACCCTAAACCCTATGATCGAAATCATAAACCCTAAACCCTATGATCAAAATCATGAACCATAAAGCTGAAACTTAAACCTGGAACCCTAACACATAAACCCTAAATCCTAAATCCTAAACCCAAAACACTAAGCCCTAAACCATAAATCTAAACCCTAACTCCTAAACTTTTAACTCTTAAACCCTATGCCATAGAACCTAAACCCTAGACCCTAAACCCAAAACCATAAACCTCAAACCCTAGACCATAAACCCTAGGCCCTAAACCCTAAACCTCAAATCCTAAGCCCTATAGCCTAAACCCTAAACCCAAAACATTAAACCTAAAATCTAAACCCCAATCCCAAAAACCTAAACTCTAAACCTTAAAACCTAAATCCTAAATTCTAAATCGTAAACCATCAACACAAAACCCTAAACATTATATCCTAAAATCCTAAACCCTAATTTTGAAGCTCTAAATCCTAAAATCCCAAACCCTAACCCCTAACCTCTAAATATTGAACTCTAAACCCAAAACCCTAAACCATAAACTATAAACCTTTAACCCTGAACCCTTAACCTTTTAGATGTTTCTTGGCTTTGTACATTTAGATGATCCTCCAATCAATAAAAACGAGATGCATAAATTCAAGTACGTATTAGAACTTACTACATATAAGAATATATTTAAAATAGTAGATGTAGATGAGTTACTTAAAATTCTTAGAAATATAACTCGGAATGGTTTTAACTTATCCAAGAGTGAGGGCTTAGGGCCATTTTGAAGTGGATTGATGTAATTGAATATATATATGAATCATATATCTTTTTTTATTATGCGTTTAACCTTAAATATTATGTTAATAGTATATACTTGTTTCTTTGAGTTGAAGTGTTATGGTGTTGTGTGGAGTGATAGTATGGATTATAATGTACAATGATGATGTGGATTTCAATAATAAACATATACAATTATACGGTATTACTTTTAATTTGAATGTTATGATGTGGATGATCTTAATTCGATGTTAACTCATAGAATATTGTTGGTGCATTTTACCCAAGCCTACATGCTTGATATATTTGATATCATCCTCATTTGTAAGTCACATGAGTAGTCATGTGAACACCTCTTGTAAAAGAGTTCATTTTTATCTCTTGTAATTGAAAAAAGAAAAAGGAAAAGGATGGCTTACCTCATGCATGATGTAAAAGCGATTTCGTGGCTCTAACTACCAAAACCCACGAATTTTAGAGCTGAGGGAATATCTCCTAACTTTGGGGATCACTTTTAGGTGGAGCCATTCGAATTCGAATTCAAAACTCCCTCCAAGAATAGCTATAAAAGGAGCAAGAAGGAAGAGGCGATTAGCAAGCCTTGTACGTGACCACTTCATGTCATTTTGTAGATATTGAAGAGCTTACTCCATAGCTCTATCATTCTACTCCCATTGTGCAAAGATTCATTGCCAATGTGGTTGTAATCATATGTGAATCTATACATTTATCATCATTTACTTCTCTGTTTTGTTCTCTGCTATACTCACTCAGAGCAGTAACTTCAGAAGGTCATATCTCGAGTTCTACTGATCCTTTTTCAGTGATTTAACGTGCATTGGATAGCTCTTACTGTCTAGTTTCTTACTGCTCACTGGTCTATCTCTGGAGAGCCCCGAGAATGGTGGGCATGTTCCAGAAATTGATAAATCTTGTTTTCAGTGCTCAGTCCATCATTTGAAGTGTTTTAACTTGGATTGGGAAGCTTGCTAAGTCTACTTGCTATGCCCAAAAGGAGTTAATCTAATTCCTACCAGGTTGAGAGCACTGTTCATTTTTTCCAGCAGGTGTATGTCCAAAAATAGCAAGTTTTGGGAGCTAGTCATTTCGCAACTAGTCTGTCTTGACTTAAACTTTTGGGATACATGTTCCAAAGTACTTGGCTGATATTTTGGTGGATTTAGGAAGCTTAAAGGTTCTAATAATCAACTCTGAAGTCTCAGTTGGCTGGTGTGAAGCTGGTTGTAGCAGCACCTACTCATCTTTGGATTGCATCCACCATCTCTCTTCACAGTGGTATCAGAGCATAGTCAAGCAACATGGGAGATGGATTTCCATCAACAGTTGACAAATTGGATCGAAACAACTACCCGGCATGGTCTCTAAGGATGGAGGCTTACCTTCAAGGGAGGAATCTATATGGATTCATATCCGGAGATGAAGCAATGCCAACCATGAGGAACAAAGGGCAACCATCACATGAAGAAGTGGAAGGACTTTCGAATTGGTGTTCGAAGGATGCACTTGCAAGGTCCTATATTCTAAACTCA
Source organism: Ceratopteris richardii (assembly GCA_020310875.1). Taxonomy (NCBI): domain Eukaryota; kingdom Viridiplantae; phylum Streptophyta; class Polypodiopsida; order Polypodiales; family Pteridaceae; genus Ceratopteris; species Ceratopteris richardii. The sequence continues at coordinate 90,908,497 of CM035416.1, read as the reverse complement.
ATCTCTGATTTTCTTTTACCTCATGTCAAGGGATGCAAGACATCAAGAGAGACCTAGAATGCACTTGCTTCTTTCTTCTCTTCCAACACTTGAGCAAGGAAGAACCAATTGTGGATGGAGTTCACAAGAATGAAGAAAAGCCCGAAGCAAAATGTGACTGATTATGTCACAAAGATGAAGGAGATTTCCGACCAACTTGAAAGTATTGGAGAGGTAATTGAAGAGGAGCAAATCATAAGACAAATCATGAATGGAATCAAAGCAGACGACAAGTGGGAGTCATTCACAACAGCCATGGATTTATAGATGGATATGCATGTACCCGACCTCAACACACTCATGGGCCAACTCCTCACTTATGAAGCAAAGATTAGCAAAGGTGGTGAGTCCTCAAGAGGTAATCAAACTTCTTCCTTATATTCTCATAAAGCTAAGGTCAAGGACAAGTCAAAGAATAGGAAGAATGAAGATGAAGGAAGCTCTTTCCAAGCAAACTTTGTAGGTAGAGGAAGAGCTAGAGGAAGAGGTAGACGTGGAAAGCAAGGCAGGGGGAGATTCCAATCATCTCAACCTTGCAACATATGTGGCTTATCTAACCATACTACTGAAGAATGTTTCAGGAACCCGAGGAACTCAAGAGGTAGAGGATTCAATAGAGGTGGCTATGGATCAAATAGAGGTAGATACAATGGAGGCTACAACAACAACAATTACAACAACAACAACAACTATCAAAGTGGCCATAGAGGAAGAAGAGATTACAATAACTATGCAGAGGACCAAAGTCAAGAAGATTCATTATTGATTATGAATCTATCAGCGAAGAAGGGTAAGGATGATGATCACATATTTTACATTGATTCAGGATGCTCAAACCATGTAGCAAGAAATGTGGCTTTACTTTCTGATTTGGAAGATCCTCATAACAAGCATGAAGTGCACACATGAGATGACACAAAGCACTCAATGGAGAAGATAGGTAATGTGAAGACATCAGATGGGAATATGAACCTCTTAAGCAAAGTCTTGTATGTCCCTACAATTACCAAAAATTTAATAAGTGTTGGACAGATTGTTGAAAAAGGATTGCAGGTTAGATTCAATCGCTTTGGAGCATATGTTGAAGACCCAAGGCAAGGCTTTCGAAGGATTGCCAAATAAGAAAAGACAGGAAGGCTTTTCACTTTTGAAGTGGAAGATACAAAGAACATAGCTTTGTTTAGCTATGGATCTCAAACTCTAACAGAGTTGGAGATATGGCACAAAAGGCTTGCTCACATTGGTGAGAGGACACTCAAACAAATTTGCAGGGACCAAAGTGTACTTGGTTTGCCTAATATCACAAGGCAACGCATGATTTATAAGTGTGAAGCTTGTCAACTTGGCAAGGCTCATAGACAACCTTTCAATAAGAAAGGATATATGTATCAAAATCCTTTGGATCTAGTGCACATGGATGTGTGGGGTCCAAGTAAGGAGCCATCTATATCGTGCTCAAGATATTATGTGTCTTTCATAGATGATTGTAGCAGGTGGACCATTCTGTTTTTCATGAAGCACAAGGATGAAGTGTTTAATTGCTTTAAGAAGTATATTGCTCTTGTTGAAAACCAAACAGGTAGGACTTTGAAACGACTGGAGGAGAATACTTCTCTTCTGAATTTGATGTCTTCTTGCATGAAAGAGGCATTAAAAGGGAAGTCACTACAAGGTATACACCCGAACTCAATGGTGTAGCAGAGAGGAGGAACAGAGCTATTGTCGAAGCTGCAAGGTCTATGCTCAACAAAAAGGGATTGCCAAACTACCTATGGGCAGAGGCTCTGTCTACAGCCACATATCTCATAAATAGACTTCCATCTAAGTCACTAGATGGAACCACTCCATATGAAGTGTGGAATGGAAGAAGACCTACTCTAGAGCATTGCAAAATCTTTGGATGCTTAGCCTATGCTCACATTCCTTCTCAAGTAAGAGGGAAACTGGATCCCAAGGCAGAGAAGTGTGTATTCATTGGTTATGATCAAAACCAAAAAGGATATAGATTGTACAATCCAACCAATAAAGGATTTTCTGTGAGTAGAGATGTAATTTTTGATGAAAACAAATCATGGTTTGATGATGATAGGAAAGTGAAGCTGCCTTATGACTTGGATGAAGATTTTCCATCACTTCAACCAAAGGAGCCTAAGCAGATTGAAGAAAGTGATTCAGAGATTGACCTAGAAGACTTGGAAAGACTAAAGCTATGGAAGAACAAAGGAAAAGCAAAGATGCAGGATGCTACATATGGACCCGAGAGCTCACATCAACCACTTAGAAGGTCTTCAAGGGATAAGAAGAAACCAGAGAGGTTTGGTTATGATACTTCTTTGGTCACCAAGCACTCAATCTACATTGCAAAGGATTCAACCAATGAAGAACCTACCATATTTGAAGAAGCACAAAGCAAGAAAGCTTGGAGAGATGCAATGGATGAAGAAATGGAAGCCTTGAAGGAGAATGACACTTGGGAGCTTGTACCTAACAAGCCATCTATGAAGATAATCGGATCTCGATGGATATACAAAATCAAGAGGAATCCAGATGGAAGTATAAATAGACACAAAGCAAGGTTAGTTGCTAAAGGGTTTGCTCAAACCCATGGTATTGATTATGAGGAGACTTTCTCTCTTGTTGCAAAAATGCCTACAATTAGGGTTCTCATTAGTCTTGCTACATCTAGAAATTGGAATCTTTATCAACTTGATGTAAAGAATGCTTTCTTGAATGGATGGATTTCTAAGGAAGTGTATATGGCACAACCTCCTGGATATGAGGATGCACATCATCCTAACTATGTATGCAAACTAAAGAAAGCTTTGTATGGATTGAAGCAAGCTACAAGAGCTTGGAATTTCAGATTGGTGACTTATTTGCAGGACCAAGGATTCAAAGCTAGCAAGGCGAATACCTCTTTGTTCATAAAGAGGAATGGATCTGAAGTGATCTATTTGTGTGTGTATGTTGATGATATTATTATCACAGGCAATGATCTTGAAGGAATCAAACAGGTAAAGAGTCAAATGAAGGAGGAGTTCAAAATAAGTGACCTCGGACCACTCACTTATTTTCTTGGATTAGAGTTGATCTACACAGATTCAGGTATATACATCACACAAAGCAAGTATGTCCATGACATGCTCTTCAAGTTCAAGATGGAAAATACCAAGTGTGCAGGTACACCTATGGAGCAAAATCATAAGCTTAGTGCTTATGAAGGAGAGCCAATTGAAGACATCACAAGCTATCAAAGCTTGGTTGGAAGTTTGAACTATGCAACACTCACAAGGGTGGATATATGCTATAGTGTTAGCATATTGAGTCAGTTTATGCATAAGCCGAGAAGACCACATATGGAAGCGGCCAAGAGAGTCCTCAAGTACCTAAAGGGGACCTGAATGAAGCTTTGTTCTATTCACTTACTTCAGATATTGAGCTAAAGGATGATAGAAGAAGCACATCAGGATATATATCATTTGCAGGTTCAAAAATCATTTCTTGGTCATCGAAGAAGCAACCAACCGTGGCATTATCTTCTACTGAAGCCGAATATAGAGGTTTGGCTAATGCAACTCAAGAAATCATGTGGTTAAAGTCTTTGTACACAGATCTTGGACTTCATTCTTCAACACCTCATATTCTTGGTGACAACACAAGCTCACTACATCTAGCAGCTAATCCGGTATACCATGCTAGAACCAAGCATATTGAAGTCCACTACCATTACGTAAGGGAGAAGCTAATGAGCAAGGATATTCAACTATCCTATGTCTCTAGAGATATGCAATGTGTCGACATGTTAACTAAAGCTCATGATGGTACAAAGTTAAGTAGATTCAAGTTGATGATTGGCTTGCAGGAAATCAAGGACAATTGAAGACTTATTTGGAGGCCAAGCATGTTAGGCTTGAGGGGGAGCTGTTGGTGCATTTTACCCAAGCCTACATGCTTGATATATTTGATATCATCCTCATTTGTAAGTCACATGAGTAGTCATGTGAACACCTCTTGTAAAAGAGTTCATTTTTATCTCTTGTAATTGAAAAAAGAAAAAGGAAAAGGATGGATTACCTCATGCATGATGTAAAAGCAATTTTGTGGCTCTAACTACCAAAACCCACGAATTTTTGAGTTGAGGGAATATCTCCTAACTTTGGGGATCACTTTTAGGTGGAGCCATTCGAATTCGAATTCAAAACTCCCTCCAAGAATAGCTATAAAAGGAGCAAGAAGGAACAGGCGATTAGCAAGCCTTGTACGTGACCACTTCATGTCATTTTGTAGATATTGAAGAGCTTACTCCATAGCTCTATCATTCTACTCCCATTGTGCAAAGATTCATTGCTAATGTGGTTGTAATCATATGTGAATCTATACATTTGTCATCATTTACTTCTCTGTTTTGTTCTCTGCTATACTCACTCAAAGTAGTAACTTCAGAAGGTCATATCTCGATTGCTACTAATCCTTTTTTAGTGATTGAATGTGCGTTGGATAGTTCTTAATGTCTAGTTTCTGCATATTAATTTTCAAGGTCATTGGATTTATAGTTTTGGAGAAATCTGCATTTTACTGCTCACTGGTCTATCTCTACAGAGCCCCGAGAATGGTGGGCATGTTCCAGAAATTGATAAATCTTGTTTTCAGTGCTCAGTCCATCATTTGAAGTGTTTTAACTTGGATTGGGAAGCTTGCTAAGTCTATTTGCTATGCCCAAAAGGAGGTTTTCTAATTCTTACCAGGTTGAGAGCACTGTTCATTTTTTTCAGCAGGTGTATGTCCAAAAATAGCAAGTTTTGGGAGCTAGTCATTTCGCAACTAGTCTGGCTTGACTTAAACTTTTGGGATACATGTTCCAAAGTACTTGGCTGATATTTTGGTGGATTTAGGAAGCTTAAAGGGTCTACTAATGAACTCTGAAGTCTCAGTTGGCTGGTGTGAAGCTGGTTGTAGTAGCACCTACTCATCTTTGGATTGCATCCACCATCTCTCTTCACAATTATGATATGATTTGATATAGCAGTGATGATGTGAATTTCAGAACTTAACATATTTAGTGCTTTAATATGGATTTTAGTTCAAATGTTACCATGTGGATGATATCAATTGAATATTAATCAAAATATTACTATGGATTTATATAGTAGTCATGATGTGGACTTCAAAAGTTAGTACGTGCAATGATATTATATGGATTTTAATTCAAATGTTATGATGTGGATGATGTCGAATGATTTTTTATTTAAAAATTAAGATGTGTAGTTATATTATGTGGATTTTGATTCAAATCTTATGATCTGTAAGTTTCATAATGATATTGTATGATGAATGATCAAGTGTTATTATATTATTTGACATATTAAAGTTTTAGAAGCAAAAAATAAAAAATTCCAAATATGAATAATCAACTTGATCATGTTAAATCTTGTTGAGCCCATAAAAGTCATATTGGTCAAAGTCAACCACAATCAAAGTCAAACATAGTCAAAGGAAAAGTAGTCAAAGTCAACAAGGTCAAGATCAAAGTCAACATGGGCAAAAGTCAAAGTGTTAATGTTATGAATTATGGAATATTTTGAACAAGTAATTGTTAGAGTGTTAAATTATTGATGTATTAATGTGATGTTTTTGATATAGCAACTGAAGGTTCATGAGGAGCGTGCAAAGCGTGAAAGGGCGGATATCAATAATCTGAATAATTATTATTTAGCTTGTAAATAAACCTGCATAGAAGGTTCTTTTGTTAGAAATAGTTAGAAAAGTAAATGGTTAGAATAAGGGTCATTGTAGATCGCAGTTTCTGTTATTGAAAGCAATGGCTTTCTATAAAAGTTACCAACTTTTAGTTTCACGCTTGCTTTTTGAAGCCACTCTCATGTAACCACTCTTTTCGACATTATCAAAAGTCCTATAAATACATGCACTCTGGGGATTGTCGAAACAGAGTGCATGGGGGGAGATTGCACCCAATACTGCGTTTTGTCTCGTCTCTTGTTGCGTCTATTTGTCTGTGTGTTTTCAGCATCTGTAATCTCTGTATGCACGTGAGCAAGATCCTAACAACAGTGGTATCAGAGCTCTGCACGCATCAATACAGAGGGTTCTGTTCTCTGTTCGCGATTTCGATTCGAATTCTGATTTTGTCTCCGTCTCCGTCTCCGTCTCCATCTCCGGTTTTTGTTTCTCTTTCTGTTTCTGTTTCTGTTTCTGTTCCAATTCCAGAACCAGAACCTACATTTTTAGCTACATTTACTCCTTCGGCTTACTCCAAGGCATCGACTAAGGCAAAGGACTTAGGCAATAACTTAGGCAATACATTGGCAACATTGGCACCCAAGGCTCCCTTGGTAGCCGTTGGCTACGCACGAGGCAATTTTAATTTTGAGTGGCAATAGAATGGTTTAGAGTCCCTAAGGTAGGAGGATTTGAACCCACAATCTCCTACTTTCAAGGGAAGTACTTTAACCACTCCTCCATCTCTTGGTGTTGATACTTAAGTTCTTTCCTCATAAATTTAACATAACTTTCAGTTTTTCTTACTTTTCAAGGCGGCACGGTGCGATGCGATGTGGCGCATCTCAGGGTACATCCCGTCAGGGTACACTTCTCAGGGTACACCAGGGTACACTTCTCAGGGTGCACCAGGGTACATCAAAACAGGGTACTTTTTTGCTAGGGTACATTCCCTGAGGGTACATCTCGGAAAGAACTACCATAAGGGTCCAATAGCAACCATGGAAGATATCAGTAATTCACCTTTACCTGGAGTTTCATTCGAGCAAGAGTTAGAGATTATGCACGAAGAACTTCAAGCACTTGAACAAGCTATACAAGAACGTTATGCTATGCTTCAATTCAACGTACGAAAAGATGGCCGATTTGTCTTATCATGGTTATCCCTATTCAACGATTTCTATTCCGATGAGTTATATTCCGAAAATAAGAAAATCCATTTTGCCACCAATTATTTGGTAGGAAGAGCGCAGCAATGGTGGAATGATCTTTGTCATAGTGCAGATTGTCCACGCACATGGAAGGCTTTTCAAGAAGAGTTTAAGGATTCAGTTCTACCTTTACAGTTCAACCTACATGTTTGACAATTGTGATGCATTTACATATTGAATTTAGTCTATAGGAGCATATTCAAGTTATGCTTGCCCAAATACATTAGAAAGATTATGTCAACATCTCACAGATACTCTTAATAACTTAACACCTCCATGAACATTTCCATGCATGTGTTTTTACATGGCACATGCCTATTTTTTTCTCGTTCAGTGATGAAACATGTGATTGGCTATCCATGTTTATTATTTTATCAACTGAGGTCAGTTGTCTTTTCAACTGAGGGGCATGTTATGAATTATGCAATATGTTGAACAAGTAATTGTTAGAGTGTTAAATTATTGATGTATTAATGTGTTTTTGATGTTTTTGATACAGCAACTGAAGGTTCATGAGGAGCGTGCAAAGTGTGAAAGGGCGGATATCAATAATCCGAATAATTATTATTTAGCTTGTAAATAAACCTGCGTAGAAGGTTCTATTGTTAGAAATAGTTAGAAAAGTAAATGGTTAGAATAAGGGTCGTTGCAGACCGTAGTTTCTATTATTCAAAGCAATGGCTTTCTGTAAAAGTTACCAACTTTTAGTTTCACGCTTGCTTTTTGAAGCCGCTCTCATGTAACCACTCTTTTTGACATAATCAAAAGTCCTATAAATACATGCACTCTGTGGACTGTCGAAACAGACTGCATGGGGGGAGATTGCACCCAATACTACGTTCTATCGCGTCTCTTGTTGCGTTTATTTGTCTGTGTCTTTTGAGCATCTGTAATCTCTATATGCGCGTGAGCAATGTTAAAGGTAAGATCGTTTACTATTAACTTAACTGTTAACTACCTACCGCAGCCGTTAATTACTAGTTTAAAACAACAATCCTTCAGAGACTCCAGAATCTGGTTCCACACCTGCGTACCAGATATTTCCGAGTCTCTCTTTCTCTGTACTCAATCTTACCGCAAAATAAACTGGCTCTAACCATGTGGGTCCTTGGGAGTGGTAGGGGTCTGTTGACAGAGGCCCTGTACTATTTTCCCAACTCCTCACTCAACCGTAGTTATGGTTTTCACGTCTTAGCTCAGTTTTGCTCCTGAACAACTTCAACTAGACCAACGTGCTGGACTCAGAGCTCCCAGACTGTTTCTGCCATAGTAGTTGAGCAGTAGCCCGAGATGACAGTCCAGTACTTTTAGTAACTTAACACACAATTCTTCTTGTCAGTTCACAGACTTACCGTGTATCTACCTTCAACCCGTAATATCTACTGACCGCAAGACGTGTCGCAACATTATTACTATTCTACGCGTACTTAGACATTACCGTCATTACCTTTGAACACAAACTATAATACCGACTCAATCACTTACAGAGAATCATAGCAACTCATGTCCATTCTTCACGCTTACCTATCCCCCGAAGAAATAGCAGATAGACAACACACTAACACCTTACGCATAATCAGAGATATCTTAACTCGTTATCGAACAGAATCTCGAAATCGCAGTACCGACTCGTAACACCGCAGTGTATCACGCATACACAGTCAAACGGTTACACAGATAAGGCACGCAGAACAGGGCAGAACCAAGATACTCTACTCGTTAACACTTACCTACACACAGTAGAAGAGTTAATCCCAAATCAGGGCTTTCACAATACACTCGCAACTCCCAAAACGGGGGGCTCCTTCTCTCGTCCCTCTGCTGTTCTTTTCATTGCTTTAAATAGAATTTTGTTACAAGGCTTGCGCGAATCTTTCTTTACCGCGTACTTCCAGAAGGGTTCTTTCTACATTAAAAACCTCTGTCTAAGTACAATTGTCCTTTGTTCGGCGGCCGTCTAACACTGGCACGCACGGTGGACTCGAACCCGCAAGTTCCTATGGTTCAGATACTAGACCTTCTAAGTACATACTTCGGGCGAGCCTAAATGTTCGGGTAATTTTCTTTTTGAGGGTTTCTAACATTTGCACTAAGGTGGTAGGTTCTAATAATTGGGCGTCGGTTCTGACTGCACTGAGGGCTATGGCTTGATTTAACAAAATTTCAGCTTGGGTTTGAAGAAAAGCCTCCTGGAGATAAAATTCGTTGGCTAATGCCGCATCTCGGGCTGTCGTTATTTCAGTCAGTTTGGTCTGCATCTCTCTGATGCACTCCTTCTGGTTGCGTATTTGGTTGTCTTGGCGTTCAAACTGCTGGGTTTGGAAATCCAGAGTTTTCTTCAGTGAATCTCGTTCTCTGCGCGTCCTGTCAATATCTTTTTGGTATTGGCCTTCCTTTAGTAATTGATGTTTGAGAATACGGTTGACCGTGTCGGCACATTCTTCGGCTCGCCGTAATTGCTCTTGAACTTGGTCGGCTTCTTTCTGTTGGTCCTGCATCTTCTGGGTGGTTTCTTGTAATTGAGTCTTCGTGTCTGCGATCAATTCTTCGAGAGATACGTTGATATCTTCTTGTTCTTGAAGGGCGGCCTTCAGCGTTCGAATTTCCTCATGTGCGTCGTGTATGAGTTGGTCTTTGGCAGCTAGCTGGTCCAGGGCTGCATCTCGTTGTTGTACTAGCGTCTGTTCTGTTGAAAATCGTGCTTGGAGTTCTGCTAGCTGTGTCCGGAGTTGATGATTCTCGGTCTTTACGGCATCAACTTCTTCCTGGAGGGGGGCGATGTCGGCTTCCAGGGTGTCTACCTTGTGCTCGTATTCGAGTTTCAGGTGGTCCGTGGCTGCCGTAAATTGGGCGGGCAGCTGGTGTGATAACTGGATGAGGAACTGCCCCATGGCGGCAAGTTCCGAGAATGCGTTATGTGGCGGTGGTGGTGGAGGATGACGAGGTTGAGAGGATGTGTCGGTGAGTAGTTGCTGGGAGTTTGGCGGAGAGTAGTTAGGGGAGGAAGAGGCGGATGCTGCGGGTTCAGTGGTGGGTGGGAGGGGTGGTTCCGGTGGGGGTAGGGGTTTGGCAGGAGGTGGTGTAGGGAGAACGGTATCTGAGGGGTTTACCTTGGCGAGTGTTTGTTGTATGGTTTCTGTCTGGTTGATGGCGTTGATGAGTTGATCCAGTGCTTTGGTGGCCGATTCCTGTTCATCCTGGTGCTGCTCAGATTCTTTTTCTGTGGACACTATTTCTGTCTCTGCTTGATCCTGCTGGTCTGGTTGCTCCGTCGATGTTTCGTTGTGTGTGGCGGTGTCGTGGTATGTTTCCTCTTGGTCGTCTGGCTTGGTCTCCTGATCTTTTCCGGTGGATCCTTGGACTTCACTTTCCGAGGAGCTGATCTGAATTCGCTTGGTACGGAAGAGCTGATTAATCTCTTCATCTTCTTCTTCAGTGTCCTCGATTGGTTGTGCGGATTCTTCGTGTCGAAGTGCGGGGCCTGCGGGTGGGGGTTGTGCGGCGAGGATGGTTGGGAAGAGGAAGGAGATGATGTGTGGAAGGCGAGAGCGGGGGGTAGAACCCTTTTGGAGCTGTTTTACGATAGCTACACATTCTTTATGGATTCTAAGGAAAAAGTAAGAGGCAAAATTTACAGGTTCGCAGGCAGCTAAGTCTAAGGCGGAGTAGAAGGGGCGAGAGATGCCATATGTTCGTTTTTGCAAGTTAAGGATGGCTACAAGGAACTGTAGGGCGGATCGCTCGGGTTCTGGGCGACATAGAATGGCGTATTCGTTTGATGAGGAGCGGGGAAAGAGTTCGGTCATACGGGCGAAAGGGATGGTAGGGCCATTTTCGCGGCCTTGCGGGGCGAGGCGGTAGGCGTCGGCGAAGGCTTGGAAGGTGATGACGGATCTATGTGGGAGGGAAAGGAAGACCCACTGTTGTTCGGTGGCGGGGCTTTGGGCAATGGCTTGGATGATCTGTGCGGAGAAGGGATGGGCTTCCACTGAGTGCCAAGGCAACTCAGTGAAGTTGGCCAACCCTCTGCATCGCAGGTATTCGCCTACGTCTGTAGGGATACCGTCGCGGAAAGAAGCGTAGTTGGCTAGCGCTTCCATGGTGTTCACAATGCACACTTACAGAAAACACAGAATACTGAGATAACACACACAATCACAAAAACACAATAGCGGTTTTTGGCGCAACTCAGGGGGTTAAATATGGAGAACACGGTGTGGGGGTGAGTATCATTGTGTGGTGCGGGAATGATACGGTTTGCATGCTAGCGTGCGTACTGAGTGACCGGTAGGGAGAGGCGGCTGGTATCATAAAGATTTGTACAAAAGACGGCTAAAAGCAAAACATAAAAATTTATACAAAACGTGGCTCGTCGCCGAATAATTAAGGCGTACTGGTAGTGGGATAATACGGCCGCAACTTCGATCCATTAATTACTTTTGGAAGTGGAATTTCGGCCAATGTAGTCAACCGAAAAGTTGCCGGACCTACTTGTGCTGAGATCTTGAAAGGGCCGAACCATCGTAGTTTGAATTTTCCTGCTGCTCTGTCTGATTTTGCGTTATAGAAGAGTACAAGCTGTCCTACCAAAAAGATTGGCGTCTTCAAATATCGATCGTGTGTCTTAGCTTGCCTTAGTTGAACTTCGCGCATAGTTAAAAAACTGAGCCATCGGTGCTCATCAAGTTCTCTGAGTGCGTTCATTCGTGCTGTTAGTGAAGATTCCGGTAGCATCTTCTGAGTGATTGCTACCCGCAAACTTGGGATGACTACTTCCATGGGAGAGATTGCTTCTAAGCCATAAGCTAGCTTGAAAGGTGTCAAGCCTGTTGTTACTTTATATGTAGTTCGGTATGCCCATAATACTGCAGGTAGTAGTTGATCCCATCTTTCCGGTGCTTCCATGATCAATTTTCGGAGGATGTTTAACAGTGATTTGTTTGTACTTTCAGCCAATCCATTGGCACGTGGATAATAAGGAGAGCTGAATTTATGTGTGACTTGGAAGGACTGTGTGAGTGCCTTCATTAAATTGTTTACAAAATGAGTGCCTTGGTCTGAGACAATTTCCAGTGGTAAACCAAATCGTGGGAAGACATCCGTAAGTAGACATTTTGCTATCGTAACTGCTGTAGCAGACCGCAAAGCCCAAGCTTCTGCCCATCTAGTTGCGTAATCTGTGCAAGTCAGTATGTATCGATTGTTACTGGATACTGCTGGAGGTGTAATTAGCCCGATAAAATCTAAACCCCATTTCTGAAAAGGTTCTAATGGTAAGATGGGTTGCAGGGGAAAAAGATGCCGTTGTAAAGGCTGACCAGCTCTTTGGCAAGCATCGCATTGTTTAACAAACTGTGAGATATCTCTGTACATAGTTGGCCACCAGAGTCCTCCTTGCAGAATTTTCCGGTGAGTTAAGTCTTCTGCAAAATGGCCACTGGGAGGAATTGAGTGAGCCAAAGTGATAACTGAGTTAACTTCATGTGGTGGAATACAGCGAAGTAGGATTCCGGTATGATCTGTATAATATAGTTCTCCAGCAACTAACCGAAATCGGCGGCTAAAAACTGCGATTTTTCTTCGAACCGCCTTGGCAGTCTCAGCTGGAAAGCGTCCTTCGGTGAGAAAAGTTAGAATCTGATCATAGTATGTAGGTGGTGTTTGTAAGTTGGGTGTCTCATCAGGTAGTGGTTCAGCATTATAAATCGCAGGAGTCGTGTCATCTATCCCTACCGGAGCTTCACCGGAATCTAGGCGTGATAAGAAATCTGCTAAGGCATGTGCATTTCCAGGTCGGTGAATGACATCATAGTCGAATTCTTGTAAAAGTAGCACCCATCGTGCTAATCGTCCTCCTAAGTGCTGCTGTCTTACTAGATAAACAAGGGCAGCATGATCCACATGAAAGGTAAATTTCCGGCCTAGTAGATAATGTCTGAACTTTTTGATTGAGTAGATCAATCCTAGACATTCTCTTTCAGTGGTGGAATAGTTCTTTTCTGCCGGTGCAAGTCTTCTACTGGCGTAATAAACAGGGCGAAACCACTTATCTGTTTGCTGCATCAGAATACTGTCGATTGCAATATCTGAAGCGTCGACAAAAACATGGAACGGATTGTCCCAGTTCGGTGGTTGTAAAATTGGAGCTTGCGTCAGGAGATACTTGAGTCGATCAAATGTAGTTTGACATTCTTCAGTCCATTCAAACTGTCTGGGAGTCTTTGCGATTAGCCTGTTCAGTGGTCCTGCTAGGTGAGCATGCCACCGCAAGTGTCTGCCATGCCACCGTATTTGTCCCATAAAGCGCATTACTTCTTTCGGAGTCGTGGGTATTGGGGCTTCTAAAATCGCCGAAATCTTATCTGGGTCCACTCGGATACCTTGGGCAGATACAATATGCCCAAGTAGTTTGCCACATGAAACCGCAAACACGGATTTGTTGGGATTAAGGCAGAGTCTATATTCTCGACACTTCTGGAAACAGCATCGTAAGTGAAACAAATGTGCTATCATCTTCCCAAAGATTGAGAAGTCGTCGAGATATACTTGCATGAAAGAGGTGAGGTAAGGAGAAAATATCTCCTGCATACATCTTTGAAATGTGCTTGGTGCATTTCTTAATCCGAACCACATTACTGTGCAGGCAAAGACACCCCAATTGGTAATGAAGGCAGTTTTTGGTATATCCTCTTCAGCCATTCTAACCTGGTTGTACCCGCTGTACCCATCTAAAAATGAATACATTTCATGTCCTGCGACTCTATCAAGCATGGTATCCAAAAAGGGGATCGGGAAAGGATCTGGTACTGTTGCTGCATTTAATTTCCGGTAATCCACACAGATTCGTAACTGCTTGTTTTTCTTTGGCACGATCACAATGGGTGAGATCCATTCAGCGTGTTCTACTGGTACAATGAATCCGACTTTTAATAGTCTATCAAGTTCGGCTTTTACCTGTGATGCATAATGGGGGTTCATTCTGTAGCTGGGTTGTCTTTTTGGTTTCACTTCCGGTTTCAACATGACCCTGTGTTGATAGATGCGCGGATCTAATCCTTTCATGTCTTTGTAATCCCATGCAAAGACGTCTGCGAATTCGCGAAGAAGTTTAATCAAATCCTCCTTAAATGTTTCCGGTAAGTTCTGCCTCATCTTCACAGGTCGTGGGTGATCTCTATCTCCTAGATTGTACGTGATCAGCTGGTCTTCTGGGACATAAAATTGTTGAGGTTTCTCTGTATCATCTGTTGGCTTGAACAGTGGTTGTAATTCGTCGTCATGGGTTGAGGACGTATTTCCCTGGACCGACTTTCCGGTGATAGCTACTACTGTACATACTGACGTGTTCCAATTATCTATGACGGATTGTAGGTCAACAGTTCCTAGAGACATTAAATCGGCATTACTCTTCAGAAATTGTTCTTCTTCATCATCTGACAGTCCATCTAACATATGAACTGGTTCAGCAAAGTACGGTCTCGCGTGAGGTTCGCAAGATTGCATAGCATCTAGTTTCACCACATATTTGCGATGGGCATCCTTGAATGTAAGCTCTTGTGCAGACCAGTCCTGTATTACCTTCGCATGCTTTAGCCAAGGTCGGCCGAAAAGAAGATTGTAATCCAAAGTGGATTCGGGTAGATCTAGTATGACAAAAGTCATCTTGAAAGTTGTACCTTGTAGAGTGATGGGTACATTCCGCACAAGTCCTACAGGATGGACTCTCGATTGATCCGCCATTCGAACAAAGAATTGAACTGGTTCAATTTCGGTCCAGCCTAGCTTTTTGCATAACGCTGCGGTCGCAATGTTTACGCCTGAGCCTCCATCAATTAATACCTGCGTGATCATCTGATTCTTATACCATACTGTGATCAAGGGCACTGCGTGATCAATCGCAGCATCAGGTTCCGGTTGAACTGCGGCTGTCGTCGGAATGCAAGAAGGTACTGGGCTGAATTCTTGCTGAAACTGTTGTCGGATCCCGGGCACTAAGGCCAGAAGTTGGCCTAGAGGCAGCGTGATGGATGCCTTGGACAAAATTTCCCAGGCCTGTTGAGCTTGATTGTCTTGTTCTTTTGGACTTGAAGTTTCTACTGACGCAGAAGTGTCTGCTGTTGTCTCTACTGATGATGATGGCCCTATTGATGCATCCCTTTGTGTTGTTTCGTCCTTTGATGAAGAAGCCTGAGTCACCGGAATAGGTTCTGGGAACACTGGTGATTCTGTTGTGGTCCAGTGACTAGCTTTGTTATACATCCTTCGTTGTTCTTGTATCCCTGGTTCAAAGATTTCTGCCGCCGGCTGAAGTTGTTTACCGGAACGGGTCTGAACTGTAGCAGTCTGTGTCTCGATCGGTGTAATTTTTACCATGTTGGCCATTGGATTTTGGCGTTCCTTCTTCCTTTGATCATACTCCATTGCGTCTTTACAAAACCTTCTAATGTGGCCGAATTCGCCACAGAAATGACAGCGTGGAGGTGGTAACTCAGGGTTTTCCGGTGGTGGTCCATTCTGCCATCGGTTGGCATTATAAGTGTTGTTTCTCTGTCCTCGGTAGTTCCGATGTCCTTGTTGTTGATTGTTTCTCAGTTGCGGAGGCACATAGTGATTTACTGGTTGGCCATGTTCTTGGATGACTGCATTGACGGTTGTTGTCCCTTGTATTCTAGCGTTGTAGACACAGTTTCCGGTGGTGTGCCCGGTAGTGTTGCAGATAGCGCAAAACACTTGGTTCAGTGCACAGTTGGCACTTGTATGCCCCGAATTTTTGCATGTGGTGCAATATACTTGCCTGCTGATATCTTCAGCCATAATTTTGTTTGTTTTTAACCATTCCAAGTCTTCTGAAAATCCACCAACCTTGGATTCTAGCTGTAGAGCCATTGCAATGACGGCATCCAAGGTCATAGCTCCGACACATCTTATGATCATGATCTGCTTCAGTTGTGGGGTTAATCCATTGATAAACCATTGAGAGATGACATCATCGGGTAGATTAGCGTGAGCCTGTGGTATCTGCCATAAATGTGTTCTAAAGAGGGTAGCGTACTCCTGGACGGTCTGATTTACCTTCTGTCTGTTGTTCTGTAGATACTCAAAGATTTCAGCAGGATTCTTCTTTAGTCTGAATCGCTGTAAAAAGGCGTCTCGTACTGCATCGTAAGTACCGAAATGATTGATATCATATTCCGTGAGCCATCTCGCGGCTTCATTGATCAGTGTAGATTGAAAAACAATGGCCTTATACGCCTGATCTGGTGGATGGTTAAGAACTGCATAACTTATCTCGAAAGTTCGTACGTGGGCGTCTGGGTCGTCTCCTGGGAATCCACCGAATTTCGTGTAGGTTACTCCTGTTGGAGGCGGCCTTGGCGGTCCTAGCTGTTGTTGTTGATGGTGTTGCCCGCTCATTGTGAAGGGTTCAGGGTTTCCTTCTGTATCTCGGGATTGATCGGGGGAACTATCGGGACTTGTATCACCGGATGGTGCGTTTTCCGGTGTGCTGTTTCGACTTAGGATGCTTCGGATCTCTGTTTCGAACAGCTTTCCTTCCTTCTGGATGTCTAATATTCGAAAGCTTTCTTCCAAACACGAAGGTTGAGCTGATGATTCCGCAAAAAAGGCTAAACCTTTGCCAGCGATCGGTGATTCTATCACCGGAATCTCGCCGGAATGAACCGAACTTGGGCCAGAATGCCCTGTTTTACTACTTTTGCCGAATTTTCCTAACGTATTTCTGACCGTGGATAACTCTAAATCTTTATCTGATATTGTTAAACTAGGTTCCAACGGCGTTTTGATAGAGTCTGGACTTGCTATATCTTCGATAGGCCGGGTCGAAGTAGCATCAGAATGTATCGAAGGCGTTGACCGTTCTACCGGAATATGACCGGAATCAGTTGTAACGTTTCCACTTTTCTTGACCACTTGGTCAGATCTAGTTATGCCTACTTCTCCTGAGGCTATCTTTTGTGATTTTCGTGCTTCAATCTGACGATTCTTAGGATATGTTTCGCCCGATCGAGTGACCGGCATGTATCATTGCCCAGTGATACTATCTGAGCAGTTCGCAACAATTTAGATCTGTTGCTACTGTCAGTGAAGCAAAATGTTGCTGGATGTTTGCTTCTTACAAACCGTTAGCACTCTAATGCCACTGTCTCACAAGTGACTCGTAATCAAATGCTACTTTACCGCAGAGACTGGTAATCAGTTGCCACTTTCCCACAGGCAACGGGCCAGAGAACTGGCAAGCGGATGCCACTTTCCCACAGACAACGGGCCAGAGAACTGGCAATCGGATGCCACTTTCCCACAGACAACGGGCCAGAGAACTGGCAATCGGATGCCACTTTCCCACAGACGGCGCCAAATGTTAAAGGTAAGATCGTTTACTATTAACTTAACTGTTAACTACCTACCGCAGCCGTTAATTACTAGTTTAAAACAACAATCCTTCAGAGACTCCAGAATCTGGTTCCACACCTGCGTACTAGATATTTCCGAGTCTCTCTTTCTCTGTACTCAATCTTACCGCAAAATAAACTGGCTCTAACCATGTGGGTCCTTGGGAGTGGTAGGGGTCTGTTGACAGAGGCCCTGTACTATTTTCCCAACTCCTCACTCAACCGTAGTTATGGTTTTCACGTCTTAGCTCAGTTTTGCTCCTAAACAACTTCAACTAGACCAACGTGCTGGACTCAGAGCTCCCAGACTGTTTCTGCCATAGTAGTTGAGCAGTAGCCCAAGATGACAGTCCAATACTTTTAGTAACTTAACACACAATTCTTCTTGTCAGTTCACAGACTTACCGTGTATCTACCTTCAACCCGTAATATCTACTGACCGTAAGACGTGTCGCAACATTATTACTATTCTACGCGTACTTAGACATTACCGTCATTACCTTTGAACACAGACTATAATACCGACTCAATCACTTACAGAGAATCATAGCAACTCATGTCCATTCTTCACGCTTACCTATCCCCCGAAGAAATAGCAGATAGACAACACACTAACACCTTACGCATAATCAGAGATATCTTAACTCGTTATCGAACAGAATCTCGAAATCGCAGTACCGACTCGTAACACCGCAGTGTATCACGCATACACAGTCAAACGGTTACACAGATAAGGCACGCAGAACAGGGCAGAACCAAGATACTCTACTCGTTAACACTTACCTACACACAGTAGAAGAGTTAATCCCAAATCAGGGCTTTCACAATACACTCGCAACTCCCAAAACGGGGGGCTCCTTCTCTCGTCCCTCTGCTGTTCTTTTCATTGCTTTAAATAGAATTTTGTTACAAGGCTTGCGCGAATCTTTCTTTACCGCGTACTTCCAGAAGGGTTCTTTCTACATTAAAAACCTCTGTCTAAGTACAATTGTCCTTTGTTCGGCGGCCGTCTAACAGCAAGATCCTGACAACAGTTCAAAGTTCAGGTGTCAAGGTGCACAAGTAGTGCACAATTAATTGATTCACAAAGGGTAAAATTGGAGAAAGCTGGTTGCAGGTTGCAGAGGTATTTCTGTAATTCCCTAAGCTTCAAAAGTGTTTTAGAGTGTTTTGGAAGGTTCATGTGAACCCTCTCTTAGGTGCACAGCTGAAGAATTAAAAGGAAAAATGTGAAGGTATGGGAAGCGGCAGCGTATGATAGAAGTGAAGGCATGGCCCCCCAATTAAAATTTTTGTTTTATTCTAAAGTCACTACAAGACAAAATAGGGATTCGTTGGCTGCCCATTTATGGAGACAATCTTGGGACATCAAAGTGAGCACCAAGATACTCTTGCAGAGTGTACGTGAATCGACACTCAAATCAAGGCAAGGACTATTCTTGAAGGACTAAGCAAGGTGAGCATAGTCTAGACTAAGTAAGAGAGAGATTTGCAAGAGACACATAGTGTGCGATGCAGAGAAGTGAGGTGCAAGGTGTGCATGAAGAGTAACTAAGAAGTGTGCACAGAAGTGCTAAGCTTACAACCAAAGATCCCAAGGTCCCCTTGAAGTTGTGTGCATGCCGATAGAAGGTGTCGAACCCTCCCCCTCATTGGAAGCTTGGTGCAAGGTGTGCACAAGTGTAGGCTTGGAGAAGGTGGAGGTCTGGTGCAGAGAAGGCCAGTAGCAACAAGACCCTTGGGTATTTTGTATTTTGCCATTGTGCTCTCATTGGGATTTTTCACAAAAGTATTGGATTGTATTGTGCATCACCATTGTATTTATCTTCTTATAATCAACCGAGAGAGGCGTCTAGTGTGTATCTTTCTTCTTACCTTTCCCTTTTCTCCTACAAACACTCAAATCCCTTTTAGGGTACAAGAATCCCCCGACAAAATTTTGCATGCCCTGTGGGACTCCAAGGACATTTGAGCATAGGAGAAGAAATATTCCAGTGTGGAGAATTATTATTCAAGTGCCGCAGTACTACTTCATTGGGTTAAGAGGTAAATATTCTTATCAATTATCTCATACTAAGAGGATTATGGAAAGCTCATGATTGCAACCCGGTCCCAAACATTGATGGTCACCTGCAAAGCAAGAAGAGGAAGGCTGTTAGAAGATCCTCCAGTCCACTATCGTCAATCTCATCAGTAAAGAGCATGGCAGGTCACGCAGATTTGGAAACCCTACTATCAAGATTAAATATAAAATTTCCTTCTTTCAAAGGATTAGCTCAAGAAGATTTGGACGAGCATACTAGGAGGTTTTTAGCACTATGCAAAACAAGAGGCTTGATGGGAAGAGAGGATGCCTTTTTGATACTCTTCCCTACCACATTAGAAGGGTTAGCAGACAAATGGTTCAACCAATTTGCTGAAAACCATTTCACCACTTGGGACATAATGAAAGATGCATTCAAAACTAAATTCTAGCATGGAAATATGACAGAGATCATCATAGAGGAATTAGAAAACTTGAGATAGAGTCCACGTGAAAAGTTTCTAGAGTTTGTAACTAGGGCCAAGGCACTAATGGCTAAGTTGCCAGATCCTCCACATGATTTCTTTATTAAGAAATGGTTAGCTAAGCCACTTCCAATGACCACACAATGTAAAATCAAAGAATTAGTGCTTCCAACAGCCTCCATAGAGGAGTTCATCAATAAAGCTACACGACTAGAACAAGTAAGGCAACAATATGGAGCACGTTTTTCTCAACTACCCTATTCTACAGAAACGGAGGATCTAGTAATCCATCTAAGGAAAGAGCTGAAGTGCTTAAAAAGGAATAATCCCCACAAAGAGGAGGAGAATTTTGTTTCTGAGTTGAGGAGGGAGTTTGAGGCATTGAACCCACAAAAGGAAGAGGAAGCCCAAGCAGATGAGGTGGCTCAACTTCCCCTTGCAGCAATTGCCGAGAGGCTAGAGACCGCTATACTAATTGTTGTCCTAAGAACCAAGCATCCTCATTTGGGCCCCACATTCAAATGATTTCTGTGCGCAACGAAGAAATGTTAGATCAAGTCAATGGTCCCTCACCATCTATCAGAGGGTGGTGCAGTTAGAAGAAATTGAATTTTCTATAGTGCAGACAAGAAGCAAGGGCATGGCTCAAGTGGAAATAGTTCAAGAATCAATGATTAATGGATTGAACAAAGACAACGAGACATCTGAAGACAAAGCCACCACATGTGCAGATACAAGGCAAAAAGGAGATCTCATATGTACCAGTGATGCCATTGGACATGCATTCAATATGGCTCATGAGGAGTTTGATAAGTCATTTGAAGCCCATGCTCTTAGGGAATCAGAAGCTTCCAGACTACTTAAGTCCATGAAAAAGGAGATCAATATTTTTTATTTAATAAAGATGGATGGGAATTTCAGGTCAGAACTCTTGCAGATAATTGATGAGGCCTCCACAAAAAGTTTAGTGGCAAAAGCTGCTATTATGCATAAAGATAAAATTGTAGAGGAAGCACCTCTCACAGATTATAAGAGCCCTTGGCTAACACTCTCTATCAAAGGTCATGAGTTTCAAGGAGTTATTGTGGATGGTGGTTATGGCATTAACTTGATGCTTGAACATACCATGAAGAAAATTGGATTACACCCTTCAATACGTGCAAAATTCACTGTAACACTGACAAAACAAAGCATAGTAAAGCCTATGGGAGTAGACCCTGGAGTCCCAGTCAAGATACAAGGTACCATCTTTAACTTGGATTTTGTTGTTTTAAGGCTCCCACAGGTAGAAGGAAGTTTCCCCCTCTTAATTGGGAGACCTTGGTTAAGGCATGCCAATGTGCTGCATGACTAGGGTAAGGACACAATGTGGGTAAAGCAAGAGGGGAAAGAGTTACAGCAGATTTTGCCTAGCACTTTTTCATCCTTTTCAAATGTCATTTTCTTGCTAAATTGGAGGAATAAAGGAATCTCTTTGTGGTTTTGAGTGAAAAAACTGGCCTAGTCCTTTGGTGAATTTTTTAGAATTTTTTTGATTCTTTTTGAATTTTTTCTATATGTTTCTCCAATTTTAGGAATATTTTGACAAAAAAAACCCCATGGATTTGATTTTTTCAAAAAAAAAGAAAAAAAGAAAAAGGGAAGGAAAATTCCGAACCCCCTCTCTCTCTCTCTCTCTCTCTCTCTCTCTCTCTCTCTCTCTCTCTCTCTCTCTCTCTCTCTCTCTCTCTCTCTCTCTCTCTCTCTCTCTCTCTCTCCCTCCCTCCCTCCCTCCCTCCCCCCTACCCCCAACCCAACCCCCCCTTCCCGCCCCCCTCCCCGATTTTTTTTATTCATTTTAGTTTTATTATTTTTTACTTTTATTTCTCTTATTTTTATAACTTATTTCTTTATTTTTATGTTCTTTTATTTTCTTTTAATTTTTATGTTTTCTTTTCAAACGCCCTGTGTGCTTTTCAATTAAAAAAAAAAAGACAGAGATATATATAATATAATTATATAAATATTAAAAATTATTTTTTTTAATTTTTTTATTTTCCATGGTCCAATGCTTTTGGCCCTGGATCTTGCTTCGGATGGCCATTTTTTTCAAAAGTGGGGTCATTTTCATGTATTCCTCAGGATTCATGTTTTGCCTTAATTTTTCTAAAATCCCACGTTTTCTTTGAATTTTGTTCAAAAACCACATGTTTTGAGCACATTTATCACATGTTTTTATTTAACCACATGGTCCACATGGTCTATTCTCACTTTGTTTCACCTTATGTTTCACAATTCCCATATGCACCCTCTGTAGCTCTACTGTTTGATCATTTCGGCCCTCTCCAGAACCCATAATCCTACTCCATCACCCGCCCTCTACCCTTCTGCCGAGCCCCATCCTTACCCGTCCCTGCCCTATCCATCTCAGCCCCCTTAGCCCTCCCTTCCCCCTCCTTTCTATGTCCTTTTGAAGATTTTGCAACACAAGAATCATGGTATCATATCTACTCAGAGTTTTGGCTATAGCTCTTTGGGACGGACAGCCCATTAGGTGGTGGGCAATTATTGAGCCCATAAAAGTCATATTGGTCAAAGTCAAGCACACTCAAAGTCAACCATAGTCAAAGTCAAAAGGGTCAAATGCAAAGGAGTCAAAGTCAACAAGTTTAAGGTCAAAGTCACCATGGGAAAAAGTCAAAGTGTTCAAAGTTCAGGTGTCAAAGTGCACAAGTAGTGCACAATTAATTGATTCACAAAGGGTAAAATTGCAGAAAGTTGGTTGCAGGTTGGAGAGGTATTTCTATAAGTCCCTAAGGTTCAAAAGTGTTTTAAAGTGTTTTGGAAGGTTCAGATGAACCCTCTCTTGGGTGCACAAGTGAAGAACTAAAGGGCAACATGTGAAGGTATGTGAAGTGGCTGCGTACACAGAAGTGAAAGCATGGCCCCCCAATTAACATTTTAGTTTTATTCTAAAGTCACTACAAAAAAAAACAGGGATTCGTTGGCTACCCACTTTTGGAGACAATCTTGGGACATCAAAGTGAGCACTAAGATACTCTTGCAGTTAAGAGCGTATGTGAATCGACACTCAAATCAAGGCAAGGACTATTCTTGGAGGAGTAAGCAAGGTGAGCATAGTCTAGATTAAGTAAGAGAGAAAAGTGCAAGAGACACACAGTGTGCGACTCAGAGAAGTGAAGTGCAAGGTGTGCATGAAGAGTGACTAAGAAGTGTGCAGAGAAGTGCTAAGCTTACAACCAAAGATCTCAAGGTTCCCTTGAAGCTGTGCACGTGCCGATAGAAGGTGTCCATCCCTCCCCATCATTGGAAGCTTGGTGCAAGGTGTGCACAAGTGCTGGCTTGGAGAAGGTGGAGGTCTACTCTAGAGAAGGCGGACAGCAACAAGACTCTTGGGTATTTTGTATTTTATCATTGTGCACTCTATGGGATTTTGCACAGAAGTATTGGATTGTATTGTGCATCACCATTGTATTTTTCTTCTTATAATCAATCGACAGAGGCTTCGAGTGTGTATTTTTCTTCTTACCTTTCCCTTTTCTCGTACAAACACTCAAATCCCTTTTTGGGTATAAGAATCCCCCAACAAATCTCAAAGAGTTTTAGATGAATAAGATACAATGTAATATCTTTTCTATCTAAAATATTTTCAATAAAAAATATTTTCATTCCAAAAGATGGTTAATCTAAAATATTTTCGATCTAAAATGTTTTCAATCTAAAACATTGTCAGTCTAAAATCTTTTGACTCTAAAACATTTTCAATCTTAAATATTTTTTATCAAAAACCTTTTCAATCGAAAATATTTTCGATAAAAGAAATTTTGATAGTAAGCACCTTGGATCAAAAATCTCCGAATTGTCGTGCATAAAATATTCAGACTTGTCCAAATAAACTCACATGGCACCCAATAATTCGGTCGAATAATAAAGGATCATCGAAAAATTCCCTAATTATTCACGAATAATCGAATCATCGAATAACAAATAATGCAACCATGATATATATACGCAATCACTCACATATATACATATACACTCACATAGATATTACATACACACATGCATATACATACACACACATATGCATACTCACATGCATATGCATACATACATACACACACATATGCATACACATATATACATACATACATGTACACTAACACACGTATACATACAGACATGCATATGCATGTGTAAAATATATATTATTAAATATCTACAAAATAGATCTTTAGATTTTTTAGAGTTTATTGATATATATATATATATATATATATATATATATATATATATATATATATATATATATATATATATATATATATATATATATACGATTTTTGGGTTTTTACATACAAACACATCCTAAATAAAGTTTTAGGATTAATATTAATTTATATAATAAAATATATATAAAAATAGGGAGAAAAATAGAATGTGTAAATATTCTAATTAAATGTATGTAAACATTAGGGAAAAATCAAAATATGCAAAATATATATAATTCAATATCTAAAAAATATATATTTAGATTGTATAGGATATATATATATATATATATATATATATATATATATATATATATATATATATATATATATATATATATATAGGATTTTTACATATATGTATTTGAATATATAAAAAATTAGGAGAAATTAGTTTTTTAGGAATATACATTTAGAAATAAAACTTAGGGTTTCAAAATTAAAAATAGAAAATATATAAATTAAATGTCCTAATTACATCTCCACATGGGATCAGATGGCAAAACTCCATGCGTCAATGCATACAACAATTTTGCTCCATATAGTTTGGACATTTTCTCATGATGAAATTTCGTGAATAGGATAAAAATTCCAAAAATTACATCAAAGAGTCGATCTATGAAGAGTATCAGGCAGCACCTACGCTTCCAATTGTCTGCTTGGAGTGGATTCAATACAAGACATGTGATGTGATGTTCCATCGATCGTCCGAGGTGCTTTCAGAGCAAGCTTACTGAAGCTGGCATGGCTACACGTTGAGGAGTGGGAATTGATTCCTGATGAGCAGCAACATACTCTTGACCAATATTGTCAGCAATGAGATGCCCTAGCCGCATGCCTAGATACTATAAGTTCGTCATATTTGGGTAGCAACAGACAGGACACTATGCATAACAAGTTTGTAACTACCATTTTGATTATTGAATTTGTTTACGTTAAGCATGTCATGTATGTTCATCTAATATTTTGCATATTTATCATAGGAGTTGGAAGTGGGTTATCCTCCAATGCGAACCAAGGAGGGTTATGGATATCGTCATGGATGGATTGCACTGTTGGAGGACTTGGAGGGATGCAGTGCAATCATTTCATGGGAGCATATATGATGAGGTGAGCTTATAAACTTGGTTTGGTGTTTTAGTTGTTGTTTATAAATATCATGTCAATTTGTCTCATTTCACGCATATGATTTGTTGCAAGACTGTAGGTATAAAGGTTTTGATTCCTCTCGCCATATGTTTGGCAGTGCTTTGCCACAAGTTTTTATTACACTCATACATTGCAATGGTGCACCATAATTTTGTACTCAGTTCCTATATGGCAGTGCTTTGCCACATTTTGTATTTGGCTCATATATGCCAATGGTTTGCCACACTTTTCTACATGGTTCCTTCATGGAATATATATCTCTTTATCACACTTTTGTACATGGTTCATGGTTCATTCTTATAATCTCTTTTGTGTCTCATAGTGTTTTTCTTTATCAAATCAGGTTTGGGTTGTGAGTCATGTAAACACTATATCAGCAACCACTATAGTACATGTTACATGTCCTCGGTTTTTTTGGGCAGAGTGTGTGGTCTTTTGCTACGCAACAACATGGCAATCATGTTGCAGCAAGAGACAATACTTTGCCCTAAAAAGAAAATTATGAATTTGGTCGTTAGTATGAGTGCGGATATGTCCAATCAATTATCAATGCTTATACGGATGCTTATACCGATGCTTATACCGACGTTCATAGTGATGAAATAATAGAAGTGCGCATACTAACGCTTATACTGGTGATGGGGCAAAAATAGTGCCATGTATTTACGTCGGTATAGGGGCCACTATGCCCCTGATTTGTTGTAGTGTCTCAGATAAGGATTTTGAGTTTGAAAAGGCAAATCAACTAGAAACAAGCATTACTTGGAGACACAATTGAATACTCTTCGGCCATGTGGAATGACAGCAAAGGGAAAGCGCTCTCAAAGATATGGTAAGAAAGATGTGCAATCAACTTTGATACCATCTGAAAGAATGGTTGATTTTAAAATCCCTCAGTTTGTTAGGCAAAAGAATATGTAATTGTAAAAGAACACCTCCTTTGATACACTAGAGGATGTTTTCTTCCAGAACAAGAAGATTAGAAAAAACTAGGTCACTCATAACGGTGATGTGAAAATCATTAACCGTCACAGTAACTCTCTTTGAACCATTAGTCACCCACGGAATCTTTTGTCTTCTACCGATTCTAGATCATCATGGCTATTATGCCTCCGTGTTGTTCTACCCACACTTTGTGAGAAACAAGGGATCCCAAGGGCACTAAGCCCATTCCCTATATAATTGTTATTATATTAATTCAAGCATGAGAGATTAAGCCTCCACATCGTTTCTATGGAGGAAAAAAAAAAAGAAATTAAATAGCTACCAAAATATCACGAATATGGATCTAATCGTCAACATTCGATACCTAGATATCATCAACTAGCGACCTTCAAAGTTATTTAACAAATCAGGCTAATTCATTTTCCTAAAAGAGCATTACGTTTATTTAATTCATCACGATATACAAAACAAAGTGAAGGACATAAAAGTAAATAGAGATACCCATTGTATACTAACTATCTTATCATTGCAAACTCAAACAAAAGTTACGCTCCTTATTTGTATACGTGTCTATAATATCCCACCAAGATCCAGCAGTATGTATTTTTTCCATATCGGATCATGCTATGAACAGGGAAACATGTATGCCCTTTCTCGTCTGAACAGCGAAACATGTATCTCTTGCATGTCGGATCATGGTATGCACAACTGCACATTTATGTCGTTCATATGGGATCAATCTATTTACAGCCGAACATGCTTCCTCTATAACAGGTGTCGGAATCCTCAGAATGTAAGCCCAACCGAAATTTTGATTGCAAAAGCTCGGTGGGTGTTCTTTTTACTTCTTTTTTTCCTGAGGAACAGCAAAGGGAAATTTAAATTAATAAAGCGATTTTTACAGCTCGATGAGTGTTGTCATTCATCATCCGCTGGAAAGACAAGTAATCCCTCGTCATCTCCAGCAATGACGCATATCAGTATGACATGCTTCATTATTTTTCAATTCCTCATATGATCGTATAAGGTACTCACAGCATGAATTTCCTGTGGTAGTAATCAGTCCTCGGATTTGTAGTTTTCCTCCTTCGAGCATATAAGAAAATGGAAAATGAAGTGAAGAATCAGGTTCTCACCTTTTCGCATAATGGTTACACGGTGTCGAAAGTATGGTTTTCCACATTCTGTAGACATTGATTATATTACTACTGACAGCCTTGGAGCTTCACATTCACCCGTCGACAGAATTTATTTAAAATAGAATGACAGCCGATGAGTGGTAAGAAGATGTGACAATTTACCGCCCCTCCATACGTTTTTGGCAAGTCCGACATGGCACTTCGAGCGACACAAGAGGAGCTGAAATCAGTAGTCGAGATGGTTGCCGTGTGTGCAGAGTAATTCTTGAGCCTCAGTGATGGCTGCCCATAGGATACACCCATAGTATCCTCCAGCATCTGCACCACAAAGCCCATGGTTGGCCGTTCCCCAGGTTCTGATTGTACACAGGCAAGAGCAACGATCAAGATGCGCTTGAAGACATCCTCGGGTATGTCCTCATCAGACAAGTTCTGATCCATTATATTTTGCTGTAGGAAGGAAGTCTCTAAAGACTCCAGGGCGGTGGCAGTATTCAAGTTCACCTCCACACCCAGACCGTCAGCGATGGTCTTCATAACCCACGCACCCAAGTGCCCGTGCTCTGGATCAATACACTTTCGCCCTGTTAAAAGCTCCAGTAAGACGACGCCATAGCTGAACACATCTGATTTCGCAGTGATGGTGGCATGCGGCAGCCATTCTGGAGCGACATATCCGCGTGTCCCCTTGAGGGTCGTCATTGCGAAACTTTGGCTGTCACTGCCCATCATCCTGGCGAGGCCGAAATCGCCCACCTTCGCATGGAATTCGTTGTCTAAAAGGATGTTTGCAGGTTTTACGTCACAGTGCACAATATGCTCTGCCGATTGATGATGGAGGTACTCAAGGCCATGAGCAGTATCCAGAGCAATGCGGCATCTGCGTTCCCAGTTCAGGACTTTGGCAACGAGAGGCGATGAGAGCGAGAACCACCCATTGGCGTGCTTTCACTAAAATGCGTATCAACATCGCTGTCATCGCCTCGAGCTTCACTGAGCCACTTATAAAGAGAACCCTTTGGCATGAACTCAAATACCAGAAGTCTTGCGGACTTTTCCATGCAGAACCCCTTCAGCGAAACGAGATTTACGTGTGAGACACTCCCTATGGTCGCTACCTCTGCTTTGAATTGTGTATCCATGGCACTACTCGTAGCTAACCCAGCTTGATCCAGCCTCTTCACTGCTACCTTCATAGTACCCGTTGGAGTGCTAACTTCCCCCTCATACACGGATCCGAAACCTCCCCGCCCAAGCCTCTTCGAGAAATTATCTGTGGCGATTTCTAATTCCTTGTAGGAGAACCGCGGAGGAAGCTTAGAGAGTTCCTGCAAGAACCGTTCTTGTGCAAGAACCGTTCTTGTGCAAGAACCGCCTGGGCGGAATTGTTCTTCTCAGAAGGAGTAGCCATGGTATAAAGAATCGGGAATAGAGCACAAGAGGAGGTATTTGAATCGAAAAGAGCGGCATTGCAGGATGAATTTTTCGAGCATAGGTCGCTGCATTCGGCTTGTGATGCTACAGTGAAGGACGATGGCTGAGGAGGGAAAGACACAGAAATTGGACGCAAGCTATAGGATGAATCCGCGGGGACACAGGTGGAATTGAAGGCTGGCATTTGATATTGCGTGGGACAGCTGCACTTTCGAGTGGCATCATCGGTGGCCGTGCAGGTGGCCATATCGTAAGATATGCGGAATCCAGGAGGACAGCTGCACGATCTACTCGTCTCGTTGCAAAGGCTATACTCACCACAGACGAGAGGGAAAGCGCAAAAACTGGTGATGGAGGAGTTGTAATAGTAGAGATGATGGTTGGGGTTTGGTTCGCTCGGCCGATTGATCATCAGATTGCCATCCTTGAACAAAGCAGAACCGATCAGGTCTGTCACATTAGGCAGCGGATCATTGCTTAGAACATTGTGCGGGACGTGCCCAAGAAGGACTCCTCGAGAGGTATAGAAATCGATATTTTGGCGAATAACAATGTATTCTGCAATAGTATCGTTAGAGACACTAGCTTTCGGCTCAGATGCATTGGCGACCCCGATGGTGTGATACACATACCTGTTTGCCCTCGTGAACATAATAAGGCTGCCTTGCGAGCCCATGCTTAGCGCGTAACAGCCGGGAGTGCTGAAGTCCGCGTAGAGAGCAACGCGGTCGTACAGTGTCATGTTCCCGAAGAATTCAAGCCCGGTAGGAATCAAGAAGAGGTCATGGAGAACCGTGAAGCTCTGCCAAACTATGCGTCCACCGTCATCGACCAGTACGAGGTTGCCGTTGTTGAGAAGAGTGAGGTTGCGCACTCCCAAGCCTGCAGTTTGTGTTTTCCAGGAAACAGCACGCGAAGACGAAGATCCATTGACGGGTACTGGTGGGGTATATTCAAATGCGAGCACGCCATCGTTGCGGAGGTTGAGGGCACAGTCGGAGCCCGTCACAGGATCGGGGCCAGAATTGAAGGACCAGATGAGAGCGTTGGGCGTCTTGAAAGTGTATCGGACGCCTCCCATGCACTGTGAAACACCGTCTTCAATCCATTCGCGAATGTCGACCTGGAACATCTCATTCTCAGACTGCATCCAAAGGGTATGATCCGTGTTGAAGGAGGTTCCTAGGGGGACGGAGAAGGGGAGACCAGTGAGACGCGCTGCATAGGATAGAATTCGGAGACCATAACTAACAGGGGTACCGGAGAGTGGTGATTGAGTACAAGAGATCAGAAACAGTCGGAGCGATCGCAGTGTGCTGAGAGCATGCAGATCATAGACACAAGCTTACAGCTCTACTCTACGCCTGAGTGCGCGCCATTCGAGATGGTGAATGGAGAAGGAAACTTGAAAGGCAAAAGAAATCGTCAAGAACTGAGGCAGACGCGCTGAGGAAAACAGCAAGCCTTCAATGAACATAGGAATTCGACCCGCACACAGAAAAAAGAGGATGTCTATCGTCGAGAAGTCGTGACTCGTCAGTTGCTTCACAGAGTCGCCAACAGCTCTTCCAGGGTAGATATATAGAATTCGCTTCCGCCCATAATGACATACAGAGTTATAACAATCTGCCTTAACTAATCACAGCATGAGCTTGATGACAATGTTTGAACTGTAAAACGATGGAGCATTCTACAAAACCTTCATTATGTTGCCTCGTATCGCATGTATCGCATGAACGTAGATCGAGGAAAGTAAGTTTCAGCTTTGAATAATAGTAAAAAAACATTAGGAAGTTAATATTTGAAATAAAAAACCCTGTTTCTCTTCACGCCATCAGATTCATTCGAGGTGATATGATCTACGTTCTCTCATAAAACCTCTAAAATAAAGATTCATTTTTCCCTACCAGGTGCGCACTGCGCAGTACATAAATTTGACGCTGTAAGAATTCGCATCTCCTCCGCGTTTTTGGAAGAAGATGGAGAATCAAGATGGGTACTCTGTCTTCTGTGACATAGGTCATGGGGGGCCAGAGGCTATACCTAAACCAGTTGTAACTTTTTAGATGTCTTCACCGTTCGGACATTCTATTCCTATTTTCTGGGAAACGGAGGCCCCATGACTGCGTGGTGCGATAGTATTCTGCTTGTTTTTTCAATCAATTTAGGATCAGGCAGAATAGCCTTCGGCGGAGCTTCCTCTTTGAAAAAAGATGGAGTTGGTTTTCTAAGTAGATATCCACATCACTAGATGATGCCGGGTCTGATCCATGTGCGATGCACCTTTCAAAGTACAATTAGAAGCAAGTGTAATCCATACGTGCTACGTGTAAATGCTGGTATGGCGTTGAAATTGACTTATTGATGGATGTATACATTGTTAAGAGGACGTTCGGGAGACACTTCATGAACTGGGACAGGTATACGGTCTCTTCCATAGAATCAAACAATAATTTTTTTTTTAATATAAAGGAAGTTCGGCAATAGCCTACTCTCCCGGACTTGAATTAAATAAAGAAAAGTACAAGAGAAGAGGACTAGTGCCCACGGGACCCCCAAATCCCACAAAGCAGGGGAAACTTTTACAGAGCTTAGATGGCATTACAAAGAAGGTTAATTACCCTCTCATCACCCTCATGTGGGGCCCACTTGGGTTTAAGCTTGTTATCGATCAAAAGGAGTACTTGATGATGCCTAAAGGGGGGGGATTTTTTATAGTTGACAATCCTTTTGCCAAGGAGGAACAGCGATTTCTCAATTGACCACTCCTTGGGGGAGTCACCGAAGTTGACAGCACATCTTTCCCGCCAGATTTTCCATAGTACCTCCCCTCTGATGGCGTTCCAGAGAGACGCGGAGCAGCCAATCGCTTCTCCCAGCAGGGCTTGCTGCCAACTGAGACGATTTTGAAGTCTAATTCTCTTTCCAACCACCTGCCAGAGTCTGTTGGAGTTGGGGCAGGTAAAGAAGATGTGTGAGACATCTTCGATAGACCGGTGGCAACGTTTGCACCAGGGAGGGATCCCACAAATTTTGCTAGCCTTAAGGTTGGTCCAGATTCCAAGATGAAGAATTTGCCATAAGAGGACAGACTTTTTGATTTCTATGAGGGGGTGCCACATAGCCATGAACTTCATGTCCCACCGAAGCCGCGTCCATGACAGGCACCACTTTTTGTTGAGGTTAACTTGATAGTCGATCGTTTCTTTGATGTTCGGGATTTTTGATAGGCTATTCCCATTGTGCCATTTGAGACCAAGCGAGCTCGCCATGTCGTGTCCCATGAGAAGGCGAACTTTATGTCGGTCCCAGGCGAGACATCTGCTTTGCAAAGTGTTCCATTCTTCATGCGAAATGTTGATGCTAGGATCAATATCCTCAAAGTTGATCCAGCGGTTGGTGTCTTGTTTCCAGAGATGTTTCCATTTTTTGAAGCCTTTGTTCCATAGCTTCTTGGCATTTTGAATGTTCCAAGATTCCACACTCCGGATGCCATGGATCGGAAACCAGATAGAGTCGTTTTGTCTGATACCGGCAGCCCACTTCCAGTCTTCACTTATTCTTGTGAAGCTTTTGACTTTATTCCAACTCTTCCAAAGGGAGCATACCAGATTAGAGCCTTTCGGGAAGACGGGGATCGGGGAAAACAGCAAGGTCAAGATGTCAAGATTCTTCCAATTTGGGAAACCCATGAGCGCCAACTCATCCTTGTTTCTGAAGATCAGCTTGGCCCACGAGGCCTCCCCGTTGCACCAAGCCTTAATCATCCATTTGGCCGACAGTTTGTTAGCCATGCACCCAATGTCCAAGATACCAAGTCCCCCACTATCTCTATGGCTGGTGCAGATGGACCATTTGATTTTAGGCACCCCCCTCCTATTGTGGTCGCCCGTCCAAAGGAAGTTTCTACAAATACTATCCAGTTTGGACAGATCATGCTCTTTCGGTCTCCAACAAGAAAGGAAATAAATGGTAGATGATAAGAGGAACGTGTTGATAACCATAGCGCGACCAGCAAGATTGATTTGCATACCTCTCCAATAGTTAAGCTTGTTTTCGAGTTTGGCAAGCACCCAGTTCCACCGCTGTTCCATAGAGACGCCGAACCCCAAGGGAATCCCAAGAAGCCGAAAAATTTGGCCCTGCGGAATGATTTGACAGCCATGATCAATGAGAAGGCCGGGCTGTGGCCCACCAATAGCTCTAAAGGCGGTCTTAGAGTGGTTGATTATGGATCCAGAGGCTTCACAAAAAGTAGCAAGACACTTCCAGAACGTCTCAAGGCTAGTACTATCATTGTGCACAAAAGCGTTCATATCATCGGCAAAAAGTCTCATGGTGATCTGACTGTGGTCATGCGGCAAACGAAGGCCTTTAATGTTACCAGCTTCCACCTGATGCTCCACCAGCCTGCTAAGCCCTTCTGTGGCAATGGCAAAGAGAAGGGGAGCCAATGGGCACCCTTGTCTGATAGATCTTCTAAGTTTGATCACCTTTGAAAGATTTCCATTAATGTTAACTTGGGTCGATGCGTTTCCGAGAAGGGTCGCGATCATCTTGGTGAATTTCTGACTACAACCAAGATCTTGTAGCGACTGTAGAATATAGTCCCATTCTAGCCTGTCGTAGGCTTTGTCAAAGTCGATCTTGAGGAAAACTACGTCTTGTTTAGACTCATTTGCAAATTCAAGACCTTCCCAGATATCTATGATGGTTTCCAAAATTGACCTGCCTTTGATGAAACCTTTTTGGTCCTCGCTTAGCCATGCTCTCAAGTGGCAAGAGATTCTGTTGGCAATGACTTTGGCGATGATCTTGTATCCTGTTTGGAGCATTGTAATGGGACGCCAGTTCTCTATTCTGTTCTTTTCCCCTTTTTTGTGTACTAACTTGATAATGCCATTGTTGAGACAAGAAGGAAGCGCGCCGAACTTGAGTGCCTCTTGCCAAACCAAACGAAGAGGGGTGGTAACCACCAGCTTGAAGGATTTAAAGAACTCATTAGTGAGCCCGTCGGGTCCCGGGCTTTTACCTGAGGGGAGGGCATCAATGACCTCAATGATTTCGGCTTCAGAGATAGAGGCGTGGAGCAGAGAGTGAAGGTTGGGTGGTATCCTGTGGGGGGAAACCCTAGATATGGCTGCCATACAGTCCCTTCTATGGTGGGAGAGGGGGTTTGAGGTCCCCAGGAGTCTCGTGAAGTGCCCTTCAATGATCCCAAAATTATCTTCTTCCGTATTGCAAACATTGCCATTTGCATCTAGCAATAAGGGGATCGATTCTCTGTTGTGTTTCCTTTTGAGGATACGGCACATCTCTTTGGTGGGTTTGTCGGCTTTGCCAGCCCACCACTCCTTGAAGAAAATTTGCAAATTTTTCCTTTGTATCTCTTCCTCGTATCTCAGCAGCGCTCTGATTTTTCGAAGTCCTTTCTGGGCTTGAGATTTTCCTTTGTTCACTTCCTCCTCGAGCCGCCAGAGTCTATGATATAGAGCTTCTCTACGAGCCTGCCGCACAGTCTCAAGCATCTTCCTGGATCTAATCATGATCTGTCGTGACTTGTCGACCGCACTTCTCCAACACTTGGCTGGGGACAAGCCAGAGGCGAATGCCTCCTTCCACACATCAGAGATTTCTTGATGGACGGAGGGGAGAGAGAAGGAGGGCACACTGGCATGGAACCACGGAGCCTTACGGATCTTGGTGGGGGGTTGAAAAGTGATGACGATCGGGTAGTGATCAGAGATGGTGAGGTCGGTGCGTTGCCAGAGGGAAGGGTGGCCCCACTGATGAGTAAAACTCTGAGAAATGTAGCATCTATCAAGTCTAGCTTTCCTCAGGTCCTCGCCTGCTTGGAGATTTGACCAAGAAAAGCCCTTTGAGTCTTTGAATTCGACCAGATCCAAGTGTAGTTTAGTTTTGTCCCACGTTTCTTTCTCCCGACTATCGATGACCCTACCCTTGCCCATCCATCTGTCCATAGGGTCCTCAACCATGTTGAAGTCACCACAAATAAGCACGTTGTGGGGGAGCGAGTCCAAGGAGGCCCAAGTGTTAAGTCTCTCTAACTCCCCATTAGGGGCATACAAGGAAACTAAAGTAAAACAAAAGGGGGCACCGAAAGAAACAGCAATCCATCGATGGCCTTCATCTTCAATGGAGCGCTCTAGCTTTTCAAACCAGAGTTGATTAATACCGATTACCGTTCCACCGGACCCCCGCTGATGCGCCGTTGAGATCCAAACATGGGTCGAGGAGACATGTCTAAGCCGTTTCTGGAGGTCTTCTCCGTCAATTTTAATCTCTTGAATACATATAAAATCTGGGTTTAGGCTAATGTCGCGAAGCCATTGACCAATGATGGTCGCTCTTGAGGGGTCGGTTAGCCCTCTAGCATTTAACGAGATGATGATCATTGTCGTAGTAATCCCTCTTTGCGGGAGGGAGCTTTGTCCTTTCTTTTCTTGGATTCGTCTTTCTTTTTCGCTCGGATCGGATCCCGAGTTAGCATTAGGTTCTTGTGGGGGCTTTTCCACGGTAACTCCATAGGTTGTTTTCCTTTGCGGGATGCCTCCTGCTGGGAAGAGCTGGGCACCGTTTTCAGCTCCGTTTTCGGAATAGTCGATCCGATGATGGAGCTTTCACTATCCATGTTATCTTCGTTGCTAGTAGTAAAGCCGTCTTCTTTGCTTGTAGTGTAACCCTCCTGCAAGGTTTCTTTACTGTCAGGGATCTCTAGGCCTTTGACGTCGGTGTCCACCTCAAGTTGGTTCCCACCTGGGTAGTCAAACTCATTGATTTCTTTTTCCAGATTGCAATACAAGTTGCTGGAGGGGGTAACTGACATGTTGTTTCGCTCAGAGGTTGCCCTAGGGCTTCTTTTCCTTCTTCTTCTTACTTCGATGAACCCGTCTGCATCAGCTTCTGGGTTAAGGGGATCCTTGAATTCCTCTACTTTCGTCGAGTGATTCAAAGCTCCATTGCTATCTGGAGCATTTTTGGGGGCTTCTTGATTTCGCTTGCTTTTTCGTCTCAAAGGGCAATCTTTGATCCTGTGACCTTGTTGGCCACACCGAAAGCACGCGTTGGGAAGGTTTTTGTAACTGATGTCTTGCTCCCATACATCCCCTTCGCCCAAGTCCAATTTGATCTTCGAAGGAAGTGGCATACTGAGGTCAGCCTCGACACAGATTTGAGGGTGCCACCTAGCGTTGAACGAGTGTCTTGCACCTTCATAAATGAGACCACCAATGTCCTCGCGTGAGGCCAACGGCTTGCCGATAGGAGAAACGATGTCCCATACGAAGTTGTACAAGAAGTAAGGCAGGTTAGGGAGCTCGACCCAGAGGGGGTACCGAAGCGATTTTGATTTGTCGGGAGTAAAATCAGGGGACCATCTGAAAAGGCACAGGGTTGCCCGGCCGAGTTGCCAAGTTCCGACACTAAGGGCTCGAAACGCCATATCTTCATTTTCAAAGACTAGCAGCAAGTGCCTTGCCGGTAAGAACTGGCACTTACAAACAACTAGTCCGCGGGTGAACCACTCGTTGCGAAGCCACTGTCGTACAGTTTCGAGCGGGGGCTTAGGGCCGAACATTTGGCCGACGAGGCAAACTTTCTTGAGCTCCTCCTGAGCTGACAAAATTGCGGATCTATTGAGGGAGACCAAGGGGGGTTCCGCACTCTCGACGGCCCCTAGGGCGGCACAAGAACCCCCCTCCAACAAAGAGGCCAGGTTACTGGTCTCCCCCGGAGGAGGGGCCAGGTTGCTTCTCACTAAAGAGGGGATCGCCAAATCCATGACAAAGGCCCGACAAAGCAAAAAAGGCTCACGAATTACTTGCTTTGGAAATAAGACAAAAAGCGAAGGCCCCTTTCCAATTGAAGAGCCTTTTGGAAGCCCACTAAAAAGCTACCCACTTTCTCAAAAGAGAAAAGATCCCTTCTGCACTGGCTCCTTTTTTATTTTACTCTTTCTTTTTCTTTTTTTTTTAAATTTTCGAAGAAGCTCTGCCTGAGGGCGATGGACAGGCCGCCACGTCAGCACGATGGATGAACGCCTTAAATCAAAATTAGAAAGTACAGATTCAGTCGGACGCAGGACTTGTCTCTTTCGAAGCGGTGGCGGTGAATGAATTTTTTTCCAATTCAACAAACGGTCGGCGGGCGTAGCAGAGTGGGGTGTCCATCGCGACTGATTGGAATCAGTCGGTCGCAGGCAAAGTCAGTCCATCGCAGAGGAGCGGGATGTCCATCGCGACTGATTGGATTCAGTCGATCGCAGGCAAAGTCTGTCCATCGCATCTCGGAGCTCGCGCGCGATTGAGTGTAATCAGTCGATCGTGAGAGTGCCAGCCATCTGCGATTGACACGGGTGCGCGTGTCTGTCCATCGCGGGGAGGAGCCCGAAGCGGACAAAACGTAGTCTGGTCCTCAGTCAGTCTCAGTTCCGAGTCGATTGTAGTTTCCCGTCAGTCGTTGATCCTGTCAGTCGGCAGCTCCAAATCCCTGTCAATCGTCGGCTTCCTCACCTTCGCGATTGAAGTATTGCCTCACAGTAGCGACGAATCAAACAATAATTTAGAACAAAGGAAGGATGAATATTAATACATGATGTTACAAGGGTGCAAGGGGCAGGCCCTCAGCTCAGCAAACCCTCCTCAAAATAGAGAGTGGTACATAGAAAATCTGATATCATAGTACATAGCCATGAGTTTTCGTCTCCGCTTATTAGGCTTATGCCTCTAACAAAGCATAAGGGACTTTCGCTATGCCTCAAGAGGAGCATCATCTATAGATCTAATACACATGAGAGCAAGTCCTCTCATTTCCTTTGGACAACAAAACATAAAATCTTTAGGGAGAGAGGTGAACATTTGATGCTTCCTGCCAGACTCGATGCTCCAAATTATTTGAGCTCTCCATAGCTGCTAGACAATAAGGTCCATCCTATCGCATTCTCGAAAAATAATCTGTTTGTAATTTAGCTTAGGGATCCCAACTGTGGAGCAATAATTATTGAACAGCTTCCCATACCTTTGGGCATTCTTGAAATTAATAATATGTGAGTAAGATCTTCCTCCATACCACATATGTAATAATAGTTTGTACCAATATTAATCCTTTTAGCTTTGCTGCCAGTCCATATGCCCTGGTGGAGAATAAACCAAAGCAAAGTAGAGTGCTTAGTCGAAAGAGACAGAGCCCAAATGCATGTGAACCTATATATCCATCGGGCCGAGCTCCATTTAACATTCTAGTGCCTGTGCTCCCTGAATCAATAGCTCCCTGTGCTCAAGCAGAACCTCCTTACACCCAGTATAGAGCTCATTAAGGCTTGATAAAAGTTCTACATTAATAACTGTGTTATTCCTTTTAACTTTACTTCAACTCTAAAATCGTTTTTTCTTGCATTTGTTTTTTCTGGTGATAACAGAGCCATTCCTCCAATGCTTGATCTAGCAGTTCTAGATGGAATCTTGTAGAAAAAAATGAGCTCGAAGAAAATCGAGATCTAAGAACATACTTTTTCTAAGTATTCATCTAGGCATTCCACATATTTCAACTTAGTTTCCTACTTATAAACACATATATGGAGGGAGCAACAACAATATCCCATAATCTATTACATTTTCAAGCCTCAAAATCTTTGAGAAAAATTGGTCACATTTCCTTTTAGCCAAGCATGCTCAATAGGCTAAGGAACAAGTAGCTGTAAGGACCCATTTAGGTGATATAACAAAATCCATTCTAATGGGATAGACAATATCCAAGCCCCCTCTTCTCTCTTCCTAAAGTTTGTACTAACAACTTTAGGGATTCTAGGGTTATCATTTGAGCGCCCTAAGGGAAGCATCTAGCCATAGATTTGGCCAAATTGATGTGCTTTTTATTGGGCATTTAGCAAGATAAAAAGTAAGTAAGGGAGGGAAGGACATAGTGATTCAAGAAAAATACTCTATGAAAAAGACTTTGTTGCATAGAAATTCTTTTAACCACTTTGCTGCTAAACTTACTTAGCACCCATTCCCATCTTTGATCAAAGATAATATTAAATCCCCATAGGAATGCCAAGTAATCTAAATATGTCCCCATCTATGATAATATCATAGCTGTAATAAACTAGGTCTATGATCTAAGGGTCAGATTGGTTCAGATATATCTAAAAATGGACACCATTTGGTCACTCTTGTATGGCCAAAGATCTCAAGAGTAGACGTAAGCATGAGTCCATGTGCTCTCTTAAGCACGTGATCCCTTAGCCTAGTGGTTAGGTCTCAAGGTTGTGAAGGAAGAGGTCTTGGGTTTCAACTCCCATGGGGAGCATGGGGAGAGTGTTTTGCCCAAAGAGCTCTAGAGCCTTCTTACTCAAGTTAATGTGAGTTAACTTGAGTTCAGTGAGACTTAACTCGAGAGGCAAGTATATCAATCACTAATGGACTCTAGTGCAAGGTAATAAAGCAGTGGATAAGATGACTCGAACCACTAGTAGACTTTAGTGGAAGATATGAAAGGAGTGGAGGAGATTGCACATGCATGCACTTGTGGACTCTAGTTACATTTGTGGTCCTCGTTGATTTGAGCAGCTATATATACAAGCATAAGGTTGGGAGGAGAGTCATCTCTCTAGCACATGGTGGTGGTAATCCTTAGTTTCTTGCATTGGTATCAGAGCCCTAGGCAAGCTTTCATGGTGACCTTGCTCGGCTCATCATCTTCTTGAAGCTTTCATGGTGAGATTGATGGCTCATCATCTTCCTCCCAGCTTAACGGCTCATCATCTTCCTCCCACTCTACACTAGGTTTCATGGAGAACTTGGAAGAGCTTCATCATCGTCTTCTCAAGCATTCGAGTTCTCCCCGTTCGTGCTCTCCTTCAAGATTTCCATTGCTCCTTCGGTTTTCTTGAGGATTTCCATTTTGCCTTCTTGGTGTTGTGTCATTCAGCAAAAGGTATAATTGTGTACCAAACAATGTCCGTTTTTAGATTTTCCTCAACCTGTCTAACCCTTAGATCATAGAATTACTTTATTAAATTCTTCCCCCCTTGGGAAAGATATCTATCATTCACATATTAATGTTAATATAAAATAGAGAATCTATATAGCACATCCAAAAAGTATTTTCTTTAAATCAAGAAGATGCCATTGTGTGCATAGATTACCTCTATTGCCAAGAAGTACTTTAGTGTTCCAAGATAAAATATCTTGAAATCCTTTCCTAGCTTTGCTTTGATATCTTTAAAACCTAGAATATCACTTCTTCTGATGAACATAGCATCCACATAGATGCGGATGTATACCGTCTTGTCTCCCTGCTTCTTCATGTAGAGTGATGGATCTACAACACTTTCAATCAACTTATTGTCTCAAACTATTTTTTTTTCTAGTAGACTATTTTGAATTAGAAAAAAAAACTAAAGAAATAACAAAGTAGTTTTTTTAACCAACTCGACTTTACTAATTTTGTTTGTGGGCTCTTGCCTTAGCTCAGAATTTTTATATTCTGGACATCGGTGTGCCATGGCTCTTTGTATCCAAAACTTTATAAATAATCAAATAACCTCTAATTTTAGGCCCTTGGGGCTTGTTTTAGTCCATATATTTCTTTCCTTAAATTCCAAACATGATTTGTGTACCTCATACTTGTGAATCCTTGAGGTTGGCTCATGTAGACTACTTCAAGCTCTCCATTGAGGAAGGCATTCTTCACATCCAAATGATATAAGCTCCATTTCTTTGATGTGGCCTCTAAACTCAAAGTTCTAATTGTTGACATCTTGGCAATGGGGCTGAAAGTTTCATCATAATCTATCCCATATCTTTGGGAGAAGCCTTTCACCACCAATCGTGCTTTCTACCTGGCAATGGAACCATATGAATTTCTTTTAATTTTGTAAACCCACTTATCAGGTATCACCTTCATGCCTTCATGAGCTGGTACCAAGGTCAAAGTTGGTTCTCATCAAGTGCCTTGAACTCTTCCTTCATTGTCTCTTGCCATTCCTTGCAGTACTTAGCTTCTTCATACTAGTCGGTTCTTTTTCCTTGATTAGCCGAGTCATGTATGCATAATGTTTTGCAATAAAATTATCATATGTTAACCTTTGATCTCGAGATCTTACTCTTGAGGACCTTATTCCACTTCATTTAGGTGTGGTTTCCATCTTCTTTCTTCTTTTTTCCACTCCTAGGGTTTGTATTTCTTCTATATCTTCATCTTCCAACATGCTTTCATCCACATAGCTTCCTTCTTCAATTGCAATCTTCTCTTTTCCTTTGACTTTGCTATCTTTAGATCTGGTCTCTCTTTCCCTAAGCCTTACACTCCATGGTGAGGGTGTCCTTGTGTTGGATGAGTTTCTTGGAACACTTAAATCCATGCTTTCTCAAACTCTATCATCATTCTTCATATTTGTCTCACCTACCTGTTGAACCTGCAGTGGACTCGTGCATGTATACCAAGGCTTAAAATCACCAAATACAACATCCCTACTTACCTTTAGATCCTTGGTGATGAGATTATATTATTTATACCCCATTTTCTCCATAGAATATCCCAAAAAGATACACTTTTTAGATTCGACATCTAACTTTGACTTCAACTCTTGAGGTACATGTACATTGCATATACAACCAAAAATTCTAAGATGTGAAATGCAAGGCTTTCTTCCAATTCATGCTTTCGCAGTGGGCTAAATAATGTATACCTAATGTGGGAAATATATTCATCATGTATGTGGCTCTGTATGTAGCCACTCCCCAATAACAATGTGGAATATTCATTTCTTTGAGGATACACCTTGCTACTTTTGCTATTTGTCTAATCTTTCTCTCTGCTACCCCATTTTCTTGAGGGGTATAGCTATATGTAAATTGTCTTTTGATGAAAATCACCTACGGAAACTCACAAAATTCATCGCAAAAGTACTCTCCCCCTCCATCTGATCTCAAGGTTCTCATAAACTTTCCAGCCTCCTTCTCCACCTGTGTCTTGAATTGCTTGAAGTGGTGGAACACATCTAATTTGTTCCTAATGCAAAAAAACCATACTTTTCTTCAAAATTCATCAATGAAGGTTACAAAATACCTATTTCCATCAAGGGATGTTTCTCTTGTTGGACCGCAAACGTCCATGTGAATGAGGACTAAAACATTTGCATTCACATATGTACTATTCTTCAAGGTTTCATGAAAGAGAAGAGTGTGGTGTTCAGTCACTTTTAGAATTTTAAGGTTATGGTGGAAAAGCAGACAGGAAAGTATATTCACATATTAAGGTCTGATGGAGGAGGTGAATACATGTTAAATGAGTTCAACAACTGTCATAAAAGTCATGGAATTTGATGTCAGTTTTCATGCAGGTACACACCACAACAGAATGCATTGCTAAACACAAACATAGACATATTGCAGAAATAACAAGAGGTTTGACGACTAAGAAGAATATGCCTCATTGTTATTGGGTAGAAGTTATGCATACTGCTATATACATCATGAATAGAACTCCAACTATTGCTATACATCAAGTTACTATTGATATATTTAGGTAGTCATGTATGTGAACACTCTAGGACCGTTGGGCACTTTTTTCCCTCTTTAGAAGGTTATTTTTTCCCAGTTTGTATATATTCATATTGCCCTTATGGGCTACTTATCTTTGTACATTCTAGTGGTAATATATTCAGTATTGTGTGTGGTGCTCCAAGCTTCTTCTTCTTCCTTGTGTTGTTCGCATGCTTCGGCACACATCTAACTCCAACAAATGGTATCAGAGCAAGTTGCTGCTTCATCTAGGGCATCATCAACAGCTCTCCAGTTGTAGTCTTAGAATCACATGAATTTTGGTGAGCATACTCATCGTGTTTCTGAGATCAAAACTGCTTCACTTTGTGGTGCCAAAATGGAAATCTGAGCTCATTTCGGCCTCCGAATGCACTATCATAGTGCTTGTGTAGACTATTTCATCTTTTTGTGCCAAAGGTATATACCAGTTTCGGTTCACCAGTGTAAGCATCTCGAAGTCTGCTACAGGTCCAACAGAATTCATCTTGGCAGTTCTGTTCCACTTTTTGAGATACAGTCAATTCTCTGCATCAAGGGATTTTGGTCACTGGCCATGGCTAAAATCACTGATGTATTTCATATGTTGGCTGTTGAGGATAAGTTGGATAGTACCAACTACCCGTTGTGGGCTTATATGATGTAACATGTTATCGCTGCCCTCCCCAATGAAGTGTGTGATCCACCAAATTTAGAAAAAGTCGAGGTTCTTCCAAAACTTTCGCAAAAAGCCATGCCATCATAGTGTGTTTTCTTTCTTTAGCGTGCCTGTCAAAAATAGGAGAAAAGCACCAAAAAGACATATCCAAAAATATGCAGATTTAGACATGGTGACATGTGAGCATCAGAATCACTCGCTTGAATAGAATTAGATAAGCCCTCGTTTTTTTTAAGTGTTGGAAAACGGCACTTTTCAAAGCCCTGTAACTCAAAAACGGTGAGGAATTAGCTTAAGCTCGTGAGAGAAATTTTTATTCAATTTTGCGATCTGTGAAATATTGTTAGAGACGTCGGAGGTCCAAACCCATCTCCAAATGCCACTTTTGATCCCTCTAAGTTTCAAAATTCTGGAGAGAGAGTAAAATCAAGGCATTTTCTTACAATGAACTAAATGTAGGACCCTAAACGAGGTACTTAAAACATGATTCACAAAAATGTTTCTCATGCACTTTTATTCTCCCATACTTGCTCTACCTTTCTCTCATATAGTATTTTTTCCTAATTCTTTCATCTTCACCTTCAAAATTTGACTAGAAAACATGATGCAAATAAGGTCTAGAGAGCGAATATGAAACTTGTCAACCCAAAATTTTTCCTACATGCATAAAATGACAAGTTTTCCTACATGCATAAAATGACAAGTTTTCCTACATGCATCAAATGACATAATTATTCATTCTAAGCATTATCCCCACAATGAAATTCAGAAAGTTCAAAATGAATTATTTCACTAGAAAAGAGGCCTATTACAATTCTTCCCCCTTTTAAGAACTGTGTCCTTAGAGTTGGAAAGAAGGATAATGTGTTAGAAAATCATATAAATTCACCCAACTCGAATCTTCTACTCGGTATGAGTGCCATTTCACCAAAATTTCTACTATAGATCTATTTCTAAGAAATCTTTCCTTCCTATCTAATATTATTTCTGGTTGAAGCACAAAAGAGCCATCATCTTTCAGCTTATAATTGTCCTGCAGAACATGAGAAACATTAGATACATATCTTTTAATTAAGCTAACATGAAATACAGGATGCACATTTAAATGTTTAGGTAATTCCAGAAACTAAGCAAGAGATCCAATCTTTTTCAAAACTTTAAAAGGACCTTCATATCGAGGAGAAAGTCTATGATCCTTCCGTAGCAACAAG
This sequence comes from Ceratopteris richardii, assembly GCA_020310875.1. NCBI lineage: Eukaryota > Viridiplantae > Streptophyta > Polypodiopsida > Polypodiales > Pteridaceae > Ceratopteris > Ceratopteris richardii. The sequence goes on along the minus strand of CM035416.1, from coordinate 90,864,225 downwards.
TTAGATGGGTGATGATTAACTTTAAGAAATACCATATCATCAACTTGAAATTCAAGTGGTCTGTTGATATATTTAGGTAGTGATGTGTGTGAACACACTAGGACCGCCGGGGCACTTTTTTCCCTCTTTAGGAGGTTTTTTTCCCCCGGCTTGTATATACGCCTATTGCCCTAATGGGCTACTTATCTTTGTACATTCTCTAGTAATACATTCAGTATTGTGTGTTTGTGCTCCAAGCTTCTTCTTCTTCCTTGTGCTGTTCGCGTGCTTCCGTAGACGTCTATCTCCAACAATTGGTATCAGAGCAGGTCATCGCTTCTTCTAGGGTGCCGTCGACACTCCTCCGTTTGCAGTCTCAGATTCACTCGTTTCGGCCTCCGAATGCACTATCGCAGCGCTTGTGCAGGCTATTTCGTCCTTTTGTGCCAAAGGTATATACCAGTTTCTGTTCGCCAGTTTAAGCGTCTCGAAGTCTGCTACATGTCTAGTAGAACTCGTCTGGGCAGTTCTGTTCAACTTTTTGAGATACAGTCAATTTTCTGCATCAAGGTATTTTAGTCACCGGCCATGGCTGAAAGTAGTGATGTATTCCGTATGTTGGCTGTTGAGGATAAGTTGGATGGTACCAACTACCCATTATGGGCTTATATGATGCGACATGTACTGGTTGCAAAAGGATTATGGAACATTGTGCAGAGTGTTGAAAGACGTCCTGTTACACCTGTAACGACAGGTACTGCAAATACAGGTGTTGGAGCTGATGAAGATGGTGTCGAAGATGATATTCCGCAGATTCTTGTTCGTTTATTTCTGTTGCACCTACTGCAGAGCAGATTCGTTGGGATGGCAGAGATGCCCAGGCACATGCATTGATAGCTTTGTCTATCAAACGTGCCATTATTCCTCACATTCACTCTTGCAAAACAGCAAAGGATGCTTGGGATACACTTACCACTTTGTACCAGGCTAGGAATGAGGCTCGTGTTGCTTACCTCTGAAAACAGTTGGAGAGTGAGCACATGAATGAAGGTGATTCTATGGACAGTTTTCTTACAAAGATCAAAGACCTGAAGGAACAATTGATTTCTGCTGATGAGGTTATACCAGATAGCTCACTTGTGCAGACCGTTCTGAATGGTCTTCCTGATTCATATCAGAGTTTTGCCTCTACTCTTCGGTTGATGATGAAAGGCAATCCGAATGCCTTGTCATTTGAGGAATTAGTCTCTGTTCTGTTGCAGGAAGATCAGTCCAGGCAGAACAGGTCCATTATGCGTGTTGCAGATCAAGCTTTCCTGGCTAGTCAGAAGGGCAAAGGAAAATGGAACTCTTCTACTAGTAAGCAGAAATCTGCAAATGCTGCACAATCGAGGAACCAGGATAAAGATGAGAAGAAATCAGAAAAGCAGAAATTGTTCTGCAAGTACTGTAAAGGAAATGATCATATTATAAAGAACTGTCCAAAACTGGCTGCTAAAGAGGCAAAGAAGAAAGAGGCTGGAATGGTTATTGCAGAGGCCTCTACACCAAAAACAGAGTCTGCAAATCTTGTGCAGGAAGAAGAATGGGCGTTTACTACTGTCTGCAGTTTTGACCCATCTTCTCATGATCAGTGCATGTCTGCAGTAGACTCAGATGTTTGGTACTTTGACAGTGGGGCGACCAAACATATTACCTCGCAGCGCAGTTTCTTCTCTTCACTCGAGCCTGCCCCTACAGGGAATACTGTCACATGCGCCAATAACTCCTCTTATCCTGTTATGGGAGTTGGTAAGATCATTCTGACTACTGCTGATGGTAGTTCTTTCACTTTGTCAGATGCTTTATTTGTGCCAGGGATCAAAAAGAACCTGTTATCAGTTTCTGCATTAGCCAAGATTGGCTTGGTTGTGAAATTCATTGATGATAGGTGTACAGTCCATGATCTCTCAAATGGCGATGTGATTATTGCTTCTGGCATTTTATGTCGTGGGTTGTATAAGCTCATAGACTATGAAAGATCTGTGAAGAGGCTATAAAGTATAGAAAGGAAGTCACCGGAATAGGAAGGAGTGGAAGAATTACAGTGGCTGCCTAAAAGCTCGTCATTAGGGGAGGAGGGCAACATTGGATCTACTGGTTTTGTTTATGATCTGGTTGTCTTGGATCCGAAGGGAAAGGGAGGCTTCTTCATCATCGGAGGTGCTTACAGAAAGGGAGGTCAATATCAATAGGCAATATTATTTCGAGAGAATTCTTCTCTCTCAAGAAGTTTGAAACCAAAGGGTGGATCAAAAAACGTGAAGAAGGAGGTGAAGTCACTAGCGCTGCAATACAGTAATGGAAGCATTTGAGGGCTACAGAGGAGGTTACTAGAGAGGACAACGTCATCTGATAGAGGATATCAAAGGGTAATCAACAACACGAGAAATTCGAGGAGTAAGGAAGGCGGCAATGAGGAGGCATGAGACTTAGTTAGCATGATATGAGGAAGAGAGGATTGAGATTCATTCTCACGATTGTTTGTCAAAGAGCAGGAGAGGCAGACATAAGAAGAGTTTGGCACTGTATCCAAAGGGAAGAGAAGTTGAGCAGATATTGCATGTTTTGATGCAGAGATTGAAGATGTCTATACTTATCCACATAGCAAGGACATAAAAATTTCAATTTATATACAGATTGTCATTTTATCGCGGTCAGTAGATGTGAGGAGAGACCATAGTTGTTGGAACACTTGGGAATATGTTAACTTGAATGCATGTTCTTGGGTACAATGAAGTGCGCTTACATTTCAAAGTTGACAAGCAATGTCTGCAAAGCTTTAGGGCACACAAATTATGACAATGAGCTCATAAAACATTTCTCTGATTAATTACACTCGAGTGAAACCTTAAAGAAATAGAAACATTTATGAATGATATTCTCTCAAAACAGATGGAATGGAGTTCAGTGCAGAAATAGGTTGTTTTGTCGTACTTTGTCTCAATCAAGGAACAGATCTTGATCATTTGGTCATCTAGTGATTCATGAAGTAGTGAAATAGATTGACTTCAAATCGACATACATGTGGTCCATCAAAAAGCTCTATATGAATGATTCACAAAAACCAGAGATTATGGAGCGATATGTATTACCCTAGCTGTTCACGTATTTGGACTTCCCCTAAGTCACGTGTTCCAATACAGAGAACTAGATAAATGTAAGTTTTGATCTTATTTGGGTTGAATTCTATTGCATAACAGTTCATATATGTCGTATGTGAGCGCATGAAAATCAGTATCAATATAGAATGTGTAATATTGTTTTGCACGCATAAAGAATAGAAATGGTTTTTGACAGAATTTGGATGATTTCTATGTTTATTTTGTATCTAGGATGTATTTTAGTGGAAACATGCGAATGCATCAACATCTTAGTGTTTGATGAGTGAACCGGATTGTACTCCGTCTGCAATGCAAATTTGTTCTAACGAAAAAACAATGACTTTTCGAGCATTGTGTTTAAACCTAATACAAGTAATGAACACATTTAAGGAACTTGATCACACGTGAAGGATTCAAAGAGACTATTTTCTGACATGAAGGTGTATGCAGTACATTTGTTCATCAGTTTGAGCATCGAAGAATAATTTTATACAATGTTTCAGATCACCCCATGTTTTGTGTGTATTCTAAATTAGGAGTCTAATGTTTGTGTCACATATTCCACGAAAATCAAAATTAAACGGTTTGCCATAGTAGTTGGAAACCTGTAGATGATGAAAGTTCTTTCGTTAGTTTCCATGCGCTTGCAATTGTTATAATATAAAATAAATGTTGAGACTATATTTGCTCAAAAGCAAACATGGGTTGCACTTTGAGTCTTTTAAGTGTAACTATTGATTGACACATTGGCGTACCGTGAATGAAACTTTCCCTACAAAAACTTTACCTACAATAAACACGAAGACTGTTCAGATTTGATTGTAGAGCTTTAACTTTATTATTGTCCTTCTAGAAAGCTCGCTGTATTGTGAATGAAGTAAAGCCCATTTAAAATATGAGCATATGTTTCACAAGAACTTCGTATACGTGCTTGAGTGCATGAATCATTTGTGCCTTTCAATATATCGCAAGAAACAAGGGTGCATGAAAATCCTTTACAAGTTGAGTGTCACATGAGGCAAAAAAGTTACAGCTTGATTACATGTGAACTTTACATGATAACCATAATGTTATGTTACCTCAATATTGAGAGCCCCCATATCAGTCCTTCAATTTGAAGGATAAGCTTTGATGTATTGAATGTTGGAAAGAGAGTCAAAGCATCCAAACTCCCTAGCTTGTGAAACCCAAGATGATATTTGATGACAATGAGCTCATGTGAATGTCATTTTCTTGGCACCCCGTGTGCACCCCCTTTCACCCTCCTTTCGAGGAAACCCGATGACATACTTGATGAACCGGATGTGAAAGGAGGGGGTGGGTGAATCCTAGAGATAAAAAATTGAGAAATCAAGCTCACGACCTCCTTTAGCAAACCTAGCACTTCAAATATGGAAGATCTCTTAGCCCAATGCATAAGGTTCTCCAAGAAGAGGATAGGCATTAAAAAGCCATCCTGTCGCTCCATGAGTGACTAGTAAAATGGTGCGGGTTTTTAAATGGCAAAAATATATCTAGGTTCTGTAAAGAGTATGAACTTGAGGCCAAATACCTAGGTGTCAACTTAAGTCCGATGATGGATATGGAATTATGAGAAAACTTTGTCTATGTGTGTGAATACAATTTACATGACGAAATCATGCAAATAAACCATATGACATGGTCGCTATACAAATCGATGCTCCTCAAATAGTTCATGCTAGAGGACATAGACAAATCGACTCGTAACTCCTTCATGAGGTGGGTTCATATACCCAAGAACCAACCGATCCTAGAAGTTAAAAAGTAGTTCGAGAAGCAATTCGAAGATTTGTCTGAGTATGACCAGAGATGTATAATGCATGAAAGGGTGTTCTGATTCCTACAGGCAATAGATATTAGAGCCTGAGAGGATTGGACACTTGTTAATAATGTTGTAACAAGCTATGTTAGAAAGCAGCAAATGTTTGAGAAATTATGAAATGATTGGAAATTGGATCTTCATGCGGATATAGCTGATGCACATATTTCATGCATGCTAAAGCTTGAGAATAATGTGAAAACTCAAAAACACTTGGAAAATCCGATCGAAAAAGATAGAAGTATGATTGGAAACCATATATATAATCATATTGAGATTCCTCAAGTAGTACCAATAATAATAAATGATATAAACCCTAAACCTTTAGGATTTCATGGGACAATAAATGTCTTTGCAGTGAATACATCTTTAAGTGTGCCAAAAGTACAAACCCAAATGAGGGAAGGAGTAAAGAAGCTGGGAAAAGCTAACCAAATACCAATTAATTCAAAAACCAATTAAATAAAAAATCAAGATACTCAAAGAAGAAATCAATATGAAGCTTTGTCTGGTCCAAAAAACTCCTCACATCTCATAGGAAGTAATTATACAAATATTAAACCAAGATATACAATAAGCCAAAAGCCAAAGATGTCAACAATGTCTCAAGATGAACGTGAAGAAATTGTCAATAGAAATGATGTCAACAAAAATGATGTGAAGATCAAGGAGATGTCAATACGTAGTTCTCTAAAAGGTCATATGCAATGCATGCCAAACATGATGAGTGCGATGCTCATCATGAGGATAACTCAATTATAGATCAAGTTTCTGATATTCCTGTGAGTGATACTACATTAGATATATGTCGTATTTATATGATACAAGATAAACCACTTATTGGAGTTCTAGAGAATGATATGTATGTTGATGACCCCACACTCCAGGAAGACGGGTATGAGAACGATCATGAAAAGGATGAAAATATGCTCATTCATACATTGATATGTATGCCAATAAAAATCATGCTGAGTTGAGTTCTTATGAGGATTAGATTGAGCATAAAAAGTCAAATGCAACACCTATAGAAATGCATGACAAATCTGATGAAGAATTTGTACCGAGTGAGGGTGGTCCTGAATAGATAGAAATTTATGACTCCACTGAAGAGGCTAGATTTAGCCACTATGAATCGAATGAAGAATCAATTGATTCAGCTATAGCTGTAGAAGGATCCGTATGTGAGCATGCACTTGACCAAGAGTCGATGATTGACAAGATGGATGAAGAATGTGGTCTAAGCATATCCTTTGAGGAGAATAGGCAAGAGAGAACTGAAGTAGGTATAGAACACTATAGTTAGCATTGGAATGAAAAGTTTCAATTGACATCGGATGACATCAAAAGCCCTAAAAAGGTTTTTGAGGATGAATATAATCCTATATAGATTCTTACATAAAGGGGGAGTTCAGTGATTCAGATCAACACGATTTTCTTAATTTTGACAACATTGAATCACTCCATGAGGAAGGGCGCGTGAATTTGGAAAGTGATGATGGAGAGTTCCTCGAAAGGTTGGAGAAAGAAGCAGAGTTCGTAATTTCTGAAACTCAGTCAGAAAGGAATGATTTTACCATGGAGAATAAAGATGACTGTGTTTTGATGTCTAAGCATGATGAACACTTTCTTTTGAAGTGGAATTCAAATGATCCTATTCAAAAACCTCTTTTTAATGAAGATGGAAACATGATAGAAGATAATGAAAGGGATAAAATTCATATAAATGATCTCAAGCATGAAATAAAAGAAAATACATGCTTGCAAGAAAATTTTGATTTATGAATCAAGCATATGCAAATTTCAAACTTCATATACATGTGTTCCTAAATCTGCACATGCTGAACTTGAAAGAATCACAAATAAGGATACTTATGCTCAGTTAATTGAAACATGGATGTCCAAATTCTCTGAGAGTTACAGAGACCAAACAAGTTGCCAAGAGATAGATAAGCAAATAAGGTGGCTTATATTCATATGAATGTGACTCTCATCAATGTGATTCAAAGATGGCTATTTTTTAAACATAGTTTTTTCGGAGAAAACCTAGCCATGAGGATGTATTGGGAAGGAAGCCATAGAATCTATAAAAGTACATTTTGTAAATATAAATATGTAAATACTTAATAATTATATTTTGATTCTCTAAGATGGATAAAGGCAAATATAAAAATAAATAAATAAATAAACAAACAAATAAATATATAAATGCATAAATAAATAAAGAAATAAATAAATACATAAATGGAATAAATAAGTAGATACAAATAAAATATAAATAAACAAATAAATAAATAAATATAAGTAAGTAGATAAATAAATAAATTAAAACATAAACAAATAAATAAATAAATAAACAAACAAACACATATATAATTAAGTTAAATAAATAAATAAATAAATAAATAAAATAACTATATAAATATATAATAAAATAGAAAATTAAATAGATCTATAAACAGCTAAAATAAATACATAATTAAATAAATAAATGCATAAAATAAATAAAGCAAGAAAATGCATCTTGTTTTCAATTGAATATGATGATAATGATATGTTTTTTGAGTTTATGAGTATAGGTGAAGATTTGGAGCCAATTGGGAATGAAGAATTTGAATGGATTATAAGAAGAGCAATGATTTTTGAATCATCTATACATACCGTATTTAAAATAGATATTTGTGAAGTGTTATCGTGGATTGCATGTGTACATATGAATATTTTGATTCCATACTTCTTATCATGAGAGAAGATCGAAGGAAGGCGATGGAAATGCGAAGTGAAGTGAAGATCTGAAAGCCTTGTCTTTTTTCTTAGAGCTCCTATTCACCAAAATCTTTTTTTTGCATCCATTTTTGATGTGCATTGCACACCAAATATGCATGTAAAAATGTATAGAAAGCCCGTCTTTTGAATCCCATAGAAGCAGGTCCATCTACACAATTAGATAGGTAAATATCATTGAAAAATAATAAATCAAGTTCTGAGTGAATAAAAAGAGTAGTTTTGACTAAGGAAGAGTGACTGCATCTGTAAGGGAGTGGAGTTGAGAGTGATGTGAGCTTCCTTGCTTAGATACCATGAAATTTTGATTTTCGGACCAATTTGTTTTTTCTTGATGCAGCTAAGATATGCATAACTAAAATGTAAGAGTACGAGTATATTTAAACCCATAGTTGCACGGCTCATTGCACTTGTAATGAGTTGTATATATATGTGAAGTTGGTGAGTTCAACTTGAGTATCAAGGCTTGATGTCGAGTGTTTGATACCTCTCTTATTTGCACCATGCCATTTTTTCATGCACATAGAGTATGCATATATAGGGCCCACTATACAGCCATGCATAGGCGCATGTGTTTGATAACCCATGCACTTGATTTTTCTTGGAATTCATAATATTCTTGCAAATATGATACTTGATGGTGGTGTGTTCAGAGGCCACATAGGTTTGGAGGGGGTGGAGGTTGTGGAGATTTCATCTCCATAGCATCATTCTTAGGTGGCTATGCATTCTTGGTCGAGAGCTCATGTAGATGCTCAAGCAGATGGAGCTTATCACCTTTGCTTCATAAATACGTTTTGAAAAAGCTGACATATTCTTATGGTTTGTTATGGAAATGTTGTATTTTTTGAGGATATGGTGAAAGATGAAGAAGTTCATGGTTATGTTGTTAAGTATGGACTTGAAGAGAACCATCATATGGTTCACCTTAGAAGATCATGTTAAAGGATTTTATTGATCTCATAAGAAACTCCATGTAAATAATTGTGAAAATCTCTGCTTATGGATTAAGAGAACCACGTGAAGAGGCTATCAAATATAGAAAGGAATTCACTAGAATCGGGAGGAGTGGAAGAATAAGGATGACTGGCTGGAGCTCGTCATTAGGGGAGGAGGGAAACATTGGATCTACTGGTATTTTTTTTATGATCTGGTTGTCATCGACCCGAAGGGGAAGGGAGGCTTCTTCATCATCGGAGGCGCTTAAAGAAAGGGAGGTCAATATCAACATGCAATATTATTTCGAGATCTCAAAAAGTTCGAAACCAGAGGGTTGATCAAAAAACGAGAAGAAGGAGGTGATGTAACTAGCACTGCAATATAGTAATGGAGGCATTCGAGGGCTACAGAGGAGGTTATTAGAGAGGACAATGTCATCTGATAGAGGATATCAAAGGGTAATCAACAGCACGAGCAATGCGAGGAGCAAGGAAGGTGGCAATCAGGAGGCATGAGAGCATAGTTAGCATGATATGAGGAAGAGAGGATTGATATTCATTCTTAGGATTGTTTGTCAAAGACCAATAGAGGCGGACATAAGAAGAGTTTGGCGTTGTATCCAAGGGGAAGATAAGTTGAGCAGATATTGCATGTTTTGATGCAGAAATTGAAGGTGTCTATACTCGTCCACATAGCAAGGACATACATATTTCAATTTATAAAGAGATGGTCGTTTTATCGTGGTCAGTAGATGTGAGGAGAGACTGTAGTTGTTGGAGGACTTGGGAATATGTTAACTTGAATGCATGCTCTTGGGTACAATGAAGTGCGTTTACATTTCAAAGTCGACAACCAATGTCTCCATAGCTTTAGGGCACGCAAATTATGACAATGAGCTCATAAAATATTTCTCTGATTAATTACACTCGAGTGCAACCTTGAAAAAATGAGAATGATCTATGAATGATATTCTTTGAAAACTGATGGAATGGAGTTTAGTGCAGAAAAAGGTTGTTTTATCGTAGTTTGTTTCAATCAAGGAACAGATTTTGATCATTTCACCATCTAGTGATTCATGAAGCAGTGAAATAGATTGACTTCAAATCGACATACATCTGGTCCATGAAAAAGCTCTATATGAATGATTAAAAAAAATGAGAGATTATGGAGCAATATGTATTACCCCAGCTGTTCGCATATTTGGAATTCCTCTAAGTCACGTGTTCCAATATAGAGAGCCAGATAAGTGTAAGTTTTGATCTTATTTGGGTTGAATTCTATTGCATAACAATTCAAATATGTTGTATGTGAGCGCATGAAAATCACTATCAATATAGAATGTCTAATATTCTTTTGCGCGCATAAAGAATAGAAATGGTTGTTGATAGAATTTGCATTATTTCTATGTTTATTTTGTTTCCATGTTGTATTTCGGTGGAAACATGCGAATGTATCAACATCTTAGTGTTTGATGAGTGAACCTAATTGTACTCCGTCTGCGATGCGAATTTGATCTAATGGGAAAACAATGGGTGTTTGAGCAATGAGTTTAAACCTCATACAAGTAATGAACACATTTAAGGAATTTGATCACATCTGAATGATTCAAAGAGACAATTTTCTAACATGAAGGTGTATGCAGTTCATTTGTTTATTAGTTTGAGCATCGAAGAATAATTTTATACAATGTTTTAGATCAGTTCGTATTTTGTGTGTATTCTAAATTATCAGTCTAATGTTTGTGTCACATATTCCACGAAAATCAAAATTAAACGGTTTGGCACAGTAGTTGGAATAGTGCAGATGATGAAAGTTCTTTCATTATTTTCCATGCGCTTGCAATTATTATAATATAAAATAAACGTTGAGACTATACTTGCTCAAAAGCAAACATGGGTTGCACTTTGAGTATTTTAAGTGTAACTATTGATTGACACATTGGTGTACCGGTAATGAAACTTTCACTACAAAAACTTTCCCTAAAAAAGCTTTCCCTAGAATAAACATGAAGCCTGTTCAGATTTGATTGTAGAGCTTTAACTTTAATATGGTCCTTCTAGAAAGCTCGCTCTATTGTGAATGAAGTAAAGCCCATTTAAAATATGAGCATATGTTTCACAAGTACTTCGTATATGTGCTTGAGTGCATCAATCATTTGTGCCTTTCAATATGTCTTGACCAACAAGGGTGTATGAAAATACTTTACAAGTTGAGGGTTGATCATAGATATTCTATAGTTTAGGCCATTAGAATATAGATAAAACACTTCTCATAGCATTGAATCACATCTTACATCCTAAAGCACACTAAGAAATACACCGCGTTGTAGGTTTGAAGGTACTATGAAATAAGAAAATTGCTTCCATTTCATCATTGTACCTATAGGACTTTCAGTTTCTTCCATTAAGAACCATTGCATCTACTGAGGAAAACCTTATTTGAACTTCGTGAGATGCAAATCTATTGAATTAATGAAGCCTTCAATTAAATTGGAACTTTTTTCCAAAAGGAGGGAGCTTTTAATTTTTATGATGCCTTCAATACTTTCCTACCATTCATGTTGGTGAAAGTAATCTTTGCTCACAATTGGTTTCCATCAATGTCTTTGATGGCATCAACTTAATAGAGCGTTATATTATGAGACTCTGGAAACCATTCTAGAGTGTCATCCTATTTATGATATGTCATGAAGAAATCGGTTAGAACCTTTTTCAATTAACTATCTCTAAGTATGTCTTAAATTTAGAGGAGTATTTGTCGGTTCTATGAAGTAATGTAAGAATATACTCTATAAAAATCTTTTCTTGAGATTACATCTATGTCATTGATGACATTTGATGTATTTGGGTCACATTTTCTCAAGAAATCTCAATAGAAACTTGTTTTGGAACCATCTTTAAGTGTATAGCATACTTAGAGTTAGTGTTGAAGATGCTAGGTTCTCTAATAGTTGTGTATACATGATATCTTGGATTATGCACTTCAAAAACTCTCAAAGTTATCAAAGAGATTATATACTTTCATGTATACATTGCTTCAGGCTAAAAATGGTATTGTAAGATTGAACCCGGAGAATTTTTCTAAGTTATTAAATAACTTAGACGTATTCAGATATTCATCAATTCATTTTTGCCTTGCCATTGACTTGGTAAGGGCTTTTCCTCCTTAGGTTTACTTAATTGGTAGGCAAGTCTTACTTAATGTGGTTATAATATTAAATATGTGAACATTAGTATCCCCTTTTTGGAAAGACATTGCTAAGTACTTATATTGCAAAATCTAATCATGAGTTTGCAAGTACTTTAGCTTCATTCCTTTCCAATTGCCTTGCTTCCATAAATAAGTAAACCCTCTACTCATGACTATGATTACTTACCTAGTTTATATCATTGAAAGAAAAAAGAGTGAATTCCATTTATTGAAGTACATGAATTTATATGCATGTAGTACAAATTCTCATAATAAACTTCAAGCACACTTATCATTGAGGCATACTTTGCTTTAGTCGTTCTTTTTGTGCACAGAAATGTGTCTCTCTTCCATGCATCCACATGCCAATGCACATATTCTTTTGCATCTAAATATGTTTCTTATTAAAAGAAACATTTAGAGATGAATTTGTGCATTCAAAATAACTTTTTGCTAAAAGAAAAATAAAAATGCACATACATCCATTCTTTTCAATGCATAGATGCATGTAACTACTCAAGGTGCTTGATTTCCTTTTCCATGCCTTTATGTTTACCTATTCTTAACTTTGATTAACTATGGATGTGAATTGAAGACTTGTCCTAGGCTTCAATTACCTCCCAATAATACAACAGATATGGCAAACCAATCTGAAATCCAAACATAAATTCCAAAATACTTAGCTCAATGTCAAGCTTTGTCCTTCCTTTAATGTTCGAAAAGAGCCGTCCTCCACTTTGTTTTTAGTTGTTAATCCAAGTAACCCTTCTTCAACTTCATCCATGTCTCGAAATGCACTAAGGATATTTGAAGGTTTGCAATTGTATTCAAATATATATTGTGATAAATGCAAAATTTCATCATACATAAATATGATGTGAGTTCTAATCCTTTGCATAAGTGGAGAAACAAAGTATTTGAACTATTTAAAAGAAGAATGGAAAGCTTTTCTCAAACTCGTTTATGCACAAGTGAAAACTCGTGACCTCATGAAGATGCAATACTTGGAGAGAAAGCCACCTCAAATCAAAATGCAACTTCACAACAAGTTAACTAGAATGCCTCTCTAATGATCATCATAGGTGATAGCTTGTCTAAGTACTTCATTCAACAATGTGTCCGACTGCTAGCACAACTTCCAAAACAATGCCAACCATACAAAAAATATGGGTAAAAAAAACTCTGCTATGTCATGGCTCACGGAGAACCCCAACATCGTGATGAGAGCTTGAATGCATGCGTGCGTGGAAGGTATATATCCCATAAAGAAAGAGAAATTGTATCCTCACCCTGTATAAATAGCGCGTGCTGAATAGACGTTTTATAAAACGCAAAAGACTCTGTTGAGTTCGCAGCCCTCCCGTGACTTTCCGCACTGATGTACTCTACATTACATTGATGAGAGTCGTCTTCTATGACCTCCATGATGGGGGAGGGTCCTATGGGAAAGCACGAACACTTCCTTTGTGAAGCGGACTGACCCACAAAAATGCCTCTCGGATCTTCGAGAGTAGTTTGTCCGCCATGGAGTTTCTATCACGTGGCTGTGATAGCCAATGTTGTAAAGTAACTAGTCTAAGCAAGGTCAAGGATATTCTAAGAAGGTTAAACCCACAAGGGGTGAGAGATGCATGTATCCACCCAACCAACTCCACTCATATATATACCTCAAGGCCAAGGGTGGAAATGTGAGGAGAGCTTTCCAAGTGTCCTCTCCACATGGATTCTAATCCAAGGCCTTCTAACCTTGGAAATCACATGGCCTTCACATTGATTCTTAAAAGAACTTCTCCCAAGCTTGTTCATGGATTCTAATCCAAGACCTTCTAACCTTGGAAATCACATGGCCTTCACATTGATTCTTAAAAGGACTTCTCCCAAGCTTGTACGTACAAGTCTCAAGGCTTGAGAGGCCTCCCTAAGGGTTAAATACCATAGCTTTAGGAAATATCAATCCTAAGGGTCAAAACCCTTCAATTGGGAGTAAATAAATCCAAATAACTCAAGGGTTCAAACCACACTCTTGGAGACACTTTCCCAAGGGTTTCCCAATAGAATCCAAGGCTTCTCCAAGTGGTTTTGGACCCTCAAAACCCATGTTCTTTGGACACTTTGACCCATAGTTATACAACAACTATGTTATTCTGTCTAGAAGAATTTCTTTTCCTTTCCTAACACATCATATAAGGGGTTTGCAAGATGAGCAAAGTGAGGAATCCAAATGACATAAAAGACAGATGCACCTAAGAATCTCCTTACTTCAGTAACATTGTGACATACTTATGAAAGTCTACCAATGGCATCAACTTTCTTTGGGTAGGACCTACGACCATAATGCCAACATAAATCTCTAACAATCAAAACTTCATTGAGACTAAAAGTGGATTTCTCTAAGGAGAAACTCAATCCAACCTCCTCGAACCTTTGAAAGATTCTTTCACACTCAGAAATGTGATTGGAAACAAACTTTCTACATCTCGATGAATCTAAAGTCATATCTTTTTCCGTTTCCACACATCCTTTTATCGGAATATCATCAATAAAAGGCATAGTCACTTTGCGGATGAAGTCATGTAAGACCATGTGCATAGCATTCATCATGTGTGCCACAGAATTTGTTGCACCTTGTGCTAAAGTAGACATGTACTAGACCCAAAGGAGTTTTCATCATGGTTAGAACTCTAATTTCAATAGCTAATTTAAACTCGTTATATCCTGAGTACACGTCTCCCATTGAATAGATGGAGTGTCCCGCAAATGCCTCTACAAACGCATCTACAATGGGACCTGTTCCTACATTGCTAATAGTGACTCTGTTAACAAGTTGCAGATTCTCTATAAAGCATAGCTTTCCATTACTTTTAGGTACTGTGAACCACCTATTTGAATAAGGTGCTGATGATGGTTCTAAAATTCTCATGGCAATCTTCTCCTTTAACAATCTCATGAGTTTAGGTAGATGAGGCTTTTGGAGTGATATCGATTGAAGATTCCATGGAATATGTGGTATGGTTAATAGGATCATTGGAGCTACAAGCTTTGGATGAGCGCATCCTATTTCATGTGGTAATAAAGAAAACACATTTCCATGTCGTATGATCATCTTTCTAAATTGATCTTTTTCTAATTCTGAAAGAAATTCTTCTCCAAGTTTTATATATTTCATAGTCTCTTTTGTAAATGTATGTCCTATCCTAGATCGATCTCTAAGAATAGGATCCTTAGACACTCGTCTAATTATATCATAACTATCTTTAGGCAATGGATGAGCTACATGTTTAATTTTCTTTTCAACTCTTTTGTACTTAGCATTAATCTTAACTTCATATTCTAGAAAGAAATTAGTAATCAGCTCATATTCCTTAATAGAGTCAAGAATGATAGACTTTGATTTTAGTTCGTTTTGGAGAGCAGCTCAAGTTCTTTTATCAAAGTAGAACTTTTTTAAAGCTCGATCATACATTCAATATTTTCTTTAGGTGAAATTAATCCTAAGTTTATGAAATATTTTTCATTTCCTTTTCTAAAATTATTTGTAAGGTTTTCTTTATTAACAAGATGCAAACTAGCAGTAGGAGTGCAAACTAAAAAGTTTTCAAACTTATATACATCATTAGGTGAGACATCAAACCATTGTCCACTATTTTCTCACTCAATAGTGGAATCTAACATAAATTTTGATCCTAATAGGTCCCAAATTCTCTTACAAGTGCTGAATCTTCACACACATGATTGTACGAGTCAATGGGGTTTTCACAAATTTTTCCTATTCTTGAATGATTAGGACAGACTGTCATTATTTGCAAGAAATCCATCGTAGATTTAGAACGAATTCTTGCATGTGCCAATCCCTCGACATTGGCAATATGAGATTATATGCAGGATTGGTCAACTCAAGATTGCCATGTAGTTTTGCACATGATTTCGTGTGTAGCTCTTACTAGTGCCTCGATGGAATAGGGATTTTGGCTTGCAGTAAAAAGAGCCCTCTCATCTAATGCCTCTATTCTAAGCAGCCAAGGTACTGGCAGATGTATTGGAAATAGTTAAGTTTTCATATAATTTGTTAATGCCTTCTTTGCCCCAATCAACAGTTAAGTGTTCTAAAGTCACATAATTTTCTATCAATTTCAACTACCAACTCATCACACGCATACATGGCATGATCTTGACTATCACACGAGACACACATTTTATCACTAATTCCTCTTTTATCAATATTTCTTTGGAAAGCTCGCTGAGCAACGGACTGAGTAGAAGGAACTGGCCGATAAATTGGTTGAGAAGGACTAAATTGTGGCATAGCAAGCTGTATGGATTTTGCCATAGTTGCTTGGCCCAAGCCACTATTGCTAGCTCCTAGCTCATGCAAGCTCATGGAAAACACTTTATTGTTTGATTGAGCAACCTCTTTGGAACGAGATGTCTGTATATTCATTACGTTTTCCATTTTTTTGCACAAAATATCCAATTGAGATTTGATTGGAGTTTTAGGGGCAACATCAATATTAGTCGTAGCCAGAGCTACAAGCATTGGCATATTAGTTTGCGCTATTGTAGGCAAATTGCTAGGCTGAGTAGAAATAGGTTTTTCATAACGATCAGATTGTCATTGTTTCATTTGATCTATGGCCTCTATCTCACATTTTACATTTTGCCAATCATTAGTCAAACCATACCTTTTAGTAGGATCTTATGTTCCTTGTTCTACTTTAGCTCTATCCTCTGGACTTAATATCTTGAGGAAGTGAATAATAAGGTCATAATTTAATGCATTCCTATATTCCTTAGGAAGTTGAGAAAACTGTCTCATAAGCTCACCGTGAAGATGAGTTAGAGACTCAATAATATCAAGGGAGTTCACCCATCTCAAAAATCCTTCTCGACTATGTTGACTAAAACCCTCAAGAAAAAACATTTTATGAAGTTCTTTCCTAAAATCAGCTCAAGGTTTACTAACATGGTCATGGATACTTTCAAGTATGGATCTAGAGACAACACAACCAAAGTGTTGTACTAGTACATCGTCAAGCAGTCCCTAGATCTACACTTGCTCTTCAAATGCATTGAGGTATTCAATGGTATTCAACCTAGTGAATTCTTCCTTTTCTCATAGGATTGCTTACAGAGTTTGTGCACCTATTTTTTTTCTTTCATCATATTCCTAAACACTTCCTCCATTTTGCAATCTTGATATCGTCTAGAATGGGGTATCAAGTCTATAATAATGGGCTCTAAAAGCTCTCTAAATTGTCTAAAACTATCACTAGATGATAAAGTGAGGAATCTTGACTTTACTAAAACTTAGGTTTTTCTATCTATATTTGCATTTATATATTTAAAATGTTCAATTTTTTTATTTTGGTCTCGAGTTTGTAATTACTCCAGTATGAATTGATATTTTGTTTTTCTTTCTAACCTTTGTGTTTTTTACACCAAATTTTACTCTAATGGAAATTGTGTTTTTTTATACTTTTTGTAAGTTTTCTTAGTTTGTTTTTGGAATTTTATGTTAAACAAGAAATAATAGCGAATATGTGAATGGATCAATTAACACTAACTTCCTAGAACAATAATCCTTTCTTGCACTAATAAAGTAATTTCTAATGCAAGTTACAAAGCATTCCTTTGTTTTTCAAAAAAAAAAAGACTATGATCTAATATACAGTTAATATCATGCAATTACTATCATTCTTAATGCAATGCCAAACAGAAATAGTCTTTTTATGTTGTTTTAATGATTTGCAAATGCAAGTGTATTGACTCTTTCCTAATGCAATGTGAAATGAAAACAAGCCTTTTATGTTTAACAGGTGCAAGTAATCTATGTAAACTTTTTATGCAAATGTAAATGAACCTTAATAACCGTTACCTTTAAGTTTGTTGTAATAGAAGTTTAAACGAGTTTAAAATTAAGGATTCACTACAAACTTTCTTCTTGTTGATGAGGGGGAAAAGAAGTGTCGAGGCTCCTCTTTTTTTTTTATGAATGCTCTTGTTGCCATGGAGGTGATGGATTCCCTAGGGAATAACCCTCAACAACCAAGGAAAAGGGTGTATGCTAGCAAGGTCACGATTTGTCGTTGCGTTTGACTAAGCTCCTTTCTCTACTCACGTGTAAAGCAAGAAGAATATAAAGGTTAATTTTTTTTAATCAATACTCAAACACACCTAATAATCCTAAGCACACAATTGTCACGTTTCACGTTGGGTTCACCAAATGTTGAGGGGTGTGACTAGAGACTAATGGGTGGATGAAAACCGAATTTGTTATGGCCTCACTGTGTGACTATACACGGGGTGTTTTTTAGTATGCCTTAGGATGTAAGAAAGGATTTGGTGCTATGAGAAGTGTTTTATGCCCTAGTGTTTTATGAGACCTATATCGAGGAGAATTTACAGTGTCACTTAGATCAAAGTATGAGTTCACGTTTCAAGAGGTATTACTATGAACATATGGTTTTTAAGCTTGATACCTAGATAGACCATACTTATAATGCGACCTTTTATGAATTCTTCTTCTAGTTCTATATTAACTACGTTCTTCTTAGATTGAGTGGTATTATTCATAGGTGGAGGTAATAAAAAATAAAAAATAAAAGATGAAGAGATAGCACTCCTATTCATAGAATCATTATTCACTAACATAAAAAAATAAATACGGAACAATATAAATTGAGGATTGATTAAATGGCCCACCAATTGCATAAGATTTAATGTGGATTAAGTAAAACGTTTTCTTTGATGCTCCTAATCATGAATGTAAACTGCTTTAACAAAATAGCCTTATAAAAATATAAGTAAGAATGCTAGGATAATTCTCGAATATCCTAATACAATAGTAAGCTAAAACAAATTGATATAGGGAAAGTGGAAGAAGTAGCACATATGCAACTCCAATCTCCTGATCTCTAAATGCTCCTCAATGCTCAGCAAAAGAATTCATTAGCCAAAAAGACATAAGTATTTTTTATGAAACATGAAACACACTCATGTTTTGCATTCAATTATTATCATAGAGGTATATACACATCCATTTATTCATTTCTTCGTGTATACAACCATGCATTTTCATACATACATCCACATGTACACACACTTCATGTACATGCATACATATTTTCACATGCACACATAAAAACACAATTAATCATACTCTAACAAACACATGTTATTCATGTTCACTCATCATATTCATGCATGTATATATAAACTTGTATACATTAATGCTTAAATTATTTATTACTTATACATGTTCATGCACTTATTCACTTAAATCTTATAGTAATTGTGCATATGCATTCATGCATACTTCATGCACATGCATACATGCAAACATGCATTCTTGCATTCACCTTATTCATAGATGTGTCTAATTCATACATGCACATGCATCCTCGTTCATTCTTATGCATATGTACATCATGCATCAATGCTTTTAATTCATACATGCATCTAACATGCATACTCATGCATACATGCACCTAATATCATGCATACATGCAACTTCATCATTCATTCTCATACATATGCATCTACTATCATGCATACACATGCTTACATGCATCTAATATCATGCATACATCCATCTAATATCATTCATACACATGCATACATGCATCTAATATCATGCATACACATGCATCTAACATCATGCATACACATGCATGCATGCATCTAATATCATGCATACACATGCATCTAACATCATGCATACATGCATCTAATATCATGCATACACATGCATCTAACATCATTCATACACATGCATACGTGTTGAATGCCAAAGCAATACACTTCATATGCTTCTCTCAGTATGATTCTATTTCTAAGAGTGCTACTTTAGATCACAACTTTCACGTGGCCATGTGCAACCTTCATATTGTGAACAGAGAACATGAATCAAAACAACACTTCAGTCTTCATCTAATCGCTTGCAACATGACACTCATGAGGTCAATGTTAGGCTTGTTTGGTCAAAGGAATTAGATGTCACATGTTTTATGCAACAAAGGAAAGTGCAACACATAGCACTACGAGAAGCTCCAAAGATCGAAAAGCACACAACAATACTGGACAAAGAGCATAATAGCATGTAACGATCAATTACTACTATAAACTTCACACTAAGATTTGTACACACATCACCAAACACATTAATTTTTATCTTTATTAAAGCGTTTCTCTGTGACAGAGTATCA
>CM035416.1:90414153-90841653 GCA_020310875.1 Ceratopteris richardii | reverse complement strand
CTTGTTTGTCAATTTGAAGGATGAAAGCATTTTGACAACATGCATATGTGAGTGCATTTATATATATAGATGTTTACACATATGTTTAGCAGTATATGAACAATTACTAGATTTAGTACATGTGTGATATATTATGCATGTACATAAAACTATTTGCAGAGGAGCTGACATAGTTACCTTGATTATTGTTGTTTTTTTTTTTTTGGGAGTTGCATAAGTTTTGATTTCAGCAAGGAAAGGACTCAAAACGATTAAGGACTCAGCATGGGTAGCAGATCACGGATTGCTAATGGATGACAAGTCACATGGTTAACGTCATGCATGCCAAAAAGGGAATGGGGGAGCACATGAAATCTTTGCTTTTTAAGTTGGCAAACCCACTTCACTTATTTTGTGTGGCTATAAGAAGAATTGTTCATCCAAAGCAGACTTCTCTCATTAAGAGGATCTTTCCCATTCCAGACATGCTATTTCGATACAGCTTTGCCAAAGGAAAAAGGCACGCTCTGATGCACAAGAGCGAAGGAGCATAAGTCACGTGGAAGACTCTCGGTGAGTGAAGCAAGACTTGAAAGAAGTCGGCACTGACAAATATAGGGCTATGGATTGAGAAGGTCATTACATATCATAGGGGGCTAAGGATGACAGGAGAAAAACTTTCTTTTTAGAAAATAATAGCTTCTGGACATGGTATGAATGGAGAGACATGCAATGCACTCACCTTATCATTGTGTAGCATAGCAAAACATGAACGTTCAACTTCACTTTGGAATAGATGCTAAAGAACAAGATAAGATTTTCAAACTAACACCTAATGCAATTGTAGAATGCTTGTGCTACTCTAAACAACTCCATACAGCTTTGATGGTGATGAATGAGATGGAATGACATGGATATGTACTAACTCCAAAGGTTTATAGGAGGTTCTTCGAAGCTTTGTAAAACGAGTGAGATTCAAAGAGATAGATGACTTGGCAGCTATGATGATTGCATTCACATCAAAGAATCTTCCCCATCAGAAAGCTGATTGCAAACGGTCCTATGATGAGGAAAGTGTTGCTCGCTGTATCTGAACTTTTCTAAAGCTGAGAGAAGAGCATGAGAAGCACCTTACGTTGAAATTGAGGGTGAAGTTTCTCGAGAAGAATTCTACTTGTAGCCCTAGCTAATCTTGTGGTAGAAAGGCAACTTGCAATGTGTCATTCATTAAGCTTCTCAGAAGGGTTCCTCCTCATAATGGCTAGAAGCTTCTGATCCACATTTTGAGAGGTTTTCTTTCTCTCAAGATCTTGATGGCATTAAGGCTATCCTTGAACCACATGTTGTAACCAGGTTTGCATCATGAACTTGTAATCACTCTAATACAACGAGATGATGCCTCTCTTCCAGTAGGCGAAAGTCTTGCTCAAGAGCGTAGAACAATGGAGACAAGTAGCACTTTTAGCTATTCAACGAATCTTTGAAATACAGTAATCTGAAGGAAATAAAAGAGACCTATCACTTTTGGCTTAACACAGAAACGTAAAAGAGGAAGCTATTCAGAAGGCCCTCTTGGTTTCTATAACAATGGATCATCCAGCCTCACGAGCTGTGTGCGCATTATCTGTTGCTTTCTGGACAGGATGAAGCAGTCTTAGCATCCATTTTACAACAATTGGGTAATGAGAAGGTCTTAAAGCTTTTGTGCTACCTCAATAAATGATGAGTACCAAAGCATTATATTTCTCTTGAACCTGGAGTTTAACTTTAAAGAGAGATTCATGCTAGCAGTCTATAATTCCTTCTTCCACAAGAAATGGGAAAGAGAACTACAATGACGAGAGAACTGATAGGTTTTACAAAGAGAAAGTCATGAGCAAATACTTCATTGACAAATAAAAATTTTAATTACAATACAACAGTTTTGACTTGATGTATGTTCAGCGCAACATGCTCCTAATTTTATGAAATGGGCAGCCTATGTGGAGGATGGTGTCATCAAGCGGTAGAATGTAGATATGCTATGTCAAAAAGGGAAGGTAAATTTTTGAGTTCCCTTAATCATTTTTGATGATGTTTGCTGCAACAATCATCTTTGTAAAGAATCTTGACAATGTTCTATTTAAAAGGATGAAGAAGAGAGAATTTGATGCCCATTGGATTGTCATCAAGCACTGTCTGAAATCCTCTGAATTGTGACATTTGATTTAAAATTAATATAAACAAAGTTTCATTTTTTTTTTTGCGCAAGTGTTTCTTATCGTGTTTCAACTCTGTATGGTTCGTTCTTCGCTTGTGAAAAGTCTCAAATGGAAATTCCTCACTGTGTATGCATCATGACTAATATTGACGTGACAGGTCATTTAGTTCCTTAGTTAGAACTTGATGTTCGAAAAAAAAGGTTTAGAGAGAACATCGTTTCTATCACTAATCAGACGTCATGAGCAATTCTTAGGAGCATCTGTTAATCATTCACGCGTCATGAGGAATTCTTAGGAGCATCAGTTAATCATTCCCGCCATCATCTAGTTGCTAAATGTTCAGACGTAATGATATTTGTACTTTATGCTTCATTGCTTTGCACCTTAAGACCTTCACTTTTCAGGAAAAAAATGGAGAGGATCCCATGATTGCAACTCGAATGGAGTAAGATGACTGAGATTTTTTGTTTTATATTACACACATAACAAACTTATAGCTTGACCTAATAATCCATAGAGTAAGTGCTACATGATGATAAGAGAATTTGATTTTCCGTGGGCAACAACCTTATGACTTGAAATTGAAGGCTAATTATACAAGATGTTTATAAGAGTCGAGATGCAACCTCCTTTCACAACTCTACAACATACTTGGTGAACCCGACGTGAAAGGAGGTGAGTGTAGAGACTTCGAGCTTAAAGCGAACAGTTTATCAAGAAGTGCAGTTTGAAAAGCTCTTCCAACTTGATTCTTTATGGGTGACATTGTGATTTCCCAAATGTACGTCATAACTCAGCTTTTGAGCTTCAAGCAGGATGAGAAACGACGAAGTCCATTCAAGCATTCCACGAGCGAGTTATTAAATGGAGTGGCTACTTTGATGGTAGAAATTTTACGTGATTTTGCAAGGAATACGAGCTGGAAGCTCAGTACCTTGGAATCGGGCTTACACCCATGAATGATATGGAACTTATTGAAAATTTTGTATACGTGTCTCATCGTCATTTGTGTGAATGACAAACAATGGAAGCCTAGACAAGGTGGTCACAACACAAATTGGCTCTAACAAAAATGTTTGCTCTCAAGGATATTAAATATAAAGTAACTCAAGAAACATTCTTAAAGTGGATTCATAAAGCGAAAGATCAAAGCATCCTGGATATGAAAAGGGAATTCGACCATTAGTACGATGACATGACGGAACATGATAGGAGAGCAATATAACATGAAAGGATATCTTTGTTTCTATGAGCGATAGATATAAAGGTCTATGTAGAACTCCCTCCCCCCCCCCCCCCCCCCCCAATCACAAGACATGGAGACAGATTCTGGGCTTATAGAGAATTGGGATGAGGTAGAAGCAATAGTGAAGAGGTACATAGAAAAGAAAAGAGCTATGGTAGAATTCATGCAAGATTGGCAGGAGGACTTACAAGAAGAGCACATATAGGCACCACATCAGTCTACTCCAAATTCTCAAGTTAATCCACTAACAGGGAAGGATATTGTAGCTCCCAACACCATGGAAGAAATATTTAAAAGATTTAGTGTTCTCATGATCCAAAGTGTTAAGCAGATGATGGAATCCCAATCTCCACAGAAACTAACAATAAAGCTCTGAAAGCTCCTGAAATTAAAAGGTGCATCTAGTGTGACTCCTTGGAGCACAACAAATACTTGTGTGAGACATTTAAAGAAGCATTGGCTAAAAATATAGTTTTCATAAAGGAGAAGATGATTTATAGCTCAAAAACTAGAGAGAAGGTAAATATTAACTTTGGTCAAGGAGGCATGAGAGTGTTCTTCCCTGGCACTTTTGGTAATGTTGCTTCAACATCTCATACATCTACATACATGTGCCAAGTAATTGATGAAAATAGTGAAACATAATCATGGTCTAAAGTGATAAAATCCCTAGATCAGGGAAAGATGCATCAGGAGATCTAAAATTAACAAGAAATGAAATTTGTGGTGTAACTGGATGGGATGATCCTGTGGATACTCTCTTGATTGTGACTTATTTTTGCTCTTCAATGGAGCATGAGGCCATAGTGGAAGAAAAAAGGAGGAGATCCAATGAAGGTAAAGAAGAGAAAAGGAGAACTAGGCATCAAGTAGAAGCTTTAAAAGATCAATCTAAAACACCAAATAAGAATAAACAAATACAAACAAACCAACCCACTCAAGATTAAGAGATGAAACCTACAAGGAGAGGCTAAGGGAGAGAGACACCCATCGTACATTGTAAAATTGCACATTGAACAAGCCATGGATTTGAAACAAGTTATGGACAAAAGAGTGCTTGACAGTGTGATCAAATTCACACTAGGTGAGTTGTTGAAAATAGCTAAATGAGAATTTCTATAAGTAATTATCGAACTCTTCAAGAGGAAATCGTAGCCAATAGTTGACAAAGAAGAAATTGAGAGGATGGATAAAGAGACACCTGTTCAATTTGTGCAAGCACTAGTACAAGAATTGAAAAGTGCACTCGAGCAAATTGAAACTAATGTGCAACCTTGCGCACATGAGGAAATGTACTTGGATCAAAATTCTCCGGATATAACTCCTTCAAGTCATTATACTAGAGATCACTAGGCTCAAGCCATGACTGAGACATTGGTACAATTACATAAGATCAATACACGAGTCATCGCCCTTATTGATCACCGATCTCAAATCAACTTAATGTCCAAAGATCTCTACGTGAAAGGGAAGTGGCCAATAGATATGCAACCAGGTTGGAGAATTCCATCTACTAATATGATACCAACTGAGTTATTTGGTGCATGCCCACAAGTACTAGTCACAATAAGAGATGTTAGTGATTATCAAAACTTCTTCGCCAAAGATCATTCTACTTACGCATTGATTTTCAAGCAGCCATACATTATTGCCTTGAAAATGGAGACAAGAGTCTTGGAGGATGGATCGACCTATGTGCGAATCCAAAGCAAGGATGGAAAGAAAGCAAGATCAAAGTTTTCAAACAAAGCTTTCATTAATCGGTACTATGGATGCTTGGATAGTGAATGTAAATCTGTTCATATCGAGTTTCATAGCACTTTCTTCAACAAGTTCATTTCAGTTTTGCATTTTTTCTGAGTTAAAAAGGTGGGAAAAACAATACATAGTAGATCTTCAAATAATCTTTTACGTATGTAGAGTGTCTGACTTTGACAAGGAAATCTCTGGAGTTTCTCATGAGATATCTGTTGTAGATTCTATATTTTCTCTTGAGTACCTGCACATAGCAAAAACATGAAGAGCTGGATTAGGAGAAGATTTGATTAGTTAAAATCTTTAAATTTACAAAGCCATATGTAGTTGAAGATAATTAAGCCTTATGAATAAGTAGGTTATAAGCAGGCTTAAGTGTGTGTGCATGTATTCGAATATTGTGGGTCTTTATGATTTTGTTTATGCATGAGTGATTTCATGTAGATGATAAGAGATGTATATGGTTAGTCTCTGATGTGTTTCACAAAGTTGTAAATATCTATGTGGTTATATACCCTATAAATGCTTAAATGTTTCATGAATAGGAATAAGGGTAAGAACCCAAGTCCATGTGTGAATTCAACCCTTTACGTTTATCTATTTGTGAATATAGGAAACACTAGTGTATGTAATATGTGGAATTAACCCTAAGTGTATACCTATGCAAGTTTATGTATAAGCATGTGACTGTGATCACCTATACCTATATCACCATATGTATGGGAATGAGGTGTTTTAACCTTTATAGCTAGAATCATCATATAAATATTAAAGTATATGGATCCATAATGTTATATGATCCTACCCTATGAATGTATCCTATAAATATAAATGTTTGAATGTTTTAACCTCAAACATAAATAAGCATATGTAAATATTTCTATATATCTATATACATGTGTCAATTATAAGAAATACTTTATCTAATTATTAATCGATTTAATTAATATATGTTAGTGTCACTATAAAAAAGTTAATAAAACTAATGTGTCATTCCTATATGTTAGTTATCTTATATATTAGGTCAAAGTTAATTTAATTAATATCCAATGTATTTAAAGTACTATATATTAGCTTGTGTGGATATTTAGTTCATTCATAGTTAGATAATAATCAAAACATATATGTAAGTGTGCATGTTCATGCATGCTTAAGTATGAGTGTGTGTTTAGTATTCATGAAACTTAACTACATGTATATATATGGAGAGATGGGTGCCACAAATGAATAACTAAAAACTATAAAAGTAATAGTGTTCATTGAAAAAAAAACAAATGAATCTCTATAGATCATTTGATGAAGAATTGACAAGCAGTGACGATTTGGCAAAATCAAAGAGCTTGGATCTACTATGCCCCTCATCTTAGTTTAATTATATTACCTTTAATATATAAAAATCTTGTATTAGACTTTTTATATAAATATTTGCACAGGAAGATCCTGAAATATCTCTATTAGGACTTTTCTCAAACACTTGTATAGGAGTATTTTGGTTCTGAAATCCTAGTTTTATCACTCATTAATTCAAATATTAATCAAAACATTACATTGCACTTTATTTCTTATCTCTACTAATAATGCATCTTCAAGTGAGCATAATATACATTCCTCTTTTATTTTAGAAACTCTTTTACCTGCACCTATTGAGAGTATGACTACTCAAATCAACGAGAATGAGATTAGTGATGAATTAGAAGTAATAGAAGAATTAGTTAAAGATCGTGTTGTAGATGAAACATTACAC
This sequence comes from Ceratopteris richardii, assembly GCA_020310875.1. Classification (NCBI taxonomy): domain Eukaryota; kingdom Viridiplantae; phylum Streptophyta; class Polypodiopsida; order Polypodiales; family Pteridaceae; genus Ceratopteris; species Ceratopteris richardii. The sequence goes on along the minus strand of CM035416.1, from coordinate 90,834,728 downwards.
TCTCTAGAATATGATTGTTGCTTGTCTAGACTTTTACCTTGGATTTCAATCATATTACCTGAACCTTAAAATAGTGAATATTTGTTTCCTCCAACCTTAAATAAAAATACTCATCCACAACAAAGAGAAAACACCATAGTTGAACTCATTAAAGATAGAATAAGTGACAAAGAATTAGTCTTTCCATCATATAGAGATCGTGTTTCTAGGTATAGAGCTGCACTTCCCTACGGACCTTAGTTTATAGGATAAAATTAAATAGAGTATAAAACTATAGCTAATAACTCCATACACAGTTAAAACACATCCTAGTTCCTAAAGCACACAAAAAAAAACGCCCAACATGTAGTCACATAGAGAGGCTAGTGAGAGTGAGGTCTGATGAGTGGCTACCTCCTTTCACACCCCTGGACAGATTTGGTGAACCTGATGTGAAACGTGATGCTAGTGTGCTTAGGATTTTGGTTGTATTTTCAGTAACCAATTAACCTTTATTTTCTTCTTGTATGCAAGAAAGTGAAGGAAGAAGCTACAAAGAAAAGTGGAGATCCTTCTGCTACCTACTCTTTTCCCTGGCTGTTGAGGGTTCTTCCTTAAGGAACTGAGCACCTACACAGGTAGAAGGGTATTCTAGATGGAGAATCCTCATCACTTCATCCACCCGCCCCCCAATCAACATACAAGAAATCGAGGAAAACACAATCACTTTTAGCTTTGTACTAAGCTTTGATTTATTCAAAAAGTTTGTAAAGAATTATCACAGTGCACATTAGAACCTTCAGTATCAAGCCACTACAGGTAAGGTATTTATTCAAGTTCCTTTATTTTCGTATAATCACATTATAGAGAACAAGGATTTTTTTCATTTGCATTAGAAATTAGTCACATTACACTTGCATTTCATGTAAGGCATTGAAACATCATTGCATTAAGAACGATTAGTGTTTAGAATTATAAGCAATTACATATTAGATCATAGCATTGTTTATTAGAAAACAAAGGATAGCTTTCTCAAGTACTTGAAAATATTTACTTTATTGCACGAAAAGAAACGTTCTATTGTAAATAGAAAGACCGATTGTTTACTTAACACTTATTTTATTGCAAAAAAAGTTATATTTTATTTTAAAAAGAGAGTTTTAGGATTAGGTTCTTTGATTTAAGTAGTTGTTATTATTTCTTTCTTACTCTATTAAAATCCAAGAATAAATTACAGAAAATCTATTTAAGTAATTAGTAGAATTTCTTTCTTTTCCTACTACATTGAAATATAAAACATCCAAATTAAGAGAACTTATTTTTTGGTCCATATGTTGTTGTTTCGTTTTTTGAAACAGGTACATATAAATTATGAGAACTTGATGGTATTGCATTAAGAAATCTGATTGCAGGAAACAAAATAAAGCTATGTAAAAGAAAGGCGAGTAGAGAGTTCGAGCTAGATGAAGACTTCCTAGAAGACGAAGATGAAGATGAAGCATAATCAGGTGAAATAATTCTAAGTGTTCTTTAATGTTTATAAGAATTTCTTTTCAGGCATTTCATAATTAGGGTTTTATATGTTTCTGGTATAAAAGGAAATTTATTAAAGCTATGTAGATAATAAAAAAGAAATTAAAGTAGGAATATGTATGTAACTTGAAGGTCCAATTTAGGGAACTTATAATGTGTTGTGAGGATAGGAGAGAGGAACACTTGACCTGTGATCCTTAGTAAAAGTGAATTTACTTTATCCAAGTAGGCTTCTTTATTTTCCGAAACTATTTAGGAAATGAGATCCTAGATCTAAATGTAGCATACTTCTAGATCCTCAGCTCTGATTAGGGGTTAAGCCTTTTCCCTTTAACAAAAAAGTTGCAAAGAAAAAAAGAAAGAAAAATAAGAACATCAAGCAGTACATTAATGGCTATTGTAAGATGGAAAAAGAAAACTAAGAGAAGAAAAAGAAAAAGGAAAACAAAGAAAAAGAAATAGAAAAATTATTATGATTCAATTATGGTCTCGAAATCACTTATGAAATGTATTCCGGGCTATATGAGGTGGAGGTCTATTGCAAAAGAATTAGTTAGATGTATCTTATGGTGGACGACTAAGAAACAAAAGATAGAATACTTATATAAATTAAATCTTACTTCTGAATAGGATTAATGGAATGGTAAGTACCATGACTATCTAAATGACTATTATAGGATTTTCTAAATTTGTCTTTTGGACTTCATGCATTGCACAAAATGATTTCCAATTCACATTTACATAATTTTATGAATTTTCTTTATTATCAGAACCTTAATATGAATTTAGTAGCATTTTTTTATTATCATCTGATTTAAAATCAATTTATAAGTTTTTCCAAAGAATTTGATGCCACTTTCCATGAACTACAGGTTGGCCCATCCGCACGATGTGTAGGTTTGGTGGAGACAGATGTCGGAGAGATTTTCAAATCCATATTAACATTTAGAAAAATAAAAACTTTTTGAGTTCAAGATGGTTAACTGTTACCTCTCTCAAATCTTTTTTGATGCATTTGCTTGATTTGATTAATCTTTTGCCTTGAGTACCTGCAGACAACAAAAAGATGAAGAGATCGATTAAGTGAAGATTTCATTAGCTAAAATCTTTAATTTTATGAAGCCATATGTAGTTGAATATAATTAAGCCTTATGAATAAGTAGGTTATAAGTAGGCTTAGGTGTGTGTGCATGTATTGCAATATTATGGGTCTTTATGATTATGTTTATGCATGAGTGATTTCATGTAGATGATAAGAAATGTATATGGTAAGTCTCTAATGTGTTTCACAAAGTTGTAAATATCTTTGCGGTTATATACCCTAATAATGCTTAAAATTTTCATGAGTAGGAATAAGGGTAAGAACCAAAGTCCATGTGTGAATTCAACCCTATGAGTTTATCTATTTGTGGATATAGAAAACCCTAGTGTATGTAATATATGAAATTAACCCTGAGTGTATACCTATGCAAGTTTATGTATAAGCATGTGAATGTGATCACCTATACCTATATCATCATATTTATGGGAATGAAGTGTTTTAACCTTTATCCAATCAGAAGCGCATCGGTCGCAGATCTCTAAGCTGAGACTGTTTCAAGCCTCTGGAAGGTTGAATGGAGATGTCCGAATGTAGTCCAGAATGTGCGTTCGCGGATCTCAAAGAATGTTACCAGGTAGTTCACAAATATGTAAAATGTGCCAAATAAACAGAGAATCAAACAACTCTCTTAGCTACAAAATGTGAAGATCCGTCATCCGCTGAGTATGTCGTCAAACTCAGTCCGTCGTGGTCCACCGTCGTCCTTTCCCATTCAGCTACCAGTTTTCTGCCGTTTGTCCATCGCGATCGACAACCCTCCGGTCCGTCGCGATCGACAACCCTCCTGTCCATCGCGATCGATGCCCCTTCTGTCCGTCGCGATCGACGCCCAACCAAGAGGACTAGATTTCCAATCCATCGTGGTTTCTTGGCCTCACGATTGACTGTCAAGTGGGCGTAACTACGTCCCCTCGGTTCAAGCGGCGCTTCACTTGTACGCCTTGTCGGTTCTTCCTCAGTTCGCACGCACAAGCTTTAATTATGACTAAGAGTGTTACTCTTCTCGATTTGCTACCGGCGGCCCCAGGATCCTCGCTCAATCATCACCGTTCAATCATTGATTAAAGATCTGTGGCCATTGCGTGAAGGCACCGAACATTACGCTCATGGGTTTTTGTGTTGCGCATCATGGAGCTCATCATTTAATTGGCGTTTGCATCGAGCATCCTTTTTTTTCGCTTTTGTGCCTTTTGCTTTGAAAAATTCATACTTCTTTCAACCCCTCGTTCACCGTTCAATTGTGCAAGGTTAAAGATATTAGCCTTATTAAAAGTACTTGTAAAATTGGGAAAAAAGAGAAGGAAATTATGGAGCATTAAATTAGTGGAAAAAAGCTCTTTTCATCCTGTTTGCCTTGTCCGTCATGGGGCGGCTACTCTATCCTTCGCGGGGCGGCTACTTTGCCCATCGCGGGACTTTTGCTGTCCATCGTGGGTGAGGCCCGTGTCCTTCCCGGAGCTTTTTGCTGTCCATCGTGGGTTGGCCATCGCGGGCGGCTACTCTGCCCTTCGTGGGAAAATCCTTTTAATCTAGTCATGGATGTGGCGACCCCCTCACTTGTGAGAAGTAACTTGGTCCCTCCTCCGGGGGAGACCGGTTACTTGGCCGCTCTGTTGGAGGGGGGGTCTTGTGCCGCCCCTGGGGCCTCCGAAAGTGTTGAACCCCCCTCTGGTCTCCCTCAGTAGATCCGCAATTCTGTCAACTCAGGAGGAGCTCAAGAAAGTTTGCCTCGTCGGCCAAATGTTCGGCCCTTAGCCCCCGCTCGAAACTATGCGACAGTGGCTTCGCAACGAGTGGTTCCCCCGTGGGCTAGTTGTTTGTAAGTGTCAGTTCTTACCGGCAAGCCACTTGCTGCTAGTCTTTGAAAATGAAGATATGGCGTTTCGAGCCCTTAGTGTCGGACTTGGCAACTCGGCCGGGCGACCCTGTGCCTATTGAGATGGTCCCCTGATTTTACTCCCGACAAATCGAAATCGCTCCGGTACCCTCTCTGGGTTGAGCTCCCTAACCTGCCATACTTCTTGTACAACTTCGTGTGGGACATCGTTTCTCCTATCGGCAAGCCGTTGGCCTCACGCGAGGACATTGGTGGTCTCATTTATGAAGGTGCAAGACACTCGTTCAACGCTCGGTGGCACCCTCAAATCTGTGTCGAGGCTGACCTCAGTATGCCACTTCCATCAAAGATCAAATTGGACTTGGGCGAAGGGGATGTATGGGAGCAAGACTTCAATTACAAAAACCTTCCCAACGCGTGCTTTTGTTGTGGCCAACAAGGTCACATGATTAAATATTGCCCTCTGAGACGAAAAAGCAAGCGAAATCAAGAAGCCCCCAAAAATGCTCAAGATAGCAATGGTGCATTGAATCACTCGATGAAAGTAGAGGAAGTCAAGGGCCCCCTTAATCCAGAAGCTGACGCAGACGGGTTCATCGAAGTCAGAAGAAGAAGGAAAAGAAGCCCTAGGGCAACTTCTGAGCGAAACAACATGTCAGTTACCCCCTCTAGCAACTTGTATTGCAATCTGGTAAAGGACATCAATGAGTTTGACTACCCAGGTGGGAACCAACTTGAGGTGGACACCGACGTCAAAGGCCTAGAGATCCCTGACAGTAAAGAAACCTTGCAGGAGGGTTACACTACAAGCAAAGAAGACGGCTTTACTACTAGCAACGAAGATAACATGGATAGTGAAAGCTCCATCATCGGATCGACTATTCCGGAAACGGAGCTGAAAACGGTGCCCAGTTCTTCCCAGCAGGAGGCATCCCGCAAAGGAAAACAACCTATGGAGTTACCGTGGAAAAGCCCCCAAAAGAACCTATTGCTAACTCGGGATCCGATCCGAGCAAAAAAGAAAGATGAATCCAAGAAAAGAAAGGACAAAGCTCCCTCCCGCAAAAGAGGGATTATTACGACAATGATCGTCATCTCGTTAAATGCTAGAGGGCTTACCGACCCCTCAAGAGCGATCATCATTGGTCAATGGCTTCGCGACATTAACCTAAACCTAGATTTTATATGTATCCAAGAGATTAAAATTGACGGAGAAGACCTCCAGAAACGGCTTAGACATGTCTCCTCGACCCATGTTTGGATTTCAACGGCGCATCAGCGGGGGTCCGGTGGAACGGTAATCGGTTTTAATCAACTCTGGTTTGAAAAGCTTGAGAACTCCATTGAAGATGAATGCCATCGATGGATTGCTGTTTCTTTCGGTGCTCCCTTGTGTTTTACTTTAGTTTCTTTGTATGCCCCTAATGGGGAGTTAGAGAGACTTAACACTTGGGCCTCCTTGGACTCGCTCCCCCACAACGTGCTTATTTGTGGTGACTTCAACATGGTAGAGGACCCTATGGAGAGATGGATGGGCAAGGGTAGGGTCATCGATAGTCGGGAGAAAGAAACGTGGGACAAAACTAAACTACACTTGGATCTGGTCGAATTCAAAGACTCGAATGGCTTTTCTTGGTCAAATCTCCAAGCAGGCGAGGACCTGAGGAAAGCTAGACTTGATAGATGCTACATTTCTCAGAGTTTTACTCATCAGTGGGGCCACCCTTCCCTCTCGCAACGCACCGACCTCACCATCTCTGATCACTACCCGATCGTCATCACTTTTCAACCCCCCACCAAGATCCCTAAGGCTCCTTGGTTCCATGCCAGTGTGCCCTCCTTCTCTCTCCCCTCCGTCCATCAAGAAATTTCTGATGTGTGGAAGGAGGCATTCGCCTCTGGCTTGTCCCCAGCCAAGTGTTGGAGAAGTGCGGTCGATAAGTCACGACAGATCATGATTAGATCCAGGAAGATGCTAGAGACTGTGCGGCGGGCTCGTAGAGAAGCTCTTTATCATAGACTCTGGCGGCTCGAGGAGGAAGTGAACAAAGGAAAATCTCAAGCCCAGAAAGGACTTCGAAAAATCAGAGCGCTGCTGAGATACGAGGAAGAGATACAAAGGAAAAATTTGCAAATTTTCTTCAAGGAGTGGTGGGCTGGCAAAGCCGACAAACCCACCAAAGAGATGTGCCGTATCCTCAAAAGGAAACACAACAGAGAATCGATCCCCTTATTGCTAGACGCAAATGGCAATGTATGCAATACGGAAGAAGATAATTTTGGGATCATTGAAGGGCACTTCACGAGACTCCTGGGGACCTCAAACCCCCTCTCCCACCATAGAAGGGACTGTATGGCAGCCATATCTAGGGTTTCCCCCCACAGGATACCACTCAACCTTCAATCTCTGCTTCATGCCTCTATCTCTGAAGCCGAAATCATTGAGGTCATTGATGCCCTCCCTTCAGGTAAAAGCCCCGGACCCAACGGGCTCACTAATGAGTTCTTTAAATCCTTCAAGTTGGTGGTTGCCACCCCTCTTCGTTTGGTTTGGCAAGAGGCACTCAAGTTTGGTGCGCTTCCCTCTTGTCTCAACAATGGCATTATCAAGTTAATACACAAAAAAGGGGAAAAGAACAGAATAGAGAACTGGCGTCCCATTACAATGCTCCAAACAGGATACAAGATCATCGCCAAAGTCATTGCCAACAGAATCTCTTGCCACTTGAGAGCGTGGTTAAGCGAGGACCAAAAAGGTTTCATCAAAGGCAGGTCAATTTTGGAAACCATTATAGATATCTAGGAAGGTCTTGAATTTGCAAATGAGTCTAAACAAGAAGTAGTATTCCTCAAGATCGACTTTGATAAAGCCTACGACAGGCTAGAATGGGACTATATTCTATAGTCGCTACAAGATCTTGGATGTAGTCAGAAATTCACCAAGATGATTGCGACCCTTCTCGGAAACGCATCGACCCAAATTAACATTAATGGAAAACTTTCAAAGGTGATCAAACTTAGAAGATCTATCAGACAAGGGTGTCCATTGGCTCCCCTTCTCTTTGCCATTGCCACGGAAGGGCTTAGCAGGCTGGTGGAGCATCAAGTGGAAGTCGGTAACATTAAAGGCCTTCGTTTGCCGCATGACCACAGTCAGATCACCATGAGACTTTTTGCCGATGATATGAACGCTTTTGTTCACAATGATAGTACCAGCCTGGAGACGTTCTGGAAGTGTCTTGCTACCTTTTGTGAAGCCTCTGGATCCATAATCAACCACTCTAAGACCGCCTTTAGAGCTATTGGTGGGTCACAGCCTGACCTTCTCATTGATCATGGCTGTCAAATCATTCCGCAGGGCCAAATTTTTCAGCTTCTTGGGATTCCCTTGGGGTTTGGCGTCTCTATGGAACAGCGGTGGAACTGGGTGCTTGCCAAACTCGAAAACAAGCTTAACTATTGGAGAGGTATGCAAATCAATCTTGCTGGTCATGCTATGGTTATCAACACGTTCCTCTTATCATCTACCATTTATTTCCTTTCTTGTTGGAGACCGAAAGAGCAAGATCTATCCAAACTGGATAGTATTTGTAGAAACTTCCTTTGGACGGGCGACCACAATAGGAGGGGGGTGCCTAAAATCAAATGGTCCATCTGCACCAGCCATAGAGATAGTAGGGGACTTGGTATCTTGGACATTGGGTGCATGGCTAACAAACTCTCAGCCAAATGGATGATTAAGGCTTGGTGCAATGGGAAGGCCTTGTGGGCCAAGTTGATCTTCAGAAACAAGAATGAGTTGGCGCTCATGGGTTTCCCAAATTGGAAGAATCTTGACATCTTGACCTTGCTGTTTTCCCCGATCCGCGTCTTCCCGAAAGGCTCTAATCTGTTGTGCTCCCTTTGGAAGAGTTGGAATAAAGTCAAAAGCTTCACAAGAATAAGTGAAGACTGGAAGTGGGCTGCCGGTATCAGACAAAACGACTCTATCTGGTTTCCGATCCATGGCATCCGGAGTGTGGAATCTTGGAACATTCAAAATGCCAAGAAGCTATGGAACAAAGGCTTCAAAAAATGGAAACATCTCTGGAAACAAGACTCCAACCGCTGGATCAACTTTGAGGATATTGACCCTAGCATCAACATTTCACATGAAGAATGGAACACTTTGCAAAGCAGATGTCTCGCCTGGGACCGACACAAAGTTCGCCTTCTCATGGGACACGACATGTCGAGCTCGCTTGGTCTCAAATGGCACAATGGGAATAGCCTATCAAAAATCCCGAACATCAAAGAAACGATCGACTATCAGGTTAACCTCAACAAAAAGTGGTGCCTGTCATGGACGCGGCTTCGGTGGGACATGAAGTTCATGGCTATCTGGCACCCCCTCATAGAAATCAAAAAGTCTGTCCTCTTATGGCAAATTCTTCATCATGGAATCTGGACCAATCTTAAGGCTAGCAAAATTTGTGGGATCCCTCCCTGGTGCAAACGCTGCTACCGGTCTATCGAAGATGTTTCACACATCTTCTTTACCTGCCCCAACTCCAACAGACTCTAGCAGGTGGTTGGAAAGAGAATTAGACTTCAAAAACATCTCAGTTGGCAGCAAGCTCTGCTGGGAGAAATGATCGGCTGCTCCGCGACTCTCTGGAATGCCATCAGAGGGGAGGTCCTATGGAAAATCTGGCGGGAAAGATGTGCTTTCAACTTCGATGACTCCCCCAAGGAGTGGTCAATTGAGAAATCGTTGTTCCTCCTTGGCAAAAGGATTGTCAACTGTAAAAAATCACCCCCCTTTAGGCATCATCAAGTACTCCTTTTGATCGATAACAAGCTTAAACCTAAGTGGGCCCCACATGTGGGTGATGAGAGGGTAATTAACCTTCTTTGTAATGTCATCTAAGCTCTGTAAAAGCTTCCCCTGCTTTGTGGGATTTGGGGGGTCCCGTGGGCACTAGTCCCCTTCTCTTGTACTTTTCTTTATTTAATTCAAGTCCGGGAGAGTAGGCTTATGCCGAACTTCCTCTATATTAAAAGAAAAAACCTTTATCCAATCATCATATAAATATTAAAGTATATGGATCCATAAGGTTATATGATATCCTACCCTATGAATGTATCCTATAAATATAAATATTTGAATGTTTTAACCTCAATCATAAATAAGCATATGTAGATATTGCTATATATCTATATACATGTGTGAATTATAAGTAATAGTTTATCTAATTATTAATCGATTTAATTAATATATGTTAGTATCAGTATAAAAAAGTTAATAAAATTAATGTATCATTCCTATATGTTACTTATCTTATATATTAGGTCATAGATAGTTTAATTAATATCCAATGTATTTAAACTACTATATATTATCTTATATGGATATTTAGTTAATTCATAGTTAGATAATAATCAAAACATATATGTAAGTGTGCATGTTCGTGCATGATTAAGTATGAGTGTGTGCTTAGTATGCATGAAAGTTAACTACATGTATATATATGGAAAGATAGGTGCCATGCATGAATAACTTAAAACTATAAAAGTAGTAATGTTCATTGAAAAAAACCTAACGAATCTCCATAGATCATTTGATGAAGAATTGACAAGAACTGAGGACTTGACAAAATGGATGACCTTGGAGCTGCTTTTATGCCGCTCATCTTTGTTTCATTATATTACCTTTGATATATAAAAATCTTGTATTAAACTTTTTACATAAAGATTTGTATAGGAGTATCCTCAAAATATTTGTATTAGGAATTTTCTCAAACACTTGTATAGGAATATTTCAGTTCTAAAATCTTATTTTTATCACTAAACAATTCAAATATTAATCAAAATGTTACATTGCACTTTATTTCTTATGTCTACTAATAATGCATCTGAAAGTAAATCTTCTAGTGAGCATAATATATATTCCTCTTTTATTTTAGAAACTCTTTTACGTGCACCTATTGAGAATACAACTACTCAAATCAATGAGAACAAGACTACTGATGAATTAAAAGTAATAGAGGAATTAGTTAAAGATCGTGTTGTACATGAAATGTTACACTCTCTAGAATATGATCGTTGCTTGTATAGAATTTAACCTTGGATTTCAATCGTATTTCCTGAACTTGAAAACACTGAAGTTTTGTTTCCTCCAACCTCAAATAGAAATACTCATCCTTAACAAACAGAAAACAGAAATACTCATACTCCAAGATAGAATAACTGACGAAGAATTAGTCTTGTCATCATATAGAGACACTGTTTCCAGGTATAGAGCTGCACTTCCCTACAAACCTTAGATTTATAGGATAAACTTAAATAGAGTATAAAACTATAGCTAATAAGTTCTTACACACCGAAAACACATCCTAGTTCCTAAAGCACACAAAGAAACACCCAATGTGTAGTCACATAGAGAGGCTAGCACTGTCAAAGAGATTCTCTCTTCCTAAGTGGATATCCCAATCCTTTATTTTGACATATGAATTGTCAAATTAATGAATAGAATTATTTAAGGCATGATGTAAGATCGGCAGTCGATTCTATGCTTTTCATGGAGCTAGAATATGGAATACTTGCATTCAAGTTACCAAGCCGTGTTTCCAAGAGTCTGGAGACTTGATGATAGAGATCCGGATCCAAAACTTACAATATTATTTATTGGTATGTCTATGGCTTCGATGATGAAACTCTCATTCAACTGGCTTGGTTTTCATAGTACTATGACTTCCAAGATTGCATTCACATGAAGTGTCTACTCCAAGAAGGCAATGATAGGGATGGATAGCACTAATCTCTATGCTTATATTTAAATTATGGCTCTATGCTTTTTTGTTCCACTTGTTGTGCCAATGGAGGTTCTATGATGTCATTCATCAAATATTAAATATCAGATGTCTCGAACATGAATAGATAAATACAACATTTGTATTGGACAATGGAAAACCTAAATACATGCTTCTTTGAGTGGAAGATCGTCATACAAAATGGAGTTATGTATGCACATGTGGAAGGAGGCTGCTTCTTTTGTTCTTCTACATAAAAAGAGAATGGACTAAAGATCGAAAAGGGAAGGAGGGAAAAAAGGCTGCTACGCATGAAGCATAGACAGAAAAAGAAAGGGTGGCTGTTATCTCGAGGACGAGAGGGATCGGTGTACTCATACGGGAGAGTGAAAGGCATTTGGGGAATCACTTGGAGATTGGGCTTTCATTATGTGAAGATAATTTAATGATTGATAATCTGATGATTGATATCATCTCTATTCATATAAGTGATTAAGGTGCTAACAGAGCGCAGGATGGGAGGACGCTTAAGTGTGGAATCTGATGGGTGTCAAAAGGGCAAGGCAGAGAAGAGGGGGCTGGCAATTTTTGGATGGAGGGGGCGCAGACAAAAAACTCTCCACGAAGACTAGAACTCTCTCATCCATACTCCTAATAAGCTCCACAGGCCTGCATGAATCTGAGATTATGCAAGGAAAGGCCGTCTTAATTACAGGTGCATCTTCTGCTATCGGCGAGCAAATTGTATATCAATATGCAAGGAAAGGGGCTGTACTTGTACTGATTTCTTGAAGAGAGGACAAGCTTAGACGTGTTGCGGACAAGTGCATCAAGAAAGGGGCTCTGGAATTTTCTTTTTAGGACACATACGCACAAAGGCAGAGAGAGGTGCGTTGGAGAATAGAGGCGGGTCGAAAGAAGACAAGTCTTGGGGTTCGTGCGAAGAAGATCTGCAAAAAAAGTTCATCGAAGAGATGATTGGTCAAGCAGATAAGTAACTACCCCTGTCACTATGAGATTTCGTACTCAAGTCCGTCTCTCATTTTCTTTGTAACAAAACTAATAAGGCAATGAGGCATGCTACATACGAGTTTGAATCTGATGCTTAAATAACAAAGGTATGTCGATTCTTCAGTTCGCATCCTTAGCACGATCACATAAACAATATGTACAGTTTCCAATCAGATGCCTAAAAAAGAAGCTCGTGGGATTGATCCAATATTACATTAAACAGATTTTGTCTATGGAGTGCGATAATCTTGCTGCCCAAGCGTGAGACGAGCATAGGCTGCACTAGAAGAGGGACGTGTTGTACTTCGTAGAATACTTAAAAGCAGACACTTTCTTTGTTACATGTAGAATATCAAAGGACCGTTCTTCTTATACTCTGCATCACCGAAGATAGAGAAGCAGATTATTGCAGCCGTGCTTTCGCTCTTATGAATTTGAAAGGCAATGTTAATTGATGAACTCTCTTTGTTCGTTTTATATATTTGTTTATCTAGTACTCAATTATTGGTCGATGTCTTACCACTGCAAATCCAAGTCGTTATAGGTTTTTGTTTTATGCAAAGTTTTGCCAATTAACCTCGTGTAGAAAAGTGAGAAGAATTCATGTTCAACGGAGAACATTACCAGTTTATCAAATTGCGAAGATGTGCTAAAATGATTGAATTTGTTTTGAGAGCATTCGGAATGTCTGCGTTTCTGTTATGATTTCTATATGAGCACTAATATCACATGTAGAATTAAGTTTCATCATCAGATCGGACGATTAATGTATTTTTAATTAAAGTTTATAGAATTTGAGTTAATAATAGAACTACGCACTATTATAATCAACGATCTCTAGAAGGATATATTATTTAATATATGTGTATTATCTCTACTTCAGGAGTCTTATGAAACAACGAATTGACCATCATATGATAATTCTTTCTCTGTCGATTTTAGAACGATTACATATAGCATTAATTTTATCATCCACCTCGAAGTTAGATATATAGTTTATAAGCATAAGCGATATAGAAGGAGGCTTTGTTATACTGTTTGATCTAATAAAGACAATTACGTCACCCTCCTTATACAACCAACTGTTTGTTCATCCTTATTTTCCTTTACCGATGCTTAATGCTCCGCCAATTATCATATTTTTGTCTTGATAAATTAGATTGTTTTGAGAATTTATGGATTATTGAGGATTTCACAGACATTGGGTATTGAGTTTGTCAAATACATAGATTACCATAATTATTTGATATGAAGAAAGAACAACGCACTCCATTTGAGATAAATAGATTTACTTCTAACATACGAATTTCATTTAGTGTTTCTCTAAACCAACGACGAAGTCTCTGTGGTCATTTATCTCTCGATATTATTAAGGATTTGTGATATTGTGTGACCTGTTCATTTAGAAGGTCAATCTTCGGTTATGTTTTAACGTAATATTTTGACTTATGTTTCATAAAAGCAAGAGGGTGTATATATATATATATATATATATATATATATATATATATATATATATATATATATATATATATATATATATATATATATTATATCTATATATTAGTTTGGTTGCATGATTCAAAGATGCTAAAAGGGATAAAAAGATGATACAAGATACTCATCAACATGGTTTATAATAAATTCAAGAGCTTAAAAGTATTTATCCTTTGACGTTGTTGATTGAATTTTAAGTCATGATTGGAATAACCATGGATATTGTTTCAATAGATGTATGATAAGCCTAAAATGATTTCTTATCTTTCAAAATGCGACTAAAACTTGAATCATTCTTTTGAGTCTTTAAACAAAATGGATATCAATAAGAAGGATGCTATTAATTTCTTGCTTCCAAGTGTGACTATCTTGATCTAGAGCCAAGAGTCTTTGTTGAACCTGAGCTTGCCTCAAGCACCCTCTGTGTGCTGTGATACCAGCAGTTGGCTTGATTTACCAGCCGTTGTTTTTATGAGGACAATTGGTGATCCCGACGTGAAATACCACGACGCGAAAATCTCAGGTAATGTATGTTTCAATTTCTGTTAATAAATGAGCATGTTCTTACGGGTCAAAAACAAAAACACAAATTATGATTGAGAGTTTTGTATTTTTCTCCCTGACAATAAAAAAAAATATGATATGAATGGGAGTTTTATATTTTTGTTCCTCACAATTAGGAAAAATATATGATCGGGAGTTTTGAATTTTTGTCCCTCACAATTAAAAAAAAATATATGATCAGGATTTTTGTATTTTTCTCCCTCACAATTAAAAAAAATTTATGATCCAGAGTTTTGTATTTTTCTCCCTCACAATTTAAAAAAAATATGAACGAGAGTTTTGTATTTTTCTCCCTCACAATTAAAAAAAATATGAAGGGGAGTTTTGTTTTTTTCTCCCTCACAATAAAAAAAAATATGTGATATGAATGGGAGTTTTGTATTTTTCTGCCTCACAAAAAAAAAAAAATGATATGAACGGGAGATTTGTATTTTTTCCCTCACAATTAAAAAAATATATATGATATGAGCATGGGAGTTTACCATCTCCCTCATCAAAAGGTAATTATGAGCACAGGAGTTTACCATCTCCCTCATCAAAAGGTAATTATGAGCACGGGAGTTTACCATCTCCCTCATCAAAAGGTAATTATGAGCACAGGAGTTTTACCATCTCCCTCATCAAAAAGGTAAGTATGAAGATGAGAGTTTAAAATTAAATTGTTTCTTGTATAAAATAATTACAAAATACTTGCTAATGTGTTTTTGAATAGTTGTTTTAAGAGGATAGGTACATGAAGATAAATTGAGGAGAAACAATATTATGATCTAGTTTGCTTAGGTTAAAGTTTTTGATGTTTTCATGAGATCAAGAAGACCATCAAGGCAAAGCAATGAATGAAGACTAATAACTTAATGAATTGTGTTTTGATGTTTATGATGAATTGACTAACTATTCTAGTTGAGTTTTAGACAGGTTTGAAACGAAGGACGAAGACTTGAAGTTATGATTTTTCAAAGTTGCAGGTCTAAAGAGGATTGAAGAAGCATAAAGAAAGGAGCTTGCACTAAGTTTTTTTTTGAAATTCATACCGAGTTTCCATTTCTTTGCACCATGTTGTTTTACTTAGCATCTAAAGTATGCATGAATAATCTATATGAGCACGAGAGTTGCCTATCCAATAGATGCGCGTCCATTTGCACCAATTTAAATTGTAAAATGCATCATAGAATTTTGAAGTAAAGCTAAAAATTGGGAGCCTAAACCTCTTCCATGAATGCTCTTACCTTGTCTATGCACCATAATTGTTTAATAAAGCACTTAGAGTATGCATACTAGGGTCACATTTTATGACCTTGCATTGAGAAACAAACTCAGCCTTACCTATCCACATAAGAGATTGAAAGGGCTAATGTATATTCACATTGATGTATGAAAGTGAGAGCACCAACTTCGACATCCAATGCCAAGTTCCTCCTAAACTGCACCATACTTGTTTATACATGCATTTTAAAAGTATGCATTTAATAGGGTTAACTACATGGCCTTGCACAAGCACTTATTAAAAAAAAAACCCATGCACATACAATATGTTATGAAGTTGATCTTTATTTTGGAAGCAGAAAACAGATCTTGGTTAGTGCATCCGGAGGAAGCGTAGGTTTGGTGGGGGTGAATGTCGGAGAGATTCTCTCTTCCTAACTGGATATCCCAATCCTTTATTTTGACATATGAAGTGCCAAATTAATGAATAGAATTATTGAAGGCATGATGCAGGATCAACAGTGGATTCTATGCTCTTCATGGAGCTAGAATATAGAAGACTTGCATTCAAGTTACCAAGCCGTGTGTCCAAGAGACTGGAGACTTGATGATAGAGATCCGGATCCAAAACTTACAATATTATTTATTGGTGTGTCTATGGCTTCGATGATGGAACTCTCATTCAACTCGCTTGGTTTTCTTAGTAATATGACTTCCAATATTGCATTCACATGAAGTGTCTACTCCAAGAAGGCAATGATGGGGATGGATAGCATTAATCTCTATGCTTATATTTCAATTATAGCTCTCTTGTTTTGTGTTCCACTTGTTCTACCAATGGAGGTTCCATGATGTCATTCATCAAAGATTAAATATCCGATGTCTCGAACATGAATAGATAAATACAACATTTATATTGGACAATGGAAAAGCTAAATACATGCTTCTTTGAGTGGAAGATCATCATACGAACTAGAGTTATGTATGCACATGGGGAAGAAGGCTGCTTTTTTTGTTCTTCTACATAAAAAGGGAATGGACTGAAGATCGAAAAGGCAAGGAGGGAAAAAGGCTCCTACGCATGCAGTAGAGGCAGAAAAAGAAAGGGTGGTTGTTGTCTCGAGGACGAGAGGGATCGGCATACTCATACGAGAGAGTGAAAGGCATTTGGGGATTGCGCTTTATTATGTGGAGATAATCTGATGATTGATTATTTGATGATTGATGTCATCTCTATTCATATAAGTGATTAAGGTGCTAACAGAGCAGAGGATGGAAGGACGCTTAACTATGGAATCTAATGGGTGTCAAAAGGGCAACGCAAGGAAGAGGGGGCTGGCAATTTTTGGATGGAGGGGGCACAGACAGAAAGCTCTGTAGGAAGATTGGAACTCTCTCATCCATGCTGCTAATAAGCTCCACAGGTGTGCATGAATCTAAGATTATGCAAGGAAAGCTCATCTTAATTTCAGGTGCATCTTTTGCTATCGACGAGCAAATTGTAAATCAATATGCAAGGGAAGGGGATGTACTTGTACTGATTTCTTGAAGAGAGGACAAGATTAGACATGTTGCGGACAACTAAATCAAGAAAGGGGCTCTGGAATTTTCTTTTTAGGAGACATATGCACAGAGGTGGAGAAAGGTGCATTGGAGGATAGAGGCGGATCGAAGGAAGACAAGTCTTGGGGTTCGTGCAAAGAAGATCTGCAGAAACAATTCATATGAAGAGATGATTGGTCAAACAGATAAGTAACTACCCCTGTCGCTATGAGATTTCGTACTCAAGTCCGTCTCTCATCTTCTTTGTAACAAAACTGATAACGGAGTGAGGCATGTTGCATACAAGTTTCAATCTGATGCTTAAATAACAAAGGTATGTCGATTCTTCAGCTTGCATCCTTAGCACGATCACATAAATAATATGTACAGTTTTCAATCAGATGCCTGAAAAACGAAGCTGGTGGAATCAATCCAATATTACATTAAATAGAATATGTCTATGGAGTACGATCATCTTGCTGCCAAAGCGTGAGACCAGCATAGGCTCCACTAGAAGAGGCACGTGCGGTACTTCGTAGAATGCTTAAAAGCAGACACTTTCTTCGTTACATGTAGAATATCAAAGGAACGTTCTTCTTATAGTATGCATCACCGAATATAGAGAAGCACATTATTGCAGCCGTGCTTTTCCTCTAATGAATCTGAAAAGCAATGTTGAGTGATGAGCTCTCTTTGTTTGTTTTATATATTTGTTTATCTAGTACTGAATTATTGGTGATCTCTTACCAGCACAAATCCAAATTGTTATAGGTTTTTGTTTTATGTGAAGTTTTGCCAATTAACCTCGTGAGAAGAATTCAAGTTCAACGGAGGACATTACTGATTTATCAATCTGCGAAGATGTGCTAAAATGATTGAATTTGTTTTGAGAGCATTCAGAATGTCTACGCTTCTGTTATTATTTCTGTATGAGCACTAATAGCACATGCGGAATTAAGTGTCATCATCAAATCGGACGATTAATGGTTTGTTGATTAAAGTTTATAGAATTTGAGTTATTAGTAAGAACTGCGCACTATTATAATCAACGATCTCTAGAAGGATATATTATTTAATATATGTGTATTATCTCTGCTTCAGGAGTCTTATGAAACAACGAATTGACCATCATATGATAATTCTTCCTCTCTCGATTTTAGAACGATTACATATAGCATTAATTTTATCATCCACGTTGAAGTTAGATATATAGTTTATAAGCATAAGCGATGTAGACGGAGCCTCTGTTATACAGTTTGATCTAATTAAGACAATTACATCACCCTCCTTATACAACCAACTGTTTGTTCATCCTTGTTTTCGTTTATTGATGCTTGATGCTCCGCCAATTATCATATTTTTATCTTGATGAGTTAGATTGTTCTGAGAATTTAGGGATTATTGAGGATTTCATAGACATTGGGTATTGGGTTTGTCAAATACATAGATTACCATAATGATTGGATATGAAGAAAGAACAACGCACTCCATTTGAGATAAATAGATTTAATTCTAACATACGAATTTCATTTAGTGTTTCTCTAAACCAACGATGAAGTCTCTCTGATCATTTATCTGTTTAGTTTCAAATAGTGATCATGCATAATTTCTTAGATAACAGTGCTCGATATTATTAAGAATTTGTGATATTGTGTGACCTCTTTGACGACTATGAGGAGACCACTTGGGCTCATGCACATGTGTACTTTGCCACAAGGTGCCACAAACTTGATGGCATATATGATGAATGGTATGCATAATGTGCTTTGGGGTTTTATTCCACATCTGCCCATGCCAGTCATTGAAGATGTCCCTATTAAAGGTTCCAAGGAAAAATATAAAGATGAGTCTCTTGACGAGGATGGATGTTAGAAATTTGTCAAAAATCACATAGATGGCTATGAATCCATTCTTATTCGCCTAGAAGAGGTTCATTTGACATTGTCCTTAGAGAAGTTCCGTCTTTGGAGTTCAAGAGGTAGTGATTCTAGGAAGTCTCTATGGCCCTAAAGGAAGAAAGCCGTGTCCGAAAAAGGTATATGCTATTGAACACATGAAAGAAGTCTGCTCCTCAATCACCAAAGTGAGCAGATTTCTTGGGGCATGTTTTTTCTACGTTGTGTGGATTCCTCATTTTGCCATGTTGCAGACCTAGCCTATCAATTGCTTCGTAGATGACAAATATTTCAATGGAAGGACGTCTATACTCAAGTTATGAGGAAATTAAAAGGGGCACTTATAGAAGCATAATTGGTTAGAAAAGCCAATTACAGTGACAACAAACAAATCTACATTACCATAGACACGAGTTCGACAGGTATAGGCTAGGTGATTGGCCACGAAGATGATTAGGGGAAAAGGTATGTGATTAGATTTCAAGCTAAAGTACTAAACATTCTCTAGAGAGGCTGCCCTTTGGGGAATATTGACTGCATTGAAGAATGATAAAGAATATTTAATCTAGGAGAATGTGGGGGTTGAAATAGAGTGCTTACCATTATTGGTGATGATTCTGAATTGCTCCACTATAGATATTGCCATGTTAAGATGGATAGCATATGTTAAGTCACTTAACCCCGAGTTTGTTCATATCGCCAGGAGGAATAATGTGGTAGTTGATATGCTACCATGAGCTATACACAAAATTGAAGACTCGATGATTTCTAATGATGAAGAGATAGGTTTGGATTTTTATGCTTCACATGTTCATACTTCAAGCTTAGACGAAGCATCTATAAGAGTGAATAGAAAAGAACCTACTCATCAAACTAAGAAGCCTGAGGTTAGTATTGATTCTTTGAGAAGAGGAACTCTAAAGAACTTAGGAAGCAAGAAATGAAATCAGAGAGAAGAAGAGAAAGATTGTGAAGTTCAAATAGGGATAACAAAAAGATTCAATGAAGATGAACATGAGAATGAATGGAAGGAGATCGGAAGATACTTAAGTATAAAGTCTCATGATCCTAGTTGGAGCAAATAAAAGTTCTATACCACTTGAGAAAGTAAAAAAACAATTACTTTCTATAAGATGGATTGATTTGGAAACAAAAGATTGGAATGAACAAGATACCTTGGCAAGTTGTGGGTTGTAATGAAGTGCGAGACAAGATTGTGTGTGAAATTCATAGTTCACTATGGGTTGGACATAAAAGCTTTCAAGGGACTTATGAAAAGATAAAGGAAAGATATTGGTGGCACGGGATTTATGTAGATGTCCAACAATATATGGCCACTTGCAAGACTTGCCAGGTGTTCTCAAATGTTAAAGAGAAAGATGATATGCATCTGACATATCCTCTAAACATCCACTATAAGTGGGTTGTCGACTTGGTTACAATGCCAATAGGGGTATGAGATATATTGTCCGACAAGAGAGGACCTAACAAATCATGTTGAAGGAAGAGCTCTGAGGATGAAAACTACAAGCAATGTACACAAGTTTGTACTAGAAGATGTGTTTAGTAGATTTGGCTACATTGAGAAGATAGTCACTAATAGAGGTGAGCTTGATGCTTAGGAAGCCAAAGAATTCTTTGAAAGATATGGAATTTGGCTATCACTCACCATTGCTTACAATCCTGAAGCCAATGAGAAAATTGAGCGCTGACATCCTTCAATTATTAAAGCTTTGGCTAAGGCTTGTGAGGGAAAGATAAAGAACTGGCCAACATATCTTCCCTTTGCCCTATGACCAGAAAGGATGACGTGCACTAGGACCACTGGATACATGCCAATAGAAATATTTTATTGTCAAAAAGCTATATTAATGATAGAATCACATGCTTTAGCATGGACTATTTGCCTTGGGAGGATGAGATGTAAAGAGAAGATCTTCTAGCATTGCAGATTCTTCAATTAGAAAGAGGAAGAAATTTAATAGAAGAAGCTAACTTTAAGCTCAGAGCATATAAAGAGAGGAATAAGATTGCATTTGACAAGTCCCATAGGTTAAGACCCAAAAAGTTGAATGAAAGAGAGTGGGTACTTGTCTATGATAGCTCACTAGATACACAATATGCAGGTTGAAGAAAATTTGTAAAGAGATGGTTTGGTACCTATGTGATATGAAAATTGTTCGACAATGGTACGTACTCGCTCATCGAATTAGATGGCAAGTTAAGCTCTTTAAAAGAAGAGAGAATGAAGATTATGAGACATTGGTAGATGAAGAGAAGAAAGATAACAAAGAAGATGAGGAACTTGCTGAAGAGATTGAAGATGGAGAAGAGAGATAAATAAAAATGGTAGGGCTGGACCTTTAGATCCAGCCCGAAATAGAGAGCTTACTCGAGCCAGGAATGTGCGTATAGATCCGTCCACATTCTATATTTTCTTGCCCACCTATTTGTTCCCTACACATACTCAAGAAGAGAATGATAGGTTTCTATCAAGAACATATAATGAAATGCCTCGAGAGCAAAGTGAAGGTGATTCGTTAAGCGAAGAAGAACTTGATGCCTTTATTTGTGAGCACTTATTTCCTCTACTAGAGGACCAAACAAGGGCACTGATATATAGGTATCCATAAGAGTTAAATAAAATAAGACCAAAGGATTAGGAGTTAGGAGTCAGATTTTTCTATGGTACATAAATAAAGGTAAATAATATCTTCTAATCTTGTGATCTAGGGTGTGTTTTATGATCATGTTTCATTTCAACATTCAGCTCGGGAAAACACATCTAAAAGAGAATTGAGCGAAGATAGTAAATTGTGCATAATGGAATAAAATGTCTAATGGTTTTCATCAAGTTTTTCAGATGAAATAGGAATCGGATCAGAAAATGAAAGATGGCAACTTGGAATGAAGAAAGAAGAGTTTATTGAAGGCATAAAATTCAAGCAACTCATGACTTCATACTTGTGAGATGTTACTGCTTCAGTTTTCTTTTCTCTTGTATGTATGTGTACATATATGTGTATGTGTGAATATATGTGTACATAAGCAGACTGTATGATTTGGGCATATGATATATAAAGAAAGGCATGAATAAGAAAATTAAGTAGATCAAAGGTCTCGTACGACTACTAAGATTACATGTGATGTATAAGGACTGGGATTATGCGAGTAGGATTAGAAAGCACACTAAAACTTTCGAGAATAAGACCTACGAAGGTGAAGGGAAACCCTAAACTAAGTACCTATATATACTAGTGTTCATGAACACTTGATGAGTGAGACACTTTAACTTCTGCTTTTGTTCTCTCGTCTGATCCAACCTTCAGACAGATTATGTTTCAGAAAAAGTCTTCATATACCATCCAACTAGGAAAAGATGGTGTTGACACCTATTACAAACCTCACATTAGGACGTCCTCATGCCCCAGCATCAACAAGTATCCATGTTCGTGTGCCCAGAGAGTTTGCTCCAAATACACAATGCAACAATGATGTGAACTCTCAAAATGAGCGTCGTGAAGCTGGAGAAAAGAGTATTGATCTTTGGACTCATGGTTCATTATACCCTCCTGATCCAATGTCTTCTTACCATCCAACATTCCATAACCTCTCAACTTTACTTCAGTTCATCGGTGCCGGTAAAGCTGGGCTCTTAGGTTATTGTCAACGATTATCTACACATTCAACTGCCATTACTAAGTATTGGATTCAACAATATCAACTAAATCATACAAGGTTGGTCACTTTTGAAAGCACAATCATATCTTTACAAGAAAAGCTTGCAGAGCTTGAAAAGCATATGGAAGAAAAGGAGAGAACAATTGAGACATTTAAAAACAATGTCCAACACTTGAGAGAGACTCCACTTGGGATGCGACGTAGGAGACGATTATTAACATCCTTTGACTCTCTTTCAATTGGTGGTGGAGCACGCAAACGACGAGTTTTTGCAATAAGGTTTGGCTTGTATTTGTTTCTCTTTTTGGAAGACTTTTATATGTATATATATATATATATTTTTTTCTTGTTATGTAGGTCATTCGTTGAAGATGTTAATGCATCATCAACAACAGAGGATCAATTCAAGTTATTAAATTCTTGTTTGACCAACAAGCAGGTGGTTAGTATTTTGGAGTCACGGATAGGAAACCTAATCAAGAAGAAAGTGATTAAAGATTTCACAAAAAAGTTACAAGATATTATCACTCCTAGAGACGTGCAGATGGTATGTGATGAAGCAGGAATTAGTACTAAAGGATACAGTGCATTGTACAACCTTTTGAAGCATTCATTAGAAAGAGAAGGTATTTTACAGAATATGTTTCCATCTCCTTACAAGGTATCGATAAAGAAGTCAATGTCCAATGAAGATATAACTAGTATTCTTGGAAACTACTTATATATAGAGGATATTATGCCTATGCCTATTTATCATTTATCTACATCCAAAAAAGAGTTGAAAAGCGCAGTTGGAAATGGATTTCCTTACACAAAGTACAACAACATATTCGTGGATTTGGAGAGGCTTCAACAGGCAATGGTTCAATTTTACAAATCTACTATACCAGGTATGTGCACTATTGTTACCTTGATATACATTGTATTTTGATGTTATAAAGATTTTGCTAATTTATGCAGATTGTAATACCAAATTACAGTTTATATTGAAGTTAGATGAATGCCAGATTATAAAGGGACGACGAATGGAGAGATTGAGTTTGACACTCATGAATGAAGCTATGAGAAATGCCATATCTGATGAAAGTTGTAACTCTAGCTCTAAGTCTACATATAGTGTTCAATCCGAGAAAGAAATATGGTGGTTAGGTGCTATTGAAGTACCTAAAGAGTCCAATGATGTTCTTTCATGGATTTTTAGTAGGACCCCATGGATCACTAAAGTAATACTTTCTCAAATTCATGGTGCAAAGCTCCACATAGAAAACTTTGGTGATTTTGAGATAGATTGGCACTTGGGTGGGGATTTAAAAACTATCAAATGCATGTTAGGTTGCAAGCAAGGTGCATCTGCTCGTTATCCATGTCCATTTTGTACTCGAGGCTACAAAGTAACAAAGGGACAAGAAAAAGTACTATCTAGCTTAGATGAATACATAGATGCACCTACTTCCACGGAATGGGATAGACCTTTGTTAAGGTGTCCAATGTTAGAAATACCTAACCGTGACACATTAGATAAATATTGGAATCCCATTATTCCATTTCCATTAGTTAATGTTCACTTTTGCACATTGCATGCTTTCATGAGAATATTTGATAGATTATTGAAGCTCCACATAGAATATGCATTTTCCATGAAGCCAATTGATAAATCTGTACAAGCAATCAAAAAATTGGAAGAGTTGCTTAATTCGATTGGTTGTCATGGTGGTAATGTAACTCTAGTTGTCAAAAAACCTGGTGAATCGCAAAATAGTTTGCAACAAGTGTCAATGACATGGAAAAAGGCAAGAAAATTTTTCAGAACAGGTGTAAGCCCTAAGGAAAATGAATGCAGGGAGCTATGGAAAGACTTGTGCATGATCACCACTGATAATGATTCTCAAATTGACCTTAGTAATAGGCGAAAGAAGGTTTGGTCATGCTTAGATAAGTTGGTAGGTTTAATGAGTCTTAATAGCTCCAACAAAAATAACCGTCAGTTGTTTCAAGATACATTAATGGAGTTTGCAAAGTGTTTCATCCTATCTTGGGGAGAGAGCAATATTACACATTACATTGTAAGTTTTCTTATTTTTTCAATTTTCTTGTTGATAAGATTGTGTTATATGTACTTATATCATTTCAGCATATTTTATTTGCACATGGAGCATTTTTTATGCATCGATATGGTTCATTGGAGATTTTTAGTACACAAGGAATGGAGAAGTCACATTACAAGGCTAGAGGTGTTTACTTCAAGAACACACGACATGGTGGTGGTGCAATGCAATCAAACTATATGGAAGAGATGTTTAATTGGTTTTATCGTACTGCATTTTCAAGGACATATGCAATGGAACGAGCCAAGGAGTCGAAAGTTGCAAAACTTGCAAGATTTCATCAACACAACTTAGCTAGTGAAAAATGGAAGTCATCATTGGGACCTTTACGTCATGCTCAATGGCGGGCTACAAGAACACGAGAGGGTTCATCATGGAAGTGAAGTCATTTAATACATTCATGGCATTTTCTGAATAATTCATAAGGTTTGCTACACACTAATCTCTTGTTTGCAATTTTTTCAGGTAATTTTTAATTTTTAAACTATTTTTTGTCCATTCAGGTGTGAACAGAACCTTTTTAAGTGAAACATTATAAAAGGAGACTCATTGTCTCATTTCAACATTCTAGCACTATAGAGGATGGCACGAACAAAGCAAACTGCAAGGAAGGATCCCATTAACTTTCCTACCTATGTGCAAGGCACTCAGAAGCCACCATGGATGAATCACCACAAAAGGCGACGTAGTGTCTCGCACTCTGCATCCCATCGCGAAACAGGTGGTGGCCATACCTCTGGGAGTGAACAGTTGCATGAACAAGTGGAACATGGGCAATCCAGGGAAAAGGCCGTAAATCAACCCCAATCACCACCATCATCATATGATGAGCCTCCATCACCAAAGAGACCAACAAAGACAAGGGTGAAGGAGCGTGCTCATAGACAGGTAGTTTCTGATGATGATTTTGATGAATCGCATGAGGATGTGTCTCAACAAGGTTCACAATCAAGTGATGAGAGTCAAAGATTGCCACCATGGGGTAACGAAGAAATACCTACAAATCATAGGGTTACTGTAGCGGGAAAGACACTACCATCAAATCAGGGGGCCATACCCAATGATCAAGAGAGAGAGCAAAGCCAGCAACAACATCCTGAACAAGGAGAAAGCTCAAGACGCGTGCAACGGAAGAAGAAATTCTTTCAACCTCGTCGTAGACCACCCCAACCAAGACCACAAGAAAATGTCCAACGAAGACCACCACCACCACAAGCTAGAGCACCACAACGAAGAAGAAGATATACGAAGGCATTTGCAGAGATAAGGCACTATCAAAAGACAGCTGAGCTTCTCATACCTAGAAGACCCTTTGCAAGGGTGGTCAAAGAAGAGTTACAAAGGTATTGTGCAGGGTTAAGGATCCAAGCTCTAGCTTTAGAAGCTTTACAAGAGGCAGCTGAAGCATTTTTGATATCAATGCTAGAGGATTCCAACCTGTGCGCCATCCATGCTAAGCGAGTCACTATACAACCGAAGGACATACAGTTAGCTAGGAGAATTAGGGGTGATCGTAGCTAAGTTTTGTAACTGATCTCTATGGACAAGAGATTTTTTGTAAATATTGCCATTTTCAATGAAACATTAGCACTTTTCCTCTATTCCATTTATAATCTCATTATTTAGAATGAAACATGAGTAGTCATTTTACATTTCCATGTGTTTTCTTGTGATAATCTCTCATATATGAATGATTGTTTTATTATCTTGTCATTTTGCTCTAGTGATAATATCCCTGTACTGATTTTTTTTTTTTATTTAAGGTCATGTAGGTCTTGTAGGGCATTAGGAGGCCAAATAAGGCCTTGCCACAGAAACGCGGGAGAAGGCCCTGCAAAATGTTTGCAGGGCCTTCTCCCGCGTTTCTGTGGCAGGGCCTTATTTGGCCTCCTAATGCCCTACAAAGCCTTTGAAATATGAAAGAGGGATCATGACTAGTAAAGCTAGTTCAGGGGTAGTTAATATGAACAAATTTTGACCTCCCTATACCTTTGAAACATATGAGCAGAGCATTTTGAAACTTAGAACATTTGCATTCTTGAAAATATCCATCTAGTGAAGGTTGAGTCTCATGTAAGGTAACCTTGGGCATGTCAGGACCTTTAGTTTCATTCTTTTGGACTCTTGAACATTGGGTAAGCCTCCATTAAGGTCTTCTAGGGCATTGGGAGGCCAAATAAGGCACTGCCACAGAAACGCGGGAGAAGGCCCTGCAAACGTTTTGCAGGGCCTTCTCCCGCGTTTCTGTGGCAGTGCCTTATTTGGCCTCCCAATGCCCTACAAGACCTTAATGGAGGCTTACCCAATGATCAAGAGTCCAAAAGAATGAAACTAAAGGTCCTCCCAATGCCCTACATGACATCAATACATCACATGCAGGTCCAAAAGAATTTTAGATAATATACTGAAAAAAAAATACTTGAGACAATTGTAAATAAAGCAAAGTGAAAATTTGATATTAATTCAATTGTTTACATCAATTGGCTTTGAGTTTCTCAATGACTCTCTTTCGACGCTCCAAAGCCATGGGTAGGGTGTAAGTCAAAATTGAGTTTGCTATTTGATCAACATTTCTAACACCTAGACCTAGAGATATACCTATTTGGCCTAAGACCTTTCCACGGAAGTTGGAACCTAAGGTTGTAGTTACAAGGGATTTCTTAACTAAAAAGATACAATTACTCCCCTGTGTAATGGTTGATAAACAAAGCAATTTACTTAAGGCCTTTAGACACCATGTCATGAAGTGGCCTTGAGGACTGAACTCTTTATGGATAATTACAAAATGGTCTTTGGGAAGTTTCCCAATGTAGTTTGCAAGGGATGAGCCACCTCCACGAGCCACTCGATCACCTCCGCTCCTTGCTGCAAACTTGTCGACTTCAATCACCTCCTGCACAAAGTTTTATGATTAGTAGCTGCATGTGTTTGTGAGAATGAATGACATGAATTGAAGATACTTACATCCTGAACTCTATCTTCTTCTTCTCCTCTCTCTTGAAGTTGTAAATTAATGCTGGAGTGGGACATCCCACTCTGCTCGATTACTGGTGAGGAGGGAATTTCTGATTCCAATATCCTTTCTTGTGCATTATTAAATTGTTCTTCTGTGATATGTTCATGTTCACTTGAGAGTATGTCATTGCAAACCAATTTTATTGTGTCGGCCACTGAGTCACCAAATGGCAAACACTTTTTCTCCAACAACTCAGAGGTACTATCCAAAGGACACTCTGACAAATTACAAAACAAACTTAGGCATTCATCAAGCCGTAGCCCAAATGCCTTCTCTACATCATGTAAAAACAAATATTCTTGTCCCTCGACAAGAACCACTGAAAAAGTTTCAATCTCCACCTCTGGAATAGTTGCTTCTGGCTCCGAAGAGGTGGATGGCATAGGCACTTCTTTCAACTTATCATCCACACCAAGAGGATAAGTTTTCTCAATAGCTTCTCTCTCTAATAGGAGATTCAAGGGTTCTTGAGGTGGTTCCTTTTTATCCTCGACAAAACCACCTGTAAGAAGATGAGGGATCTCATGAGGAATTGGTTCTGGTTCCTCATTCACAAAGAAAATTGTGGCAGCAATGAATGAAAGATATTTTGGACCCATCTTGCGTTTCCTATTCAATTTCCTTATAAGTGGCACAGTTTCATCAAGAAGGTGCCCTGCTTCCTCTGCAATTGCCTGGAACCGTTTCAATCGTTTTGCAAAAGCTCATCACCTTTGTGAATGTAGGTGAGAAGGTCACATGGAACCCAAGTTCCATCATATGGTGGTATTTCAATGGAGAAACGCAATATATGAACTTGCATATATTGAAGTAGCTCCTCCAAAGCATTGGCATTCATTTGCACGGTTCCATGGAGGTCAGGAACCTTGGAGAGAAGATCATATAGGTCATGTTGACCTTTGTAATCTGAATCCTCCAAAAATTCTAGAAACTTGTGGCGTGCACTCTTAGTAGGTACAAAGGTGGAAGCCATAGCTTGCAAATGCAGACTGTTCTAACACTCAATGTGGTTGCAAAAGTGAGAAATGAGGAGAGAGGACTCCTATTTATAACTTTTCTAGAATTTTTAAGTGATGGGTCCCACTTTTTCATAGAAGTGACTTTTCCTTAAATTAAAACATAAGAGTCTTGAAAAGGAAAACTTTGACATTTGAGATCACATCAAAGGAAATAAACAATAAGAATGCTCTTTCAAGAAAAACCTTGAGAATTTACAGATACAAGTAGAATGTGGCCAAAATATCCTTGAAGCAAATGTGAAAAATTTTTCATTGCAAAAATAGGTTTGTTTACAGGTTTCACAGTATCTTTACAAAAAAGAGTTATGACAATGAAATGTCAGTTCCATCCATGCTCCAATCTGCAAGAACCTTGATTTTGTCTTCCAATCTCTTTCCAATCTGTGGACAATTCATAAAAGAGTAAAACATTTTCAAATCATGAACAATAGTCATAGAATAATATATATATATATATATATATATATATATATATATATATATATATATATATATATATATATATATATATATATATATATATATATATATATATATATATATATATATCTATATGTATATATGGAATACAACTCTTACCTTGTTCCCTCGTATTCGAAATTTGAAATCATGAAGATCGTCATATCCCATGATAAGTAAGTGCTCTCTCAAGTTGGCCAAGTTCCAATGTTGATTAACTAAAACCACCTCCATATCATTGCTTGGTAACTTCACATTAATTTCAAATGAAGCTAAAGATCCCTCCGAGCTTTGCAAAGGTATCCACTCTCCTAGTTTACACATCCAAGAATCATAATAAAATCTGATGTACAATGAGGTGCGATGTTTTAAATAGCGAAACCCTATACCTGTGTCACCAATTCTACAACGATATCTATCCCCTTTTGACAATCCTTCTACATAACCCCAGTTTTCCCCTAACAATCCTTCTACTGCTTCGTATGTAATATCTTTACATAGGAACATTGTAGGAGTTTCTACAAAAGGAATGCCTTGAAATATGAAAACAAAGCAATGGATTGGTAGAGTCCAATGAAGACCTATTGATCTAGATACGCGTGTGAATTTCAAAGAGTTATGTATGTCCATCACCATCTTACGCTTGAAAGATGATATGGACCAAAAATCAGGTTTTGGCCACTCTAAACTAAGAAGAGAGTCAACTTTAATAATCTCCAACCTTCCATATTCACCATCTGTGGAAGGAACAATGTACTCGTGAGTGTAAAAGAAGATCCTTTCACGAATAAGTTTAGCAGGAGGTACATCTGGAAACACTAATGCCCCAATGTCTGCATGTAATGCTTTGAAAGTTCCTGTGAGACTATGAAGTGGTTGCTCTTCCACTAAACTAGAAGGAAATATGATTGTAGCAATGAAAAACATATGAGATGAGTAATTAAGACATTTAACACCATGAAGCATTGAGAAAATAGAAATACTCACAATGGATTGGATATCTAATTCTATTGGAGTTTTCTAACTTCATGGTTGAAACTGTGAAGACATGTTGTACAATAGCAACCATCCCACCATGTGTTTGCTGCTTGAAGCCTAAGAGCTTACCTTTCCAATGAAGATCCAAATTTCCACGATCTCGAACACGATGAGGACCAAGTCCAGATGGCTGCATGTACACCCATGCACCTTTGCAAAACTCTTGTGGTAGCCAACTTCCTTCCATTGTTTTGATGTTGTGGCACGTCATTGTGTGAACTTCGTCCTTTGGTCTCCTACGAGCTCTGGAGCTTTCCATGGGAGTAAGAGTTGTTGTCATTGCTGCAGAAGTTGGGAGAATGGTAGGAGGAGAAACAATGCTTCTGTTGTATGGTATGGAGGGAATAGAGGTGAAAAATATGACTTTTTGGGTTTTGGGTATGAAAATGGGAGTTTGAAGAGGGAAAATAGAGTTTTTTGAGTCATTTTGAAAAAAGTCACTTTTTTAGTCCACAAATATGCACGGATTTTGAATTAGAAGTCAAAAATAGCACTTTTGACCCTGAAAAGTGATATGGAGGTCATTTAATGGTATTATGATGAGTTTTACAACTTTTAAAAAATTTTGAATTTTTGGGCCCAGCCTGATTACGAGATTTCTTCTCTCTCTAGAAGACAACCCTGAACATAGAGGAATCTTGTCCCCTCTTCCCCCTTCAGCCTAGTATTTTATAGGGTATAGATTGTGGCCACCACCCTCTTCTGATTGGTCCATCACTAATCACTCTTTGAGCTAAAAGGCCCATCCAGGGTTCACCTTTTTTCCTAATGTTTTACGAGATATTCATGGATCTATGGTCCTAAGTTGAAGTCAAAAGTCTTTCCTATGTTCAAGAAATTTATAGCTATTATTGAAAATAAAAGTCAGGAAACTATCTAGATTCTCGGAAGTGATAGAGGTGGAGAATACTTCTCAACAGCTTACTATTGCTTATACTTCTCAGCAGAATGGTGTTGCAAAAAGAAAGGATAGAGTACTTGTTGAGATGATGTGAAGCATGTAAGCATCAAATAAGCTTTCACCAAAATTCTGGTCTAATGTAGTACATACAGCTAATCACATTTTGAACAGGTCATCTACAAAATCCTTAAAGGTAATCACACATTATGAAGTTTATTATGGTAGAGAACCTAATGTGAGTTACTTTAGAGTGTTTGGATCAATTTCTTATGTACATTGAGAAAAAGGACTGAGGCAAACTAGATGTAAAGGCAAAGAAATCTGTTTTTTTTTTTTATATCCTGTTGAGACCAAAGGATACAGGATTTATCTTCTAGAGACATGTGAAGTTATTCTTTCACGTAATGCTTATATTGCTGAAAATAAGGTTTATGATAAAGAAGCAGAAATTCCAGAGTTCATAAGTGAAAATGACTATGGATTTTTTAGAAGGATTTTGGATATAAATGTTCAGCCATACCAAGAGGGAGTTAAATTTCCCAGGATTCAAGAAAAAGTTGAAGAAAAAGGAATTTCACAATCTTATAAAGATTCAGATCCACAAGAGACTTTGGCTCCATGAAATGGAAGAAGTTAGAGTTCCAGAAAGTCCTAGCACCTCGGTAGGACAAGTTCCAAAACCTGTGGAAGCTGAAGGATGAGAAAGAGTTTCACCACTATTTAGAGATACACCTACTTAGTTATATGAGACTTGGAAATATAGTGGTATAAAGACTTTTACTAGAAGAACAAGGAGTCACACTAGACAACAATAAAATCATCATGTAAGAACAAGAAGTTAGACTAGACAACAACAAGAAAAAGATCATGTAAGTTTTAGTGAAGGCTTTGCGATTCATGATATTTTGGCTTTTACGACAGTTGAAGATGAACTTAGATGTGTCAAAGCTGCACTTAACATTCCTAAGAGAAAAACTATGCAAGAAGAGATTGATTCTATTCATAAGAATCAACTTGGCAGCTATGTGAGTTACTAGAGGGAAAGAAGGCTATAGGTGTAAAATGGGATCTTCAAAATCAAAAGGAAAATAGATGGTACTATTGACAGGTACAAAGCAAGGTTAATTATCAAAGAATATGCACAACAAAAAGGTATTGCTTATGATGAGACATTTCCTCCTACGTCTAGGATGACTGTTATTAGGTCAATACTTAGTGATTCACATGAGGATGTGTATATTGAGTAGCCAGAAGGTTTTGAAGAGACAGGTAAAGAACACTTAGTGTGTAAGCTTATAAAAGCTTTGTATGGTTTAAAACAGGCACCTAGAGCATGTTGTGAAAAGATACATATATATCTTTTGTCCATTGATTTTCATAACTGAGATGCAGCTCCAACTCTTTATGTCAAAGCTAAACCAGGTATGATGATTATAGCAATCACTTATGTAGATGATATTATAGTCAGATATCCCAGAGATGAAGATTTGGTGATGTTCAAAGAACGATTGAAGCAAACTTTTGATGTGAATGATTTAGGAATTTTGCATTATTATCTTGGGATTCAGTTTCTGTTTCGAGATGAGTGTATCTATATGACACAGTAGAAGTACATTGAGAAACTTTTGGAGAGGTTTCAGATGAGCGATTCTAAACCTATGCAAACACCTATGGATCATAACATGTCTTTACAAATGGTAGCAGATGTAGAGCCATTTGATGCTACTTTATATTTTCAAGTAGCTGGATGCTTGATATATCTTTGTAATACACGTCCTGATATACAGTTTGTAGTTTCTCAAGTATCAAGGTTCATGGAAAATCCTACAGTGTTACATCGGAAAGCAGTAAAGCGGATCTTTCGATATTTGAAGGGAACTTCAAATTATGCTATAGTATTTTCAAAATCTATACAATTGTTACTAAAAGGATTTTCATATTTTGATTGGGAAGGTGATAGAGAAACAAGAAGAAGTACTAGTGGATATTGTTTTCATCTTGGAGATTGTCTTATCTCATGGCTTTTGAAGAGACAACCTACTATTGCCACTTCATCGTGTGAAGTTGAATATCGAGCAGCATTTACAGCTACTCTAGAGTCCGTTTGGTTGCAGAAGATTTTCAGTCACCTTGATCTGAGAGTACATGAACCCATTAAGATATTTTTAGATAGCCAGAGTGCTATAGTTATAGCTAAGAATCTAGTGCATCATGCAAGGACAATGCATATAGAGTTACACTACCACTATATTTGAGAGCACATAGCTAAGAAGCACATTGAGCTGGTCTATGTTCCTTCTAGTGAGAATGCTGTAGATATATTTACCAAAGCATTGACTACAGATAGTCATGAGAAGATTTGTAGTTTTTTAAACCTTGTACCATTGTGACATTGAAGGGGGGATTGTTGGAAACAATGTCTCAATTGAGTCCACAAGTCTCAGTTGAATGGCCATATAATTTGAACTTTAAAGATTCTCTTCAGAGTGAGATCATTGGTACAACATAACAGGTAAGATTTGTTATGTTTTCTCCACATGAAAAAGTGGGTAGCAGCATGGATAAGAAAGAAGTCTTTCAAAGGGGCCACCAGAGTTCAAAACCCACGGGCGGGAGCGAAACAACAAATGAAATTATTTTTTCTTTACTTTTCCAAAAGCCAACGTACAATGGTGCAAAGTTCGCGGACTCTAATAGCTTTTGGTAATCGTAAGTTTGTAGCGATGGCTTTTCTTTTATTGCTTTTCATTGGAGTACTCAAACTATATAAAGAGAGCTTTGGCTCATTGTTCAAGCATCACTCATCAAACAATCCTCTCAAGGAGATCAAGGAGGAGTCTCACACACTTGAAGGAGGTGATCACTCAAAGATCTCAAGCTAGAGTTTGAAGATTATGAAGCTTTGGAGGTGAAGATTTGGTGAAGCAGAGGCTACTCTCTTGGAGCCAGAAGCCTTCTACAAGGTGGTGGTAACTATCTTTTGTGAGTTGACCTTATATTTTGTTTTTTGGGTTTCTCTACACTAGTCTCAAAATAAGAGTTGGTTGATTTAAAATTTTGTTACACTATTTTGTGAGAATAAGCTTAGCTTTGTTGCTTGTTCACTTCACACACACTTAGTTTATTTCAACATAATCTAAATTTTGTATCATCATCTTCTTGAATATTCTTCCATTAGTGAGTGCACCACTTTATATGGTTGAGTAGCACTCCAATGTTGTAATTTTGACATCTATTGTTTAGTCAGTAAGCATCTAGCTTACGTTCTCTATCCTTGTCTCAAGATCTCTTTCTTTCTATCTCTTACTTATCATCTTAATTAATTAAGTGTGTATGCTCAAAAGGCTTTAGTATTGGAACCATCCTGGCATCCCAGATTTAAACAAAATGATCCAAGTTATTGATTGATAACTAGAGTAGGACTTGCTATCTAATCTAGTCATATGTTTTCATTATTGCCATCATTTTGCTAAGACATCAATATAACCTCATCTTCATTATCCTTATTGATTTCATTTATTTCTTCTGTTGTTAAATCTATGCTCTCATGAATTACATAATCTATTGATGGATTAATATCAATTTTTGGTAATTACTCTTCATCATCAATAGACTCAACATGTAGATTATTATCCTCTTCATAAAAAAGATTTGTATCATTATCATGTATAATGATTCTAATATCTCATTTAGATGTTGATGTATCAATTTCTGATGGTGAATCATCAAGAGGACCTTCTTCAATCTCTTGAACAATAAACTGTTCAAACAATGACCTACCTCTAGGTTGAGCATGAATGGCTTGCCACCAAGGATGAGCATCACGGTTTTTAAAAAAAAATCCTTGTTGAATATGCCTAGGAAGAATATATGGTTCTCTATTAGATCACATTTCCTTGGAAGAAAAAATTGCCCACAACCGAGATAATTCCTTTCTGAATGTGGAATTACTACCTTTATACTCGTCTCCAAACCAATCAACCTCCAAAATGACCTATCAAAATATATAAAAACAAAAAACCTTTATTAGGTGCTTAAAAAAATAATATACTCTATCATAAAAATATAAACTTTTTTCAACCTATTTGAATGTATGAAATGATATTTTTGTAGAGAGTTTCCATCTACAAGGTTCATGTCTTTTGAGCTAGCATGTGATAGTTGCTTGAAAGAAGCAACAATACTAGAATCCTCTGTTTTATGTAAAGAGTCAATAGCTTTGATTCTAATCTGTTCTCCAAAATTCGACATATTAGTGAACATTCGAGCGTGCAAAAGAAATTAAATTAGTAAAGAAAAACTAATATACATATAAGAAAAAAACAAAATATTATTAAAATAAAACTACCTTTTGTTCACAACCTATCATTAACTCTCTCTGGTCATCTCAGATTTCTTCATTATTTGTGTTGGCATGTTGAAAACGAGTATATAGCCAATCCATGAAAGAAGATACATTTGTAATCTTACTATTATCGAGATTACATCTATATCTTTTGTTTCTCCATATTTTAATTTTGATATCTTGAAGTTCCTATACGTACTCGCTAAGGAATGCTTGCATGCATTCGCTATTACATGCTACAAAAGTAGAAATATCATTTATTTGGCTTGAAATGTAAATAAAAAACATAATTATCTTCATCATGACTGAAGATTTTTGGTTCATGATCTATCAAAGATCCATCTGTCCATTTTTTATACCAATCCATAGGCATCATAGGTTTTGGACACTCACCTATTTCAATCTTTCCATTAAAATGTATTGCTTCTCTTATAGATCTTAATATATGATCATCAAGCAAGAATCATCGATGTCAAAGATAAATATTTTTGTGGAGATTCTTACTATAGATTGATTTCAACCAATCACCACAATATGGACAAGCTTTATAACCCTTAGTAGATATTCATGCATCATGAAAACAATAAAAATATAATTAGAATAACTCACCTTTATTTGTATGCATATTGAATAAAAAAATTAAATAAATACTTGAACAGACACCATATCCTCGCGAATCGTGAATAGTCCAAGCCACAATATCGCGAACCATAATATATCTTTCATTGATGCTTTTGGATACATCAATGACATTAATAACTCTCCATAAATCGTGGAGATCGTCAATGAGAGGAGCAAGATATATATTCATATCTTTAACTTGTCTTTTTCCTAGGATTAAAATTGAAAGCATTAAATTTTCCTTTTTAATGCTAAGACATGGCAAAAGATTGTAGTTTATGACTACCACTAGCCATGTTGACCATTTACTGGATTTCTTGGAGAATGGTTTAACCTCTTTTAATGCAAGTCCTAACTTTAGATTCTATGGATTTTGTGCAAAATCAGGCCATGTAGAATCAATATGCTGAAAAGCAACACGATCATGAGGAATCCTAATTGTTCCATTGTTATTTTTATGGTCATGTCCGCATATTCACCTCTAGATAAAATACAATGGTAAGGACATGCATGTATACATTGATAATCTATACCAAGATTGTTGATTATCTTCTTGATTTCATCATTTGAGGTAAGAATAATATTTGGACTTGGTAAAAGCTTTTTAGATAATAACCTGTATGTTCATGAAGAAAAGACATATTAATAAAAATAAATATATAAATACACACACAGACACACACACAGACACACACACACACACACACACATATATATATATATATATATATATATATATATATATATATATATATATATATATATATATATATATATATATATATATATATATATATATATATATATATATATATATATATATATATATAAATATATATATATATATATATATATGTATATGTGTGTGTGTGTGTGTATGCATATATTTTTGTATATGTGTATGCTTGTGTATGTGTATGTAGATGTGTATGTGGATGTGTATATGAATGTGCATGCATAATGTGTATATATATGTATGTGTGTATATGTCTTTTATATGTGTATACACATGTATATATACGTATGCATATGTGTGTGCATATATATATATATATATATATATATATATATATATATATATATATATATATATATATATATATATATATATATATATATATATATATATATATATATATATATATATATATGCATATAATTTTGTATATGTGTATGCTTACGTGTATGTGTATGTGGATGTGTATATGAATGTGCATGAGTATACGTATGCATATGTGTATATGTATGTGTGTATATGTGTTTTATATGTGTATATGTATGTATATATATGTATGCATATGCGTATGCATATATGTATGTGTATGTGTGTATATATGTGTATGTACGTATGTATGTATGTATGCTTGTATGTCTGTGTATGTATCTATGAATGAGTATGTATGTATGCATATGTATGTATGCATGTGTAGTTGTGTATATTTGATTTGGTTTTTAATTTTCTTTTTGTTTATTATGGTTTGGAGACTTTCATATAGATATCTAGACCATGGAATTGTTTGGCTATCTCCTATTTTATAGTCAATCTATCACTTGCCTTGCTAACTACGACTTACATATTTGTTTTCAAAGGTAAAGTATCAGTTAACTATGGAGGTAGTCGGTCATTTGGAAAATAAGACAAGCAAGTTTATATGGAGGATTTTGGAAGATGTATGAATAGTTTTAAAGTATGGGCTGCCAAAAGTGTTCATTCAATGCAAGTTCTTGTTCTTACCTTAGCAAAGGTAAAAACATAAACCAGCACTAATTGAAAACTTTTTGTCTACCCATCCTTTAAAATGATTATTCCATCCTTCAAAATCTTCGAGATAAATTTACTTCTATTTTTCAAATGACTTAATACCTCCATAGCTAAGTCATACTTAATATTTGTATGCAAAGTTCATAAAAGAGTGAGCAGCACAAGTATGAGGTCGACTAGAATAGGAGAAGCAGATGTGTCACGAAGATTCTAAAGGTTGGGCAGACAATTCCAAAGGTTAGTTGGACAAACTATCTTCATTCGATATAGGTATGTATAATTTCACTTTAGTCTCATAACATGTGTATGTGCATATATGTATGCGCATGTTTATATGTGTGTATATATATGTGTATGTCTATGTATGCATGTATTTATATGTGTATATTGATGAATGTATGTATATAAATAGATAGAAAATTAAAAATTATACCTTAATAGTGCGGAAAGGGATACATTAGTCCATCCAAACTGATTTTGAAGATTGAGAATAAGTAAGCTCACACTTATTCATGTCAAACGACTTCCTTCATATACAGGCTTTAGACATTCCTCTTGAAGAAATCTCTCATTTTTAGAAATATGAATGCTCTCACTGTCATTTTGATACCAATCCTCAATAAAATCTGTCATGCCATCATCTTCATCATTGTCGCACAAATCTTGTACTGTATCTTCTTTTGAATATAGGTCTTTCAACCTTGCATATTCCACAGGATCACTTTTGCGTAGCCTCCTCATAGAAGCTTTTGATAAATGAGGTCTTACTAGAAATTGTGAATGGTTTGGAGGAATATCATTAACAACATATGTTGGAATCTACACACATGAATAAGAATCATTAATATTCCATAAAGGAATAAAAAGTAAACTTTAAACATAAAATTAAATATGTAAGTTATTGAATATGGATAGAAAATTTTCATTCTCTCTCTAGCTAAAAGGTTCTCTTGGAGGTCTACGCCATCCATAATTCACTAATAATTCCTCATGAGCATGTAATGTAGTAATAACATTGACGTATATGTATCTTGATAGATCTCTACTCATGTATAGTGATTCATGACTATTTTCACGCTCCTCAAATGTGCAATTAGTCCTTGAAGTATTATGTAACCCTCGACTACTATCTATTAAACTTGCTATATTTCCATGCATGTAATGTCTTCCATCAATATATAATCTTTCATTTTCTGCATGTGAAATCCTTCTACTAGTAAGGGATGTTGCATTCAAGCATATTCCATAAGTACTCATGCTTTGAACATAATGTGCAAGTCAATGCCATAGGACCACAAAATGACATAAGAGTGACTTCAGAGTCCGGAAGCACATACAAATCCTCTACAATAATAAGGCCATGACCAACATTAGTAATAGTGGATGGAGCAATCATATAGCGATTACTCCAAAATTTAAAAACCTCTCCATCTAAAGGAAGTGGTCCTCTCTTCCATCCTCCATATCTTCTTCTATCATATCTTTGAACTAGAGAACGTCATGAGCTTGCAATGGATAATCTCCAACAGTTTCAATATCTAAACCGGGAGATAGAGATTTCTAGAAACCTCTGCTTATGATTGATGAACAGCAAGTCCATGATGTGTACGAGGTACATTAACATTATGAGTATGAGAATTATTATCATCATCATCGTCATCATCGAGCAACTATTCCTATATATCAACAATAATTTGATTTTGTATATCGTTTTTAAATAAAATAATGACAACTTATAGAAGAAATACATACCCAAGCATTATCACGTTGACGAGGTGATGATGCATGCTCAAAATACCATACACCACCTCAAGTTCAATACATTCCAATCATGGTCTTGGATACATGCCATAGGAAGTGTTACACCAACATATAATATGCTCTCGACAGTAAAATTCATCATAATTCCTATTGGGGACACATGTGAAGTAATTGCATGGGTAGGAGGTGGTGGAGTGCCCTCTGACTGATCAGAATCTGATTATAGCAAGAAATAAAACTATATAAGTTATGTATCTATGAAATATATTTAACATTAAAAGTTTTATATACTTATAATATATAGTCCTTGGAGGATTAGGAGACGGTGGCGGAGTTCCATCTGATTGATCAGAATCTATGAATAATGGTATTAGATATTAATAATCTGATTATTTACACACACAAACATTCACATATACATATTTACACATACACACATATTCACATATACACATTTACACATACACACATATTCACATATAGACAAAGGCACATTCGTGTGGGATAAATGCATGTATTTTGTATGAATTTGTGTATATGCACGCATGTGTATGTGTGTATGTATATATGTGGATATGTATATCTGTGTTTATGATATATGTATGTAGATGTGTATATGTATGCATGTATGTATGTGTATATGTTTGCATGTATATGTGTATATGGGAATGTATATGTGTATGCGTGTCTATATATGTGTATGTATTCTGATTCTTTTTTCTCTTTGAGATTAAAATAACAGGAGATATTTTATTGTGGAAAAAATAAGAGGTGACCTAACATACCACCTGAGATGTGGCAATTGTTTCGTAGACAACTCTTCAAGAGTCATTTCCTCAGTAGAAAGTATACAAATTAATAGTGTTTATTTATAATTCTCATATGTTTTATTAAATTTTTACATTTAATTTATGTATTTCTTTTCTATTTAAATCAACAGGTTGTTGCAAAGAAGAGAGTTGAGTCAGGCCACACATCACACTTACGCCAAACAGGCCATCATGGTTTTGTAGCTACATTTGTAAGTATATGTGTTATTATAAGTATATTTTTTATAATAGTTAAAATGCAAGAAACTAATCTTTTTTATTTGTTTCAATGCAGCGAAAGGATTATGTTGAATATCCTATGAAACATGAGATCGAGTGGAGATCATCAAGATGCATTTGTGAGTAGTATTAAATTTTATACAACTATTTTTTTATTGATGTTTTAATTTTTTTTACTTATCTATGTTTGTTATATGTAATACACGAGTATTATGGAAAGGCAAATATGCGTGAGGTGGAGAGACAGACACAGGAGGGATAGTCTCGATTATCATAGGGTGCTGACACAGATACATGCAGATGATCGTGATGATGAGGATGAGGATGATGATGATGATGATGATGATGATGATGGTGATGATGACTATGATTCTTGATTATGACATTCGATATGTATTTACATTGATATATATATATATATATATATATATATATATATATATATATATATATATATATATATATATATATATATATATATATATATATATATATATTTATATATTTATCTTTATATATTTATATAATCTATATATTGTTCATTTCAGGTATGTTTTGAATTGTATGTATGGTATTAAGTAATGAAAATTCTTGTTCTATTTATTTTTATTATTGTTTATATTAAGCATGTGTTTTACTACTTTAATTATAAATTTCATTCATATTTATGTGTGCTTGTGTGTTTATAAAATTTATATATGCACATGTAGGTATATATCTATATGTGTAAGTGTGTCTATATGCATGCATATGTGTGTATCTATGTATATATGTGCATGTATGTATGTGCATATGTATATGTGTATATGCATGTATCTACATGTATATGTGTAAGTGTATGTGCGTACGTATGTGTATGTGCAGGCGCATGTGTATGTGTGTATATGTATGTATGTATGTGCATGTATATATGTAATTGTATGTGCATATGTGTGTATGTGCATAAAACATGCATGTGCATGTGGATGCATTTCCATTTGCATCCATGTGCATGCATGTGAATGTGCATACATGTGGATGTGCATATACATGTATTTAATCCTCTTAGTGCTTGAAGAGTCTCATATTAGGAAAGGAACTTTTTATAGGCACATTGAAGAAGAAACTAGGATTTCCATGATGAAATAAGAAAGTGAGAATATTTCTAATTATTCCATGGTTTCTCTCTAATATTTGAAAGAGAACACCTCTTTTTTCTTGTTTGCTATGACTCTATGTTTCATGCACATGGATGAGTACCAAGAAAAATCTTTTCTAACAAAAAGGAGGCTTGTGATGTGGAATAAAAAATCTCTAGACTAGCCATGTAAATTGAAAAACGTATTTTCGAATGGGTATTGCAAAAAAGATCATTCCTTTCAATTCACTAAGTGGAAACTATTTATAAATGCATGCAAGTAGTTTTAGTTCTTTGTTTTCTTTCATTTCACTCATGTTTTCCCTTTTGGCTTTCACTAACTTCTTGAAATTCATCTTATCGCCACAAAATAGCTACATCCATCATTCAATGTTGATTCTATGCAAACTATATGTTCGGAAAGGAAAAAAATATTGAAAGCAAGCATTAACTCTGAAAATACTTGTCCCCTAACAATAGCTATCAAAATTGAAGACTTGTGCCTTCATGTTTTGATGATTCTATGCAAAAGATATGAAAGGAAAAGCAAAGAAATAATGAACTCAAGCATTAAATTTGAAATTACTTATCTCTAAAGAATACCTATGTCCATCCATTCGCTTAAGAGGAGACATCAAACTTCTAGGTGCTTCTCCAACATGTGATTGCTAAGAAGAAATTCTCTAGCCAAGCCTGCTAAATATTCTCCATTTCCATCATTATTGAAACTCTTGTAAAATGATCTTTCAAAAGAGGTAAAAATAGAAACTAAAAACCATAATTTGAGTAAAGAATAGCAGGCAATCAAACTTGACTAGTTGTTAAGTTGTCATCTACTGGAAGGAGTGCTTGGAGTTGCTACTTTTGATGCTTTCAAAAGCCATACTGGAGATGGATTCCCAACTTTGAAGCTATATACATGTTCTAAAAGCTCCAAAGAACACATATGAGTAAGAAATAAACAAATTAAAACATCATATTATACCTTTCAAGAGGGGTGAAAAATGCCCTTCTACATGATTTTGCACTTTTCTTTGTAGGAAGCATCTGTTTGTAGAGTTTGAGGTCTGCACAAGCACACAAATATCACAAGGAAGAAGCTCAGACCACAACATCCAATACGAAATGTATAACCCAGTGAATGTAATAAGATAGGTAACCCATCATATATACAAGCCGAGGGAAAAAAACATAGAGAGAAAAAAGTTTGCGGATGGTCCAAAGTGTGTTCAAACACCACTACCAAAATATATCAACAAATCCCCCTTAGAATTAATGTGGTGAGCAAGGAGCTAATATCATGTACAATGAAGTGCCAAGCTATGTGGAATCAATCCACAAAAGGAAGTAAGCTCAAAGCTTTCCTCAAAGCTTCAAACTTCTCCCTAGAAAAAGCCTTTTTGAAAAGTTCTACAACCTTCTTCTTTTTGGGTACATATGCCAAACGGATCTCTCTAGCAAAGAATCTTTCCCTCACATAATGATAGTGCAACTCAATGTGCTTATTGCGATACAAACCATTACATAATGTACTGGACATTACGATAACATCGCCATTGGAAAAATTGTGATCCATGCACTTATCATCAACAAAGTGTACATGAAGTCCAACTTTGGCAACCAAAGGAACTAAAATTAAGTTATTCTTTATACCAGGTACATACAATGCATTTTTCAAGAGAATCACACCTCCATTTTCAGCCATAAGCTGAATTTATCCTACTCCAATGATAGGATAAGAGGCATTGTTTGCACACACCACATGTCCTCCTTTGGGTGCATCTTTCAAAGATGCAAAAACATCTTTTTCATGATGTAATGTGCTTTGAAGAACCACTATCAAAGAACCAATCCGAATGAGCCTCACTCACAACCATACATTTAGAATGCAAAGATACATCATAATGACATGTAACAACACATGCCCAAAAATTGTGAGCCATGTTAGCTTCATCATACTTTGCATTTGCTGAACTTTTAGCAATAGACATGCTGGATTCCTTCTTCTTTTCATTGCGTTTAGCAAGCTTTCTACACTCATCAATATTATGAACAACCTTTTGGCAATATTTGCATCTCTTCTTCACTTGCAAATCAGCATCGTTAGAGGAATGAGTGGAAGAGGAAGGTTCAGGCTTTGGTTTTGATGAACCCAAAGCTAAACCATACTTATTTTTCCTATTTTGTGAGATAGCAAGTGCTTTCGTTCCCTCAATCAAACCTCTCCTATTCACTCTAGATTTCTTCTTGCAAAAGAAGAGATAAAACCTTATCAAATGAATACATATTAGGTCTCCCTTTTGCAACCAAACAGAGTGTAGTGGCAAAGCTTTGAAAAGATTCTAGTAATCCTTTCAACAATCTAGAAAAGAGTGATGCATCTAGAATAATCTCATCTTTGTTTTCCATTCGCTATTTCAAATCCTTGATGTGTGTCACATACATCCATTGACTCATTTTTAGCAATACATAGATCCTCAAGTTGCTTCCTTAAGTATGCAACACATGGTTCATTATGCACAACATACAAAGAAGCAAGAGTTTCCCAAGCCTGTCTTGATGTAGAACATGACCGAATGTGTGGAACTATATGACGCCTCATAGAAAGCACAATCAATGCATGACCTTGAGCATATTTTCCATCCCATCTAATCTGCTCTTGTGTAGGTGAAGAAGGAGAAACCATTGTCCTTGAAGAAGAACCTTTATCTGTGACAGTAGACTGTGAAGTAGAAGAACCTAGAGGTCTTCAATCTACATCTGCTTCAATGTTCCAAAGTTGTTTTGCAACAAAAACATGCTTCAACATGTAAGACCACATTAGATAGTTGGTCCTATCAAGTTTATCTTCAGCTTGAACCATGCCAAACAAGTCATTGTTGCCCACCATTTCACTAAAGAACAAGACATGAAGACATGAAGTTCACCCAA
Source organism: Ceratopteris richardii (assembly GCA_020310875.1). Taxonomy (NCBI): domain Eukaryota; kingdom Viridiplantae; phylum Streptophyta; class Polypodiopsida; order Polypodiales; family Pteridaceae; genus Ceratopteris; species Ceratopteris richardii. The sequence continues at coordinate 90,789,969 of CM035416.1, read as the reverse complement.
GAGCTCTATGAGGCATTAAGGATGAGATGTTGACAGTCTTGAACTTATTAAGGATTTTATCACAAGAATTAAGCCTTGAGGAGACGGTGGTGGACCTGATTAAGTAGGTAGAGTTGACTTAATGAGATATTTCCATTGAATTTTTGATGCATGCATAAGGATTTTATGAAGATACAAGAGGTCATGATAAGGAGGCTTGAGTGCTTCACATGGAATGAAGTCAAGCTAGCATACCCCACCTCCTCCTCATATAAAGAATTATCAAAATAGTTTACTTTGTTCTGCGATTGAGTGAGTTCTTCTTCTATCTATAAATAGTCTGATTCTAGTAGATGTTAGGCATTGAATCACTCCACATAATTGGTGCTAGTCAATGCTAGGCATTGATTTATGTAGATGATCTATGCTAGGCATCCAATTCTTGTAGAAGCTTGATGCTTGTCATTAGCTTATGAAAATAGGCATCAAGTTCACATAGAATGCCTATTCTAGGCATCAAGTTTCACTAGTAATTTGATGCTAGGCATCATGCTTATTATATAGTTGAGATGGCAGACTCCTCTCAAAAATAAGAACAGCGCATGTAACACCTTGTGTACTATTGCATGATGCTATGATGATCAGAGCTCTAAAGATATTGATGCATTGCGCATAAACCATTAATCATAACATGATGATAATGTACTACATACACACCACTGCATTAGAGATCGCAAAGAATATCTTTGCATTAGATCTATATGTTATTACTATCTCTCTTATTTTTCTTATGTTTTATAAGCTTTCGTTCATACAAAATTCTAAGAATAGGATCATGTGCAGAGAATTATCTACGAGCTTTTCGATGTATTTTATCTGAAAAAATAGTAAGTGTTATGAGCGATGGATTTGGAAATTGCTTGCTCCAACATATTTGAGAAGATATTTCTTGTTTATTGCATGGAATCGTATAAGGAATCTATAAGACGACATTGTTTGTTTCTTTTGAAACTTCTATTAAACCTTAATACCAAATATATCCATTTGATTGAACACTATCTATCAAATTGAAAGTGGATTATAAAATATTATCACCCATTTCATGGTCCATAAATTTATTCAATGGTGTTACAGTAAATCTATCTATTTATCAGTCCCTTATAATTTGACACTCAAGCTTCAATATGTACCTTAATTTAACATTATAGCTTTCTCAAAAGAGTAAACAAATACCTAAAGTGAACACTTTATTTCAATAAGACGTCATAGGAAATGCAGTGGGGGTACCCTCCATTGCTGACTTAAAAAAGTGAAAAATTTCTTATTGAAGGTTTTAGAAATCACATGAAATGTATTGTTGAATCTAGTGTAATGTAAGTAAAGCCTTTTGCAAATAAATAAGCTCTTTACTTTATTCTTGGGAATGTTTGGATTATAAACAAAGCTAGGCATAATTTCTTCTATGTCCAATATATGTGACACCTCTCCTTGGAAGTCTTTTTGTTGATATACACTTTATATGCCAAAAATACCTTGTTTGCATGCCCCACCACCTACTAAAAAAGTCTCTTTGAACTATTGGAGAGTCGCATTTTAATTTTATTGAGCTTTCCATTTCTCATATACTTTTAAAGATTTTTAAGTTTTTCTTGTAAAGATATGATTGTGCTTTCTAAAATGAGCAACCTCATATGATGGACTTCATATTATTGGATAAAATAATTAGTAGTAGTATGTGAATGTAGAGATAATAACTTTCAATAACCTAATAGAATAGCTTCACGACCACCAATGAGTTGTGAGGTTATGGAATATTGTGTGGTAAGAAGAAATTACATCACAAGGATATAGTGAGCCATGATTCCAAATTTCAATACTCTTTTCTCTAGTTCCACGACATTCATTTTGAGATTTCACATTATTGTTGTACCATGTGGTTGTCGAAAATTCTCCCTATCAACATGGATGCTTCTTGGTACAAGAGCACAAAGGCATCCTAGTGCAAGGTTTTTGATAGGTGTAAACACCATCTCTACCAACAATCACATGAATATTTGAAAACAAAATTGAAATGTTAGCTAGAAGGGACTCCAAAGCATGCACTCTATAGGGAAAATGTTTAAGGTATATGAATGAGTCAATGTGTGTTTCCCATTGTTTGTTGGTTGAAAATAATGAAATCTAATTTTGATTTTCTTTTGGAGAAGCATAGTTATAAATTTGATGATGTGGCACTTAACTTTTGCAGGATTTTGAGAATAGTATAGTTTAAAATGAAACATGAAAAATGATTCAAAAGTTACTTTTGACATAGATATTAAAAAGGGATCCCTTTTAAGTAAATATACACAAAAAATGGGACTCACACAAAAACATCATATTTGTATCACATACATGCATAGATTTGGTGATGTGGCAATTAGATTCTCTTACACTCTACAAGAACAGAGAGAAGAACCCAATCAAATCTAAAATGGATCCTACTTTAGCCTATTCAAAAGTTCCCTATTCCTATTGAATGTACCTTTTCCTCTCAATATAGAACTAAGGGATGCTTACAATGCACATGAAAGCAATGCGTTTCTTAAAAGTGTAGCTCATGATTGTGTTGATTCATTCCAAGCTTGTAAGATATCAATTTTCGTGGTCTCTACCCTCTAGCCTATTAAAATCAGTAATTAGGGGCAACTCATGCATGGTTAGGTGTAATATTTCTTCTCTTTTGTATCATAAGCCTCTTAGAATCAGTAAACAAACAAAAAGTAGAAAATATGAAAAAGGAATGACAAATGAAAAATAAGAAGTTTGCATTTCCATAGATTCAAGTTTGTCTTGAAGTAGTGCATGAACAGATTGCTGGAGGAATATACCACTTCACAAAAAGAAAAAACAATGCATGATATTTACCATCCTTTCCTTCCCATCTAGGTTTCTCTTGCACAGATGGAGAATACATAACTCTAATTGAAGAAGACCCTGAATATATGACAACATGTTGCATAGTAGTAGAATTGTCGGGTCACTTGTCACTATGTGGTACTATGTTCCATAGTTGCTCTGCAACAACATCATGCTTATTTATGTAAAAACACATCAAATAGTTGGTCACATAGAGCTGTTATTCATATTGATGTATGCGAGAAAATTCTGTTTTTCTTGTCATTGCACCAAAGAACACTCAAGTAGCAAGATATAAAACTCAATAAAGTTGAAATGCAAGCTCCAATGCAACTCACAAATCTAGGAGAGTTGCATTGTATCATTTTCTTCCTTTTTAACTAAAGTCCATAGAGTAGGCCATCACCAAACGTATTTTTATTAAGAAAATAATAAAAAAAACTCACAAATTGTAACTCTGATGGAAAATCTCACTACTAAATGGCTGCAAAAAGGGGTTGAAAACCATAGCACGTTTGATAGAAATAGTCCTCTATTTCTTAGTTGTATATTTCTATGCTTGAGAACTAGTTTTCATTCTGAAAAATGTGGGTGCATTCGATGCAAAAAAAAAACATTTAGAATGAGGTGTAATTTCTCCCATATCATTGTTGGGTATGGGATTTTGTGCAAGAGCAAAAATATAAGTACACAGAATAGCAAACAAAATATGTGATGTTTGGAAGAGATCTTCATCAATACATGATCGTTAATATGAGAAGGAGTGAAGTGACAACTATAAGTGAATCTCTAAGCACAGAGTACCACCACATGTTAGTATATAGGATATATGTGGTTACAAGGGAAAAAGACCTCTATCCAACACTAGAACAAAAGTTCCACAGGTAAAGGGGAAGGATTCACATAAAACCTACTTGAGAGCCATATCAGTGTGACAATCATTGGATCTCAATCCAGGGCTTGTATGATATTTATGTGGCTTTTTGGGATGTTATCAATGTGAAACTTCCCTAGTCTCGAATATATAGGATAGAGTAGACTCATTCTCTTTTATGTTGGACAATATTGTTGATCGGATCCCATAGATGCATGTACGTAGAGGATAGTATAGAAATGATATCTCACAAAAGCATGAATAGAATAGAAAGAGATAAGAGAATTGACACCAGATTGTGTACAATCTCCCCCCACATAGTCTTATGGATGAGTCCATCAGAGCATGTGTATTTATAGGTATTTTTCATTACCTCTTGTATAGAAGATACATGATGGTGGCGCTTCAAAAAGCATGTGTTTACAGAAATATGCTTTATTAACAAAAATCATCTCTTTTCAAGCAATCTACTATTTTTACAAGAAGATTAATTTCTAAAACGATATATTTTTTTTACAAAAAATAACTAATGTACTATCTTCTAAATATCTTACAAAATATCTCAATAAGTCCATGTGCATTCAAACCTTCATGAGTATTCACCTGCTCAATCAAAACCAAAATGACATTAAAACCCTCAAAACATTAAAATCCATATAACATTCCTTTATTCCATAAAGTATAACCAGCCTCCCAGTTGACGAGCAATTGACCTTAGTTGATAAGAATAAAATGGATATGGATGGCTAGTCACATGTTCCATCATTGAACAATCATAAGCATGTTCCATGTAAAAACTCATGCATGGAATTGGAAAACTCAAATTTAATGTGACTATGAATGATATGCAAAAATCAAATGATCATAGTGTGGAGCTAATGATATTTAATGAATCCATTTAGATTCTTCAAGTGAGTGATTTTTATATTTAACTAAATATCTATGATATTGGTTACTGGTGTTTGTAATAGTAACATCCTAATCAAGTATTCTCTCTAGAACTAGATCTCATCATCCTCTTCAATAAATGGAGGATCATCTAGAATAGCAGTGAGTGGTAAAGTTCCTTTCAAAGATTTTAGTAAACTTAGATGAAAAGAATGGCCTCCATTCAAATAAAATACATAATTTACATGAAGAATGGAACTTGGGAGCTAGTGGATTGACCCTGTAAGGTCCACAAGGTAAAGTACAAGGCTGGTGGTACTAGACTTGTTACATAGGGCTACTCATAAGCTTAAGGGATTGAATTTTGTGAATCATTTTCCCCTAGTACAAGGATGACTACTATCCAAGTACTACTAGTTGTGGGTGTACATAGACAATGGCCAATCTATCAAATCGATGTCCAATCAGTGTTCTTGAATGGAGACCTTAAGAAGTAGGTATATATGTAATGGCTTTCAAGATTTGAGGCTCCCCATTTAGAGAATACATTCTGAAACTTGAAGAAGGTATAATATTGTATAAAACAAGCCCCTGGATCATGGCACGAATGGATAGATATGTATCTATCAAATATTGTTTTCAAAAGATATGATTTAGGTGCTTTGTATGTTTTAAAGAGATAAAGGAAGCGTATTTTTATTGTACTCTATGTAGATGACCTTATGATTACAAGAAATGGTGTTTTGCGTTTTCTACAAACAAAAGATGGCCTAAGTTCAAAATTTGAAATGATAGACTTAGGCTTAATAAATTACTATTTAGGCCTTTGAAGTAATGGTAGGAACCAAGACAGATTTTGAATCTCTCAAAAAAAGTAATGGCAAAAGTAATGGCAGGAACCAAGGAAGACTTGAATCTCTCAACAAAAGTATGTAGGGATTTTGAAGGCATTTCATATGGAGGATTGCAAAGAAATTTCTACACCTATCTAGGTCAACAAAAAATTATCTATTGAACATGTTTTGCTTCTAATGGATATTGAAAGATACACGATACTAGTTGGAAGTCTCATCTACTTATGCAATAGCATATGACATATCTCCTATGTGGTTAGAATAGTAAGCAGGTTAGGTTGTAACTCTTGCCAAATACATTAGAGTGAAAAAATGCAAATACTCATGTACGTGAAAGGAACCATTGATTAGGGTATTCTCTATTTTGATTGAAAATGAGCACAACATATTGAAACCAGATAATTAGTTTCTTGATATTGCTTTTCTTTAGGATTTGGGATTTTATCTTGGACCTGTAAAATGCAACCCACTATAGCATTATCTTCTATTGAAGATCAGCAACAAGAATAGTAGCATGTGATGCACTATGGTTAATGAAGATCATTTGGCACATAGGTATACATTGACAAGAGGCTATAGGGTTGAAGTGTGACAACCAAAGTTTCATGACCATCACTAAGAATCCTATTTTTCGTCCACCTACCAAGACCATATAAATTTAGTATCACTATGTGTGTGAATGTATTAACGATGGGGTCATGGAGATACGTTATTGCCCAACATTATAAATGGACATGACATCTTAACCACCGGTCCTAGGGGACAACAACTTCATAAAAAATTTCAAGAGCTTGGCATTGGACCAAGAAGATAGTGCACCATAGGGTAGACATTAAGGGGCGTTGTTACATATACTCAATAATCCACCCTTAAGTGATGACAAATGATCCATGGTTATCTAATACTCCATCCTCAAGTGATGATCCATGATCGATGACAAATGATGAGGAGAAACCATCCTAAGAGTCGGAGCATTTATGAGACCCTAACTTTTTAGTAAGACAAGATCTATGTATGAGCGTTGATGGTAATAGATGATCTTTCCAAGCCTAGCCATTATATTATCAAGGACATTGGGTTTTCGTTAAAGAAAATTAAGGGCTTGTGGTGCCACCACAGAACCTTGATGGGTGGAGGGCAAAGGGGGGCTTGAACCTTTTACGAGGCCCATAGGCAGTATATATTGATGCATATTGTTCCTGTCTCCACTACATTTATCTATATCGACTCTTATTGTAAAAGATTTATAAGCATGACCCATCTGTAGCTCTAAATAACATTACATACTAGTAAGACTTTCATCTAGAGTTTGTCTAGATCACCAACTAATCTCCGTATTGGAAGAAAACAGCTGGACAACACCATCTTTTGTAGTTTCAATGCTTTCGGCAATTTGGAATTGAGTTCTGTATTTCTCACTCTGCATCTTTTTGTTTTCTTTTTTTTCTCGACTCTTTCCATTGCTCTATTCCGCTGTGCTAGTATTTTTTTATATGGTAATGATAGTGATAGCTCTATCCGAAAATTTAATAATCCTCAAGTGTATCCCATGCATTTCGTTTGCATGAGATCAATCAAATGGGAACAATATATTTTCCTCTTGTTTAGAAAGCGTAGATTCCTCTTTCGCCTAACATGCTTCAAAAAAATGAGATGCAACATATGTGAAATAAATTTAGAAAGAAACGGTCCCTATTTTCATAACGGTCCCTATTTTGTGTTGCAAACTAAAGCTTTGTATAGTCATTTTCTATCCTTATGTCACGCTATGGATTTTGCGGGTCTTTGCTATATACTGTAGAAATTCTCTCTTGCTTCATACTCTTGAAAATATATTGAAACCCGTAGTTTAAATGCTCTACAACTTTCATTTTCTACTAGATCTATGTCGGTGCCCTCCAATTGAACCTATATAATAAGTTTATTTATGTTAGTGCGAGCTTTTCAGACCGTATACAAGAATCTTGGCTATAAAAAGTACAAGGGATATATCCCACAATCAAAATACACCTTAGAAGATCTTGTACGACTCATAGACTATTTTCAATGAACCAAGATAGAGACCTTGACTTTACAAGCTGAATATGGAAACGTGTCACCAAAGTCATCAAAGAAAATCATCAAACTGAATATGGAAACGTGTCACCTAAGTCATCAAAGAAAAGCATCAAAGTCAATTAGCTCCTATCAAGATGAAGAAGATGATATTTCTTCTCATTCTCAAGAAATAAGCTAGGGATGTCAATCATGCAGACGGGCACTTTGAGAACTCCATGTATTTTCGTGAAACATTTGAAATCTCTATTTTAGGCTATGTATTCCAATTAGGTTCATTCACAGTTAGAAAGATTTTATAATTATTTTCCGGCTTCCATTCTTTACATTAAATTGATGCCATTTGAGTCCTTATTCTTCAAAAGTCTTGAAATCACTTTGAATTGTGTAAGTCATTTGTAGAGTCTTGGAGCTGCACAGCTATGGCGGCTCCATGAACACCCTCGGGACACTCAGATGAGAGAGACAGAGAAAGTGCAATTCAGATAAGCCGCGCTCGGTCAGCCATCAACTACGCGCGTTCTATCCTTTTTAGTTTTGTAGTTTTTTACATATGACAATATAATGCCACGTCATCAATTCTCCCCCTCAAGCTCAGAATGAGCTTGAATACAAAATGAAAGAAATACATATGTCCATACAAGAGGAATTAACATGAAATGAAATCTAGATACAACTAAAGCTTTCTAACTCCTAAAGCTTCTCTGAAGTAGATGAATTTTTCTTTGGAAAGAGCTTTGGTGAAGATATCCACCACTTGTTCTTCAGTGTTGATGTGAATTAACTCCACTTCTCCTTCGATGACCTTCTCACGAACAAAATGATAATGAACTTCGATGTGCTTGGATCTCGCATGATAAACTGGATTCTTTGATAGCATTATGCTGCTCACATTGTCACAATAGATGATCACCTTTCCGTCGATGTAGAATCCCATGTCTTCGAGTAGGTACTTAATCCATGTTGCTTCACAAACGGCTTGTGTAATGCCTCTATATTCCGCTTTGGTACTTGACAAGACGACAGTTGGTTGTTTCTTGCTACTCCATGAAATGGTTGCACTTCCAAGTGAGAATGAAAAACCACTAGTTGACCTTCGATCCATGACATTTCCTGCCCAATCTGCATCTGTGTATGCATATATACATGGCTGAACTTTTTTCTCATAAAACAAGCCAAAATTACATGTTCCTTTCACATATCGCAATATGAGTCGCACTGCATCCAAGTGCACTCCACATGGTTTATGTATAAACTGACTCACCAAACCAACTGCAAAACTCAAATCTGGTCTTGTCTTTGTTACATAAATCAAACTTCCAACCATTTTTCTATACACATTGGCATCATGCAAGTACTTTCCATCATCCATAAGCTTAGCATTAGCATCAAGTGGCGTATCAAGAGGTTTGCAAGCACTCATACCAAATCTGTCAAGCATTTCCAGCATATAATTGCGTTGTATCATCCAAATTCCTTCTTTCATTGAAATTACTTCAATTCCCAAAAAACATTTTAGCTCTCCTAAATCTGACATCAAAAATTCAGATTTTAGTTGCCTTTTCAATTCATCAATCCTCTGCTCATCGCTGCCGGTAATGATCAAATCATCGACATAGATCACTAGTAGAATCCTTTCGCTTCCTTGATTCCATACAAATAGTGAATAATCAGCCTTTGATTGCATAAATTTCAGATCCAACAACTTCTTAGTGAATCGTTCACACCATGCTCGTGGAGCTTGTTTCAACCCATAAAGCGCTTTCTTTAACTTGCATACATAGTCAGGATACTTTGGATGCACATAACCTTCTGGTTGCTGCATATAAACTTCCTCATGCAATTTGCCAGTCAAGAATGCATTCTTAACATCCATTTGATACAATTTCCAATTGTTCATAGCAGCCCATGCAATCACGCTTCTTACCGTTGTCATTTTCACAACTGGACTAAACGTTTCATCATAATCCAATCCATATACTTGTGCATATCCTTTTGCAACTAGACGCGCTTTAAATCTCTCCACTGAACCATCACTTTTGCATTTCACTTTATATACCCATTTACATCCAATAGCTTTCTTATTCGGTGGTAATTTCACTAATTCCCATGTATCATTCTTCTTCAATGCATTCATCTCATCATCCATTGCTTAGCACCAATCTTCAATTTGTGACGCATCATAAAAATTCTTTGGTTCCTCATGCTTGATTCTCTCTGTCATGTATGCATAATGAAGCTTCATAGACTTATTGTATAGATTCAGTCTATCCACAGGATGTCTTACTCTGGTAGATCTTCTCACAGGTGTTTCTTCATCTGATCTTGAACGTGTATCTTTCCTTGTGTGTGGAGGTACATATTTCTCCTTATTTTTCAACATGCCAGGTGTAACGATCTCATCGTCAATATCCGAATCAGACATGTACTCTCTCATCTTCTCTTTCCCTTTCTCCTTTCTCCTTGCACAATCTTTTGCATTTTCACTCCATGATGTTTCAGGTGTAGGAAACTCATATGAACCATAGTCTTGAATCTCTCCATGGTCAAAATTCCTACGACTTGTTCCTGGCTCATTATGAACATTATGCATAGAATCATCCTTATCATTCTCTATCACAACCATGTCTTTGGGTGCGTACCATGATGCTTTTTCATCGAATATAACATCTCTAATCACTATACATTCTTTTGTAACAGGATTATAACATCGATATCCTTTCTTCTCTTCTGAGTATCCAACAAATATGCACTTTTCAGATTTCGCCTCAAACTTATGTCTCAATTGACTAGGCACATGCGCATAAGAAATACTTCCAAAAACTCGTAAATAGCTAACATTAGGCTTATGCTTCCATAGCCTCTCATAAGGTGTGAGATCATGAACCATGCCTGTGGGAGCTCTATTTATAACATGCACAACAGTATGACAAGCTTCTGCCCAAAACATATCTGGCATGTTCTTTTCATTCAACATGGCTCTAGCAACTTCCTCAATCACACGATTTTTACGTTCTGCAACACCATTTTGTTGTGGCGTGTATCTACAAGATAATTGCCTTCTGATTCCATGATCACTTAGATACTCATCAAATTCTCTTGAAATATATTCTCCCCCTGAATCTGAACGTAGGCACTTTATATACATTCCCAATTGCTTTTCAATCATGTTTTTGAATCTCACAAAGCACTCAAAGACTTCACTCTTATGCTTTAGGAAGTAAATCCATGTATATCGGCTATAATCGTCAACGAATATCAAAAAATATACTGAGCCACCAACTGATTTTGTTCTAGCTGGTCCAACCACATCACTATGAATTAGTTCTAGAGGTCTCCTCCTGTGCATTCCTCTTCTTGGAAACTTCATACGTTGATGTTTTCCAAATGTGCATGCTTCACAAATTCTTTCAAAGTTTAAATGACCAAATCTTGGTAGTCCACGCACTAAAGTTTGCTTCTCCATAGACTTCAATTTCCTCAAATTGATATGACCAATTCGTTTATGTCATAATTCTCCTATATCTGAGTGTTCACTATTCTTGGCATACATATTTTGATAAAGAGGTGTGCCCATATCAAAGGTGAACAATCTACCCATCTTCTTTCCATGACCAAGCAATTTCCCTCTTTTTCCATACTTGAAATCATGTATGAAACAACCATGTTTGTTGAAAATTACTTCCATGTCCTGATCCGTAAGCTGACCAACCGAAACTAGGTTCTTTGTAATGCTAGGCACATGTAGAACATCACTTAAAGTGTTCCGAACACCATTATTTTGTATGAGTGGTACATTTCCAACATCGTTAATCAAGTGTAAGGTATCATCACCAGTTGCCACATATTCTTTAGACTTCAAGGGCTCTTTTGATTCAAACCAATCTCCTATGCTCGTCATGTGATTTGTGCAACCCGAGTCTATGTACCAATTCATATCATTTCCAGGTTTAGACATACTATTCAATACATGCTCCATTGCAAACATATTATCTCTGCCATTATCTCTATATGAACTCTCAGCAGAGAAGTTTCCATGTGACGCATAACGGCCTCTACCTCTTCCTCTTTGGCTATTCTGCTTATGATAGCAATCTTTCTCAAAATGGCCATACTTGCCGCAATGGTAACAATTCCTAGGTGCCGATGATCTTCCTCTACCTCTAGAGTATGATCTTCCTCTACCTCTTGACATATCCACTGTATTTGCATTTCTAGAAGATGATCGTCCACGACTAGAACCTCTTCCTCTATTCTGGAAAAATGCATGATCTCTCGAATTGCCACTTCCCGATGCGTTTAAACCAAGCTTTACTTCTTCTGTCATGCAAAGAGGTACTAGCTCATCAAAATCTGGCATAGTGCCTCTCACTGAGATTGAAGTATCTAAGCTCTTGTACTGCAGTCCTAGACCATTTAGCATAACGGAAACCATATCATCATCATCGACCGTGCAATTTATGGAAGCTAAATCATCACTAATCTTCCTAATTTCAGCCACATAATCTGTTATGGACCTATTTCCACGCCATACGCTATGCAACTTTTGCTTTAAGAGGATTTTTCTAGCTTCTGTTGATGTACCATATATCTTATGGATTATATCCCAAGCTTCCTTCGGTGTGCTAGCTTTCATAATATGTGGAATCAAGCTCTCTGATATACATATAGAAATCCAATGAAGAACCTTTCTAGATTTTTCTATCCACGTTTTATATTCTTTTTGCTCTTCTGCATTCGGGTTCTCTGGCAACTCAAGACACTCGTCCTCTCCATTCACTAGTCCCCATAGACCTTTTCCCATCAAGAAATTTTCCATTCTATAAGACCATATGTGGTAATTGTCTTTATTCAGCTTATCGCCAACTATTTGCGCAATATTATCACCCATCTTTGCAATTTTGACACTTCTCTATGTTATGGCAATTTTATGGCGAGGCCTAGAAAAAATTCGACAGCATTTCGACTATTTTTCTAGATATGTGCACCAAAAACTGAGTCTTCACAAGTAATCTTAATGATTTGTCTCTTTTTCTTAGCACTCCCTGCGTCTCTATGCACTTAAATGATCAATTTCTACCTCTCCGAAAAAATTTCGGCAGAGTCTCCTTTGTCCAAACTATATATGAACCAAGTCAACTATAGTCACTCCACTCCAAAAACCCAAACTCTGGGTAAAAGCATCAATAATAGTCCGTAACGTAAGCAAATATACTCTGACGGGAGGCCTCAAAAATCATACATTCATCCCGTGATCGGTACACGAGGTCTTTGGACTGTCTTCTCTTTGGTCTTCCAACTATATCACCAGAGTATCTCCAAGCATGAGAATACCCCAGTTAAAAACCTCACCACGTCCCTCAGTTTTTGTTTAAATTCAAGGTTTCAGCAGGGTAATGTAAAACCTCACGAGGCACGTGAGTTGTCCAATTAAGGACCCACAAAATGCTTACATTCGTCTCACAGCGTGTGAGTATTGTCCGTTCAAGGACCCGCAAGAAAATACATATCGTCGCCTGCCACATGCACTCAAAATGAAAACAGAATTCAAATATGTACCTGACATAAAGCCCTCAACCTTCTATGTCAAATTTTCAATAACCACTCAGAGTTGGTTAGGAACTATCTTCAGTAAATATTTATGTGTAAAGGAATGCCCTGTTGAATTTCTGATGCCTCTAGAAAATATATTACTGTTCTGATTTTTCATTCACTGTCGAAGGATGAGAGGTTGCTATCGTCTTTCAATGTATAGTAGCTATTCTGTGCTCGCGAGATACCATCAGCAGAGGTGAACTTGTGGAATTATTTGACAGCACAAAAGACATCTATAATGCCATCGATCTGATTCCCTTTTCACTTTGCAGATTTCTAGCTTTTCTTGTGATTCATATCCAAATGTTCACCTGCGCAAGTGGCTATGGGTGCAACAGCATCAATTAAGCCCCTCTATCATTACTAGTCACTAATATTGAGTCTGAAGCGCTTCTTATTCTGTTCGGCTTATTATTCTATCATCCACGCCTTCCATAGGCTCTGACATGGAACGACGACGATAGAAAGAGAGAGTCAAAGAATTCTGCAAATGCGCGCGGTGGCAACTTCAATTCAAGCGTTCGCGGCAACAATGGGGATCGATCTTCCTCCTCCTCGCTTGTGGCTGTGGGTCTGATGTGGGCAAGCTCTGATACCACTTCTTGGAGCTGCGCAGCTATGGCGGCTCCATGAACACCCTCGGGACACTCAGATGAGAGAGACAGAGAAAGTGCAATTCAGATAAGCTGCGCTCGGTCAGCCATCAACTACGCGCGTTCTATCCTTTTTAGTTTTGTAGTTTTTTACATATGACAATATAATGCCACGTCATGATAGAGGTGATTCCCATAGACATAGTCATTTGTAGAGGTGATTCCCCTAGACATAGCATAATGTATTGGCATGCATGACTGGCCGCACGGACAGGCTCTAGAAATGATGTTTCTCGTTTTCTACAAACAAACGACGCCCTAAGTTCAGAATTTAAAATGATAGACTTCGAATTAATAAATTACTCCTTAGGCCTTTGAAGTAGTGGTAGGAACCAAGGAAGATTTTGAATCTCTCAACAAAAGTAATGGTAGGAACCAAGGAAGAGTTGAATCTCTCACCAAAAGTATGTAGGAATTTTGAAGGCATTTCATGTGGAGGATTGCAAAGAAATTTCTACACCTATCTAGGTCAACAAAAAACTATCGATTGAACATGTTTTGCTTCTAATGGATATTGAATGATACAAGATACTAGTTGGAAGTGTCATCTTCTTATCCAATAGCATATGACATATCTCCTATGTGGTTAGAGTAGTAAGCAGGTTATGTTTTAAGTCTTGCCAAACGCATTAGAAGGAAAAAATGCAAATACTCATGTATGTGAAAGGAACCATTGATTATGGTATTCTCTATCAAGAAGGATCAATTTCCTATCCATATTTTGATTGAAATTGAGCACAAGGTATTGATACCAGAAAATTAGTTTCTTGATATTGCTTTTCTTTACGATTTGGGATTTTATCTTGGACCACGAGTAAAATGCAACCCACTGTAGCATTATATTCTATTGAAGATGAGCACCAAGAATAGTAGCATGTGAGGCACTATGGTTAATGAAGATCATACGGCGCATAGCTATGAATCCTACGTTTCATCCACCTACCAAGACCATCTTAATTTAGTATCACTATGTGTGTGAATCCATTAAAGGTGGGGTCATGGAGATACGTTATTGCCCAACATTATAAATAGATTAGACATATTAACCACCGGTCTTAGGGGACACCAACTTCATCAAAACTTTCAAAAGCTTGGCATTGTACCAAGAAGGTAGTTCACCATAGGGTGGACATTAAGGGGCGTTGTTACATATACTCACTACTCCACCCTTAAGTGACGGAAAATGATCCACCGTTATTTAATACGCCACCCTCAAGTAATGATCCATGATCCATGACAAATGATGAGAAGAAACCATCCTAAGAGTGGCAGCATTTATGGGACCCTAACTTTTTAGTAAGACAAGGTCTATGTATGAGTGTTGATGGTAATAGATGATCTTTCTTAGCCTATCCATTATATTAGGTAGGTCATAAAATTCCAAGCCATTGGGTGTTCATTAAAGAAAAATAAAGGCTTGTGGTGGACGGCAAAAGGGGGCTTGACCTTTTTACGAGGCCCATAGGCAGTATATATGTTGATGCATATTTTTCATGTCTCCACTACATTTATCTATATCCACTCCTATCGTAGAAGATTTATAAGCATGGCCCATATGTAGCTCTAAATAGCATTACACACTAGTAAGACTTTCACCAACTAATCTCCGTATTGGAAGAAAACAACTTGACAACACCATCTGGATAGTTTCAATGCTTTTGGCAATTTGAAGATTTGGGTTCTGTATTCCTCACTCTGCATCTTTTTGTCTTTGTTTTTTTCTCAACTCTTTCGATTGATCTATTCCGCTGTGCTAGTATTTTTTATATGGTAATGATACTGATAGCTCTATCCTAAAATTTAATAATCCTCAAGTGTATCCCATGCATTTCGTTTGCATGAGATCAATCAAATGGGGAACATATGTTTAGAAAGCGTAGATTCCTCTTCCGCCTAACATGCTTCAGAAAAATGATATGCAACATATGTGAAAAAAATTTAGAAAGAAATCTGAACATTTTCATAACGCTCCCTATTTTTTGTTGCAAAATAAACCTTTGTATAGTCTTTGCTACATATTGTGGAAATTTTCTCTTGCTTCATACTCTTGAAAATATATTGAAACCCGTAGTTTAGATGCTCTACAAATTTCATTTTCTACTAGATCTATCTTGGTGCCCTCCAATTGAACCTACATAATAAGCTTATTTATGTTAGTGCGAGCTTTTAAAACCGCATACAAGAAGCTTGGCTATAAAAAGTACAAGGGGGTACACCTTAGAAGATCTTGTATGACTCACAGATAATTTTCGATAAACCAAGTTCGAGAATATGGAAACGTGTCACCAAAGTCATCAACGAAAATAATCAAGGACAATTACCTCTTATAAAGATGAAGAAGATGATATTTCTTATCATTCTCTAGAAATAAGCTAGGGGTGTCAATCATGCAGAGAAAACTCCATGTATTTTCGTGAAACGTTTCAAATCTCTATTTTAGGCTATGTATTCCAATTAGGTTCATTCACACTTAGAAAGATTTTATACTTATTTTCCGGCTTCCATTCTTTACATTAAACTGATGCCATTTGAGTCCATATTCTTCAAAAGTGTTGAAATCACTTTGAATTGTGTAAGTCATTTGTAGAGGTTAGTGTCTCTTTACCCATATGACCAGCATAATGTATTGGCATGCATGCCTGGCCGCACGAACAGGCTCTAGTATCAGTGTATAAGCCTATAGTGCGTTCATAAAGAGTCTTGGACATATTATTGTTTGGATTATACATATACTTTTTCATATTCACAGAAATGTATGAGTGCAGATGGATTTGAACACACAATATTTTCTTTAGTTATTAAAATCAACCTTATCCCGAACTTCGACAAGACTAACGTCAATACAAAACATTAGGTGGGATAATGAACATCTTTCTATATATCTATATATATATATATATATATATATATATATATATATATATATATATATATATATATATATATATATATATATATATATATATATTGGTGATATTAAACTATGATATTCCTATGTACATTGAACTTTATTAAAACGGACAAATATTTCGCTTTCTTGGCATCGCAATGGGCTTTGGCCTATGGATGGGCTAGCATTGGGATTGGTAGCTTGCCAAGCTTAAACATAAGTTTTGTTCTTGGAAGCCTATGTAAAATAACTTCTTGGATTATTGGAGACGGAATTTGTAGTATTTCAGTTCGATGCTGGATTCCAAAAATAAAGGAATGCGTAAAATTAAATGTAAAATTCAGACCAGCCCTAGAGAAGTGGGGGTTTTGAGTAATCTAGATGTCGAAATCATGGTCCATAATCTGGTGGCTAAATGGATGATTAAAGCTTGATACAAGAAGAAAAATTACTCCCAGAATCGAATGTTCATAAATGAAAACGTGATCTTTCTTTTCGGGTTCGTCAGGTAGAAAGAACTCTACCTTATCACTCTCTTGTTTCCTCCCTACTCTATGATAGTCAAGGGATCCAATCCCGTGTGCCGCTTGTGGCTTGTGGAAAGGACCAGTCAAAATAGAGCCTTTTTATACCATCAAGAATGATTGGACGTAGGCTTCGAATATAAGACAACATGATGCTCTTTGTTCACTATTTGTGGTAGACATAAAATGGATGAAGAACACCTCTAGAGTTCCAAGAGACTATGGAATGAAGATTCTCATCACTTGAGACCCCTTTGGACCAAAGATAGGAGGTAGTGGACTAGATTTGAGGACATTGATGAGAATTTCAGATTGGACTTTGATAGTTGGACTTTGACAACTGGTGATTGCTTAGACACAAAATCAACAATTGGCATGATTCAAAGTCCCACCTCTTGATTTGCAACGATGGCCCCTGCTTGGAGGGCTTGCGATGGCGAAATGGCAATAAACTACACGATATTACACAAATCTAAGCAATCTAAGGATGTCTTTGTGTACCATTGATTGGGTGTCCCACAAAAGTTGATAGAAAATCTTTCTTTCCAGATTCTGCATGGATTTTCACCTCTGATCATGGTCTAGAAGGTTGTAGAGTAGCCAACTTCCTCCCCAAGCAAAGCTTGCTTTCAATTGACCAGTTAATCCACTTGAGGGTTCTTGGAACACCATTCCATACACCAGTGTTCGTAGGATAGGAGAGGAGGAGGCGGCCAATGTATTCCCAGGCTTTCAAGGATATTTGACACTAGAACCGGGCAACATAAATTTCATAGGTTAGAAAGTTGGTTCCGAATTCCACGACGGATAAGTTTCCAGAAAAGGGCCGCTTTCTTATGCTCTGCTAGTGGGCATCAAATATCTTTGAAAATGAATTTCTAACTAATATGACAAAGAAAAATATAAAACATGTTTTGTAATATTATCATGAGAATCAAGTTTTCTATTGAGTCTAAAGCTTTCCTCTGGATAGATTACATTGGTTCACTTCATTCCCTCGGGAAATCGTTCATCTCAACCTATTAGACGGTATACCTTTGGCATATCCCATGCTTGAATCACATTTTTGGCAACCAAAAGTCATCGTAACCCATTATGAGGCTTCAGTAGAAGTTCTCTACTCTATTAAGGTCTCTTTTCACTTTCTTTCAAAGGTGTTCATACAGTTAAAATCCCTTGAAGTAGAGTTCCTTGACTTTTAGGATGCTCTTGATCGAAGATTTCCCAGTGTAAGATATATACAACCCAATAGATCCATTCTCTCTTAAGTGAGTTGTACACTTCTATTTGCTACTATCTAAGCAATCTGGTTTCATCTTATTCCGAGCTTTAAAAAATGAGGAGTTCATACGCGAGCTTTAGGCATCAATAGAAGAGAAGGTGAATTTCTAACTAATATGACAAAGGAAGAGATAAAACATGTTTTGTAATATTATCATGAAAATTACCTTTTCTATTGAGTCTAACGGTTTCCTCTGGACAGTTTACATTGATGCACGGGAAATGGTTCATCTCAACCTATTAGACGGTGTACCTTTGGCATATCCCATGTTTGAATCACATTCTTTAGCAACCAAAAGTCATCGTAACCCATTATGAGGCTTCAGGGAAAGTTCTATAGTCTATTGAGGTCTCTTTTCACTTACTTTGAAAGGTGTTCATATATCCAAAATCCCTTGAAGTAGAGTTTCTTGACTTTTAGGATGCTCTTGATGTAAGATTTCCCAATCTAAGATATATACAACCCAATAGATCCATTCCCTCTTAAGTGAGTTGTACACTTCTATTTGCTACTATCTAAGCAATCCGGTTTCATCATATTCCGAGCTTTAAAAAATGAGGAGTTCATACGCGAGCTTTAGGAATCAATAGAAGAGAAGATAAGACGAGCGTGATGAGATCTCGGTTATTTTATCTAGGGGCATTACATAGCACCACGTTATGGTTGTTTATAAAATGAGATAAGCTCATGAATCAGTTTTATTCGTCCATGCATTGATCATTGATCTATGTCACAATGTATTCGCTCAGGACAAAACATCAAGAATCCCTAACCGCCCCTCCATCCTACCGTGCTTTCTTTGGGCTTGTGAAAATATCACACTTCATTTGAGGGATCCCTCTTGAGTTGGGTCCCTTGTTGAGAAAAAATTATACAAGAACTCACCATCTTAAGTAGTTCCTTATCTTATGGTCTCTAATATACGAAGAAATAGTTGATGAGGATATAAGGAATGCTCTAATCACCAACCTTTTCCCAAAAACGTTAATCTAGTTATCCTTGTAATAGTTGAGCTTGCCTTAGCTTCTTTAGCACCAAAGCCCATCACTGACTCACACGAACCTTCATGCAGAAGGGGATAAGGAGCGAATGAAAGATGAGCACAGAAGCAAGAACCTTGCCACCCTCGTTAAAGAGGAAATGCAAAGGGGGCCTACTCAACCATCTGGAAGCCTTTCTTGAAGTGGTTTATCTTAGAACAAGTTGCCTTTCTTCAAGTGGTTTATCTTAGAACAAGATGTGTTAAGACAGGTTTCTGAGTATTTCGAGAGCATCGATGTGCTCTTGCTGTCATTTTGAAAGACCACATTTGTGAAATCAACAAAAAAGGAAACTAAGAACCATTTGTTCCTATCCTTAGCTTGTTTTGGACTCTTGCCAGCACCCAGTTCCACGTCTACTCCATCGAGATACCAAACCCCAAGGGAATCCCCAGAAGCCAGAAAATTTGGCCCTCCCGAATGAGATGGTAGCCATGATCAGTGAGAAGGGAAGGATGGATCCCAACAATAGCTCTAGAAGCGTTCTTAGAGTGGTTGATTTTGGATCCAAAGGCAACGCATAAAGTATCTAGACACCTGAAAAACATCTCCATGATGGTACTATTGTTATGGACAAAAACGTCCATATCATTGGCAAAGAGTCTCATGGTGATTTGTCTATTGTCATGCGGCAAACGGAGGCCTTTGATATTGCTAGCTTCAACTTGATGATCTACCAGTCGGCTAAGCCATTCCATGGCAACAATGAAGAGTAGGGGAGCCAACGGGCACCCTTGTCCTATCGATCTTCTAAGTTCGATCACATTCAAAAGTTTCCCATTAACATTAATTTGAGTCGACACGTTTCCCAAAAGGGACGAGATCATCTTGGTGAAATTTTGAGTAGATCCAAGGTCTTTAAGTGGCTATAGAATATAGTCCTATTCGAGACTCTTATAGGCTTTATCAAAGTTGATCTTGAGGAAGACCACATCTTGTCGTGACTCATTTGCAAAGTCAAGACCCTCCCAGATATCTATAATGGTTTCCAAAATTGACTTGCCTTGGACGAAACCTTTTTGCTCCTTATTTAACCACGCTCTGAGATGGCTAGAAATTTTGATGGCTATGACTATGGCAATGATCTTATATCCGGTTTGGAGCATCGTAATCAGGCACCAGTTCTCAATTCTTTTCTTTTTCTCTTTTTTGTTTATTAACTTGATAATGCCATTGTTGAGACAAGTCGAAAGCACGCCAAAGCTAAGCACCTCTTACCGGACCAGACAAAGAGGGGTTGTGACCATCAACTTGAAGGACCTAAAGAAGTCATTAGTGAGCCCGTCGAGCCCCCGGCATTTACCACAAGGGAGGGCGTCAATGACTTCAATGATTTTTGCTTTCGAGATAGGGGCATCAAGTAGGGAACAAAGGTTGAGCGGGCTCCTGTGAGAGGAAACTCTAGAAATGGTTGCCATGCAATCCCGTCTATGGTGGGAGAGGGGGGTTGAGATCCCCAGGAGTACCTTAAAGTTCTCTTCAATGATCTTGAAATTATCTTCTTTCATATTGCAATAGGGGGATCGATTCTGTGTTTTGTTTCCTTTTAAGCATGCAGCACATCTCTTTGGTGGGTTTGTCAGCTTTGATAGCCCACCAATCCTTAAAGAAAATTTGTAGATTTTTCCTTTGAATTTCTTCCTCCTACCTCAGCAGTGCTCTGATTTTTCGTGGACCTTTCTAGGATTGAGCTTTTCCTTTGTTCACTTCCTCCTCAAGTCTCTAGAGTCTATGATATAGATCTTCTCTACATGTCCACATAACAGTCTCGAGTGTTGCGACTATTGCAAAATGCACAAATGAATGAATCATATCATCAAGATTTTTCCTTCTTGTATAATATTTATTGTGAATGCGATTTATGATTATTTCATTAAGGCATCCCCGTAAATCACCAAATTGTATCCCTTTTTGTTATACGATGCAAAGGCGCCTTTCTTGCTTGGGAGTCATTAAAAACTTTCAAGTATTCATTAGTCAACCCATCAAGGCTCGAGCTTTTCCCTTTACGAAAGAAATCAACCACATCCTTAATATTGCTACTGGTAAGTAGGCTATCAAGATGTTGGACGCGATTTTATGGAAGTTTTGTTGCTTGAACGCTAGAAACGTTGGCCAAATGACCTCACCTTGAAGTGGCCAATAGAGAAGAAACATCGAGCAATTGTTTGAAATGATTTGCAATGAAGTCGTGGTTTTGTTGATCAAAACCTACACTCCATTCCTGTTCTGCTAGTCATCTTTATATTAGAAACAATGTAGACAATGAAGATCCATAGATTCTACAACAACACTATCCATATCATTCTAAATGAAATTAATGGGTTAGAAATCAGCCCTTTATGTTTAACAGAGGAAGCTCTAGATTTTCCACAATCAAAATGTCTAGAATCGAATATTTATGTTCTTAATGATGCTCTTCTTTTATTTTCAAAGGTGGGGAAGAACTGCATGTTACTTCACAATCACCAGAAAAAGAAAGAAAACTCATAAACGTGAAAAAATATTAGATGTCATAGTTAATATAAAAATAAAACCGAGCTTTGCAAATTGAGTAGGTCTATTGCTTAATCCCTCTTGAAAATATTAAAGCTTCCATTTTGTCAAAATAAGCAATGTAATAGTTTGAAATAGGAATGATTTTTTTACAGTTGATCATTTATTTGAGATTCCAAATGGGATTTGGTAGTTTCACAAAAAGTACAAAACTTACAAACATGTGAAGATATTAGATGTTCATAAATATTATTAAAAGAGATATGAAGCTTTAGATATTTCGTACGTCTATTGAGCTGCTTTATCTTGAAAATATCCTAAGCTATTTCTGTATCTTTAATGTCCACGGCTAAATTGAATTAACTTTGCAAAAATTATTCGAATCCTGCTTGCCTGCTGCTTAATCTTTGAGTTTCTCGTATCTGAACAAATATCAAAGTGCTATATGTCGGTTGAAGGAATAGCAAAAAGATAAAAAATGTAGAACAAAATCAATGTGACTTCCAAAGCAGGTTCACTCTAGCATCCTCTTCCCGAAGGATGTCTTTCTTTTTTTAATATAAAGGAAGTTCGGCAATAGCCTACTCTCCCGGGCTTGAATTAAATAAAGAAAAGTGCAAGAGAAGGGGACTAGTGCCCACGGGACCCCCCAAATCCCACAAAGCAGGGGAAGCTTTTACAGAGCTTAGATGGCATTACAAAGAAGGTTAATTACCCTCTCATCACCCTCTCATCACCCTCATGTGGGGCCCACTTGGGTTTAAGCTTGTTATCGATCAAAAGGAGTACTTGATGATGCCTAAAGGGGGGGGGGATTTTTTACAGTTGACAATCCTTTTGCCAAGGAGGAACAGTGATTTCTCAATTGACCACTCCTTGGGGGAGTCACCGAAGTTGAAAGCACATCTTTCCCGCCAGATTTTCCATAGTACCTCCCCTCTGATGGCGTTCCAGAGAGTCGCGGAGCAGCCGATCGCTTCTCCCAGCAAGGCCTGCTGCCAACTGAGACATTTTTGAAGTCTAATTCTCTTTCCAACCACCTGCCAGAGTCTGTTGGAGTTGGGGCAGGTAAAGAAGATGTGTGAAACATCTTCGATAGACCGGTGGCAGCGTTTGCACCAGGGAGGGATCCCACAAATTTTGCTAGCCTTAAGGCTGGTCCAGATTCCATGATGAAGAATTTGCCATAAGAGGACATACTTTTTGATTTCTATGAGGGGGTGCCAGATAGCCATGAACTTCATGTCCCACCGAAGCCGTGTCCATGACAGGCACCACTTTTTGTTGAGGTTAACCTGATAGTCGATCGTTTCTTTGATGTTCGGGATTTTTGATAGGCTATTCCCATTGTACCATTTGAGACCAAGCGAGCTCGACATGTCGTGTCCCATGAGAAGGCGAACTTTATGTCGGTCCCAGGCGAGACATCTGCTTTGCAAAGTGTTCCATTCTTCATGCGAAATGTTGATGCTAGGATCAATATCCTCAAAGTTGATCCAGCGGTTGGTGTCTTGTTTCCAGAGATGTTTCCATTTTTTGAAGCCTTTGTTCCATAGCTTCTTGGCATTTTGAATGTTCCAAGATTCCACACTCCGGATGCCATGGATCGGAAACCAGATAGAGTCGTTTTGTCTGATACCGGCAGCCCACTTCCAGTCTTCACTTATTCTTGTGCAGCTTTTGACTTTATTCCAACTCTTCCAAAGGGAGCACACCAGATTAGAGCCTTTCGGGAAGACGGGGATCGGGGAAAACAGCAAGGTCAAGATGTGAAGATTCTTCCAATTTGGGAAACCCATGAGCGCCAAACTCATTCTTGTTTCTGAAGATCAGCTTGGCCCACGAGGCCTCCCCGTTGCACCAAGCCTTAATCATCCATTTGGCCGACAGTTTGTTAGCCATGCACCCAATGTCCAAGATACCAAGTCCCCCACTATCTCTATGGTTGGTGCAGATGGACCATTTGATTTTAGGCACTCCCCTCCTATTGTGGTCGCCCGTCCAAAGGAAGTTTCTACAAATACTATCCAGTTTGGACAGATCATGCTCTTTCGGTCTCCAACAAGAAAGGAAATAAATGGTAGATGATAAGAGGAACGTGTTGATAACCATAGCGCGACCAGCAAGATTGATTTGCATACCTCTCCAATAGTTAAGCTTGTTTTTGAGTTTGGCAAGCACCCAGTTCCACCGCTGTTCCATAGAGACGCCGAACCCCAAGGGAATCCCAAGAAGCCGAAAAATTTGGCCCTGCGGAATGATTTGACAGCCATGATGAATGAGAAGGCCGGGTTGTGGCCCACCAATAGCTCTAAAGGCGGTCTTAGAGTTGTTGATTATGGATCCAGAGGCTTCACAAAAAGTAGCAAGACACTTCCAGAACGTCTCAAGGCTGGTACTATCATTGTTCACGAAAGCGTTCATATCATCGGCAAAAAGTCTCATGGTGATCTGACTGTGGTCATGCGGCAAACGAAGGCCTTTAATGTTACCAGCTTCCACCTGATTCTCCACCAGCCTGCTAAGCCCTTCCGTGGCAATGGCAAAGAGAAGGGGAGCCAATGGGCACCCTTGTCTGATAGATCTTCTAAGTTTGATCACCTTTGAAAGATTTCCATTAATGTTAATTTGGGTCGATGCGTTTCCGAGAAGGGTCGCAATCATCTTGGTGAATTTCTGACTACAACCAAGATCTTGCAGCGACTGTAGAATATAGTCCCATTCTAGCCTGTCGTAGGCTTTGTCAAAGTCGATCTTGAGGAAAACTACGTCTTGTTTAGACTCATTTGCAAATTCAAGACCTTCCCAGATATCTATGATGGTTTCCAAAATTGACCTGCCTTTGATGAAACCTTTTTGGTCCTCGCTTAGCCACGCTCTCAAGTGGCAAGAGACTCTGTTGGCAATGACTTTGGCGATGATCTTGTATCCTGTTTGGAGCATTGTAATGGGACGCCAGTTCTCTATTCTGTTCTTTTCCCCTTTTTTGTGAACTAACTTGATAATGCCATTGTTGAGGCAAGAAGGAAGCGCGCCGAACTTGAGTGCCTCTTGCCAAACCAAACGAAGAGGGGTGGCAACCACCAACTTGAAGGATTTAAAGAACTCGTTAGTGAGCCCGTCGGGTCCCGGGCTTTTACCTGAGGGGAGGGCATCAATAACCTCAATGATTTCGGCTTCAGAGATAGAGGCATGGAGCAGAGGGTGAAGGTTGGGTGGTATCCTGTGGAGGGAAACCCTAGATATGGCTGACATACAGTCCCTTCTATGGTGGGAGAGGGGGTTTGAGGTCCCCAGGAGTCTCGTGAAGTGCCCTTCAATGATCCCAAAATTACCTTCTTCCGTATTGCATACATTGCCATTTGCATCTAGCAATAAGGGGATCGATTCTCTATTGTGTTTCCTTTTGAGGATACGGCACATCTCTTTGGTGGGTTTGTCGGCTTTGCCAGCCCACCACTCCTTGAAGAAAATTTGCAAATTTTTCCTTTGTATCTCTTCCTCGTATCTCAGCAGCGCTCTGATTTTTCGAAGTCCTTTCTGGGCTTGAGATTTTCCTTTGTTCACTTCCTCTTCGAGCCGCCAGAGTCTATGATATAGAGCTTCTCTACGAGCCCGCCGCACAGTCTCAAGCATCTTCCTGGATCTAATCATGATCTGTCGTGACTTATCGACCGCACTTCTCCAACACTTGGCTGGGGACAAGCCAGAGGCGAATGCCTCCTTCCACACATCAGAAATTTCTTGATGGACGGAGGGGAGAGAGAAGGAGGGCACACTGGCATGGAACCATGGAGCCTTACGGATCTTGGTGGGGGGTTGAAAAGTGATGACGATCGGGTAGTGATCAGAGATGGTGAGGTCGGTGCGTTGCGAGAGGGAAGGGTGGCCCCACTGATGAGTAAAACTCTGAGAAATGTAGCATCTATCAAGTCTAGCTTTCCTCAGGTCCTCGCCTGCTTGGAGATTTGACCAAGAAAAGCCCTTCGAGTCTTTGAATTCGACCAGATCCAAGTGTAGTTTAGTTTTGTCCCACGTTTCTTTCTCCCGACTATCGATGACCCTACCCTTGCCCATCCATCTGTCCATAGGGTCCTCAACCATGTTGAAGTCACCATAAATAATCACGTTGTGGGGGAGCGAGTCCAAGGAGGCCCAAGTGTTAAGTCTCTCTAACTCCCCATTAGGGGCATACAAGGAAACTAAAGTAAAATAAAGGGGAGCACCGAAAGAAACAGCAATCCATCGATGGCCTTCATCTTCAATGGAGCGCTCAAGCTTTTCAAACCAGAGTTGATTAATACCGATTACCGTTCCACCGGACCCCCACTGATGTGCCGTTGAGATCCAAACATGGGTCGAGGAGACATGTCTAAGCCGTTTCTGGAGGTCTTCTCCTTCGATTTTAATCTCTTGAATACATATAAAATCTGGGTTTAGGATAATGTCGCGAAGCCATTGACCAATAATGATCGCTCTTGAGGGGTCGGTTCTCCAGATTATCTTCTTGAACAATAAATGCTATGAAATGTTGGAGCGGGGAGAGAGAGAGAGAGAGAGAGATAAAGAAAGAAAGAGAGAGAGCGAGAGAGATTTGAATATAGATTAAGAAGAAGGAACGGTTATAAGGACACCACACATACCTGAGACAAAGGAAGAGCGTGGCAATGAATTGACCAACCTTTCACATGAGTGAACAGATTCACGGATGATGAAGATATTTGAGATCCCTCATTTTCAAATTGAACTGCCATAAAATAGTATAAGTTGGAGGTAGAAGAACGTAAATTTATCTTGCTATAAGTCAAAGTTTGGAAGATGCTTTCGCATTCGCCACGTGAAGTCGTTGATATGTGGATACGTTACTCTCTTGCATTTGAATCATGAATATATCTGAGCGTGTTCTCCGCTTCTGATATCTACTTAAAACATGCGCCTTTCAATAAAATAATCCACGATTCAATTTGTTGTACTTCTTTTTGGCTTGATTATTTGAAGAGTCTACTTTTCTTTCTTTGGCATTTTTTGTAAATGAAGCATCTCCTTTGGTTTTTCCACTTTGTGCCTTCAGTCACAACTCCTCCTACATCAGGCATGGTAAAACCTAGAGGTCGAGGTATGATTTAGGTGTTGAAAGTATCTACTAAACCATAAAGCTTTGGTGGACATGGTCAAAGACAATGCCAAGCTAGCTCGTTAGTCAATATTTGTATGCCTAATATTTTTTATGGAGTGATGAATATCTCTCTAGTCTCCACATCAATAAACCTTTCTATTGATAGCTTACATTTCTAAGCATGTAGAAGATCAACATTGGGCTGACTAACTCGACCTGAGTCTTTTTTGGATCAGGTGTTGCTTGCGGATCATGTTAAGTCACAAGAACAATTTGTAGAATCTCTTATGAATAATAGAGAAGTGCATTTGAACTTTAACAAAACGTAATTTGTACCATCAAGCCCACCTTGCATGAAGGTTGGTGGTCATATATGCAATGCTGGGACGACCAACATTTCTAATATCTACCTTCAAACTAAATTCGCCTCAGAGTGCAAGAAAGATAATTCCTTGGTGCGAATCCAAGATCCCAAAGAAGAGAACAAGGACATAGCGTCACATTCATATAGTTCGTTGTGATAATATTTGTGAATATATTGACAAGGATGATGAGAGAATGCTATTGCCGATCAAATAGAACGGTGTTACTACTAAGGCCATTGTAGATTCTAGTAGAAGGATAAGGATTGCTACCTAGAACCTCTTGGAAAAGTGGGGTAAGCCAACCTTACACCCAAGTAAGGATTTCTACCTAGAACCTCTTGGAAAAGTGGGGTATGCCAACCTTACAC
The DNA here is from genome assembly GCA_020310875.1 of Ceratopteris richardii. Taxonomy (NCBI): domain Eukaryota; kingdom Viridiplantae; phylum Streptophyta; class Polypodiopsida; order Polypodiales; family Pteridaceae; genus Ceratopteris; species Ceratopteris richardii. The sequence continues at coordinate 90,762,092 of CM035416.1, read as the reverse complement.
CCAACTAGAATGCCTCTACGATTAGCTAATATGAACACATGTAGATGCGCTTACGTCTCATTGAAGATGTTGTGTTTAGTACATGTATTGAAATTAAGAAAAATGATTTCCATTACCATTCTGAAGGCAACTAATTGATGGTGTGCAGTAGCTATGGCGCAGAGAAAAAAACAAAGGTGATGATAGATAAAGAGAGTCAAGGAACTCGGAAATGCACACGGTGACGTTAGCTTATAGCGGTGGAGTATATACAATAAAAGTGTTTTTTTTTACATTTTGAAATGTCATCAAATGTCCCCTTGAATACAAAATGAAAGAAATACATATGTCCATACAAGATAAAATAACATGAAATAAAATCTAGATACAAACTAAAGTTTTCTAATGCATAAAGCTTCTCTGAAATAGATGAACTTTTCTTTGGGAAGAGCTTTCGTGAAGATATCTGCCACTTGTTCTCTAGTGCTGATGTGGATCAACTCCACTTCTCCTTCGATGACCTTCTCACGAATAAAGTGATAATGAACTTCGATGTGCTTTGATCTTGCATGATAAACTGGATTCTTCGATAGCATTATGCTTCTCACATTGTCATAATAGATGATCACCTTTTCGGTGATGTAGAATCCCATGTCTTTGATTAGGTACTTAATACATGTTTCTTCACAAACGGCTTGTGTAATGCCTCTATATTCAGCTTATGTACTTGACAAAGCAATAGTTGGTTGCTTCTTGCTACTCCTTGAACTGATTGGACTTCCAAGTGAAAATGAAAATCCACTTGTTGAACTTTGTTCCATAACATTTCCTGCCCAATCCACATCTGTGTATGCATATATACGTGGCTGAACTTTTCTCTCATAAAACAAGCCAAAGTTGGATGTTCCTTTCACATATTGCAAGATGCGTCGCACTGCATGCAAGTGCACTCTACATGGTTTATGCATAAACTGACTCACCAAACCAACTGCAAAACTCAAATCCCATCTCGTCTTTGTTACATAAATTAGACCTCCAACCATTTTTCTATACATATTGGCATCATGCAAGTATTTCCCATCATCCATAAGCTTAACATTAGCATCAAGTGGTGTATCAACAAGTTTGCAAGCACTTATACCAAATCTCTCAAGCATTTTCAACATATAATTGTGTTGTATCATCCAAATTATCTCTTTCATTGAAATTACTTCAATTGCCAAAACATTTTTAGCTCTCCTAAATTTAACATTAAAAATTCAGATTTTATTTGTTTTTTTCAAATCTGCAATCCTCTTCTCATCATTGCCAGTAATGATCAAATCATCGATATAGATCACTAATAGAGTCGTTTCACTTCCTTGATTCCATACAAATAGTGAATAATCAGCCTTTGATTGCATAAATTTTAGATCTAACAACTTCTTAGTGAATCATTCACACCATGCTCGTGGTGCTTGTTTCAAACCATAAAGCACTTTCTTTAACTTGCATACATAGTTAGGATATTTTGGATGCACATGACCTTTTAGCTGCTGCATATAGTCATACACTTATTGTATAGATTCAATCTATCCACATGATGTTTTACTCTCGTACATCGTCTAAAAGGTGTTTCTTCATGTGCCTCTTTCCTTGCGTGTGGGGGAACATATTTCTCTTTCATATTTTTCAACATGTCACAGGTGTAGGAAACTCATATGAACCATAGTCTTGACTCTCTTCATGGTCAAAATTCCTACGACTTGTTCCTGGCTCATCATCATTATTATGCATAGAATCATCCACATCATTCTCTATCACAGCCATGTCTTTCGGTGCATACCATGATGCTTTTTCATCGAATATAACATCTCTACTCACTATAGATTCTTTTGTAACAAGATTATCACATCGATATCCTTTCTTCTCTTCTAAGTGCCCAACAAATATGCACTTTTCAGATTTTGCCTCAAACTTATATCTCAACTGACTACGCACATGCGCATAACAAATACTTCCAAAAACTCGTAAATAGCTAACATTGGGCTTATGCTTCCATAGCATCTCATAAGGAATGAGATCATGAACCATGCCTGTAGGAGCTCTATTTATAACATGAACAGCTATATGACAAGCTTCTGCCCAATATATATCTGGCATGTTCTTTTCATTCAACATGGCTCTAGCAACTTCCTCAATCACACGATTTTTGTGTTCTGCAACACCATTTTGTTGTGGTGTGTATATACAAGACAATTGCCTTCTAATTCCATGATCAGTAATGTACTTATCAAGTTCTCTTGAGATATATTCTCCCCCTAAATCTCATTGTACGCATTTTATATACATTCCCAACTGCTTTTCAATCATATTCTGGAATCTCACAAAGCACTCAAAAACTTCACTCTTATGCTTCAAGAAGTAAATCCATGTATATCGGCTATAATTGTCAATGAATATCAAAAAATATAGTGAGCCACCAACTGATTTTGTTCTAGCACGTCCAACCATTGGATTAGCTCTAGTGGTCTCCTCCTCTGCATTTCTCTTCTTGGAAACTTCATACATTGATGTTTTCCAAATGCTCATGCTTCACAAATTCTTTCAAAGTTTAAATGACCAAATCTTAGTAGTCCACACACTAACATTTGCTTTTCCATGGACTTCAATTTTCTCAAATTGATATGACCAATTTGTTTTTGCCATAATTCAGCTATATCTGAATATTCATTGTTCTTGACATACATGTTCTCATAAACGGGTGTACCCATGTCAAAGGTCAACAATCTACCCATCTTCTTTTCGTGAACAAGTAATTTTCCTCTTCTTCCATACTTGAAGTCATGTATAAAACAGCCATGTTTATTGAAAATAATTTCCATGTCTTGATTTGCAACCTGACCAACCGAAACTAGGTTCTTTGTAATGCTAGGCACATGTAAGATATCACTTAATGTGTTTCGAACACCATTTCTTTGTACTAGCGGTACATTCCCAACATCGTTAATCACGTGTAAGATATCATCACTAGTTGCCACATACTCTTTAGTCTTTAAAGCCTCTTTTGATTTCAAACCAATTTCCAATGCTCATCATGTGATTTGTGCAACCGAGTCCATGTACCAATTCTTATTGTTTCCAAGTTTTGACATACTATTCAACACATGCTCCATCGCAAACATATTATCTCTGCCATAGTCTCTATATGAACTTTCTACAGAGAAATTTCCATATGCTGCATAATGGCTTCTACCTCTTCCTCTTTGACTATTCTGCTTATAATAACAATCTTTCTCAAAATGGACATACTTGCCACAATGGTAACAATTTCTAGGTGCTTGGGATCTTTCTCTACTTCTAGAGTAGGATCTTCCTCTACCTCTTGACATATCCACAGTATTTGCATTTCTAGAAGATGATGGTCCACGACTAGAACTTCTTCCTCTATTCTGAAAGAATGCATGATCTCTCAAATTACCATTTCCCAATGCATTCAAACCAAGTTTTAGATCTTCTGTCATGCAAAGAGCTACTAGCTCGTCAAAATCTCGCATAGTGCTAGTATCCAAGCTTTTGTACTATGGAATTGACCGTGCAATTTATGGAAGCTAAATCATCAATGATCTTACTAGTTTCAGCCACACAATCTGTTATGGACCTATTTCCATGCCATACGCTATGCAACTCTTGTGTTAAGTGAATTGTTCTAACTTTCGTCGATGTACCATATATCTTATGGATTATATCCCAAGCTTTCTTCGGTGTGCTAGCTTTCATAATATCTGGAGTTAGGCTCTCTGATATACATATCAAAATCCAATGGAGAACCTTTCTAGATTTTTCTATCCGTGTTTTATATTCCCTTTGCTCTTCTACATTCGGGTTCTCTCGTAACTCAAGACACTCGTCCTCTCCATTCAATAATCCCCAAAGATCTTTTCCCATCAAGAAATTTTCCATCCTATATGATCATATGTGGTATCACCCAACTATTTGTGCAATGTTCTCACCCATTCTTGCAATTTTAAGCACTTCTCTATGCAATGGCAATCTTATGGTGAGACCTATAAAAAATTTGGCAACATTTTTTGGCTGTTTTTCTAAATATATGCAATCTCAATGGTTCTAAGCACGCCTTGAGTCTCTATGCACTTATATGCTCAATTTTTACCTCTCCAAAAAAATTTCGGTAGAGTTTCCTTTGACAAAAGTGTATATGAGCCAAGTCAACTATAGTCAATCCACTCCAAAAACCCAAACTCTCGGTAAAAGCATCAATAATACTATGTAACGTAAGCGAATATACTATGATGGGAGGCCTCAAAAATATACATTCATCCCATGATCGGTACACGAGGTCTTTGGACTGTCTTCTCTTTGGCCTTCCACCTATATCATCAGATATCTCGAAGCATGAGAATACCCCAATTAAAAACCTTACCACGTCCCTCAGTTTTTGTTTAAATTGAAGGTTTTCAACAGGGTAATATAAAACCTCACAAGGCATGTGAGTTGCCTAATTAAGGACCCACAATATCATACATTTGTCTCACAGTGTGTGAATAGTGTCCATTCAAGGACCCACAAGAAAAATGCATGAAGTCGCCTGCCACATGCACTCAAAATGAAAAACTGAATTCAAATATGTATGTGGGATAAATATACAAACTTTCTTTCAGAAATTCCGTTTTCAATATATTCCTTTAGAACACTTTCTCCTTTAGCAAGGCCATCATATTCATCCGATCTCTAGCTACTTTTGCTTGTAATGCTGAACCTCTTGACGAACGAATTAAGTAGCTCTCGAAATTTCGCTTCAACCTGCATTTAGCTTCAGTTTTACTTCAATACCACTCGGAGATTTTGCTTCAGCCTATTTTTAGCTTCAATCTTAGACATGGTCGATTGCCCTTGAGCGATTGTCTGCTTCGTGATTTGATTGCATTGTTCATGTTCTGGCTGATTCAATGTATACATGGAGAAGATCTGTGCAACACCACATCGGTTTACTTTTCTCCTCCAACTCTGTCGAATCGGTCATATAAAGGAAGCCTATGTAACGATGACAACAGAAAAGCTCTTAACAGTTCTCATAATCCCTGCGGTTAATGGGAGAAAGTATTGATTATACGAGTGCAACAACATAAGGCTCCATCTGTAGAGCGCCTGGAAGCAGTTAAGATCTTCAACTACATAGAGCTTCTGCTGCAGTTAAACATATCACTTGGAGGTTTTGCGCCAATAACTCAACACTATTACAGTAGCCTGCCTTGTGCGTTGTAGATCCAATATCTACTAATAGCAGCTCTGATAGCAATTGTGCGCAGCAGCTATGGCGCGAGAGAAAAAAAACAGAGACGATGATAGACAGAGAGAGTCAATGAATTCTGAAAATGCACGCGGCGGCGATGTTCGCTTATAGCGGTGGAATATATACAATAAAAGTGTTTTTTTTACATTTTGACACGTCATCATTGAAGATGGTTCAGTACTAGAGAGTGAGTGTAATATATAGCCAGCATCAAGTTATAAACAAAAAAGTAAATTTGCAAAACAACGCAAAGCAAGTTATGGCACCTCTCAAATGGTGTGCAATACATGATAGGGAGGACTAAAGATCTATAAGGAGTCGAAGTTCTGTTCATCCCTCTTCGATACATGAAGACACTCATCTTTGGTAACGTAAAAGAGGATATGCAAAACCAAATCAACCATCAGAGCCATAAATTGAGGATCTCGATTTTACATTCACCTCAATCGAATGTATTTGACCCTTTGAATTGGCCACATAATTTATCAGCCATTCAAGTGTTCATATATTTAGGTAGTGATGTGCATGAACACACTAGGACCGTCAAGGCACTTTTTTCCCTCTTTAGTAGGTTTTTCTCCCCACCTTGTATATACACATATAGCCCTTATGGGTCACTTATCTTTATACATTCTAGTCGTAATACATAAAGTATTGTGTGGTGGGCTCCAAGCTTCGTCTTCTTCCTTGCGCTATTCGTGTGCTTCTATAGACCTCAAACTCCAATAATTGGTATCAGAGTAGGTTGTTGCTTTATTTAGGGCATCGTCCACACCTCTCTAGTTAGAGTCTCAAAATCCCATGAAATTTGATGTGCATACTCAAGGTGATTAGGAAATGTGGTCTTCATACTTGTGATCTGAGCTCCTTTCAACCTCCCAACACATTATCATAGTGCTTGTGTAGGCACTTTCATCTTTTTTGTGACAAAGATATATACAAGTTTTAGTTCACCGGTATAAGCACCCAGAAGTTTGCTATAGGTTTAGTAGAACACGATGAACTAGTTCTATTCTACTTTTTGATGCACAATCAATTTTCTACATCTGGGTATTTTAGTCAGTGGCCATGACTAAAAGTAGTGATGTATTCTATACGTTGGCTATTGAGGATAAGTGGACGTACAGATTACCCATTATAGGCTTATATGATGCATCATGTATTGGTTTCAAAAGGACTCTAGAATATTGTGCAAGGTGTTGAAAAACATCCTATTACACTTGCAAACGTAGTTTTGTTTTTAATATAAAGGAAGTTCGGCGTTAGCCTACTCTCCCGGACTTGAATTAAATAAAGAAAAGTACAAGAGAAGGGGACTAGTGCCCACGGGACCCCCCAAATCCCACAAAGCAGGGGGAGCTTTTACAGAGCTTAGATGACATCACCCTCATGTGGGGCCCACTTGGGTTTAAGCTTGTTATCGATCAAAAGGAGTACTTGATGATGCCTAAAGGGGGGGGGGATTTTTTACAGTTGACAATCCTTTTGCCAAGGAGGAACAACGATTTCTCAATTGACCACTCCTTGGGGGAGTCACCGAAGTTGAAAGCACATCTTTCCCGCCAGATTTTCCATAGGACCTCCCCTCTTATGGCGTTCCAGAGAGTCGCGGAGCAGCCGATCGCTTCTCCTAGCAGGGCTTGCTGCCAACTGAGACGTTTTTGAAGTCTAACTCTCTTTCCAACCACCTGCCAGAGTCTGTTGGAGTTGGGGCAGGTAAAGAAGATGTGTGAAACATCTTCGATAGATCGGTAGCAGCGTTTGCACCAGGGAGGGATCCCACAAAATTTGCTAGCCTTAAGGTTGGTCCAGATTCCATGATGATTTGCAAACGTAGTTGTTGAAGGTGATGTAGACGGCATTGAAGATGACGATATTCTTCATGTTCCTATTCTTGTTGTCATTCCTACTGCACATACTATAGAGCAAATTCATTGGGATGGTAGAGATGCTCATGCACATACATTGATAGCCTTGTCTATCAAACATGCCATTATTCTTCACATTCACTCTTGTAGAATAGCTAAGGCTACTTCGGATACATGTAGCACTTTATACCAAGCAAGGAATGAGGCTCCTGTTGCTAACCTCAAAAAATAGTTGGAGATTGAGCACATGAATGAAGGAGATTCTTTGGAAAATTTTCTGACAAAGATCAAATATTTGAAGGAACAGTTGATTTCTATTGATGAAGTCTTGTGTGATAGTTCACTTGTGCAGACTGTTCTCAATGGTCGTCCTGATTGATATCAGAGTTTTGCTTCTACTCTTTGTTTGATGATGAAAGGCAATCCAAATGCCTAAGCATTTGAGGATTTAGTCTTTGTTGTGTTGCAGGAAGATCAGTCTAGGGAGAATAGGTCCATTATGCATGTTGTAGATCAAACTTCCCTCGCTAGTGAGGAGGGCAAAGGTAAATCGAGCTCTTCTACTAGTAAGCAAAAAACTGCTAGTTCTCCACAATCAAAGAAGGATGAAAAAGATGAGAAGAAAACAAAAAAGAAAAAATTCCTTTGCAAATAGTGTAAATGGAATGATCATGCCATAAAGGCCTGTCGAAAATAGGTTGCTAAAGAGGCAAGGAAGAAAGAGGCTTGAATGGTTGTTGTAGAGGCCTCTGCACCCAAAATAGAGTCTGCTAATCTTGTGTAGAATGAAGAATGGGCATTTATCACTATTTGGAGTCATGAACCATCTTCTCATGAAGAGTGTATGTGTGCAATAGACTCAGATGTTTGGTACTTTGCTAGTTGGGAAACCAAACATATTACCTCGCAGAATAGTTTCTTCACTTCACTCGAGCCTGCCTCTAGGGGGAATACTATCACATGCGCCAACAACTCCTCTTATCTTGTGATGGGAGTTGGTAAGATCATTTTGAATATTTTTTATGGTAGTTCTTTTATATTGTTAGATGCTTTATTTATGCTAGGGATCAAGAAGAATCTATTATCAGTTTTAGCTTTAGTCAAGACGGGAATGGTTGTGAAGTTTTTAGATGATAGATTAAAAGTTCATGATCTATCAAATGGCAGTGTAATTATTGCTTCTAGGATTTTATTTTGTGGGTTGTATAAGCTCATAGACTATGAAAAATCTATGAATGATTCAGCATGTGAAGTACATGATTCTCACGCTCTGTCAGATGCAAAGCTTTGGCATGTAGGCTTTGTTCATGTGAATTTTTCTAGTCTGCTATGCCTACAAAAATCTAAAACGGTGTCCTCTCTACCCAAACTTGAGGCACCTCATAAACATGTTTGTGAAGACTCTATTTTGGGCAAAATCTTGTGCTTCTCATTCCCAAAAGATGGTAGAAATGGAATGTTATGCTCACCATCCCAACAGCTACAATGGACTTTCTCTAGAAAATAGAAGAGGAAAATGGGAAATGGTTAGTAGTCGAATTCATTTATAAAATCGAGCATTAAAAATGAGTCTCTTCCGTATTGGTTGCCCCAAAAACGACTTTCAAACTTACGAGTTCGGATTGAACTCAAAAGGAAAAGGTAGGCACTATACGGGATAGCTATCCATTATTGATATATGGATAGTTTCTCATGTGTATATCATGTATTTAATATATTCTTGGTTTATAATCAAGTGCCCATTTCGAACGAGGATGAACAAATAACTACCTTGCGACAGAATGGGCATCTTCAGTTTTAGGGTAATGTCATTTGCATTCAACAATGCACCAACCACATTTCAAAGTCTAATGTGCCTCACAATTTAAGTTGATGCGTTCTATGTGTTTCATGATGAATAGAAAGAACATGTTTTAGACCTGAGATGAAGTTTTGGTAAATGTTTCTTTTATGAAGTATTCTCAACTATTGAAGCTTGTGTTGTCATGGTCAGCCAAGGCTAGAAGCTTAGGCATATAGTTCAAAAGAATGGCATATCTACCGATGTCAGGGAGGATTTTTTCTCATCACTTTGACGAAAGAAGAAGTTATTCCAATTGCAAAGAATCTTAAAATCCAAAATTGATATGAAGTTCTTTGACGACATGAAACCTTAATTTTTTTGTTTCCCTTCGTTCCAAGTCATACTGGAAGACAGCATTTGTGAGATCTCAATTTTAAAAAAGTGAGAATGAGTATCTTCTCTTTGCGATGAGTGTGTCATACTCGTGTGCATTAGGGGAAAAAGTGAACCCTGCATGGGCCTTGTAAGGATCCCTAATTTTTAGGGATTAAAATTAACAAAAGAGGGATTAAGGCCACAAGAAAAACCACTAGTGGTTTTGCATTTAAATATTTTCTTTATGGAATGTGCTCATGTCGAATACAGTTGTCGAAAATCATATCCCTTGGATAATCACGCACGAATGGCTACGATCTTCGTCTGTATAATGAACACTCATGGGGATTCTTGTTCATTGGATGAAATGCTCATGGAGGGCTTGGATCAAAAGGAGTTTGTCTGTCACAAAAAGACAAAATTTGAAGCATTTAATGAAGTGAGAGAGCATGTAGGCTGGCAAAAAAAGAAAAAATAGGAGGCGCAATTCCGTCACGGGATGAAATCTCCTACGTCCAATGGATGAAGAACCAATGGCAGCGATTTGATCTTGGGATCCTCTCAAGAACAAGGATTCACAACCATAGATCTGGAATTGATCCAATGGCTCTAACTCAAAGCATTCCAAAATTCAAAACAAATGAAACTAGACCATTCCTTTTTAAGTCAATCCAACGATGGATATACAAAGGTGCCTTTTTTCAAGATTTTCAAGCTAAACCCTCATATCTAAGCCCCATCCAAGGGTTATAAAGCATAGATGCCTATTTGAAGCCTCATTTGATCTTAGCCATAAGATCTAAAGCCAATCCAAGGGTCACAAAGCAAAGGCGCCTTGACTTTTGTCCTCTAGCCTCTACCGTTGGATTTTGAAGTCCATCGAAGGGGTAAAAATCATTTTCAAAAATTCAAAAACCATTCAAGTGGAGAAAACAAGGAGTTTTAGGTGTTTTTTTGCTCTTTGACCACACAAAAACAAGGGAAGTCTAGGCCTAGCCTATGTGATCTAGGGACTAAACTGTGGCCACCACCCTCTTCTCATTGGTCCATCACTAATCCCTCCTTAATCTAAAAGGCGCATTCAGAGTTCATTTTCCCCCTAATGGTAAATTAAACCTATACTTGAAATAATATAAAACCATCTCACGAAAATATTTTTCTACTTGATTTCGCATAATTTGCATCACTTGATCATTACATTGACACAAGGCATAAGCAAATGATGTGCACAAAAGGAAAAAAAAAGTTCACAAGCCATAAGATATATTTAAAAGCATGAGCATTCAAAAACAAACATGTAGGGTAGGTGAGGCTATCCTTTAGGAGAAAGGGAAATTCACATATACAAATACAGTTGAATATTTGAATGCTTTGGGAATCAAGTTTAGTTATGTGATCTACCTGAAAATATGATGGTCCATATTTTGGAAAAAATTACAAAAGGATCAATTATTGATCAAGTTCAAGGTCATAATTTTTTTTTTAATGCTTTTAAGAATAAGATAATCAAGGAATTTTGTTTAGACGAATTGAGTCAGCGTAACAAAAAAGGTCTTCATAAAACACACAACACAGGACAGATTCTAGTGTCAAATGCATCGACTCAAAAGAAGTTCTAAAAACATACTGAGCAATTCAAAGAGATGAAGAATAGAGAAATTGTATCTATTCAAACAAATTTGAAGTAGTCTTGGATCTAAGAAGTAAAAGATGAAAACTCTAAGACTATTTAAACAATGGGTGCTAATTTTAAAATGTTGAAAGAGATAATTGATCATGGCCTATCAAGTTTGAAAAGTAATTTCAAACTTTTTCCAACCAAGTGAAAGAAATTCAATAGCTAAAGTGTAAATATACAAAGAATAAATGATAAGTTTGAAGATCAACTTATAAGATGTTTTTAGTGTGATCAATTCGGCTATATGTTTTGGAATTGTATCACATGTGAAATGCTTCTAGGCATAAATGTTTCACTCAAGTTGAAATGAAAATTTGTAATTACCAACACCATTCACCTTTGCACTTGAATTTAGGAAGAGGTGGGATGAAGGTAAATTTTGAAGACACAAAATCTTAACCAAAAACCAAAATAGTCAAAGTGAACATAAATATATAAAAGAAGAGGCTAATCAGAATGATAGTAAAACATAATGAACAAGACCTAAAAAAGAAGAGAAAAAAATCTTGAAAATATTATGAAACAAATTGAGATATTATGAATGGTTCCTAAATAGCTTCCAAATATTTCAAACCAATCAAGACAAACAAATGAACTAAATTTATGAATTAGAGGAAATGATTAACAATACTTGATTGATTAAGAACTTTAAAGATGAACCAACATGATGACGAAATAGAAGAAATGATTAAAACAACTTGATGGATGAATAACTTTTGAACATGAACCAACATGATTATGTGATTTTAGTTTCTTTACTTTCTACTATTCATAGTACGTTCTCATTACATTGCATATTCATATCACATATTTTAAAGAAGTGAAAAACTAGTTAATGATGATCTCAAATTGAAATATGGAAAATATTTCACTTGAGTAGGAATGCGATTGCTTGTAACTCTTTTTGAAATTATTGTAAAAACGTTCAAGAAATGATAGGAAAATTGGAATTTGAATCTCAAATAGAAAGATTGATTTGTTTTGTATGAATAGGAGTATTTTTGTGCACGGTATGCACGCTGATTGAGATGCTACTTCCTACCAATGCACTCCTCTAGATCCTCTACTCATAATAGGGGTTAAGCCTTTCCTCTGCAAAAAAGGTTGTGAATGTTACAAAAACTACTAAATAGAATTTTAACTTCTACTAAAGTAGAAGTTAAATATTAATGAAGTATTATATTAATGGTTGCTGTTAAAAGGAAGTTATACGAAGAGAAATCATGAAGAAAATTTAAGAAAAGAAATTTATAAATTGATTGTGATCTCAAAATCACTTCAAGTTATATATTCATATGAGGAAAAACAAAACGGATTTATGCATGAGTGGAGTTACTTTTAGTTCTTGGATTTTGTGTAAGTGAATTGTATATGAATATTTATATGAGATGATGATGGATTTTGAAAGAGTAGATAAGGTTTACTGCACTTAACAACCTACTCAATTCTATGAATGTATTTGAAACATTCTTCTAAGTATTTTTCAATGGTTTTTCAATGGAAACGTTGATAGTTTCAACTTGACTTTGAAACTATAATATTCTAAGAAAAAACTAATTTTACTTGCACTCTTTGAGGAATTCAAAAAACCTTTGAATTCAATTGTGATAGAAAAAAGTTATGAGTTTGCTAATTTGAGGATTGGCCCATTAAGGAGGATGAGGAGGTTTAGTAGAGGCAAGTGTTAGAGACATTGTTTTTCTCCCCATTTTGTGAAAACAAAGATATTTTAATTGCAGAGAATTTTGAAATCTCAAATTCACACGAAGATCATTGAAGACGTAGAACTATAATTTTCTCGTTTTCCTTCCTTTAAAGGCATACTAGATGAGAATAGTTGGGGGATCATCCTTCTAAAAATGTTAGAATGAGTAAATTTTCTTTGTAATGAAACTTTACCATAAATAACATCATTTTTTCACTTGTATATGTGCCTCTATGCATAGTCATGTGTAAGTTTGAACCTATGTATTGTTGATATATTTAACTAGTGATGTGTGCGATCATACTAGGATCATGGGGGTACTTTTTTCCCTCTCTACGAGGTTTCTTTCCCGACTTGTATATATGCCCATAACCCTAATGGGTCATTTGTCTTTGTACATCCTCTTGGTAATACATACAGTAGTGTGTACTGTGCTCGAAGCTTCTTTTTCTTCCTTGTGTTTGTCATGTGCTTCGGTAGATCTCAAAATCCGAGAATTCGTATCAAAGCAAGTCCTCACTTCATATAGGGCTTTCTCAACACCATTTTGGTCAGAGTCTAAAAATCACATGAAATTTGATGAGCTCGTTTTGGCTTATGAATGTTTCCACATCTAAATGCACTATCACACCACCTGTACAAACAATCTTATCCTTTTCTACCAAAGATATCTATGGTTTTGAGTTTCCTAGTATAAGCATCTTGAAGTATGCTATAGGTTTAGCATAACTCGATAGGGTATTTCTATTGAATAGTGATGTATTCTATTCAATGACCATGACTTAAAGCACTAATGTATTCCATATGTTGATTGTTGAGGATAAGTTGAATGCTTCCAATTACCCATTACGAGCTTATATGATGCACCTTGTATTGGTTGCAAAAGGACTCTAGAATATTATGAAGGGTACTAAAAAACGTCCTATTGCACCTACAAACATAGTTACCAAAGGTGACAGTGATGACATTTAAGATGGTGATATTGTTTAGGTTCGTGTTTGTGTTGTGGTTCCTTCTGCACCTATTGTAGATCAACTTCATTAGGATGGTAAAGATGGTTCAGCACATGCATTGGTAGCCTTGTCTGTCAAACGTGCCCTGATTCCTCATTTTCACTCTTGCAAAATAGCAAAAGGTGCTTGGGATACACTTACCACTTTATACCAAGCAAGGAATGAGGCTCATGTTGCTTACCTTGGAAAAGAGTCAGAGAGTGAGCGCACAAAGGAAGGAGATTCCATGGACAACGTTTTGCAAAGATCAAAGATTTGAAGGAGTAGTTGATTTTGGCTAATGAAGTCTTATGTGATAGTTCACTTGTGCAGACTATTCTAAATGGTCTTCCATGTCTATATCAGAGTTTCTCTTCTACTCTTCAGTTAATGATGAATAGAAATCCAAATGCCTTAACATTTGAGGATTTAGTCTCTATTTGTTGCATGAAAAAGAGTCTAGGTAGAACAGGTCTATTATGCGGGTTGGAGATGAAGTTTTTCTAGCTAGTTAGAAGGGCAAAGATAAAGGGAGCTTATCTACTAGTAAGTAGAAATTTGTTAATTTTTCACAATTAAAGAAGGATGATAGTGATGAGAAGAAAATATGAAAGCCAAAATCGCTGTGCAAATACTGTATGGGAAATGATAACGTAATAAAGACTTGTCCAAAACTAGTTGCAAAATAGTCAAATAAGAAAGAGGCTAGAATGGTTGTTGTAGAGACCCCTTCACCCAAAACAGAGTCTTCTAATCTTGTGTAGAATAAAGAATGAGCATTTAGTACTATTTGCAGTTATGACCCATCTTCTCAAGAAGAGTGTATCTCTACAGTAGGCTTAGATGTTTGGTACTTTGATATTGGGGAAACAACACATATTACCTCCCAACATCATTTCTTCACTTCACTTGAGTGTGTCGCTATAGGGAATACTATCACATGTGCCAACAAATCCTCTTATCCTATCATGAGCGTCTGTAAGATCATTGTGACTATTGCTGATGGTAGTCTTTTACATTGTCAAATTCTTTATTTGTGCTAAGGATTAAAAAACATTTTTTATCAGTCTCAGCATTAGCCAAGATCATCTTGGTTGTGAAATTTGTTGATGATAGATGTATAGTTTATGATCTATCAAATGCGCTGTAATTATTGCTATTGAAACTTTTTCTCATGGGCTTTATAAGCTCATAGACTACGAAAAATCTATGAATGGTTTAGCATATGCAGTACATGATTCTCAAGCTATGTGAGATGGTACGCATGTAGAATTTGAACTGGTATCCTCTCTGCCAAAACTTGAGGCACTTGGTAAATGTGTTTTTGAAGTTTATTTATTGGGTAAAATGCAAGGTTCTCATTCCCAAAAGATGGTTCAATTTGAGCTACTCACAAATTGCTACTTGTTCATAGTGATGTTTGTGGTCCTATGCCTCCTTTGGGAAGTACCTTCACTTCGTGACTTTCATTGATGATTTTTCTAGGCATGCATTGGTATATCCATAGAAAGCAAGGTCTAGGGTACTTATGTGCTTCAAAAACTTTTTGTTTTTGGCAATAAATCTATGAGCATGTAGAAATGGGCACCCTTCACTTTGATGGAGGGGGGGAATATATGTCTTCTGATTTTAATGCATCCCTAGTTGAGCATGGGATAAAACATTAGTGTACACTGCCACATACACCTAAACAGAGTGAGGTTGTTGAAAGGAAGAAGATGTAACTCATGGAGAGGGCAATGTGTATGGTCAAGAGTCAGGCTTTCCCACATATTTTCTCGCTTGAGATTGTTATGTGTGCAAGATATGTACTTAATAGGTGTCCCACTAGAGCATTGCAATCTAACACTCCATGTGAGGCTTGGTGTGGTCGCAAGCCATCTGTTTCTCACTTGCATGTCTTTGGTTGTTCGACTTATGCATTAGTGCTTGAACAACAACATAGGAATTTGGATAATAAAGTAGTGAAATGTATTTTTGATGGGTAGAGTTTTCAAAGCAAAGGCGATTTTCTATATCATCCACACAATAAATGCATTTTGGTTAGCCATGATGTTGTCTTTGTGGAAGATGTTATTCAGCCCTTACTTTCATGTACTAAGGAGACATTAGTTAGCTCCAAAGATGTGTATGATACTTTGCTAGCTCTTTTTACAGGTGGGCACTCTATGCTAATCCAAATGAGGCAATTTCTCAGCCTTTATAAGTTTCACAAAATGATGCAGATCATTTGATTTGTAATGCACATATAGAGCAGGTACAGACGATGCCTAAATGTTGGTGCTGACTTTGCGAGATAGGAAATTAGATGCACCTCTATCATATTGTACCCACTGAGGCTCTCGTAGTGCTTCTTTTGCCTCACGTTGTTATGATATGGTTGCCTTGCGATGAGAATAAGCCTATTTCATTTCATGAATCCCAGAATTGAGAAAATTGGATGATTGTTAGGCAATCAAAATATGATTCTATCATGAAACGTCTTTATGTAACTTGCATCTTGGTAAGAATCCATTGAAACTAAGTGGGTATACAAGATTAAATGTGAGCTTGATGGAATAGGTTGTTGGTATAAGGCTGGGCTTGTTGCAAAAGTTATACTCAATAAAGAGGCATTGATGTAAATGAGACCTTTGCTCCTACATTTCGAATGAATAGTGTTCATAGCATCTATGCAATTGCACCTCATCATGGTTGGAATCTATACCAGGTGGACATTAAAACTACATTTTTTAATGGTCACTTTGCGTAAAGAGGTATATGTTTTTCAACTCCATAGTTTTGTGTAGAAAGGACATGAAAATAAAGTGTGTAGGTTGAAGAAGACATTATATGGTTTAAAACAAGCACCATGTGCTTGGTATGAGAAGATAAAGGCCTACTTCATTGCACATGGGTTTCAAAAAAGTGTGACTCAAAGCATGTTATATATTAAGCATGCAAGTGATATGCTTCTGATCATTGTCCTCTATGTTGATGACATGCTAGTCACTAGTCCTAATGAGAAGCATATTGCTGATTTTAAGGCTGATTTGCATGCCTCATTTGAGATGTGAGATTTCGGGCATTTGCATCATTATTTGTGCATTCAATTTATGCAAGTGGATGGCAAACTAGTTTTTTTCAAACAAAATATATTGACATATTATTGTAGCATTTTGGCCTTGAAGACTCAAAACCTATTAGAAATCCTATGGAGACAAGTCTATGTTTGAGTCCTCATGATGGTGGAGATGCATTTGATGTTGTTTTCTATAAGCATGCTATTGGATGCGTGATTTACTTATGCATTACTTGGCTAAATATTCAGTTTCTTGTCTCACAAATGAGTATTCTTATGCATTGCAGAAGTGTCAAACATAGGTAGGTGATGAAGCTCATCTTTCGCTACTTGAATGGTACTTGGCTACTTTGACTATTGGATCCCAACCGGGGATCATTGCTGCCAGATTTACATGCTTTTCTTGACTCTCATTGGGTTGGTTGCTATGATACTCATGTGTCCACAAGTGGCTCTTGCTTCATGTTTGGTAACTCATGCATGTCTTGGTTGAGCAAGAAGGTGCCTACTCTAGACACTTCTAGTTGTGAGGCTCAGTATAGGGAATGTTTCACAGGGATTGTTGAGTGTGTGTGGCTGAGAAGTCTTATGGCTGATTTGGGTGTTGGTTAGTCTTGTGACACCACCATCTTCATTGAGAGTGAGAGCACATTGGCAGTTGTGAGGAACCCTATGTTCCATGATCATGCTAAGCACATTGAGGTACACTATCATTATGTCAGGGAGAGGCTCTTATTGGAGAGATTAGTTTGTCATATGTGGCCACATATGAGAACATTGGAGACCTTTTTACAAAGGCTCCTCCTAGGGAGAAGTTTGAAGGCTCCTCCTAGGGAGAAGCTTATTTCCTTTTGTGGATTGATTCCACATAGCTTGTCACTTCCTTATACATGAGTGCCGGATCATGGTTCACGGCATCACTTCTAGGGAGGATTTGTTGATATACTTAGGTAGTGAGTAAGACCACCAGGGCACTTTTTTCCCTCTGGGAGGTTTCTCTCCCCCAGATTGTATACAAGCCCATAACCCTAATGGGTCATTTTTCTTTGTACATTCTCTTGGTAATATAGTCAATATTGTGTGTTGCACTCGGAGCTTCTTCTTCTTCTTTGTGATGTTCACGCGCTTCTGCAGACCTCAAACTCCATGTATGAGTAAATGCATGTCACTTATATATGTAACCAAGTGTGAAGCGTATATTGACATATGCATGTGCACATGTGTTAATTTATGGAAGTAATTCTGTGAAAATATGTGTGTACATATTTATGAATGAAGTGTGCTAATTTTGTGTGAAAAAATGTCCATGTTCACATGTGACGTGTGTTAAGCTAAAGCAAGACGATAAAAAACAAAAACGCAGAGAAAAACAAATGTAGAACGTCAAAACGTAAAACTTGTTAATAAGAAAAAAAAACAAATAAAAAGGTTAAATATTAAATAAAAAGAAAGAACAAACGATTAAGAAAATGAAGAAAATGTGCGGTAAAAGTAAAAATAAAGATCAACATTAAGTAAAGCAAGAGTAACGGATATTTTTTATAGTATAAATGGAAGCATGGCATTTGTTCACCACCTCATCGACTTTTGTACTTTCTCGAGATTCGGGGGGAGAACTTTGAAGATCTGAGCAGGGGCAAACGAGAGCCACTTGAGACAGAAGAATTAAATAGCATCGTCATTTATTTTTCTATTGATACCTAGAAGCTATAGAACGCTGAAAGACAGTGTCAAGTTGCAAGATTTATGAATAGGTTGAAGTGACCCTTTCAAGTGTTTTATACGTGGACGCTTTCCTATGAACTTGATTGATCAAGATCTCGCGATATTCGATGTTCCTTATAATGTTATTGCTACTATGTTGACCGCCAAGTATACACGTACCTCATCTGACCTTGCTTGAAGCACCGTACATGCACCGTACATGCACTGTAGTTGTAATTGATCCACCCAAATAAGCACGTTCATGACATTGATGAATAAACGATAAGAACAATCACGGAGTTAGCTAGACCAAAAAATATTAAAAAAATCCAAGCTTTTGTGGGATATTGTGGTTAGTATAGTGTATGAAACCATCACTCAACCAATCTACATGATGTTGAATACTTTTGAGTGGGATAAGAGTATGAGAACTCCTAGAAGCTCAACAAACATCTCATACTTACACCTATTCTAAAGGCCCTAAATTGAAACACAACCTTCCATCTCCATGTTGATGGATCTAATTTTGCAATTCAATGCATCTAAGTGAAACTCATTGATGAGGGTAATTTGGAACTCTAAGAAGAATACGCTAGTTAATAAACTTATCCCATTACAACTATTGGGAGATAATGATTTGGTGTATTTTACAGAGTAAAAACTTTTGAAATTATTACTCGCACATAAATTCCAAATCTTTGATAGACCATCAAGTTCTACTATACCTTGTCAATAAGCCTTGCATTTGTGGTGGGTTAGTGAGGTGGATCTTTCTCGTAATGGCATATGATTTCGAAGTGATAGTAAAAAAAAGTTCTCATATCATGGACAACCGTTCTTCAAGAATTAAAAGTCTTGACCCTAATGAAGCGATCAATGTTGACCTACTAGATAGTTACTTGTCTAGCATTGAAATAATATTCAAAGGGGCTGAGCCAACTCTTATTTTATCTTTTGGGCGAGCCTGCGCATTCGTGCAATTCACAAAGAAAAAGATAATAAATTCTAAGAACTTGCACCTAATGGCACGCTAATGTTGGTTGATGATAGTATTGAGATGCCAATAGGATCGTTTCATGTTGCATTCTTGAATATGTGCATATCATGCAAGTAACTATAGCTCTTGTGGATACGTTTGGTAGCATTTCTCTCGAATCAAGGACTTTGCTAAATATAGAAAGCAATGGCATATATTGACCACACATGAAAAGAACAACTACATTGATATGTGAACGCTTGTTCTACTTACTAGGTGGTTAGCACATCAAAGCATGCTTATACCATGTTTGTGTATGCCCCTGACGCATCAAGGACATAGTATATGATTTGAAGTGTGACTCGTATTCTCTATAAATGACCATACCAAGATAATGAGCCTTAAATGAAGTGAACTAAGACTATGACCTTATTGGCAATATGCTCTACAAGCAGGCTATTCCTAAAACGCTATTCCTCTTTGTTGATCGAGGTGAGTAGTTTTTACTAGTGGAAGACGCATACTATAGTGTTCCAAGCAGATATTTCTCTTTACATGCGATAGTGCAAAGGCTTTTTGGTGGGTATGTTCTGGTTCACCTTCGGCTGAATGATCAAACATTATTAAGTAATTTTGATGCAAGCTAAACAAAAAGTATCCATTGAATATATATATAGAATGCCTTTAAGGCCAATGACGGACGAATGCATATTTTCTAAATAAGGGATGAACTTTATTGGTCCCATTAGTCCAGTTTCCAAACAATCTCATGGTGAGTACATAAAATTCATCACATAGTATTTTACCAAATTTATAGAGGCATGTCGTACCACCAAAGTTGGTGCTTAAATAATTATGAAGTTTCTATTTGAGCAGATTTATAAAGGATATGTCCTCCTTGTTTATATATTCAATGATAGAGGTAATCAATTTATCAATGGTCCTAGAGGCTTTACTAAAAAAATTGTTATCCAGAAAAGATCAGCTCCCTATCACCCACAAGAAAATGTTCAAGATGAGAGTTACATCAAACTGCTATGTGTTACATAATCCTAGTAGGAGATGGTTGAACCATGCCTTAAGGGAGAGGATTAGGAAGTAATCCTCAACCATGGCTTTTGGGCAAGTGGTTAGCCCATCGCACTCCTAACCGAGAGGTTGTGAGTTCAATTCCCAACATTGGTATCAGAGCCTAGTTGAGAAATTGGGCAAGACGGAGGTTCACGCCTCATTCGTGGGCACTTGGAAAAAAACACTTATCTATGGTGAGTGTGAAACTAGCCTTGGATATAGGCACATGGGCATTTGGGCACTCACGGAGAGTGGGATAGGTCCAAATTTGGTCCATGTGCGAGAGTTTGAGGTTGGTGGAAGCACCCATGCATGCAAAGTGGATCCAAGAGTTAGAAGGGTCCACAAGTGAGCATTGAGGACAATGCTAAGTATAAGGGGGAAGGAATGTTACATAATCCTAGTAGGAGATGGTTGAACCACGCCTTAAGAGAGAGGATTAGGAAGTAATCCTCAACCATGGCTTTTGGGGCAAGTGGTTAGCCCATCGCACTCCTAACTGAGAGGTTGTGAGTTCAATTCCCAACACTATGCATAGTTTTAACAAAACTAGTTACTTTGATATGATAGGATTGGGACTCAAGAAATGACACCATATTTTTTGGGGCTTCCCACGTTGCTGAAAAGAACACATTGGGAGCTACTTCATTCTAATTTGTTTTACGGACAAGACATAATTTTTATTATTGACGTCCTTTTTCTCACACTCGAATTAGTCCGGAATAAACATTCATGAGTTATTTATCTAAATCCCTTCAAGAGATGCGCGTTTAGGCCTTTTCAAGTGTCTTTTCGCTTAAAAAGAGAAAAGAAAAATATTTTGATTCCCACATAAAGGAAACTTAAACTCTAGGAAGGTGACCTCACTTGTTGGTACTTTGAAACAACATACTTTGAAACAACATACCCAATAGCTGTAAAGATGATGTGGTGGAACCTACATAATAGTGCATATCAGCTAATGTCCGCATCCAATTAGGGACACTTTAAGCCGATCGTTTTCTTAATTATATGACTGTTTGCAGATTCAATCTCTTCAAAACAAATCCTCATTGAAAACATGTTAAAACGATTATAAAGTGAATACAAAAAGTAAATAGGAAGAACAACACATCAAAGACCAAGCTCAACCAAAAACTTTAGAGCGTATATGTAGGAAAAGACTACTATTAAAGGATGTAGATCAAATCATGATCTTTAGTGTGTACAAGGAAATCCCCATGAGTCACTCCATCAAGCACAATCCTCCCTCATGGCTATGTGTCAAGTGGAATTAAACTCAAATCCAATCAAGTACATAAGAACATGCATAGCTATTGAAGTAGGTCATGCACCTAAGCATATGTTCAAATATCTTATTGATAGAAGTGCCATAACCAATGTGATGTGGTTGTCTCTTTTCTAGGCTTTGATAGATAAAATGAAACTCATCACATCCTACTTCATAGGTTTATGAGGTATTCGAATCCCTTACATTGGAGAAGTTAAAGTGAACATGCAATTGGGCGAAAACATATTAGAGGTAAACGTTTTAGTCTGCAAGGATGATGATCTAAGTGAACATGTCATCTAATGACAAAATTGGCTATTGGACAACTTTTTAGTTCTCAACTTACTTAGCCAAATGAGAAGTGATATACATATGGGAATGTAAAGATATCATTGTACCTATTTTCACTTTCTCTTAAGTTATTCTGTAGATTCCAATTAAGACCTTCAAAAGTCTTGTAGTTATCTTCACCACCAACTAAAAATCCAAACAACCACTTTTCAATCATACGCCAACAACACAAACATAAATACAAGTACAACCTAAAGTAAACGTCTAGGAAACATAATAATATAAAGTGGTTATATGATATTTATAAGCCAACTCGCTTATGGAGGCACAAGCATCTCAATCACACATCTCCATGCCCAAGGAAGTGGACAAACTTGAATATTCTTCTCGTCTCCACAAGAATAAATGCACCTCACACAAGCAAATTTAAGAACCTAAACCATAAGTTACATATGCTTCTAGTAACAAAGCTTGTTTTTGTAGGGATGGCGATGGCGGCAAGAAAGATGAACACAGCATCAGAGTTTCCGGGAAGCAGCGCTCATAGCGACTGAAGCTGGCTTGTAGAGGCCCAGGTCTGGAGATCCATTGCGAAGGCTTCCTGGAGGCATCCTGGAGCTCTTGATTGCCTCAGGGAGCGCGAAACGACGACTAACTTTAGCCATTAGGGACATCGCCAACTGTTCCGGGTATCGTGCCTTGTTCCAGGCGGTCTATCGCGATACTCGCCTACCCTGAATATCGTGGGGTTCCAAGACAGCTCGGTTCGTGCGCGCCGCAGCTTCGGATATCGTGTCTGCTCGACTATCGCGACACGCCCCTGCCCTGAAGTCCCGGGGGCTGGAGATTCGGGTATCGTGTTCCAGGCGATCGAGTATCGTGCCAAGCTCCAGGTATCGCGGGCTCCAGGGTGTCGTGTATCGCGCGCGCGGGCCAAGTATCGGGCAGGCCAAGTATCGTGGGCCAAGTATCGGGTGGGCTGGAGATTCGGGTATCGTGTTCCAGGCGATCGAGTATCGTGCCAAGCTCCAGGTATCGCGGGCTCCTGGGTGTCGTGTATCGCGCGCGCGGGAGGATCGGGTATTGTGCCGACGATCGCGATGCAGACAGTCTGTGGTTTCGTCGTGACCTCCTCCCCCTCCCCTTTGGGTTGAGGGGTGAGGTGTTGACACGACCGGAACCCCTCAGCTCGTAGGGCTTGTGGACTCGCCCATGCCCTCAGGACTCGGCCTCTTTTCGGCGTGTTCTAACCTCTAGGCGGGGGGACCGCCCTTCAAAAAAGAAAAAAAAAAAAAAAGAGGAGAAAAAAAAGAGAAAGAAAAAAGAAAAAGAAAAAAAAGAAAAAGAAAAGAAAGAAAGAGAAAAAAGAATAAAAAGAAAAAAAAAGGGGAAAGAAGAAAAGAAAAAAGAAAAAGAAAGAAAAAGAATCTTTTGCTCGTGTATCGCGGGTGCCTGGCCAAATTTGAAGAAAGAGAGAGAAAAAGCTCAAAATGTAGGCCTTTTCTGGTGGATTATTCCCTTTCTCTTGATGGGTAAGATCTTGGCGTGAGCTCGCCCGCTGCTGTGTGGGTTCGGGGCGTCCCTCTTTCGTCATGGATTTGGCGTCCCCCTCTCTGATGAGAAGTAATCTGGCCCTTCCTTCCGGGGAGACCGCTAACCTGACCTCTTTGCTGGAGGGAGGCTCTTGTGCCGCCCTGGGGGCCCCCGAGATCACTGAACCCCCCATGGTTTCCCTCAATAGGGCCGCAATCTTGTCAACTCAGGAGGAGCTCAAGAAAGTTTGTCTCGTCGGCCAATTGTTCGGCCCTAGGCCCCCGCTCGAATCAGTGCGACAGTGGCTCCGCAACGAGTGGTTCCCCCGTGGCCTGGTTGTTTGCAAGTGCCAGTTCTTACCGGCTAGCCACCTGCTGCTAGTCTTTGAAAATGAAGATATGGCGTTTCGAGCACTCACTGTCGGAACTTGGCATCTCGGCCGGGCGACCATGTGCCTTTTCAGGTGGACCCCTGATTTCTCTCCTGACAAGTCGAAGCCGCTTCGGTACCCTCTCTGGGTTGAGCTCCCTAACTTGCCTTACTTCTTGTACAACTTCGTGTGGGACATCGTCTCTCCTATCGGCAAGCCTTTGGCTTCACGCGAGGACATTGGTGGCCTCATCTATGAAGGTTCAAGACACTCGTTCAACGCTAGGTGGCACCCTCAAATCTGTGTCGAGGCTGACCTCAGTATGCCACTTCCATCGAAGATCAAGCTGGACTTGGGCGAAGGGGACGTATGGGAGCAAGACATAAATTACAAAAACCTTCCCAACGCCTGCTTTAGATGTGGCCAACAAGGACACAGAATCAAAGATTGCCCTTTGAGACGCAAAAGCAAGCTAAATCGCGAAGCCCCCAAAAAGGCTCAAGATGGATTAGAGGAACTCAAGGGTCCCCTTAATCCAGAAGATGATACAGACGGATTCATCGAAGTCAGAAGAAGAAGGAAAAGAAGCCCTAGGGCTACCACTGAGCGGAACAACATGTCTGTCACCCACGCCCCCGCCAGCAACTTGTTTTGCAATCTGGCAAGAGAAATCAATGAGCTCGACTACCCTGGTGGAAACCAACTCGAAGCGGACACGGATGGCAAAGGCCTAGAGATCCCTGACAGTAAAGAAACCCTGCACGAGGGTTACACTACAAGCAAAGAAGACGGCTTTACCACTAGCAATGAAGACAACATGGATAGTGAAAGCTCCATCATCGGATCGACCATCCCGGAAACGGAGTTGGAAACAGTTCCCGGTGCTTCCCAGCAGGAGACATCCCGCAAAGGAAAACAACCCATGGAGTTACCGTGGAAAAGCCCCCACAAGAACCTTTGGCCAACTCGGGATCCGAACCGAGCGAAAAAGAAAGATGAACCCAAGAAAAGAAAGGACAAAGCTCCCTCCCGCAAAGAGGGATTTCTACGACAATGATCATCATCTCGCTAAATGCTAGAGGGCTAACCGACCCCTCAAGAGCGGCCATCATTGGACAATGGCTTCGCGACATTAGCCTAAACCCAGATTTCATATGTATCCAAGAGGTTAAAATTGATGGAGAAGACCTCCAGAAACGGCTCAGACATGTCTCCTCGACCCATGTTTGGATTTCAACGGCGCATCAACGGGGGTCCGGCGGAATGGTAATCGGCATTAACCAACGTTGGTTTGAGAGGCTGGTGAACTCCACTGAAGATGGTTGCCATCGTTGGATTGCTGTTTCTTTCGGTGCTCCCTTTTGTTTCACCTTAGTTTCTTTATATGCCCCTAATGGGGAGCAAGAGAGGATTAACACTTGGGCCTCCTTGGACTCGCTCCCCCACAACGTGATTATTTGTGGTGACTTCAACATGGTTGAGGACCCTATGGACAGATGGCTAGGAAAGGGCAGGGTCATCGATAGCCGGGAGAAAGCGATGTGGGATAGAACTAAACTTCACTTGGATCTGGTCGAATTCAAAGACACGAATGGCTTTTCTTGGTCAAACCTCCAAGCAAGCGAAGACCTGAGGAAAGCTAGACTTGATAGATGCTACATTTCTCAGAGTTTTAACCATCAGTGGGGCCACCCCTCCCTTTCGCAACGCACCGACCTTACCATCTCTGATCACTACCCGATCGTCATCACCTTTCAACCCTCCACCAAAATCCGCAAGGCTCCGTGGTTCCATGCTAGTGTGCCCTCCTTTTCTCTCCCCTCCGTCCATCAAGAGATCTCTGATGTGTGGAAGGAGGCCTTCGCCTCTGGCTTGTCCCCCGCCAAGTGTTGGAGAAGTGTGGTCGATAAGTCACGACAGATCATGATTAGATCCAGGAAGACGCTTGAGGCTGTGCGGCGGGCTCGGAGAGAAACTCTTTATCATAGACTCTGGCGGCTCGAGGAGGAAGTGAACAAAGGAAAATCTCAAGCCCAGAAAGGTCTTCGAAAGATCAGAGCGATGCTGAGATACGAGGAAGAAATTCAAAGGAAAAACTTACAAATTTTCTTCAAGGAGTGGTGGGCTGGCAAAGCCGACAAACCCACCAAAGAGATATGCCGTATCCTCAAAAGAAAACACAACAGAGAATCGATCCCTTTACTGCTAGACGCGAATGGCATTGTATGCAATACGGAAGAAGATAATTTTGGGATCATTGAAGGGCACTTCACGAGACTCCTGGGGACCTCGAATCCCCTCTCTCACCATAGAAGGGACTGTATGGCCGCCATATCTAGGGTTTCCCCCCACAGGATTCCTCCCAACCTCCACTCTCTTCTGCACGCCGCTATCTCTGAAGCCGAAATCATTGAGGTCATTGATGCCCTCCCCTCAGGTAAAAGCCCGGGACCCGACGGGCTCACTAACGAGTTCTACAAATCCTTCAAGTCGGTGGTTGCCACCCCTCTTCGTTTGGTCTGGCAAGAGGCTCTCAAGTTTGGCGCGCTTCCTTCTTGTCTCAACAATGGCATTATCAAGCTAGTACACAAAAAAGGGGAAAAGAACAGAATAGAGAACTGGCGTCCCATTACAATGCTCCAAACAGGATACAAGATCATAGCCAAAGTCATTGCCAACAGAATCTCTTGCCACTTGAGAGCGTGGTTAAGCGAGGATCAAAAAGGCTTCATCAAAGGTAGGTCAATTTTGGAAACCATTATAGATATCTGGGAAGGCCTCGAATTTGCAAATGAGTCCAAACAAGAAGTTTTTTTCCTCAAGATCGACTTTGATAAAGCCTACGATAGGCTAGAAATTGACTATATCCTCCAGTCGCTACAGGATCTTGGATGTAGTCAGAAATTCACCAAGATGATCGCGACTCTTCTAGGAAACGCATCGACCCAAATTAACATTAATGGAAACCTATCAAAGGTGATCAAACTTAGAAGATCTATCAGACAAGGGTGCCCACTGGCTCCCCTTCTCTTTGCCATAGCCACAGAAGGGCTTAGCAGGCTGGTGGAGCATCAGGTGGAAGCTGGTAACATTAAAGGCCTTCGGTTGCCGCATGACCACAGTCAGATCAACATGAGACTTTTTGCCGACGATATGAACGCCTTCGTGCACAATGACAGTACCAGCCTTGAGACGTTCTGGAAGTGTCTTACTACCTTTTGTGAAGCTTCTGGATCCATAATCAACCACTCTAAGACCGCCTTTAGAGCTATTGGCGGGCCACAGCCCGATCTACTCATTGTTCATGGCTGTCAAACCATTCCGCAGGGCCAAATCTTTCGGCTTCTTGGGATTCCCTTGGGGTTCGGCGTTTCTATGGAGCAGCGATGGAACTGGGTGCTTGCCAAACTTGAAAACAAGCTTAATTATTGGAGAGGTATGCAAATCAACCTCGCTGGTCGTGCCATGGTTATCAACACGTTCCTCTTGTCATCTACCATCTATTTCCTTTCTTGCTGGAGATGGAAAGAGCATGATCTGTCCAAACTGGATAGTATTTGTAGAAACTTCCTTTGGACGGGCGACCACAACAGGAGGGGGGTGCCTAAAATCAAATGGTCCATTTGCACCAGCCATAGAGATAGTGGGGGACTCAGTATCTTGGACATTGGGGGCATGGCTAACAAACTTTCGGCCAAGTGGATGATTAAGGCCTGGTGCAACGGGGAGGCTTCGTGGGCCAAGCTGATCTTAGAAACAAAAATGAGTTGGCACTCATGGGCTTCCCTAATTGGAAGAACCTTGACATCACGACCTTGCTGTTTTCCCCGATCCCCGTCTTCCCTAAAGGCTCTAACCTGGTGTGCTCCCTTTGGAAAAGCTGGAATAAAGTCAAGGGGTTCACAAGACTTAGTGAAGACTGGAAGTGGGCTGCCGGTATAAGACAAAACGACTCTATCTGGTTCCCGATCCATGGCATCCGGAGGGTGGAATCTTGGAACATCCAAAATGCCAAGAAGCTATGGAACAAAGGCTTTAAAAAATGGAAACATCTCTGGAAACAAGACACCAACCGCTGGATCAACCTTGAGGATATTAATCCTAACACAAACATGTCGCATGAAGAGTGGAACACATTGCAAAGCAGATGCATCGCCTGGGACCGACACAAAACTCGCCTTCTCATGGGACACGACATGCCGAGTCCGCTTGGTCTCAAATGGCACAATGGGAATAGTCTATCAAAAGTCCCGAACATCAAAGATACGATCTTCTTTCAGGCTAACCTCAACAAAAAGTGGTGCCTGTCATGGACGAGGCTACGGTGGGACATGAAGTTCATGGCTATCTGGCACCCCCTCATAGAAATCAAAAAGTCTGTCCTCTTATGGCAAATCCTTCATCATGGTATCTGGACCAACCTTAAGGCTAACAAAATTTGTGGTACCCCCCCCTGGTGCAAATGCTGCCACCGGTCTATCGAAGATATTCCTCACATCTTCTTCACCTGCCCCAACTCCAACAGACTCTGGCAGGTGGTTGAAAAGAGGATTAGTCTTCAAAAACGTCTCAGTTGGCAACAGGCCCTTCTGGGTGAAGCGATCGGCTGCTCCGCGACTCTCTGGAACGCCATCAGAGGGGAGGTCATATGGAAAATCTGGCGGGAAAGATGTGCTCGCAACTTCGGCGACGCCCCCAAGGAGTGGTCATTTGAGAAATCGATGTTCCTCCTTGGCAAAAGGATTGTCAACTGTAAAAAATCCCCCCCCTTTAGACACCACCAAGTACTTCTTTTGATCGATAACAAGCTTAAACCCAAGTGGGCCCCACATGAGGGTGATGAGAGGGTAATTAACCTGCTTTGTAACGTCATCTAAGCACTGTAAAAGCTTCCCCTGCTTTGTGGGATTTGGGGGGTCCCGTGGGCACTAGTCCCCTTCTCTTGTACTTTTCTTTATTTAATTCAAGTCCGGGAGAGTAGGCATTTGCCGAACTTCCTTTATATTAAAAAAAAGAACCTAAACCATAAACTAGGGACCGACCATCTTTCATCGCACAAATGTCGGTACCGAAGACCATTAGCAAAAAAAAAGAATCAATATAATAAATTATGGGTTCCTAAAGCTATCTTTCAAGCTCAATCTAAACCCCATGTAATGGGCACATAACAAGCTCGATTAAGCCTTAGTTTTATGTACCATCCAATATCTCGTTATTTTTCTTTAATTTAGAGAAACTAATGCTACCATCATACAACCACATGTGAAAATTCTAGTCTCAAATATCTACTTCATTGATTATGACATTTAGAGGTCGTTCTTTTGATTTCTAACATTGTCTATGATATCATCAATTTGTAGCCATTTAACAACTTTATAAGGAGGGATCAACCAAATACATCCTCATGCTTGCCAATACTAGTCTTGGAAGCTCAAGGAGTCGTGATCTCCAAGAAAGTGCCTTTAGAGTTCAAGTTCCACTTCTAAGCATGCTGCTTATTCTAGTGTAGTCTAGTATCTAGATCATCCTATTTTGTCCCATTCTAATATGGTACAATTAGATCCCATATAGCTCTTTCTTGTACCTGGTCCATCTTCTCCAAGGGAGTTACTGAAATCTAGATAAATTATTTCATACTATGATCCCACGTTGTTGGATCTTGTGGTGTTTTGGAAAGAATCCCTTCATAAAGTCGAGACACCATGAGGATATTTGTGAGAATATGTTCTTTTGCACTTAAGGTTATTCAATAGAAACTCCAAGAAATAGAAGAGAATAAAGAAAGGAATCAAAATCATAATATTCAAGATAAAAATGAAAAACTTCAAATGTAATCTAAGAGCTATGATCCTTGGGAATCAATCTTCTTCAAATACCCCCATGGAAATCCATGTAAATAAAACTCCAAGAGCAAGCCTACATGAGAAATTTGATACTAAAAGATCAAAGTTTCAAGGAATTCTATAGAAAGTGAAACTATTCACACAAGGACTTTTTTTTGAGAATACACATCTACTTTTGATACATAAAATGTTTATGCATTCCCAAAACAAAGCTAAGGAAGCTACATCAAGAAAATACTCCTATGTCTACCTATGCATGAGAATTCAAAAAACTCATTTGTGATCTCACAGAGCATGAGGATTATTTTCTCAACCAATCTCCATGGGTCTCCCTTGAGAATGTCTAGGACCTCATGCTAACCATTCCCAAGGGAATCAATTTCCATGAAATCATAATCAATTGAGTGTGACAATAGGTTGTTGAAGAGAAAGCAAGAGGAGTAAACATCGATTAGAGGTCAAGATTACAAGTTTACCTCTATTGCTCAAGAAAAAAGCGGCTGAAAGGAGCTCAACCAAAACCTATGTAGTTGGATAACATTAAGGTCACATGACTTGCAGCAAAGGAAAGAAAACATCTAAAGAAAATTTAATTTTGCCTTTACTATGGAGATCATAACTACATGGTACTCAAATCTCATAAGAAGAATAAGCAAGGGGGATTGAAGACTTCCACAATCACCATCCTAGATCCGAAGGATCATCATCAGAGTCAAGAGAGGAATACTATCCATCATGATATTGGTGCCCTTCATTATGTATATAGATATTTTAAAAACCCTTTCCAGTATCATCATGGATGTCCATTATGATCGTGTTCCATTACCAATATCAAGAAATCTACAAAGACTAGGTGTTATGAAGACTCAAGTCCTAAAAGATCCTACAATCACATGACCTCTCATCTTGGAACTCATCGCTTGATGCTATTGGGGCATGCATGAATATCACTAGGTGGATATGTTCCGGTTTGTCAATGGGTCATACAGTGTGACTACATGCGGGGTATTTTTTTGTGTGCTTTAGGACTTAATTACTCCTGCAAAATTTATTTGACTAAATTCTCGTTATTTATGTAGATGGAAAACATCATCTGACTATATGCAAAACATTTTTTAGATGAGATGGAAACATTCGTGTTTGTAAGATGAAGTGAAAATTGATATAACAAAATAACCCTATACAATTTAGGCAAATATAAGAAAAAGTTCTAAGATAATTTTCAAGTTTATCTAGATGAGATGGTAACATTCATTTTTGTAAGGATGAAATGAAGACTAACATAATAAACAACCCTATACAACTTATGAAAATTTTAAGAGTTTTAAGTTCTAAGACAATTGAATTTAAATCTTGTTTGTTAGAAAAGCCTAGATAGAAGGATTTAAGGGTCTACAGCTTTGATCATCATCTACTGGATGGCTCTCCAGCTTCCCATTTGTAATACCTGTCAGTATTAGGTGCTCTTCAATGTTGTGAGAGAAAAACATTAGGAAGAAATACAAATTCCAAGTACTTTTATGAGAAATAAAAAACACTCATGTTTTTATGAACTATTTTCAATGCTTACCACACATATATATACACATACATTATTTCATACCTATATGCATACATCCATGCACTTACATACATTCATATATATGTACACTTATCCTTACTCGCATACATGCATGCACTTTATGCTTATGCATATGCAGAGATACTAACATACATATGCACTCATGCACATAAGAATACTATCACACATGCATTCACTTAAACATGCATTCATATACATGAAAACACTAGCACACATGCATTCACTTAAACATGCATTCATACAGATGGAAACACTATCACACATGGCAAAATACATTCACTTAGTTATGTACATGCATATGCCTTATTTTCGTATGCACATGCACATCTCATGCTCACATCCTCTTCTCTCATACACATGTATGCATTCATGCTCGTGCACATGCATTCTCACTTACACACTCCCATATTCACATGCATTCTTTTTTATGCACATGCACTCATGCATACATCATTCTTACTCACACATTCATACCTAATGCATATAATTATGCACATACATGTACACAGTCTCATGCATGTTTTCATGCACTCATAATCACATTCATTCTTGTATATGCATGGAGCCTCATGCATTCATACATGCTCATTCATGCACATGCATTTATGCATTTACATATAGAGCTCATACATACATGCTTTGCTATTGAATTAATCAAAGATGGAAAAGTTTTCAGGCACCTTGGTATTCCTATGGGTTTTCAAATCAGTCCCCATCAAAGGTGGGAATGGGTTATGGATAAATTCAAGAAAAAGTTTCTTATGTGGTATGGATGTCAATCTTCTCTATCTCATAGAGTTTCTGTCCTAAACCATTTTATTCTCCCTACATTGGTCTACTACCTCTTATGCTGGGTTCGTAACAAGAAGCACTTCCACCAAGTTATTTGTTTGTCTAGAAGATTCCTATGGGGAGGGAATTTAGATCACAATAAGATCCCTAAAGTTGCTTGGAAAATTTAGTGTTTACCTAAGAAGGAAGGGGGTCTGGGCTTCTTTTGTCCTATTAAGATGTTTACTAACCTAGCTGCAAAATGGATTGTTCGGTCTCTGACTTGTGATGATTTTTGGGCCATCCTTATTAAAAGAAACGTGAATAATTTCACTCTATCTCATGACAAGGTTTGGAAGAATCACTCTATGTGGGATATTCTAGTTTCTCCCCACTACACCTTTGTGGGTTCTGTTCTTTGCTCTAGAATGTGGCAAGCTTGGATGGAGGTTAAAATGTTGTGTTGCCCAAACCAAAAATTCTTTGATCACTTTGACTTCTTTTTGCAGGAAAATATTTGGATAGGTTGGCTATCTCTATGGAATACTTGCTATCTTGGGATCAAAGAGCACAAATGTTTCAAATTGGGTTTCACTACCTAGAAGGATCTCACCCTCAATGGTGAAATCATGAAGATCATAGCTCAAATTTGCATTGCTCTTCTCGATGTTTGTAGGTCCTCTTAAAGCATAGGATGATGCTCATTAGGAAGGTGGACCTCAACGTTTCAGAGGAAACCTGTCAAGTTAGAGGACATTGCTCAAGACATGCTAAAGAACTTCAAATCCAATAGAGGGAGAATCACTTGGATCCTACCCAGGCTTAACAAACTATGGAAAATTAGTTGGAATGCTCAAGAATGGTCTCATAGATTTCACTGTATTTGGCACTTGCCCGTGAACATTAAACACTCCTTTCTCCTCTCCCTTATTTTGCACAATGCGCTGTGGTGTGGTGCTAAGGACAAGAAGTTGAACATTAATAATGTCGTATGTATTTTTTGTGGCAGTGTGCAAGATATCCACCACCTTTTTATCAACTTTTCACATGATCAATGTTTTTGGAGTTGTATATTACCCTTTTGTCAGAAACATAACTTCCAGCCTGGCTACAAAGAACTTCTGTTGGGGGTCTGCAACAACTTTGATTTTTTCTTATGGAACATGGGGAGAGCCAATATTATGTGGAGTATATGGAAGAGTAGAAATATGGCTGTGTTCAGCAACAAGAACTCCACTGGTGCACCTCTATTCTCTTTACTGTCTAGGTTGAAGGCTATGAGCATCAAAGCTCTTGCTTCCACTTTGATGCTCACGAGGAGGGTTTCTCTCTATCCACACGTTTGTACATGTAATAAAGTAAGTCTATGATCCAAGGGTCTGGCCGGTTCAGACAGATCTGAAATCGGATACCGTTTGGTCATCCGTGTGTATGACCAAAGATCTCGAGTTTAGACTTACTAGGAGGTCTTGTGCTCTTGTGAACAAGTGATCCACTTAGCTTAGTGGTTAAGTCTCAAGGATGTGAAGGAGGAGGTCTTGGGTTCAACCCCCATGGGGTACATGGGGAGAGTGTTTTGCCCAAAGAGCTCTAGAGCCTTCTAGAAGCATCCACTTGAG
Organism: Ceratopteris richardii; assembly: GCA_020310875.1. Taxonomy (NCBI): domain Eukaryota; kingdom Viridiplantae; phylum Streptophyta; class Polypodiopsida; order Polypodiales; family Pteridaceae; genus Ceratopteris; species Ceratopteris richardii. The sequence continues at coordinate 90,728,328 of CM035416.1, read as the reverse complement.
TTAACTCGAGTTAACTGGGACACTTGGCGCACATATAGTTACATGGCTGACACTTGGATGGTTAGTATCCACCTGCCCAAGAAGGCAGTCCCCTGGAGAGAGCTATATATATAGGCATTTGGTTGGGAGGAGAGTCATCTCTCTAGCATGTGGTGGTCGTAATCCTTGTTCTCTTGCATTGGTATCAGAGCTCAAGGTTGAGCTTCCATGGAGACCTTGATAGGCTCACCATCATCTTGCTCATCATTTTGCTCGTGGATGTCTTGATCTCTTTTGAATCTCTCCTCGCAGCTGTCTAGAGATGCGTGCCGCTATCATTCTTATGCTTTAGCTTAGAGCAAAAGAGTACTAAAATGAGTATATCATCTCTGAAGTATTTGGCGAGGGAATCGAACTCCCGCCCCTCTATTGAGAGGGCGCTTCCTTATCTACGGAGAGAAGCGCCGGTCGTGATATCCTTTAAGGAGCAGATCTCTATAGATCATCAGTTCGCTGAAGGAGGCTTCATCGAAGAAGATCCAAAAGATAATATTTTTGGTGAAGCAGAGGGTGATCGAACCCCCGTCCCCCCGATTGGAGCACGCTGCTCTATCTAGAAGAGCATCACCGTCCGCGTGAAGATATAACAGAATTACTACCTTAAGTCCTGAAGCAGCTCTCAAATAGCGGCAAAAAGGTATATTCTCTCTGCTATAGGTCCACGGGACTCGAACTCCGATCCGGAGTATCACAGAGAACTCTTCTATCAAGTACGACTAGCGCTATTCGTGGCCTGCTACACGGGCAGAAGCTTGGAATCTGAATTCCGCGCTGCAGATGGTCTCAAATAGGAGCCAAAAAGACTACACAAAATAGTTACTCTGCAGAAGTGCCGACCGGGATTCGAACCCGGGTGGACAGTTTACGCGCTGGTTGAGATAGCCAAGGCGCTCAAAGGCTTTCTCTGTTTCGTATGCGCAGAAGACTCTGTTAAATCAGTAATCAGAGCTGAAGTGCAAGTCCAATTCTCATCCATCCAAGGAGCCAAATCAGTTGCCAAACCCGAGAAGTATTCTGCTTCAGTTGTCGCAGAGTTTGATGGAAGTGGAGTTGTGGAGTGAAGATCCGGAGGCCTAAGTTAGTCGATATCGACGGACCAAGTCATCCAAGATTATTTCTTGATGAGGAAGCTTCAAGAATGGTGAATAGCTCCTCGCAAGGAACAAGATGATGAATCACTCTTCCAAAGGATCAAGGGATGGACGAAGCTATGATCAAAGCTAAGTATTTTCCAGTTTCTGCTTGGCCTTAATGCTTGATTTATCTTGTTTTCATTATTCTACACTTAATCATAGATGCACATTAAAATAGCCAAGATTTCAATTGATTAAGTCTCGATTAGAATAATGAATTAATCCATTTCTCATTCCAAGCATTAGTTTGCATTAAGGAAAGACTTGATTTCAAAAAGATCCTTGTGCATCAAAGAATGTATTTTGGTAGTTTAAATACATATTTCCTTTCCATTCAGTTAAGTTTTCTATTGCACCTCAAGGGTATGTTTTTATATCATAGTGCATTAGGACAAAGGAAAGGATATACATGCATCAGGATTGCATGATATACATTCTTAGTACAAGAAAAAAATCGTGCACCAAGCTCATGCATGATTGTTGTATTATTTTTTGGGCATGCAAAGAACATGCATGCATACGCATGTGAGCATATGCTTTTGCATGTAGATACATGCATTTGCATGATAGAATGGAATGTTGTTTGCAAGTAGATATGAGAATGTACTCTCTTAGTATTTAGCTTACTTTATAAAGCTCGCAGTTTGACATTAGGGAAGACCAAGGACTAGTTAGTTGCAAAGACATACTAGTTCTAGTTTGCAACTCAAGTAATTAGTCGATTTCTTCCCAAGTCGATACTCCGCTATCTAAGACAAATACTTAATGATAATTAAGTATGATAGATGTCTTGCTAGGTATAAGTAAGCACTAGGAGAAAGTTAAGTAATAAAGTTTCTTGATAACCAAGAAAATTTAATTCAAGCTATTTATTTAATTCAAGCCCGGGAGAGTAGGCTATTGCCGAACTTCCTTTACATTAAAAAAAAAAAAAAAAGAAAATTTAATTCCTTGCAAACTCTTTTATGATGTATGATGACTCTGAGTCCTGGATGTACTTAGAAAGTCATGCGGATAAGCTTTACTTGATTAGTTATATATTTTATGTAACTTCTCAAGCATCCCAAGGTTGGATGAGAACTATATTTCCAAGTTCCTTGAGTACTCTTCTACTTAGAAGATTTCGAAAGTTTAAAGAAGTTTCTTTGTGGTTTCAAGATTTGTATCTCATGATGAAACCTCGGTAAGTAACTTTTTGGAATTGAGATATGAAATAGTGAAGCCTTCTATTTCATGTGAGATCATTCTCCTACCATGTTTAAGATGAATTTATTTTTGGGAAGGTAGATGTTCCAAGTAGAGGATCTTAATTGATTCATGAACTCTTCCCAAAATACACATAAATTCATATTATATGATAGGTCCAAGGAATGATGAAAGCAAAACCTCTTTAGGATATAAATGTTTTGCCAAGATATAAAGGTATCAAGCTTTTATAAATTTTCATTTGATTTCATCCCAAGGGGTGATGGAAATCAAAAGGTTAAACCTCAACATCAATTGATCCTTGATATCAATAAAAGGATGTTAGGTTCTATAGTTGTATCTCTGGTAAATGATGCAACTAGCTAAGCAATCTTTAGGAAATAATATAAGTTCCTAAAGACTTGAAGCAAGTGTGAACTTTTCATTTAGGAATAGAAACTTCCAAGAAATGGATTTTCAATCCATGAACTTCTCCTAAACAAGTTATAAAGTTCAAAGTTGTGTTCACAGTAACATTACTATTGGATCAATCATCAATAGATGCTTGGACTTTAAACATAATTTTGATTGGTGAAATATGTTAAAAGGACTCTAGTAACATCTGAAGATTGACCAATAATAATGAGTTTTGTATCAAACTCAAGAATAGAAGTCGATATCACATAAATGAAAGTTCAACTTAAACTTTCATAGTGGCATGGGAAACCATATCCAAAATGTGATATTTTGTCTCTAGTTTGATACTCAGGAAATGAATACAATTGAATCAGTAAATTTTTTGGATATTATTTGAAAGAATTTCTTTCAAATGTTCTTTTAATATTGTAAAAGATTCCAAGATGAATCATTTGCTCAAGTTATTCCTTTGAAGAAATCTCAAGTCTTTGAAGAAATAGCATTCTTTCAAGTATTGAGAATGAAATTCTTCATACTCTTTAAACAATAAGTAAGTAGTTCCCGGACATCCCAAACCACTAGAAGTGGTATTTCAAGTCCTATTTGTGATATAACCTAAAGGTATATCAAAGATTCTTAGCTTTCGAATCTGAGAGGCATAAGTGTATGCTTGGACTTGAGAAAGATCTCTAAAAATCCTGCAGGTAAGCAAAGAAGCTTAAGATAGTTTAAGAGATCTTAAAAGATAAAGACTAAGTCTTTATTTTTGTCGCAAGTATCAACCAGACTTGATCAAGCTTGGCCATGATTGTCCAAGAATGTGCGACTAGAACTACTCTATAGATTGCCCAAGTATTGGCAGTAAAAATTCCATTAGGAATGATTCACTCAAGTTCCATTTATTAAATGGAAAATTGTGAAAAAGTAAGCTGTTCCCAGTCTCATCAGAGTGAAGTAATTCCAAGTATGTAGTCTGCAACCGTGAAGACGGTACTTAAGTCTGTGGAAGGTAAAACATAAGTGCTTGCCTATCCTTAAAGGGATTTTGGTACAAATCCAGAAGCATGAGCGGATGCTCAGACTTATGCAGTAGAGAGATTCCTATAAAAGTCCTAGCCAGGATAGGTACCTAAAAGCCTTAGTAGAAAGGAATCTAAAGAAAAGAAGCTAAAAGCTCTTGTCACTACGAAATTGGTCAAGGATAAACCAATTGAACTTGAATTCAAGAAAATTCAAGTACTTGGAATTCTGATTGGTTTTCATTTGAAAACCCTAGCAAAAAAGCTTGGAGATATTCTATTAAAGGTTTTCAAGTTCCCAAGGTTGAGCACAAGATCGTGAAACGATCATGTCAAGGGATTAAAACCTAGAATATTAAGATAGAGATAGTGCCTAAAACTATGAAGTTCTTGTCAAAGAATTAAAGTTAGAAGGTTCTCTATCGAGAGATGTTGTAGACTTTAGGATAAATTTCACTCACACGTCAATGTGAGTATAAAATAGGGTGGTATGGGACACCAGATTTTATACTCAGATTGATGTAGGAAAGATGGTATGGGACATCGGACCGTGAGATGATGATTATCTTTGAGTCTTCATTTGGAATCTTGAAGTTAGGTTTGATCTTCAAGGGAATTAAAACTTCCAAGAAGGAGTTTAAAATTCAAGAAGAATCTCAAGATGACTTCAAGATCAAGGAAATTGAAGATATGAAGTAAGGAACTTCCAAGATCTTCTTAGAACACTTCAAGCTTAAGTGTTATGGATCAGAAATATTTGATAAATTTCTGAAAGAAGTTGGACTTTGATTTTGAGTTGATCTTTTCAACTAAAGATTTAATTGACTAAGCATCAAGTTCCTAGTGTAACTTGAAAAAATTCACTCTTTTGACTCAAAGAAATGCACAAGAATTGCATTCACGATTAGGAGTCAAAAAGATTGAATGAGACCTGAACTTAGTCTCAAGTGAAGCATTATTTGAATATTTAAAACTCATCGAAAGAACCTCAGTGGGTCGACACACTGATGTTGGTTACCACACTAGTATCTTGTGGTTGGATGATGTTTTTGGTTTTCTTTGTATCTTTCTGAGAATCCAGCTTATTTCTCTGAAAGATAAAGACAATGCTTCAATATCTTGTTGAAATAGATCTTTGAAAAGTAAAAAGTCCTGAGTCATCTAGTCTTTGACTCATAGCAAGTTTATGTATATTCAAAGTTTGAATTGGTTGTACAGAGTCTTAGTTATTTCTTTCCGCTTTCCCAATCTTTTGAAATTGACTCAGATATAGTATCTGATTCCTTTTGCAAAAGACCAGGGTTAGCCGGTTAGAATAAAATAACTAACTTGAACATCCTAGATAGATGTTATGTACAAGAACCTTTTCAATCTTCAAAAGATGATAAGTCTAAGTGGACTTATTCATTTGAGTTTTCTTCAAGTTATAGCATAAATGATTTCCTGGAGTCCAGTATACTCTAGAATAGGGAAGTTAGGAATTGCTCATCAGATTGACGATTCCCAAGAACTTTCACTTAAAGTCTTTGAGAAAAGTGTCCTAAGTTGGACAAATTTCATTATGGATTTGTATTGGACAAGTTATAGTATGGTTGACTCAAAGAAATGGTAAACTTTCTCCTACAGTTTACAAAGGATTTTTAAACCCATTAGGACAAAGTAGTCCTCTAGTCGGGTGAAAAAATCAAGTAACTGTTAGATCAAAGTAAACCACTGTACAGACATCTAAAGTTAGATGTATGGGACAACCAAACTTCAAGTTCTCCAAAACAAATTCAAGTGAATCAAGAATTCTCAAAGTCTTGCGAGGGATAAGAATCCCACCTTCATTACTAAGCCCATGCACCAGTTATGCCTAGAAATGGACTAGTAATTTGAATCCACCTAGTTCACATGTTTGCGCCTAGATCGCACATCCAAAAACTGTGAATTAGCCAGGGATGTCATTAGATCCACCCTCATTATTCTTCACTAGTTTGTACTTTGTCCCGTTCATCAAAGTACAAAATCAGATAGTGTTTTGAATCATTTGGGAAAGGATGCCACCACAGAGATGAGACATGTTCTTCCAGTTCTAGAACATGACCATGTTCTTCCAGTTCTAGAACATGACCATGTTCTTCCAGTTTTAGAACATGAGGCTCGGGGGTTGCCTACAGTATGTATATAGCTCTATTTTCGAGGACGAAAATATTTTCCAAGGGGGAAAGAATGTAATAAAGTAAGTCTATGATCCAAGGGTCTGGCCGGTTCAGAGAGATCTGAAATCAGATACCGTTTGGTCATCCGTGTGTATGACCAAAGATCTCGAGTTTAGACTTACTAGGAGGTCTTGTGCTCTTGTGAACAAGTGATCCACTTAGCTTAGTGGTTAAGTCTCAAGGATGTGAAGGAGGAGGTCTTGGGTTCAACCCCCATGGGGTACATGGGGAGAGTGTTTTGCCCAAAGAGCTCTAGAGCCTTCTAGAAGCATCCACTTGAGTTAACTCGAGTTAACTGGGACACTTGGCGCACATGTAGTTACATGGCTGACACTTGGATGGTTAGTATCCACCTGCCCAAGAAGGCAGTCCCCTGGAGAGAGCTATATATATAGGCATTTCGTTGGGAGGAGAGTCATCTCTCTAGCATGTGGTGGTCATAATCCTTGTTCTCTTGCAGTACATTACAAGACCTAGCCGATGGAGAGATTCCCTTTTGAAATTGTACTCAACCACTAAAATTGAGATGATGGCATTGTGTCTATAGTTGATTTTTTTGTCCTCTTTATTGCTGGCTTTCTAGCTCCCTTGCACTATTGCGACTAGTTGTAGTGTGAGTTACTGTATTAGCTACAGTACCTATTTACATTATGAGTCGCTGAATATGGCCAAATAAGTTTTGTCCTTGCATTGTAAATGGTGGGGGTAGTCTTGCCCTCTGTACATTGAGACATGCCATTATTATTCAATTTCTTGTTGTCTAAAAAGAAATTATATTTTTTCATGTTTACGAGTTTTCTTTCTTTTTTCTGGTGATGGTCAAGTAACATGCAAATCTTCCCCACATTTGAAAATAAAATATGAGCATCAGTATGAACATAAATATTCGATTCTAGACATTTTGTTTTTGGAAAATCTGGACCTTCCTCTCTTAAACATAAAGGGGTGATTTCTCACCCATTAATTTCATTTAGAATGATATGGATAGTTGTTGTAGAGTTTATGGATCTTTATTGTTTAGATTGTTTCTAAAATAAAGATGATTAGCAGAACAGGAATGGAGTGTAGGTTTTGAGCAACAAAACCACGACTTCATTGCAAATCATTTCAAACAATTGGTCGATGTTTCTTCTCTATTGGCCACTTCAAGGTGAGACCATTTGGCCAACGTTTCTAGGGTTCAAGCAACAAAACTTCCTTAAAATCGCGTCCAATATCTTGATAGCCTATTTATTAGTAGCAATATTAAGGATGTGATTGATTACTTTCCTAAAGGGAAAAGCTCGAGCCTTGATGGGTTGACTAATGAATACTTCAAAGCCTTTAAAAACTCCCAAGCAAGAAAGGCGCCATTGCATCGTATAACAAAAGGGGATACAATTTGGTGATTTACCGGGATGCCTTAATGAAATAATCATAACTCGCATTCACAATATATATTATACAAGAAGAGAAAATCTTTATTCATAGGTTTAGAGCCTGAAGGAAGTTCCAACTTTAAAAATTGTCTAAAGAAGTAGTCGTGCAAGGAATAGCCAACCAATTCACTCCGCTTGTGGTGGTCTCTCCATAGAAAGGCGTGATTGCATGTACATCAGAAATAAAATGTTCCCAATCGATGTAATGAATCTTCAACAAACCCCCATTTCAAAGACAGAGATTGCTGATGCTATTGACTCCCTTTTCTCGAGTAAGACAAGGTCTTGACAACCTTAGCAACAGTTTTTCGTAGACTTTCAAGAGTGTTTTGGTCAACTCGCTTCACCTCGTCTGGCAGGAGGCTTGGAAATTTTCTGCATTTCCGAACAGTCGCAATTAAGGGATGATAAGATTGATTTAATAAAAAAAGTAGAAAGAACAAAATCGATTGGTTTACAAAAAAAAAGAAAAACTAAAATCGAAAATTAGTGGTCTGTTACTATACTACAAGCGCAATACAAGGCCTTTGGGAAGTTCCTTGCTAATCGGATCGCCTACCATCTGCGCTCATGGGTTACTGAGGACCAAGCGACTTCATTAACGGTAGGTCATTATTGATGTTTGGGAAGGCAATGAAATCTTTAAGGATTTTTCCGAAGACATCCTCTTCCTCAAGGTCGTTTTCAACAAAGCATATGATCAACTTGACTGGGAATTCATTCTCCAATATCTATTAGATCTGGGGTTTGGGCCCAAATATGAGCTTACATAGATCTAGGGAACTTAGGCTCCCTAATAATGAGAAACAATTGGTTATGAGACTCTTTGGTGATGAAACAAATGCTTTAGCACATAGCATTCTCATTAGTATTTTTGCCTTTTGGCAATGTGTGAACACCTTTTGCGTTCCTTCTAGTGTAGAATGAACCACTGCATGATGCTCTCAAGACTCTTTCGAATAACCAGCCCTAGTTTCTAATTGCCCAAGGTTGTCAAGAGATTGTTATCGGCTCAATTTTCCGTTTCCTTCGTATTTTCATGGGTTTTGTAGTTTTGATGCGCCAGATATGGAATTGTCTCCTTGAGAAGCTCGACAACAAATTTCCTTACTAGAAAGAAAGGAATGCACCTTAACCTGGCGGGAAGCGTGATGGTTTTCAACACACTTCTCATCTCATCATTGGTTTACCTTTTGGCTTGTTCGAGACCTAAAGATAGATACTTAGGAAAGTTGGAATGCATTAGTAGAAATTTCCTTTGGAGGGAGACCAAAAAAAGAGGGCTATGCCCGAGATCAAATGGACCACTTGTACAAACCAAAAAGATGAAGGTGGCTTGGAAATTCTGGACATTAGGGATATGACAAGTAAGATAACAGGCAAATGGATGATCGACGCCTTGTGCAACCCTAAATAATTATGTGTACAGCTGAGCCTTAAAGATAAGAATTCTCTTTTCCTAGTTGGTCTCCTTAGAGGGAAGACCCACAAGCTTCTTAGCCTTTAAATATGTAGTTTTGTGGAGTCTCCCAAGGGCTTTGACTTAGTTTTCTTGCCATGCAGAATTTGGAACAAGATGAAGCCCTTCATCAAGGTCGAGAAGGATTGGAAGTGGGCCGTTGGGATAAGAAAAAATGAGTCTATGTGGTCCCTATTGGTGGCATTAAAGAGATTGATTGAGAGAACATTCAAATGATGAAACTTTAGAACAAAGCATTTCGTATGTGGTAACATCTTTGGAATCAAGACGAAAGACTTTACATGAGGTATGAGAAAATTGAAACAACTAGTGCTGCTGACCAACATGAGTGGTGCATTTTAAGTCAAAGAATAAATTCTTTGGAGGCATCTAAAGGCCTACCCCATAGTGGGACAAGACCTCCTAGATATCAAGGGGTTAAGATGGAACAAAAATAACAAATTGAACAAGACGAACATGTTCAAGCAGAAGCAAGAATTACATACCTCCTTTAACAAGAGATGGTGTTTGAACTAGCTTAGTATCTGATAGCAATTTAAGTTGATCGTCCTATTGCATCCTCTCATGGAGTTTGACAGGTTAGTTCTAATGTGGCAGATTCTTCAAGGTGGAACTAGGAGAAACATCAAAGATAAGAATATTTGCAAGGCTCTCAATGGTGTAAGCATTGCCTTGGTGTTTGGGAAGACATTGCCCATGTCTTCTTTTTGTGCCCTATGAATAAGTCAAAGTGGCGGGTTACTCCAAGAGTCCTGAAGCTGAAGTGTCGAACAAGCGGAAAGAAGCGATGCTTGGTGAAGTGGGTTGGGTGTTCTTTTTCCATGAGGAACACAATCAGAAGAGAATCGCTATGGAATATTTGGAAAGAAACATGTGCATCCAACGTTGAAGGAAAAAAAATCCAAAAGAATGGAGCACATATAAATTCCTTGGCCTATTAGGTGAAGCAATGCCACATTGCAAAACGTGGTCTCCCTTCAAACGTCATAGGATCTTCATTCTGTAGAAAAACAAGTTCAAAAGTAAGAGGATCGCCAATGAGGGTGACAAGAACTTCATGAATTGTATCTCCAACATTCTCTAAGGACTAGCTTCGTGCCGCTTCCCAAATGTTTTCGTTCGTCTCTTCAGTCCTATTTGTGCTTTTTGGGATAAGGTGGATCTCAAGGGAACTATGCCCATTCCCGATATATTGTATGTTTTTCTTTAACTTATTCAAGCAGGGGAGACTAGGCATAGCTTGAACTTCTTCTTTTGAAAAAAAAAAACAGCCTCACACCAGTATTTTCAAATTCATTGCTCATTGCGTTTTAGATCACCTCCAATTGTGGGTGCATATTGATCAAAATGGCTTCATCAAAGGCACACTAATCTTAGAGACCATCATAGATATGCAGGAATCTCTTCCGCCTAACATGCTTCAAAAAAAGGAGATGCCACATATGTGAAATAAATTTGGAAAGAAATCTTAACATTTTCATAACGGTCCCTATTTTGTGTTGCAAAATAAACGTTTGTATAGTCATTTTCTATCCTTATGTCACGCTATGGATTTTCCGGGTCTTTGCTATATATTGTGGAAATTCTCTCTTGCTTCATACTTCTTGAAAATATATTGAAACCCGTAGTCTAGATGTTCTACAAATTTCAGATTCTACTAGATCTATCTTGGTGCCCTCCAATTGAACCTACATAATAAGTTTATTTATGTTAGTGCGAGCTTTTCAAAGCACATAAAACAAGCTTGGCTATAAAACGTACAAGGGAGATATCCCACAATCAAAATACACCTTAGAAGATCTTGTACGACTTATAGACTATTTTCGATGAACCAAGATAGAGAATATCGAAACGTGTCACCAAAGTCATCAAAGAAAATCATCAAAGTCAATTACCTCTTATCAAGATAAAGAAGATGATATTTCTTATCATTCTCTAGAAATAAGCTAGGGGTGTCAGTCATGCAGACGGGCACTTTGAAAACTCCCATGTATTTTCGTGAATCATTTCAAATCTCAATTTTAGGCTATGTATTCCAATTAGGTTCATTCACTCTTAGAAAGATTTTATAGGTATTTTCCGGCTTCCATTCTTTACATTGAAATGATGCCATTTGAGTCCATATTCTTCAAAACTCTTGCAATCACTTTGAATTTTGCAAGTCATTTATAGAGGTGATTCCCATAGAGATAAGCTTTTTTTGAAGGGATCTTAGTGTCTCTTTATCCATATGACCAGCATAATGTATTGAGATGCATGACTGACCGCACTAACAGGCTCTAGTATCAATGTATAAGCTTTTAGTGCGTTCATAAAGAGTCTTGGACATATTATTGTTTGGATTATACATATACTCTTTCATATTCACAGAAATGTATGAGTGCAGATGGATTTTAACACACAATATTTTCTTTAGTTATTTTCTTTATACATATACGCCCAGGTCTAACATCTACGATCAAACTTATTCCGAACTTTGAGAAGACCAACGTCAATACAAAACATTACGTGGGATAATGAACACCTTTCTATCTATCGGTGATAAATACACACACACCCACACACACACACACACATATATATATATATATATATATATATATATATATATATATATATATATATATATATATATATATATATATATATATATATATTCGTGATATTAAACTATGATATTCCTATGTACATTGATGTTTTTAAAACGGACAAATATTTCGCTTTCTTGGCATCCCAATGGGCTTTGGCCTCTGGATGGGCTAGCATTGGGATTGGTAGCTTGCCAAGCTTAAAAATAAGCTTTGTTCTTGGAAGCGTATGTAAATTAACTTCTTGGATTAGTGGAGACGGAATGCTAAATACATTCAAAAGATGGAAGGAATTTGTAGTATTTCAGTTCGATGCTGGATTCCAAAAATAGAGGAATGCGTAAAATTAGATGTAAAATTCAGACCAGCCCTTGAGAAGTGGGGGTTTTGAGTAATCTAGATGTCGAAATCATGGCCCATAATCTGGTGGCTAAATGGATGATTAAAGCTTGATACAAGAAGAAAAATTACTCGCAGAATCGTCTGTTCATAAATGGAAACGTGACCTGTCTTTTTGGGTTCCTCAGGTAGAAAGAACTCTACCTTATCACTCTCTTGTTTCCTCCCTACTCTATGAAAGCTAAGGGATCCAATCTCGTGTGCCGCTTGTGGAAAGGATGAATGAAGATAAAGCCCTTTTATACCATCAACAATGATTGGATGTAGGCTTCGAATATAAGACAACATGATTCTCTTTGGTTCCCTATTTGTGGTAGATATAAAATGGATGAAGAACACGTCTAGAGTTCCAAGAGACTATGGAATGAAGATTCTCATCAGTTGAGACCCCTTTGGAACAAAGATAGGAGGTAGTGGATTAGATTTGAGGACATTGATGAGAATTTCAGATTGGACTTTGATAGTTGGACTTTGACAACTCGTGCTTGCTTAGACACAAAATCAACACTTGGCGTGATTCAAAGCCACACCTCTTGATTTGCAACGATGGCCCCTGCCTGGAGGGCTTGCCATGGTGAAATGGAAATAAATTACAGGATATTACACAAATCCATAGAACTGTGGATGAGCATCATATTCCTAACAAGTAGTGATTGAAATCAGTCATGGGTGAGATGAGACTTCAAGTACAAGGGCCTTTGGCACCTGTTCGTTAAGAAAAAGAAAGGGTCTTCAATTTTGAAAATGTTGCACATGGAAGTCTAGAAAAATCCCAAAGCTATCAATACATGTGGTGCCCCCCTTGTTGTACGACACGCTTTAGTGCCAAGCAAGATTTGGGTCATATTGTCTTCTCTTTTCCTAAACGTATTCTGATATGGCACACTCTCAATAAGATCCTTTTTGTTATAGAGTTGTGTTAAGTTTAGAAAAGCTCAGCTAGGAGAAGGGATGACATGCTCTTTTTCTTTGTGGAGTCCGAATAGAAAGGTTTGAGAAGAAAGGTGTGTGATCAATTTTGATAAAGTTCTTAGAGAATGAGCGATAGAGATTTTTTTTTTCTCATAGAGAATTTCTTTTACTTCTTTGATACAAAGGTCTTTAATTGCAAGAATTTGCTCATTTTAGACACAAAATAATTTTCACTGTAGAGAACAAACATTTCTTTTTTGTGATAACACGAAAGAAAGGCGTTCACATCACTAGGAAATAATACTAAATTCAGAATCTATAATCCTCAATTTTTTAGTTCTAAAGTCCTGAATGTTTTGCCGATATGAGGATTTTCTATACCCTCAACCTTCATATTTGTATATTCTTGATCAACAAATCATGTGAATAAAGAAGAGAAACTCTGATACCGTGTATATTCTTCCATCTTCGAGATGTGCTAGGCATGGAAGAAAGTACGAAAATCTCTTGACTGACATGTAAGTCACGACCTTATTAGATGCGCATGAAAAATGAATAGAAAGATACGAACATCCCGATAAAAAATGCATTTATTTAATTACTGAATAAATCAGGTGAGTTATTGAAAACATATATCATTCACATTTAGTAAATAATTTGAGAATGATACAATTTGAAGTACGTGAGTGTTTCTTTTTTGTCGTAAAAGATTGCTTTAACTTTGAAAGAGAAATGAAGGAGAGAAATAAAGAAGGGTAATAAGCCTTTCAATTCCTTGAGGATGCATTTGTGTTGAATATTTTTGTTGTTAAACACAAACACCCTATGGTGGTTTTTGAAGGGGGACTTATCTTAAAGCTTGGAACTATTATTTCTAAGGCATCTACGGATGTCTTTGTGTACCATTGATTGGGTGTCCCGCAAAAGTTGATAGATAATCTTTCTTTCCAGATTCTGCATAGATTTTCACCTCTGATCATGGTTTAGAAGGTTGTAGAGTAGACAACTTCCTCCCCAAGCAAGCTTGCTTTCAATTGACCAGTTAATCCATTTGAAGGTTCTTTGAACACCATTCCATACACTAGTGTTCCTAGAATAGGAGAGGGGGAGGCGGCCAATGTATTCTCAGGCTTTCAAGGATATTTCATACTAGAACCGGGCGTGATAAATTTCATAGGTTATAAAATTGGTTCCGAGTTCCACGATGCATAACTTTGCACAAAAGGGCCGCTTTCTCATGCTCTGCTAGTGGGCATCAAATATCTTTAAAAATGAATTTCTAACTAATATGACAAATGAAGAGATAAAACATGTTTTGTAATATTATCATGAAAATCAAGTTTTCTATTGTGTCGAAAGCTTTCCTCTGGACATTTTACATTGGTTCACCTAATTCCCTCGGGAAACGGTTCATCTCAACCTATTAGACGGTGTACCTTTGGCATATCCCACGCTTGAATCACATTCTTTAGCAACCAAAAGTCATCGTAACCCATTATGAGGCTTCAGGGAAAGTTCTATAGTCTATTGAGATCTCTTTTTACTTACTTTGAAAGGTGTTCATACATTTAACATCCCCTGAAGTAGAGTTTCTTGCGTTTTAGGATGCTCTTGATGTTAGATTTCCCAATCTAAGATATATACAACCCAATAGATCCATTCTCTCTTAAGTGAGTTGTACACCTCTATTTGCTACTGTCTAAGCAATCCGGTTTCATCTTATTCCGAGCTTTAAAAAATGAGGAGTTCATACGCGAGCTTTAGGAATCAATAGAAGAGAAGATAAGAGGAGCGTGATGAGATCTAGGTTATTTCATCTAGGGGCACTACATAGCACCCAGTTATGGTTGTTTATAAAATGAGGTAAGCTCATGAATCAGTTTTATTGGTCCATGCATTGATCATTGATCTATGTCACAATGTATTCGCTCAGGACAAAACATCAAGAATCCCTAACCGCCCCTCCATCCCTACCGTGCTTTCTTTGGGCTTGTGAAAATATCACACTTCATTTGAGCGACCCCTCTTTAGTTGGGTCCCTTGTTGAGAAAACATTATACAAGAACTTACCATCTTTAGTATTTGCTTATCTTATGGTCTCTAGTATACGAGGAAATAGTTGATGATGATATAAGGAATGCTTTAATCACCAACCTTTTACCAAAAACGTTAATCTAGTCATCCTTGTAATAGTTGAGCTTGCCTTAGCTTGTTTAGCACCAAAGCCCATCACTGATTCACACGAACCTTCATGCACAAGGGGATACGGAGCGAATGAAAGATGAGCACAGAAGCAAGATCCTTGCCACCCTCGTTAAAGAGGAATTGCAAAGGGGGGCCTACTCAACCATCTTGAAGCCTTTCTTCAAGTAGTTTATCTTAGAACAAGATGTGTTAAGACAGGTTTCTGAGTATTTCCAGAGCATCAGTCTCCTCTTGGTGTCATTTTGAAGGATCACATTTGTGAAATCAGCAAAACAGAAAACTAAGAACCATTTGATCCTATCCTTGAGGAAGAGTAAGACCTATGTTTTGACTCGTTTGAACTTGGTTGCTCAGCAACAGTTGAGACAGTCGGCCGATGTTTCAAATAAGATTGTGGCGAGCATGCAACCTTGCGTGATTGATCTTCTCAAACCTATAAAAGGGAAAGCTTTTAGTTGATCTTGACACAAGCAGGCGCATTCTCAAAATCCTCGAAACTATATTGATAGATTTAGGTCGGAGAGCTAAATTCACAAGGGATTCTTAAGAGACTCTAAAGGAAGCCTCATTCAATTCTACTATAAGTCTTTTCAAAGTTAATCTTATGAAGAGAAAGGTTTTGGGGTTGGGGCTTAAGTCTTTTTTCGAAACCCCAAGGATGCTCCAAGAGACTGAGTAGGTACTGCTAAGCCTGCTTTGTACCAGCCCTCTTTTGCTTCAGAGTTGATAAGTAGACCTTCTTAGCTTTCCAATAACACCAGAAAATGACCTATGTACTTTCGAAGTGATGTGTGTAATGATTGAACCAAAACAGATAACTTTGAAGTTCACAAACTCAAGAAAACCTTCTATTTATGTCTTGACACCTGCTGAATGTTTTGCTCAGTGTGACCAGCAGAGTAGAAATTGATAAAATTCCTTCTAGGGGTATTTAATTAGCTTAGTAAGCTACCATTTGCAAGTAGAATGATGTAAAAAGAGAAACTATGCTAAGAGAAACCAATTTAGCAAGTTTAGCTATACCCCCGACTTTTTAGGACTGTAGCAGAAAATGACCAGAGTTCACCTCGCCACCGCTTTCCCTGAAATGGCTGAATAGAATCCCTTGAAAGTTTGGTAGCATGTAGATGGCTTTGAGCTCAATCCAACAAGCTTTGAATCACTTGATTTGGTGAAGAATTGACCGAGATATGCCCTTGACAAGTTGACAGACTTTTGAGTAGACTAACAGAGAACTCAGAGATGAATGATGTAAATGTATCTATTAATGAACACTTGTATACAATCCCATTAGCATGAACAACATTGCCTAATGGTGTAGAGAGGTGTAGGCTATATTATAGTCCTCACACACACTCAAAATCAGTAGAATGAGGCTCCGGAATGATCTCTCTAACCGCGACTTTTCATGTTCACTTTTTATATGTAATGAACAAGGATTTGAATTCAAATTCAAATTTTGGCTCCCTATGATCAAGCTCCTAAATGCTTGGAGATATTCCTTCAATCAAATGAGCTACTTTTTCCACGACTCATTTTGGTAGGTGATTACAAAAGATTCCAAGTCAATTTGACTTTTACAATGAGGTAAAGTGGTAATTAGCCACTAGCATATGTTCCTATGCTTCTTCATGTATGTGTAGACTTTAATGCATCCTTTGAGCCAAATGTGTAGGCTTGCAAATTACACCAACATCTCCCCCTCAAGCCAAACATTTTGGCTTAAGTCTTCATCTTCAATCTTCAAGTATATCCTGCAATCCAATCATGGATTTGAACCTGCAAAGTTTTGTTCCATCCAAAGCTTTAGTCAACAAATCTGCACATTGCATGTTGGTTGATACATAGGTAAGTTGAATGTCCTTGCTTATCAACTTCTCTCTCACATAATGATAATGAACCTCTATGTGTTTGGTCCTAGCATGATAGATAGGATTAGCTGCAAGGTCAAGAGAACTTGTATTATCTCCAAAGATTATTGGAGACCTAGTATATAAGCCCAATTCTGTATACAAAAGCTTGATCCAAATTGCTTCTTGTGTGGCATTAGCCAGTCCTCTATACTCTGCCTCTGTGGAAGATAAAGCAACAAAAGGTTGCTTCTTTGAAGACCATGAAATTGGTTTGTCACCTGCAAAAGAGATATATCCAAAAGTGCTCCTCCTATCATCCTTGCATCCTACCCAATCTGCATCTGAATAAATTTTGATATCAATATCTGAAGTGTAAGGGAAATACAAACCATGGTTCTGTGTACCCTTGAGATACTTCAAGATTCTCTTGGAAGCCTCTAAGTGAGGTATCCTTGGCTTGTGCATAAATTGACTTAGCACACTTACACCATATGCAATATCAATTCTTGTAAGAGTAGCATAGTTCAAGCTACCTACCATACTTTGATAACCTGTAATGTCTTTGACTTCATCACCTTCATGGGCACTTAGCTTTAGGTTTACCTCCATTGGAGTGCTTGCTATTTTAGCATCCTGCAAGTGAAACTTCTTCAACATATCTTGTACATACTTTTTCTTAGTAATGTATATCTCTGAATTAGTGTAAACTAATTCAAGCCCTAGAAAATACTTCAATAAACCAAGATCATTCATCTTGAGCTCCTTCGTCATCTTGCTTTTGATATCCCTGATTCCATTGACATCATTACCTGTAATGATGATGTCATCAACATAAACACAGAGATATATTACCTCTAAATTACTTCTCTTAATGAACAAAGAAGTGTCAGCCCTGCTCATGACAAAACCTTGGTCTTGGAGGTATGTAGTTAACCTGTAATTCCATGCCGTAGGTGCCTGCTTCAATCCATATAAAGCCTTTTTTAATTTGCAAACATAAGTTACCTTCTTAGGGTCCTCATAGCCAAGAGGTTGTGACATATAAACTTCTTCTGAAATCCATCCATTCAAGAAAGCATTCTTGACATCCAATTGGTACATGTTCCAATTCTTTGATGCAGCCACACTTACCAACACTCTGATTGTTGGCATCTTGGCCACAGGAGAAAATGTCTCTTCATAGTGTTAGGTAACTTCTTCTCATTAAGCATAGATCTAGCTGTCTCAAAAATTAACCTATTTCTTCTCTCAGCTACCCCATTCTGTTCAGGAGAATACCTTGTGGTTATCTCTCTTTTGATGCCTCTATCCTGCAAGAAGTCTTCAAATTCATTGAAGAAGTACTCACCTCCTCCATCTGACCTTAGCCTCTTCAAATTCCTTCCTCTCTGGTTTTCAACTAATGCAAGATATTTTTTAAAGCAATTAAATACCTCATCCTTGTGCTTCATGAAGTACAATACAGTCCATCTGCTATAATCATCAATGAAAGACACATAGTACCTTGAACCTGAGACTGAGGGGTCTTTGCTAGGTCCCCAAACATCTCTGTGTACAAGCTCTAGGTAGTCTTCATGCATATATCCTTTCTTGGAGAAGGGTAACCTGTGAGACTTACCAAATTGACAAGCACCACACTTGTAAATCATATGTTGCTTGGATACATTAGGTATCCCAAGCACACATTGGTCCCTGCACATTTTTTTCAAGGTTCTTTCTCCTATGTGCCCTAATCTTTTGTGCCAAATCTCAAGCTCTGAAAGTGTTTGATCTTTATAACTGTATAGTGCAATATTCTTTGTATCTTCCCACTCAAAAGTGAAAAGTCTACCTGATTGTTCTCCTTTAGCAATCCTCATGAACCCATGTCTTGGGTCCTCCACATATGCTCCATATTGATTGAATCTGACCTGCAAACCTTTCTCCACAATCTGACCAACACTCATCAAATTTTTGGTAATGGTTGGTACATAGAGTACCCTGCTCAACAAATTTTGATTACCATCACAAGTCTTAACATTTCCAACTTTAACTCTTGAATGCTTTGTATCATCACCTGTTTGGACTTGATGTTTACCTTTTGGTTCCTCAAGATCAGAGAGTAGTGCCACATTGCCAGCCACATGTTTTGAGCACCCTCAGTCAATGTAGAATAAGTGGTCATCATTTGTACCTGACTTTGAAGTCATGTTCATGATCAGAAGAGAGTCATCCTGCTCCTCTATGTAGTTGTTGTAGTCCTTTCTGGTTTTGAATCCTCCTTGGTAGTTGCCATTGTAATTGTTGTTGTAATTGTTGTTGTAATTGTTGTTGTAATTGTTGTTGTGGCCTTGGTGATGGTTGAACCTTCCTCTTGACTGTGAGTATCCACCTCTTTGGTAGCCTCTTCCTCTCTGATTTTTGTAATTCATGAAGCACTCATCTGTAGTATGATTTGATAAACCAAAAATGTTGCATGGTGATGAGTTATAGGGTCTCCACCTACCTTGCTTACCTCCTCTGCCCCTTCCTCTTGAAGATCTACCTCTCCCTGCATAGTTGTCTTGGGAGGTAGAGCCTTCCTCTTCCATCTTCTTGCTCTTGCCTTTATCCTTAGACTTCTTATCAGTGTATAAGGCAGAAGAGTTATTACCTTTGGATGTATCTCCATTTTTGGTGAGCTTTGCTTCATGTGTAAATAGTTGTCCCATGAGAGTTGTAAGATCTGGACTGTATATGTCCATGTAGAGCTCCATTGCAGCGGTGAAGCTTTCCCATTTGTCATCAGCCTTGATTCCATTGATCACTTGCCTTACAATTTGTTCTTCTTCAATTTCTTCTCCTATGCTTGCTAAGTGATCTGCAACATCTTTGATCTTGGTCACAAATTCTGAAACAGCTTGCTTAGGTTGCTTCCTTAGTGTTGTGAATTCAATCCACAACTGATTTTCCCTAGCCCTTGTATTGGAGGAAAAATATGATGACAAGGCTTCCCAAGTTTCTTGGGATGTCTTACAATTTCTGATATGTGGCAAAAGAAAGTCAGAGATAGAGTTGAGTAAATAAGACCTTGCCAATGCATCCTTAGCACACCATGTGTTGAGCTTTTCTTGTTCTTCCTTGGTTGGTAATCCTCTTGCTTTGAATGAGGGCAATTCCTCATCTCCTGAGATGTATCCATAGAGAATCCTTCCTTGTAAGTAGGTCTTCATCCTTAGAGACCAAGCTTGATAGTTGTTCCTATCGAATTTATCAATAAATGAAGGAAAACCATCTCCCATTTTACCTCTATTGCTCTGATACCACTGTTGGGATAGATGGATGGATGCTCCAAGAGACTGAGTAGGTACTGCTAAACGTGCTTTGTACCAACCCTCTTTTGCTTCAGAGTTGATATGTAGACCTTCTTAGCTTTCCAATAACACCAAAAAATGACCTATGTACTTTGGAAGTGATGTGTGTAATGATTGAACCAAAACAGATAACTTTGAAGTTCACAAACTCAAGAAAACCTTCTATTTATGTCTTGACACCTGCTCAATGTTTTGCTCAGTGTGACCAGCACAGTAGAAATTGACAAAATTCCTTCTAAGGGTATTTAATTAGCTTAGTAAGCTACCATTTTCAAGTGTAATGATGTAAAAAGATAAACTATGCTAAGAGAAATCAATTTAGCAAGTTTAGCTATACCCCCAACTTTTTAGGACTGTAGCAAAAAGTGACCAGAGTTCACCTCGACGCAAAGTCCTCTGAAATGGCTGCATAGAATCCCTTAAAACTTTGGTAGTATGTAGATGACTTTGAGATCAATCCAACAAGCTTTGAATCACTTGATGTGGTGAAGAATTGACCGAGATATGCCCTTGACAAGTTGACAGACTTTTGAGTAGACTAACAGAGAACTCAGAGATTAATGATGTAAATGTATCTATTAATGAACACTTGTATACAATCCCATTGGCATGAACAACATTGGCTAATGGTGTAGAGAGGTGTACGCTATGGTATAGTCCTCACACACACTCAAAATCAGTAGAATGAGGCTCGGGAATGATCTCTCTAACCACAACTTTTCATGTTCACTTTTTATATGTAATGAACAAGGATTTGAATTCAAATTCAAATTTTGGCTCCCTATGATCAAGCTCCTAAATGCTTGGAGATATTCCTTCAATCAAATGAGCTACTTTTTCCACGACTCATTTTGGTAGGTGATTACAAAAGATTCCAAGTCAATTTGACTTTTACAATGAGGTAAAGTGGTAATTAGCCACTAGCATATGTTCCTATGATTCTTCATGTATGTGTAGACTTTAATGCATCCTTTGAGCCAAATGTGTAGGCTTGCAAATTACACCAACAAAAGGCATGGGATACACTTGAGGATTATTAAATTTTAGGATAGAGCTATCACTATCATTATCATATAAAAAAATACTAGCACAGCGGAATAGATCAATCAAAAGAGTTGAGAAAAAAACAAAGACAAAAAGATGCACAGTGAGAAATACAGAATTCAAATTTCCAAATTGCCAAAAGCATTGAAACTACAAAGATGGTGTTGTCCAAATCCAGATTAGTTGGTGATCTAGACAAACTCTAGATGAAAGTCTTACTAGTGTGTAATGCTATTTAGAGCTACACATGGGCCATGCTTATAAATCTTTTACGATAGGAGTCGAAATAGATAAATGTAGTGGAGAGAGGAACAATATGCATCAATATATACTGCCTATGGGCCTCGTAAAAGGGTCAAGCCCCCCTTTGCCCTCCACCCATTAAGGTTCTGTGGTGAAACCACAAGCACCCAAGCCTTTATTTTTCTTTAGTGAAAACCCAATGGCTTGGAATTTTACGACGTACCTAATATAATGGCTAGGCTTAGAAAAATCATCTATTACCATCAACACTCATACATAGACCTTGTTTTACTAGAAAGTTAGGGTCCCATAAATGCTTGGACTCTTCCGATGGTTTCTCCTCATCATTTGTCATGGATCATGGATCATCAATTGAGGGTGGAGTATTAGATAACCATGGATCATTTGTCATCACTTAAGGGCGGATTATTGACTATATGTAACAACGCCCCTTAATGTCCACCCTATGGTGCACTACCTTCTTGGTCCAATGCCAAGCTTTTGAAAATCTTGATCAATCCACTAGCTCCCAAGTTCCACTCTTCATGGTAGTTTTGTATTTTATTTGAATGGAGGCCATTCTTTTCATCTTAGTCTATTAAAATCTTTGAAAGGGACTTTAGCACTCACTCCTATTTTGGATGATCCTCCGTTAATTGAAGAGGTTGTTGAGATTTTAGTTCCAGAGAGAATAATTGATTAGGATGTTACCATTACAAACACAGGTAACCAATATCTTAGATATTTAGTTAAACATAAAAATCACTCACTTGAAGAATTTTGAATGGATTCATCAAATATAATTAACTCCACACTATGATCATTTGATTTTTGCATATCATTCATAGTCACATTAAATTTGAGTTTTCCAATTCCATGTACATGGAACATGCTTATGATTGTTCAGTGATGGAAAAGGTGACTAGCCATCCATGTCTATTTTATTCTTATCAACTAAGGTCACTTGCTCGTCAGCTAGGAGGCATGTTATCCTTTATGGAATAATGGAATGTTATATGGATTTTAAGGTTTTAAGGGTTTTAATGTCATTTTGGTTTTGATTAAGTAGATGAAGACTCATGAGTGTTTGAATGCACATGGACTTATTGAGATATTTTGGAAGATATTTAGAAGATAGTACTTTATTTATTTTTTTATAAAAATAATAGATCTTTTTATCAATCAATCATTCTGTAAAAATAGTACATTGCTTAAAAAGAGATGATTTTTGTTAATAAAGCGGATTTTTATAAGCACATGCTTTTTGAAGTGCCACCATCATGTATCGTCTATTCAAGAGGTAATGAAAAATACATATAAATACACGTGCTCTGGTGGACTCATCCACAAGTCTATGTGGGGGGAGATTGTACCCAATTAGGTGTCAGTTATCTTATCTCTTTCTATTCTTTTCATGCTTTTGTGAGATATCATTTCTATACTATCCTCTATGTACATGCATCTACCGGATCCGATCAACAATATTGTCCAACAAAAGAGACAATGAGTCTACTCTATCCTATATATTCAAGATTAGGGAAGTTTCACATTGATAACATCCCAAAAAGCCACATAAGTGTCATACAAGGCCTAGATTGAGATCCAATGATTTTCACACGTATGTCTCTCAAGTAGCTTTGATGTGAATCTTTTCCCTTTACATGTAGAACTTTTATTCTAGTGTTGGATAGAGGTCCTTTTCCCTTGTAATGACATATATCCTATATACTAACATGTGGTGGTACTGTGTGCTTAGAGATTCACTTATAATTGTCACTTCACTCCTTCTCATATTATCGATCATGTATTGATGGAGATCTCTTCCAACCATCACATATTTAGTTTGCTATTCTATGTACTTATATTTTTGCTTTTGCACCAAATCCCATACCCAACAATGTAATGGGAGAAAGTACACCTCATTCTAAGGTGTTGTTTTTTTTTGCATTGAATGGATGCACATTTTTTAAAATGAAAATTAGTTGTCAAGCATAGAAATATACAGTTAAGCAATAGAGGATTATTTATATCAAACGTGTTATGGTTTTCCACCCCTTTTGGAGCCATTTACTAGTGAGATTTTCCATCACAGTTACAATATGTGAGTTTTTTTATTTTTTTTTAATAAAAGAAGTTTGATCGTGGCCTAATCTACGGACTTTAGTTAACAAGGAAGAAAATGATACAATGCAACTCTCCTAGATTTGTGAGTTGCATTGGAGCTTGCTTTTCAGCTTTATTGAGTTTTATATCTTGCTACTTGAGTGTTCTTTGGTGCAATGACAAGAAACAAAGAATTTTCTGGCATACTTCAAGATGAATAACAACTCTATGTGACCAACTATTTGATGTATTTTTACATAATGAAGCGTGATCTTGTTGCAAAGCAAGTTAACGCTTGGAGGAGTAGGCCTAGGCTGAACCTCCATTTAAAAAAAAAAACTTATGGAACATAGTGCCACATGTTGACAAGTGACCCGACAATTCTACTACTATGCAACATGTTGTCATAGATACAGGGTCTTCTTCAATTAGAGTTATGTATTCTCCATCTATGCAAGAGAAACCTAGATGGGAAGGAAAGGATGGTAAATATCATGCATTGATTGTTCTCTCTGTGAACTGGTATATTTTTCCACCAATCTGATCATGCACTACTTCAAGACAAACTTGAATCTATGGAAATGCAAACTTCTTATTTTTCATTTGTCATTCTTTTTTCATATTTTCTACTTTTTTTGTTTACTGATACTAAGAGGCTTATGATACAAAAGAGAATAAATATTACACCTCATCATGCATGAGTTGCCCCTCATTACTGATTTCAATAGGCTAGAGGATAGAGACCATGAAAATTGATATCTTACAAGCCTGGAATGAATCAACACGATAATTAGATAGGTTTATTGTAACACTATGGAATAAAGTTATGGACCATGCAATGGGTGATAATATTTTTTAATCCACTTTCAATTTGATATATAATGTTCAATCAAATAGATATATTTGGTATCAAGATTTAATAGAAGTTTCAAAAGAAACAAACAATGTTGTTTTCTGGATTCCTTATACGATTCCATGCATTAAACAAGAAATATCTTCTCAAATATGTTGGAGCAAGCAATCTCCAGATCCACTGCTCGTAACATTTCCTATTTTTTTACATAAAATACATCGAAAATCTCGTAGATAAATCTTTGCACATGATCCTACTCTTAGATTCATGCGCTGATTCATTTTTATAAACAAAACTGATTCATGCGCTGACCTCATTTTTATAAACAACCATAACTTGGTCCTATGTAGTGCCCCTAGATGAAATAACCTAGATCTCATCACGCTCCTCATATCTTCTCTTCTATTGATTCCTAAAGCTCGCGTAAGAACTCCTCATTTCTTAAAGCTCGGAATAAAATGAAACCAGATTGCTTAGATAGTAGCAAATAGAAGTGTACAACTCACTTAAGAGAGAACGGATCTATTGGGTTGTATGTATCTTACATTGGGAAATCTTAGATCAAGAGCATCCTAAAAGTCAAGGAACTCTACTTCAACGGATTTTAACTGTATGAACACCTTTGAAAGAAAGTGAAAAGAGACCTTAATAGACTAGAGAACTTTCCCTGAAGCCTCATATGGGTTACGATGACTTTTGGTTACCAAAGAATGTGATTCAAGCATGGGATATGCCAAAGGTATACCGTCTAATAGGTTGAGATGAACCATTTCCCTTGGGAATGAACGGGCACCAAGATAGAAAATGAAATTTGTAGAGCATCTAAACTACGGGTTTCAATATATGTTCAAGAGTATGAAGCAAGACAGAATTTTCACAATATATAGCAAGGACCCGCAAAATCCATAGCGTGACATAAGGATAGAAAATGACTATACAAACGTTTATTTTGCAACACAAAATAGGGACCGTTATGAAAATGTTAAGATTTCTTTCTAAATTTATTTCAGATATGTTGCATCTCATTTTTTTTGAAGCGTCTTAGGCGGAAGAGGAATCTGCGCTTTCTAAACAAGAGGAAAATATATTGTTCCCCTTTTGATTGATCTCATGCAAACGAAATGCTTGGGATACACTTGAGGATTATTAAATTTTAGGATAGAGCTATCACTATCCTTACCATATAAAAAAAATACTAGCACAGCGGAATAGATCAATCGAAAGAGTTGAGAAAAAAACAAAGACAAAAAGATGCAGAGTGAGAGATACAGAACCCAAATTTTCGAATTGCCAAAAGCATTGAAACTATGAAGGTGGTGTTGTCCAGTTGTTTTCTTCCAATACGGAGATTAGTTGGTGATCTAGACAAACTCTCGATGAAAGTCTTACTAGTGTGTAATGCTATTTAGAGCTACACATGGGCCAGGCTTATAAATCTTCTACGATAGGAGTCGATATAGATAAATGTAGTGGAGACATGAAAAATATGCATCAAAATATATACTGCCTATGGGCCTCGTAAAAGGTTCAAGCCCCCTTTTGCCCTCCACCAATCAAGGTTCTGTGGTGAAACCACAGGCACCAGAAGCCTTTATTTTTCTTTAATGAAAACCCAATGGCCTGGAATTTTATGACCTACCTAATATAATGGATAGGCTTAGAAAGATCATCTATTACCATCAACACTCATAAATAGACCTTGTCTTACTAGAAATTTAGGATCCCATAAATGCTCCCACTCTTAGGATGGTTTCTCCTCATCATTTGTCATGGATCATGGATCATCACTTGAGGGTGGCGTATTAGATAACGGTGGATCATTTTTCATCACATAAGGGTGGAGTATTGAGTATATGTAACAACGCCCCTTAATGTCCACCCTATGGTGAGCTACCTTCTTGGTCCAATGCCAAGGTTTTGAAAGTTTTGATGAAGTTGTTGTCCCCTGAGACCGGTGGTTAATATGTCTAATCTATTTATAATGTTGGGCAATAACGTATCTCCATGACCCCACCCTAATGGATTCACACACATAGTGATACTAAATTTATATGGTCTTGGTAGGTGGATGAAACGTAGGATTCTTAGTGATGGTCATGAAACTTTGGTTCTCACACTTCAACCCTATAGCCTCTTGTCAATGTATACCTATGCGCCGTATGATCTTCATTAACCATAGTGCCTCACATGCTACTATTCTTGGTGCTCATCGTCAATAGAATATAATGCTATAGTGGGTTGCATTTTATTGGTGCAAGATAAAATCCCAAATCCTAAAGAAAAGCAATATCAAGAAACTAATTTTCTGATATCAATATCTTGTGCTCAATTTCAATCAAAATATGGATAGGAAATTGATCCTTCTTGATAGAGAATACCATAATCAATGGTTCCTTTCACATACATGAGTATTTGCATTATTTCCTTCTAATGTGTTTGGCAAGACTTAAAACATAACCTGCTTACTACTCTAGCCACATAGGAGATATGTCATATGCTATTGGATAAGTAGATGACACTTCCAACTAGTATCTAGTATCTTTCAATATCCATTAGAAGCAAAACATGTTCAATAGATAATTTTTTGTTGACCTAGATAGGTGTAGAAATTTCTTTGCAATCCTCCATATGAAATGCCTTCAAAATTCCTACATACTTTTGTTGAGAGATTCAAATCTTCCTTGGTTCCTACCATAACTTTTGTTGAGATATAAAATCTTCCCTGGCTCCTACCATTACTTCAAATGCCTAAGGAGTAATTTATTAATCCTAAGTCTATCATTTCAAATTCTGAAGGCTTCGTTTGTTTGTAGAAAACGAGAAACATCATTTCTTGTAATCATAAGGTCATCTACATAGAGTACGATAACAATAGTCTTCCCTTATCTATTTAAAACATACAAAGCACCTAAATAATATGTTTGTAGAAAACGAGAAACATCATTTCTTGTAATCATAAGGTCATCTACATAGAGTATGATAACAATAGTCTTCCCTTATCTATTTAAAACATACAAAGCACCTAAATAATATGTTTTGAAAACAATATTGTTTGTAGAAAAATCGTTTGTTTGTAGAAATCGTTTGTTAACAATAAAAATCGTTTGTTTGTAGAAAACGAGAAACATCATTTCTTGTAATCATAAGGTCATCTACATAGAGTACGATAACAATAGTCTTCCCTTATCTATTTAAAACATACAAAGCACCTAAATAATATGTTTTGAAAATAATATTTGATAGATACATATCTATCCATTCGTGCCATGGTCTAGGGGCTTGTTTAATACAATATTATACCTTCTTCAGCTTACATAATGTTTTCTCTAAATGGGGATCCTCAAACCTTGAAGGCTGTTACATATATACCTACTTCTTGAGGACTCCATTCAAGAACATTGATTGGACATCGATGTGATAGATTGGCCATTATCTATGTACACCCAGAACTAGTACTACTTGGATAGTAGTCATCCTTGTACTAGGGGAAAATCATTGACAAAATTCAATCCCTCAAGCTTATGAGTAGCCCTATGCAACAAGTCTAGTACCACCAGCCTTGTACTTTAGCTTGTAGACCTTACATGGTTGATCCAGTAGCTCCGAGGTTCCATTCTTCATGGTAGTTTTGTATTTTATTTAAATGAAGGCCATTCTTTTCATCTTAGTTTATCAAAATCTTTGAAAGGAACTTTACCACTCACTCCTATTTTAGATGATCCTCCATTAATTGAAGAGGATGTTGAGATTTAAGTTCTAGAGAGAATACTTCATTAGGATGTTACTATTACAAACACAAGTAACCAATATCTTAGATATTCAATTAAATATAGAACTCACTCACTTGAAGAATCTCAATGGATTCATAAAATATCATTAACTGCACACTATGATCATTTGATTTTTGCATATCATTCATAGTCACATTAAATTCAAGTTTTCCAATTCCATGCACATGTTTTTACATGGAACATGCTTATGATTGTTTAGTGATGCAACATGTGACTATCCATCCATGTCTATTTTATTCTTATCAACTAAGCTCAATTGCTCCTCAACTGGGAGGCATGTTATACTTTGTGGAATAATGGAATGTTATATGGATTTCAATGTTTTGAGGGTTTTAATGGCATTTTGGTTTTGATTAAGCACGTGAAGACTCATGAGGGTTTGAATGCACATGGACTTATTGAGATATTTTGGAAGATATTTAGAAGATAGTACTTTAATTATTTTTTGTAAAAATAATAGATCATTTTAGAAATTAATCTTTTTGTAAAAATAGTAGATTGCTTGAAAAGAGATGATTTTTGTTAATAAAGCAGATTTTTGTAAACACAACCTTTTTGAAACGCCACCATCCTGTATCTTCTATTCAAGAGGTAATGGAAAATACCTATAAATACACATGCTCTATTGGACTCATCCATAAGACTATGTGGGGGGAGATGGTACTCAGTCTGGTGTCAATTCTCTTATCTCTTTCTATTCTATTCATGCTTTTGTGGGATTTCATTTCTATACTAACCTCTCTGTACATGCATCTATGAGATCCAATCAACAATAATGTCCAACATAAAAGATAATGAGTCTACTCTATCCTATATATTCGAGATTAAGGAAGTTTCACATTGATAACATCCCAAAAAGCCACATAAATATCATACAAGCCCTAGTTTGAGATCCAATGATTGTCACGCTTATATGTCTCTCAAGTATCTTTGATGTGAATCTTTTCCCTTTACATGTAGAACTTTTATTCTAGTGTTGGATAGAGGTCTTTTTCCCTTGTAACCACATATATCCTATATACTAACATGTGGTGGTACTCTATGCTTAGAGATTCACTTATAGTTGTCACTTCACTCCTTCTCATATTATCAATGATGTATTGATGGATGTCTCTTCCAAACTTCACATATTTTGTTTGCTACTCTGTGTACTTATATTTGTGCTTTTGCACCAAATCCCATACCCAACAATGATATGGGAGAAAGGACACCTCATTCTAAACGTGTTGTTTTCTTTGTATCGAATGCATGCACATTTTCAACAATGAAAATTAGTTCTCAAGCATAGAAATATATAGCTAAGTAATATATGATTATTTCTATCAAACGTGCTATGGTTTTCCAACCCTTTTGCAGCCATTTAGTAGTGATATTTTCCATCAGAGTTACAATTTGTGAGTTTTTTTTTTTCATAAAAAGAAGTTTGGCCGTGCCCTACTCTACGGACTTTAGTCAAAAAGGAAGAAAATGATACAATGCAACTCTCCTAGATTTGTGAGCTGCATTTGAGCTTGCATTTCAGCTTTATTGAGTTTTATATCTTGCTACTTGAGTGTTCTTTGGTGCAATGACAAGAAACAAAGAATATTCTCGCATACATCAAGATGAACAACAACTCTTCGTGACCAATTATTTGATGTCTTCTTACATAATGAAGCATGATCTTGTTGCAAAGCAAGTTAAATCTTGGAGGAGTAGGCCTCGGTTGAACCTCCATTTCTAAAAAAAACTATGGAACATAGTGCCACATGTTGACAAGTGACCCGACAATTCTACTACTATGCAACATGTTGTCATAGATTCAAGGTCTTCTTCAATTAGAGTTATGTATTCTCCATCTATGCAAGAGAAACCTAGATGGAAAGGAAAGGATGGTAAATATCATGCATTGATTGCTCTTGTTGTGAAGTGGTATATTGTTCCAGGAATAAATCTGATCATGCACTACTTCAAGACAAACTTGAATCTATGGAAATGCAAACTTCTTATTTTTCATTTGTCATTCTTTTTTCATATTTTCTACTTTTTTGTTTACTGATACTAAGAGGCTTATGATACAAAAGAGAAGAAATATTACACCTAACCATGCATGGGTTGCCCCTCATTACTGGTTTGAATAGGCTAGAAGGTAGAGACCATGAAAATTAATACCTTACAAGCTTGGAATGAATCAACACAATCATGAGCTACACTTTTAAGAAACGCATTGCTTGATATTCTCTAATAATAATCATGATTTGTCCCCACCTAGATGATCTTATGAAGATGAAAACCATCACCTTTACATTAGGGGAGAAAATGAACCTTTCATGTGCACTGTAAGCATCCCTTAGCTCTATATTGAGAGGAAAAGGTACATTCAATAGGGAACTTTTGAATAGGCTAAATTAGGATCCATTTTAGATTTCATTGGGTTCTTCTCTCTGTTCTTGTAGAGAGTAAGAGAATCTAATTGCCACATCAACAAATCCATGCATGTATGTGATAAAAATATGATGTTTTTGTGTGAGTCCCATTCTTGGTGTATATTTACTTAAAAAGGATCCCTTTTTAATATGCATGTCAAAAGTAACTTTTTAATCATTTTTCATGTTTCATTTTAAATTATACTATTCTCAAAATCCCTCCAAAAGTAAAGTGCCACATCATCAAATTTATAACTATGCTTCTCCAAAAGAAAATAAAAATTAGGTTTCATTATTTTCAACCAACAAACAATGGAAAAACACACTTTGACTCATTCACATACCACAAAAATTTTTCCTGTAGATTGCATGCTTTGCAGTCCCTTCTAGCTGACATTTCAATCTTGTTTTCATATATTCTTGTAATTGTTGGTAAAGATGGTGTTTACACCTATTACAAACCTTACACTAGGATACCCTTGTGCTCTTGAACCAAGAAGCATCCATGTTGATTGGGAGAATTTTCGACAATCACATGGTACAACAATAATGTGAAATCTCAAAATGAATGTCGTGGAACTGGAGAAAAGAGCATTGAAATTTGGAATCATGGCTCACAACATCCTTGTGATGTAAGGTCTTCTTATCATACAGTATTCCATAACCTCACAACTCATTGGTGGTCGTGAAGCTATACTATTAGGTTATTGAAAGTGATTATCACTACATTCACATACTACTACTAATTATTTTATCCAATAATATGAAGTCCATCATATAAGCTTGGTCATTTTAGAAAGCACAATTATATCTTTACAAGAAAAAGCTTAAAAATCTTTAAAACTATATGAAAGAAACGGAAAGGTCACTTGCAAATTTAAATCCCTCTCTCCAATAGTTCAAAGAGACCCTTTTACTAGGTCGTGGGGCATGAAAAGAAGGTATTTTTGGCATATAAAGTGTATATCAAGAAAAACGACTTCCAATGAGAGATGTCACATATATTGGAAATAGAAGAAACTATGCCTATATTTGTTTTTTATAATCCAAGCATTCCCAAGAAGAAAGTAAAGAGCTAATCCACGAAACGCTTTACTTACATTACACTAGATTCAACAATACATTTCATGTGATTTCTAAAACTTTCAACAATAAATTTTTCCTTTTCTATAAGTCAGCAATGGAAGGTACCCCCACTGCATTTCCTATGACGTCTTATTCAAATAAATTGTCCACTTTAGGTATTTTTTTTACTCTTTTGAGAAAGCTATAATGTTAAATTAAGGTACATATTGAAGCTTGAGTGTCAAATTATAAAGGAGTGATAATTAGATAGGTTTATTGTAACATTATGGAATAAATTTATGGACCATGCAATGGCTGATAATATTTTATAATCCACTTTCAATTTGATATATAATGTGTTCAGTCAAATAGATATATTTGGTATCAAGGTTTAATAGAAGTTTCAAAAGAAACAAACAATGTTGTTTTATGGATTCCTTATACGATTCCATGCATTAAACAGGAAATATTTTCTCAAATATGTGGGAGCAAGCAATCTCCAATTCCACCGCTCGTAAGACTTCCTGTTTTTTCACATAAAATACATCAAAAAGCTCATAGATAATTCTTTGCACGTGATCCTACTCTTAGAATTGTGTATGAACGAAAGCTTATAGAACATAAGAAAAATAAAAAGAGAAAAGCGCATGCTTGCATCTTCACAAAATGGAAACTCCTAAAATCTTCACAAAAAAGAAACTCCTAAAATCTTCACAAAATCCATTCTTAAACCAAGGAATCAAGCCGATTTTTTCCTTTTAAAAAGAAACATATAGCGGTGTCTTCTACCGCTTCATATCACTGTATATAATAAGCATACACAAAATAATGCAAAGTTGGGTGACATGATCTATTCATGAAATATCTCTTGCCATTGTCTGCCCCATTACATCTCTCTCTTTGTCACTCCCTCTCTCTCTTATAAGAGAGATAGTAATTGTGAAGAGATGGATAGGTATGTGCTTGAAGATGAAGAGGTGTTGCAAAATCCTTGATCTACACCAGCCAATTGAACTCTAGGAGTATACGGTGGGACCTTTTAGCTTGCCAATGCATGTATTAGACACCCTATGTACCTTGGAAGATCACTCTCAAAAAGATAGATCAAAACGGATAAGTTGGAGTTAGCTCACAGGTGAAAAACTTGCTATTTTGGTTCATACACCTGTCCAGTGTTTTGCATAATTCTCTGAGCACAGCAACAATTAGCTTAATTCCTCTTGGGGAAGTTTAGTTAACTTAAAGAGCTAACTTTCAAGAGTAATATCATCAAAAATAATAAACCACACACTGAGAATGAGTTTTAACAAGTGATGACATCATCCCGATTTTCACGGGCTACTATAGTTTGAGACCAGTGAGCAGAAAAATGAACATAACTCAACGTGTAGAAATCGAATGGTTATGAAAATTTGTATGCGTATACTAGACCGTAAGTTGAATCCAACAAGCTTTAAATCATTGAATTTGGATAAGTAACCACTAAGAGATGACTCTGACAAGATGGGTGAAGAAGTCGGGTGCCTGACAGAGAAGCAAAACTGAACAGACACTGTTGACTTCAACTGAACATAACTGAAGATTGCAACATCCAAATGACATGAAAATTTGTGAGCATTCAGTAGACTTATAGAGCTAACTTTACCAAGTTGAATCACTGAAAATGATGCACCAAACGTAGCGAAACCATCTCTGCAAACTGACTGAGAAAACTGATAGTAATGGCAGTGAGTAGTACACTTCACAAGAACATGGAAATATGAACCCAAATGATAATGAAAATGAAAGTATATTTCTTGTACAATACAATGGACTTAATGATACATATGTGTGCTTTGTAATGACACCTTGATATGGCATAAAGCTCAGCTCTTGGAGGTCTTTACATAGGTCTCTCTAACCACGACTAAAACTCCCATCTATTTATAGTTGAGTTTGGGAGGCTAACTTCCCTCAATCACTCTCCAATCAATCAATGATTGATTTGATTCTCTACCTACCACAAATCACAAATTCGTGGCTCCTCTTTCCCTTTTTGATCATGTGGACTCAACCACTTAAGATTCTCTCACTTTTACATTAAGTAAACTCTTCAAAAGTTACAAGAGGTAGTTCACAAGTGAACTTTACATAGTCTTCATTTTAAAGCTTCTTCTATGACTTTGTGGGACTCAAGCCAATACTTAGGCTTGTCATAGACTTGCTCCAATAGCTCCCCCTCAAGCCAAGTATGCTTGAGGTTTTCAATCTTCCAAGATTACCTGCAAACCTATCATAGCCTTGAATTTCCAAAGCTTTGTACCATCCAATGCTTTGGTTAGAATATCTGCACATTGTTGATGAGTGGACACATATGATATTTGAATCTCTTTGCTTAGAACCTTTTCGCGTACATAGTGATAATGAACTTCAATATGTTTAGTCCTTGCATGAAAAATAGGATTAGCAGCCAAGTGAATAGAACTCATATTGTCACAAAAAAAAGTTGGAGTTCCAAACTCCAATCAAGGATCTTTGAATAATGTCTTCATCCACATAGCTTCCTGAGTAGCTATGGCAAGACCTCTGTATTCAGCTTCAGTAGAACAGAGAGCAACTATGGGTTGCTTCTTGGATGACCATGAAATAAGATTTGATCCTACAAAGGTAAGATGACCAGAAGTGCTCCTTCTATCTTCCTTGGAGCCAGCCCAATCTGCATCAGAAAATAGCTTCAAACCTAAATCAGATACATAAGGATAATAAAGTCCTTCATTTATGGTTCGTTTGAGATACTTGAGAATCCTTTTGGCAGCATCCATATGTGGTTTCCTTGGTGTGTGCATAAATTGACTTAGCACACTCACACTGTAACATATATCTACTCTTGTCAATGTGGGATACTTGAGACTACCCAATAGACTTTGATATGATGTGATGTCCTCTATGAGTTCACCTTCATGTGAGCTCAATTTGTGATTGACCTCCATTGGAGTACCTGCAATCTTACAATCTTGCATCTTGAATTTTGCCAACATGTGCTTAATGTACTTCCTTTGAGTGAGAAACAAACCATGATCTTTGTAGACAACTTCCAAACATAGGAAGTAGGTAAGTGAACCCAAATCACTTATCTTGAACTCTTCTCTCATCTGATCTTTGATCTTCTTCATACCATCTGCATCATTTCCTGTCAATATAATATCATCTACATATACACATAGGTAGATTATCTCATAATTACTCTTTTTAATAAAGAGTGAAGGATCTGCCTTTCTTGGTTGAAAACCTTTGTCCTTCAAGAATGAAACAAGCCTGAAATTCCAAGCTCTTGGAGCTTGCTTGAGACCATACAATGCTTTGTTAAGTTTACACACATAATCAGGATAAACTTGATTCTCAAAACGAGGTGGTTGTGCCATATATACCTCTTCTGTTATCCAACCATTCAAGAATGTATTCTTTACATCTAGTTGAAGTATCTTCCAATTCTTGGAAGAGGCAATACTAAGCAAAACCCTAATGGTAGGCATCTTTGCCACAGGAGAGAAGGTCTCCTCATAATCAATTCCCTGAGAATGTGCAAAGCCTTTTGCTACAAGCCTTGCCTTATACCTGTTAATGGAACCATCAGAATTCTTCTTGAGTTTATAGACCCATCTTGAGTCTATTACCTTCATGGATGAAGTCTTGGGCACCAAATCCCAAGTGTTGTTTTCCTCAAGTGCTTCAATCTCTTCCTTCATTGCATGCTTCCATTCTGATTTTGCTTTGGCCTCTTCAAATGATGATGGCT
Source organism: Ceratopteris richardii (assembly GCA_020310875.1). Taxonomy (NCBI): domain Eukaryota; kingdom Viridiplantae; phylum Streptophyta; class Polypodiopsida; order Polypodiales; family Pteridaceae; genus Ceratopteris; species Ceratopteris richardii. The sequence goes on along the minus strand of CM035416.1, from coordinate 90,692,868 downwards.
CCTCTTGGTTTATGTCCTGTGTTATGTAGATAGAATGTTTAGTTACTAATGAGGTGTCAAACCCATACCTTTCTGGTTTTTTCTTTTCCCTCATAGATCTTCTTAGGCCATGATGTGATGATTCTGCCTCATGTCCAAGTTCTTGCAATTTTGCTTTACCTTTAGACTTCCATGCTTTGATCTTTTCCATATGAGATTCTTCATCATCCTCCGAGGTGTCTTGTTCTTCAATCTTTGGTTGTTCTCTAGCAAGCTTTGGAAAATCTTCTTCAAGATCATATGGTAAATTGACCTTCCTGCATGAATCTTCATACCATGAATTGTTCTCATCAAAAACTACATCTCTACTTACCAAGAATGCTTTGTTAGTAGGGTTGTATAACCTGTAGCCCTTTTGATTGTTGTCATATCCAATAAATACACACCTTTCTGCCTTTGGATCCATCTTGCCTCTAACCTGTGAAGGAACATGAGCAAAAGCAATACATCCAAAAATTTTACAATGATCTAAGCTTGGTCTTCTTCCATTCCAAGCCTCATATGGAGTCATCCCATCAAGGGATTTTGAAGGCAACCTGTTAATCAAGTAAGTGGCTATAGATACAGCCTCAGCCCATAAGTAATTAGGTAAATGCTTTTCATTTAACATACACCTTGCAGCTTCAACAATTGTCCTATTCCTCCTTTCTGCCACTCCATTTTGCTCAGGAGTGTACCTTGTAGTTACCTCTTTTTTGATTCCTCTTTCTTAAAGAAAAGAATCAAACTCATGGGAGAAGTATTCTCCCCCTCCATCTGACCTTAGCCTTTTTAGTGATTTACCTGTTTGATTCTCCACAAGAGCCAAATATCTTTTGAAACATGAAAAAACTTCATCTTTGTGTTTCATAAAGAATAGGATAGTCCATCTGCTGCAATCATCAATAAAGGAGACATAATACCTTGATCCAGATATTGAAGCTTCCTTGCTAGGTCCCCATACATCTGTATGAACCAACTCCAAGAGATCTCCATGCATATAACCTTTCTTCATCAATGGTAACCTGTGAGACTTTCCAAATTTACATGCACTACACTTATAAATCATATGTTGTTTTGACAAATTAGGGAGTCCAAGTACACTTTGGTCCCTGCTAATTTTCTTTAATGACCTTTCACCAATATGTGATAACCTTTTGTGCCATACTTCCAATTCTATGAGTGTCTGACTAACATAATTAAAGAGAGCAATGTTTCTAGTGTCCTGTAATTCAAATGTGAACAATCTACCTGTCTTTTCACCTTTTGCAATTTTTTTGAATCCTTGACTTGGATCTTCAACAAATGCTCCTGCCTTTGTGAACCTGACTTGCAACCCTTTCTCTACTATCTGCCCAACACTTATCAAATTCTTTGTAATGGTAGGGACATAGAGTACCTTACTGAGTAGGTTGATGTTTCCATCAGGTGCTTTGACATTGCCTATTTTCTCCACAGGATGTTTTGTGTCATCTCCTGTTTGTACCTCATGCTGATTCCTTGGATCTTCTAAATCTGATAGGAGTGCCACATTTCCTGCCACATGATTTGAACAACCTGAATCTATGTAGAAAACATGCTCATCAGATTTACCTTGTGGCATAGCCATGTTCATGATCAATAATGAATCCTCTTTGTTTGAGTCTTTTGTGTAGTTATTGTAGTCTCTCCTTCCTTTGTAGCCTCCTTGATAGTTTGAATGATTGTAGTTGTTGTAGTTGCCATGATAATTGTTGAACCTTCCTCTTGAGTAGCCATAACTTCCTCTATTGTATCCTTTGCCTCTTTGATTCCTGGAATTCCTAAAGCAATTTTCAGTTGTATGATTGGTTAATCCACAAATAGAACATGAGTTGGAGTCTTGGGATCTCCCCCTGCCTTGTCTACCTCCTCTTCCTCTACCTCTACCATGTCTTCCTCTACCTACATAGTTAGCTTGATATGTACTTGCTTCATCATCCACTTTCTTTGCCTTTCCTTTGTTATCTCTAGACTTGATTTTATCAATGTATAAAGCTGAAGATTGATTACCTTTAGAGCTTTCTCCATTTTTGATAAGCTTTGCCTCTTGAGTAAGTAGTTGTCCAATGAGTGTATTGAAATCAGGTACATGCATGTCCATGTACAAATCCATAGCTGTGGTGAGTGCTTCCCACTTGTCATCTGCCTTCAAGCCATTGATGACCTGCCTTACAATTTGCTCTTCATCTATTACCTCTCCAATGCTTCCTAGCTGATCCACTATGTCCTTGAGCTTTGTGACAAAATCAGTCACATTTTGTTTGGGAGCCTTCTTGAGAGTTGTGAAATCCAACCATAGTTGATGCTTCCTAGCTTTGGTACTTGAAGAAAAGAAAGCTTCAAGTGCATGCCACACTTCCTAAGATGTCTTACAACTTCTAATGTGAGGCAACAAAAAATCTGAGATAGAGTTGAGGAGATAAGACCTTGCAAGTGCATCCTTGGAGCACCATGTGCTCAATCTTTCTTGCTCTTCTTGTGTTGGTTGACTTTTGTTCCTGAAACTTGGCATAACTTCATCTCCAGCCACATAACCATATAAGCTTCTACCTTGGAGACAAGCTTCCATCCTTAATGACCAAGCTGCGTAGTTACCTCTGTCCAATTTGTCAATTGATGAAGGAAATCCGTTTGCTATGTTGTCCAATCTTGCTCTGATACCACCGTGAAGAGATGGATAGGTATGTGCTTGAAGATGAAGAGGTCTTGCAAAATCCTTGATCTACACCAGCCAATTGAACTCTAGGAGTATATGGTGGGACCTTTTAGCTTTCCAATGGATGTATTAGACACCCTATGTACCTTGGAAGATCACTCTCAAAAAGATAGATCAAAACAGATAAGTTGGAGTTAGCTCAGAGGTGAAAAACTTGCTATTTTGGTTCATACACCTGTCCAGTGTTTTGCAGAATTCTCTGAGCACAGTAGCAATTAGCTTAATTCCTCTTGGGGAAGTCTAGTTAACTTAAAGTGCTAACTTTCAAGAGTAATATCATCAAAGATAATAAACCACACACTGAGAATGAGTTTTAACAAGTGATGACATCATCCCGGTTTTCATGGGCTGCTATAGTTTGAGACCAGTGAGCAAAAAAATGAACATAACTCCAAATGTAGGAATCTAATGGTTATGAAAATCTGTATGTGTATACTAGAAAGTAAGGGGAATCCAAAACGCTTTAAATCATTGAATTTGGATAAGTAACCACTAAAAAATGGCTCTGACAAGATGAGTGAAAAACTCGGGTACCTGACAGAGAAGTGAAACTGAACAGACACTCTTGACGTCAACTGACCATAACTGAAGATTGCAACATCCAAATAACATGAAAATTTGTGAGCATATAGTAGACTTATAGAGCTAACTTTACCAAGTTAAATCACTGAAAAGGATGCACCAAGCTCAGAGAAACCATCTCTGCAAATTGACTGAGAAAACTGAGAGTAATGGTAGTGAGTAAGACACTTCACAAGAACATGGAAATATGAACCGAAATGATAATGAAAATGAAAGTATATTGCTTGTACAATACAATGGACTTACTGATACATATGTGTGCCTTGTAATCACACCTTGATATGGCATAAAGCGCAGCTCTTGGAGGTCGTTACATAGGTCTCTCTAACCACGACTAAAAATCCCATCTATTTATAATTGAGTTTGGGAGGCTAACTTCTGTCAATCACTCTCCAATCAATCAATGATTGATTTGATTCTCTACCTACCACAAATCATGAATTTGTGGCTCCTCTTTCCCTTTTTGATCATGTGGACTCAACCACTTAAGATTCTCTCACTTTTACATTAAGTAAACTCCTCAAAAGTTACAAGAGGTAGTTCACAAGTGAACTTTACATAGTCTTCATTTTAAAGCTTCTTCTATGACTTTGTGGGACTCAATCCAATACTTAGGCTTGTCATAGACTTGGTCCAACAGTAATAACGTATAGGTCTGATGAAGAGATATTCTCCGCGATCTCTAATGCAGTGGTGTGTATGTATTACATTATCATCATGTTATGATTAATGGTTTGTGTGCAATGCATCAATATCTATACAACTCTGATCATCATATCATCATGCAATAGTACACAAGGTGTTACATGCGCTGTTCTTATTTCTGAGAGGAGTGTGCCATCTCAACTTCATCTTAGCATCTTGTTATTTAAGTGATCAGCGTGTGTTCTACTATGTTAATCATACATACACAGGTTGTCTGATGATTATGAATTCGAATTGTCCCAATTGCGTCAGTCAAAGGGCCTAGGAGAAGAGTCAGGAGTATATGATGAGCAAAGGAGAGAGCTGTAACACAAATGATGGTGCTCCTTCACTTCATCTGCATCATCACTATACTTAGTCGTTATTGTTGTGGTAGATTGATGAGAGTACATCTGTGTAACATGTGTGATACCTTTATAAGAAGTCATGTATATGGTTGTGTTCATATATTCTATGAAATTTATGAAGATATAAAAGATTCATATATTGTTTCTCATACTAAGAACGATGCTTGGTGAGCATAATAAAATAAGTCATAGAAACATATGTGATCATTCTATATGATTGGAATTCATATACGCAATTATGTATGTGCATTCATTTCTAGTGCATATAATTTCCTGAGTAGTGGAAGGATGTTTCTATGCATGATATATATACAAGATACATCACAGTCACCAGCATTGCCTTTTAAGTCGTCATAATCATTGAATTCAAATTGTTGGAGACAAAGTATTTTATACTTATATCAATCTAGGTTGATTATGCCTATGCGTGCCTTACGTAAATTGCACATATGTATACACATTCTTATTACACACATGTATACACCATTATTATTCAAACGTTGGTGGCACAATATCATTTCAAAATATTAGATGCAAGTGGCACATCATTACTCTCCTCATAATAAAGTCAACATGCTCTCGATTGCATGTCATTGCATAGATTAAAGACAACTCCTTGATGAAGTCTGTTCACATACATTCGAAGAGGTCTGTACACTAAGATCATATTGAAGTTCATTTCTTTCTTGATGATCCGATTTGGTTGGAACTATGCTTCACTTATGTTGAACTCTTTGAGTTAATCTTTACCTCACACATTTCTGCATATTCATTTCCACTCACTCAGAGTGGTATCAGAGCCATCCAAAGCCAATGAGAGCTACTTCAAGCCTTCAAAAACCCTCATCAACACTTCATTATTTGGCATTTGTCTATGGAGCAAGTGGATCAACACTCACTGAAGGAAGGTTTTCAATTCGGCTTATGAAGAGAAGAATTTGAAGAAACGGTTTCAACTACATCAACAACCTATGCTATTTGTACTACATGCTACACATAGCTTACATGGATTCAACTCAAGTGGACATACAAGTGGACGCAACTTGGTGGTTTCTATTGGAAGATACTTATCTGAGAGATTATATGATAATGCTTATGATCATCTTCTAAAATCAAGTTTCTTGATTTATTCACACTTATGCATCATTTGACTTCATGATTACTCAATGTAATCTTCTTATGTTATGGCTACATGATTTGTAACTTGGACGGTAATTTAGGCCTCAACCAAGCCCTTCATTGCATACTATACTTGCTATAATTGAGGCATGTAAAAGCTTATGTTCATGAAGCTTGTAGTAAACACATTTGACTACACAAATCACCCAAAATCGCAATCAAGGGGAGTGTGAAGCAATTGGTTTTATTACATGATATTAGAAGAAATATAATTTTAGGATGGAAGATAAAACATGATGCAGGTTTACTTTCTTGCAACATCAACCATGCAAGAGGATGAAGAAGTTTCAAGCCCTCAAGCTATACTTTTAGTTCAAATTTCTGTATGGAAGCACCAAGGAGAATGAAGACTATTCTTCCACCAAATGACCTTCAAGCATGTGTCCAAAGTTATATACGTTGGAATCTTTATGAAACCTTATTCTTGGAGAGTATTTCCATTGTATCTCTTGCACCAAGCAATTGAGATATCATATGTATGATATACTTAATTCAAAAATTCAAGGAAGAGAAAGGATTGAGCTATCTCTCATATGCAATATGTTGTTAGAATGTATTTCTATGGTTACTATGTAACAGTTAGGTGATGATTGAAGCTTGGAAGATGATTCAAGCAAAGCCAAAGTCCATGAAGCAATGCATTGAAGAATTGGCATCAATGAAGATAGTGTCCTCAAACTATGAAAAAAGCATAGAATGAAAATGAAAGCTCAAAGGACTCAACACTAGAAGATCATTTTCAAGAAAATAAAGAAGGGTTGGAAATCAAGGCTCAAGGCAATGCTCATCATCAACTACAAACGTTTTCAAAATGAAGATATCAAAAAGGTTTACCCAACCTACAAAGCCAAAGGATCAAATTGATGGTAAAATCAAAAGCGCCTATTTACAAGCTCCTGAGTGCCTAAAGATCAATTAGTTAATTTCAAGAAGGGATTTTTCCATTGAAGTACTTATTTGGTATTGTTCATCAATTTGGTACCTCTCTTGATAGAATTTCATTTCTCATGATCCTTGTGCACTTAAAACCATGGTTAGGATCAATGCTTTTATAGTTCTATCTTGAGGAGTACCCATTCTTTAGCATCAAAATCACTCTTAAGCCTTCTCTTACTACATGAAAGAGTATGACCATTGTAAAGTTAATCTCTATCATTTACTCTTGTAGCACAAAGAAGATCTCATAGATCTTATGTCCATTGATGTGTACCTCTTAAAGCTCACATTCTCTTTATTGAGCTATGAGCACAAAGCAAGAAATTTGTATTTGTAATTTAGTGCTATTGAAGCACATCAAAAGACTGTATTTGCAGCCAAGTTCTATCTAAGCACTCTTTCATGATTGAAGAAGATTAAAGAAGAAAAATTCAAGTGACTGAGGCAAGGACCATGGACATCAGTACTCAAGATTTGAATGACCGAGGTAGAGACCGGGGAGCTCACCACTCAAGGAAGCTCATTATGAAGCTTACCTATCTACATCAATTGGAATAAGCAAGAAGAAGAAAGTGCATTCAATGCACTCAAATGAAGACTTCTTCATCATAGGAAGAAGAAGAAGAAAGTGCATCGGACACACTCAAAGATGATGATGAAGACTTCCTCACAAAAGGAAGAAAAGAAAAATGTACTCAACATGTTTAGAAAAAGTCTAAACATTACTTAAATCTACTTCAAAAAATATAAACACCCTAGATGTGCTATCATAAGTCATTTTGACTTACATTCATAGCAAAGTTGTATAGAATCTCACGTATAAAGAGTCATTCAAAGGCTGCATATTATCACACACATTGAATCTTATGTAGAAACAAGTAAAGCCTTCAAATCCCCTTCATTACAAACCATTGCAAGTTAAAATGTTGATCACATATACAAGTGGTGTGAGCACTTGTTTCTACACATAGAAGGTGTAAACAAAATGAAGTTTGATCGAGAAGCTGGGTTCTTGATTAACTTCATGTAAAGGAATTCATGAAACAGGTGAAGGAAACGAATCACTCTAGAGCCATGCTCGCCCCACGATGAATGTGAAAAACTACAACCTCTATGTTAGTATATGATCAATGTCCACCCCTCATGATTGTATGCACATTTTGTAAGGCCCCCGTCATGAGGAGAAGCCAAGCCTGCATTACCCAATTTATGAGAATCCCAACTTGCATGCCAGATGAAGTTCATATTGGACCATGTAAGGTATTGTAAGGAAAGGGAGTTACCAGGGTCCCTAATTGTGGGGTCCAGGGGAGCGGTGAGCATCCTGGGATAGGGGGTCCAAGGTAGCCAACGTGCCCTTGGCTGGGCGGTCCTAGGGGCTAGTGGGCCCCCTGCAGGGGGTCTAGGGGCAGTGCCCCAGGTCTGATGGTAAAGGGAATATTCCATGGATATTCCCTATCGGAGTCAGAAATCAGTTATATTTGTTCGGTCGGTTCAACCGGACTAAGCCGTGTATGGCAATTATGTAGGCGGTGGCCACCCATGCTCTACTGCCCATGTACAACCATCCATAAAAGGCCACCCATTATCCTATATATACATGACTTATGCACTACCTTAGACATACAATCGAGCCAGCATACCTCTACCTTGTGTAGATCACCATTTAAGCACTACCTTGAGAGCACATAGGTGGACAATGCCATCATCTCTATATTTGTTGTTAGTAGAAAATCCTTGAGATTCTCCTATATCTGTTATCTTCTCTGCTATTGCTCCTGTGTTATATTGTGTAACTATTGTCTTACATGGTATTAGAGCCGTAAGGTTCGAATAGCTTGATAAATATCACTATTTCAGCCAACTAGCAGACTAGAATATCAGTAGATCATTAAAGTGACTACATGATGGCTTCATCCTCAAACACTCATCTTGGTGCTCTAGCTAATGTAAATGTTGCAACTATTCTAATTCGCCCACCCACATTCACAGAAGGGAAGTTGGATGGAACCAACTATACACTCTCGAAATTCAAAATTTTTGCAATTTTGGACTCCTATGAATTACTTGAGACTGTCATGGGACCCATGGGATTGGATCCAGAGCCTATACTATTTGAAGATCCAACAAATTCAAGATTGATGGTTCAACCCGATTTAGATCTTCGACGAGCTTGGAAGAGGTAGAATGCTAATGCATTATGTGCAATTGTCACTAGTTGTGTGATTACTTTAGTTCAACATACTACTAAAGCACATGAGGCTTGGGGCATACTGTCTCATCAATATGAGACCAAGAACCACACTAGGATATAGAATTTAGAAAATATGTTGGCACTGATAAGCATGAAGATTTTATCAAACGAATAAAACATCTTCAAGATCAATTGGTTGCAATTGGTGTTGTTATAACACCAAAGGACCTAGATCAAGGATTTGTACATGTTCTTTGAGCAAAGTATGATGGATTAGAAACAGCCCTTAACACTCAAGTAAGACTAACTCCCCTTACATTTGAAGAGTTTTGTGCTATGCTTTTAGAAGAGGAGATGCGATTGAAGAATCAGCAAAAATACAAGTGATGCTACATTCTCAGCAAATGCAAAAGGTAAAGGCTCTTTGGATGGATCAAAGAAGGAGCCAAAGAAGAAAAAGTTCACAAGAAGTTGCTTCTATTGTGAAAAGAATGGCCATGCCATCACGGATTGCAGAAAAAAGAGAGCTGATGAACGAAATGGGACTGTAAAATCATCTTGGAAGAACAAAGAGTTTGCAAACAACACAGAGTTGGAACTATGTGTAGCTATTGAAGAGGTATGCTCATCTCTTCAAGCTCGTGTTGATGAACCATGGATTTTAAATAGTGGAGCCTCTCACCATATGACCAATAAAAAGGATTGGTAAAGTTCCCTATTGCACTACAGTGTGGAATGGTGATACAATATGCCATCGCTATAGTGCAGATCGGCTAGATATAATGTATACCTCTCGCTACAGTGCGATAAGTCACCCTCGAGTCTCGGCGTTGGTCTTTGCTATCCAAGCTTTACTTCCGACTTTACTTCAGTCACTTTCTTTTCTTCAAGTATCCTCGGCAATAGCTTCTCTTCTCTTTACTTCATAATCAATGCAAAAACTTCCCTGAGGGATTTCATCCCGACACTAGCCTAAGCCATGTATGGCAATTACTCATGCCATGGCCACCCACGCTCTACCACCCATGTATAGCCATCCACGGAAGGCCACCCATTATCCTATATGTTGGAAGAGATGGATGGATACCTCAAGAAGGGAGGTGGTACTGCAAAACCCTACTTAGTACCTGCCCTATTTTACTTCAGAGTTGTGTTCTAAGCCCTATTAGCTTGCAAATGACACCAAATAAGTACATATGTAATTCGGAGATGATGCTTCAAACAATTAGATCAAAACACATAACTTTGCAAATAGCGAGTGATCAAAAACTTGCTATTTTGGTCTTGACACCTGCTAGATATTTTGCTGAGTGCTCACAGTATAGTAGCAATTAGGAAAATTCCTTTTGATGGTATCTAATTAGCCTAGATAGATAATGATTTCAAGTGGAATCACTTAAAATGATAAATCATACACTGAGCAATCACTTTAGCAAATAGATGCTTACCCCCGACTTTTTAGGAGCTACATAGAGAATGATGAGAGAGCATTTTGATGCAAATCTCTCCAAATTGGCTAGAGCAAATAACTTGAAAATATGATAGCATGAAGTGTACTTTGAGCTAGTTCCAATAAGCTATAGATCGTGGAAAATGATGGAGAGATCACTCAGATATGATCATTCAAAGTTTACGGTACTGAGGGGACATAGCAGAGATATCAATAGAGATGCTCAATGATGTATATGTATTATGGAACAAGATTTTACAAGATCATTGGCAATAAATTTATGTCAAATCATAGAGATATGAGTAATCAATGAATTGAGCTACTCAAATCCAATAAGTGATAAGTAGAATAGCTTCAATAGGATGCCTCATGGACCCCGAGTTTATAAGTATATTTTAGAATGATTTTTTTTCAAATTTGAATTTGGAATTCAAATTTGGCTCTCACTAAAGTGTGATCCCATTGATCTAGGAGATGTTCACTCAATCAAAATTTGTAACTAATGCTTTATCTAAATCCACGAGTTTGTAGCCGTTTACAAGATTCTTTAATGAGTTAACCATTTACAAATGGTAGATGATTACACAATTACAAGCAATGGTTCATGTGACTCATCACATGCATGTTTCTTCATATGATTCTTCAAGTGAAGCCAAATATGAAGGCTTGTCCAATTGCTCCAACAGCTCCCCCTCAAGCCAAACATCTTGGCTTCTTCTCCTTCATGAGTCTTCTTGAATGTCCCACAACCCAATCGTACTTTTAAACCTGCAAACTTTAGTACCATCAAGTGCTTTGGTCAAGAAATCTGCACATTGCATATTTGTGGATACATATGCCAATTGAATCTCCTTGCTGAATAGTTTTTCTCTAACATAGTGATAGTGAACTTCTATATGCTTGGTTCTTGCATGATAGATGGGATTGGTTGCAAGATGCAAAGAACTTGTATTGTCACCAAAAATCATAGGTGAGTGAGTATTAAGTCCCAAATTTGAATATAGCAATGCATTAGCTAATCCCTGGTATTGAAGATAATGCAACAGTAGGTTGCTTCTTGGAAGACCATGAAATGGGCTTATCACTTGCAAAAGAAAGATATCCAAAAGTACTCCTCCTGTCATCCTTACAACCTGCCCAATCTAAATCTGAGTATAGCTTGATGTCTAAATCTGACATGTCCAGCACATACTTCCTTTGAGTAATCTAGATTCTAGAATTTGTGTAGACGAATTCAAGTCCAAGAAAATACTTCAAAAGCCCTAGGTCATTGATTTTGAACTCCTACATCATCAAGGTCTAAATTTGTTTGATGCCATTGGCATCACTACCTACTAGGATGATGTCATCAACATACACACATAAATATATCAATTTTGAGTTGCTCCTCTTCACAAAGAGAGAAGAATCTGCTATTCTCATCATGGATCCTTGATCTTGAAGATATGTAGCTAGCCTATGGTTCCGTACCCTAGGTGCGTGCTTCTAACCATAAAGAGCTTTGTTCAATTTTCACACATAATTTACCTTGCTTGGGACTTCATAGCCAGGAGGTTGAGCCATGTAAACATCCTCTGAGAACCAACCATTAACGAAAGCATTTTTCATATCCAATTGATACATATTCCAATTCCTAGATGGAGCCACACTTACCAATACTTTGATGGTTGGCATTTTAGCCACAGGTGAAAATGTCTCTTCATAATCAACTCATTGGATTTGTGCAAAACCTTTAGCCACAATTCTAGCTTTATACCTGTTTATGGATCCATCTGCGTTTCTCTTAATTTTATAAATCCATCTAGAGCCAATTACATTCATTGATCCCTTCTTGGGTACTAGCTCCCAAGTATCGTTCTCTTGGAGTGCATCTATTTCTTCATCCATATATTCCTTCCATTCTATCGTGGCCTTTGCTTCTTCATATGAAGAAGGCTCTTCAAATGACAAATATTTAGCAAGATAAATGGAATGCTTAGTAACTAATGAGGTATCATACCCATATTTGATTGGCTTCTTGCTCTACCTTTGTGATATCCTTAGAGCTTGGTTGGATGATTCAAGTAACCTCTTCATTTTGGCTTTGCCCTTTGATTTCCATGCATTGAATTCTTCAAAGTTGATGGTGTCTTCAATTCGTGTTGGCTCCTCCTTGGTGAGGCTTGGAACCTACATAATTGCTTCAAGGTTCTCTCACCAATATTCCCTAATGTTTTATGCCAAATCTCAAGATCAGACAATGTTTGATCCTTGTAGTTATAAAGTGCAATATTTCTAGTCTCCTCAAGTTCAAATGTAAATAGTCTATCTGTTTTCTCTCCCTTGGAAATTCTCTTGAATCCATGTTGGGGATCCTCCACAAAAGCTCCATATTTGCTGAACTTGACTTGCAAACCCTTTTCCACTATATGTCATTGCAACACTCATGAGATTCTTGGTGATTGTAGGTACATTAAGAACCCTAATCAACAGATTTCTATTTCCATAAGAGCTTTTAACATTCCTACCTTGACCACTAAATGCTTGGTTTCATCACCTGTTTAAACTTGGTGCTTTCCCTTGGGCTCCTCATGGTCAAAGAGAAGAGCTACATTGCCTGCTACATTGTTTGAACAACATGAGTCAATATAGAAGAGGTGCTCATCATTCATACCTTGTTTTGAAGTCATATTCATAATGAGAAGAGAATCCTCTTGATCTTTTGTATAATTGTTGAAGTCCTTCCTTGATTTGTATCATCCTTGATAATTGTTGTTGTAATTTTTTTTGTAATTGTTGTTGTAGCCATGGTTGTAGCTTTGACTGTGGCTGAATCTTCCTATTGATTATGAGTAGCCACCTCTTTGATATCCTCTTCCTCTATGATTCTTGAAGTTCCTATAGCACTCATCTGTAGTGTGATTGAGGGACCACATATGTTTCATGGGGAAGAGTTGAAAGGTCTCCTCCTACCTTGCTTACCTCCTTTGCCGCTTCCTCTTGAGTTCCTACCTCTCCCTTCATAGTTACCTTGAGAAGTAGTACCTTCATCCTCTACTTACTTGATGTTCCCTTTATCTTTAGTCTTTCCTTTATCTGTGTATAGGGCAAAAAAGTTGTTACCTTGTGATGGTTCTCCATTTTTGTTGAGGTTGTCTTCATGGGTAAAGAGTTGTCTCATGAGTGTGGTAAGATCTGCAATTTGCATGTCCATGTATACGTCCATAGCAGTTGTAAAGGCCTCCCATTTGTCATCTGCCTTGATACCATTGATTATCTGTCTCACTATTTGCTCCTCTTCAATCTCCTCTCCTATGCTTGCCAATTGGTCAGCCACATCTTTGACCTTGGTCACATACTCTAAAATACTTTGCTTGGGTTGCTTCCTTTGAGTGGTAAACTGAATCAATAGTTGATTCTTTCTTGCTCCTCAATTGAAAGAAAAGTATAAAGACAATGTATCCCAAGTCTCTTGGGAAGTTTTACAATTCCTAATGTGTGGAAGAAAGAAGTCAGAGATAGCATTAACTAGATATGACCTTTCTAAAGCATCTTTATCTCACCATGAGTTGAGTCTTTCAAGCTCCTCTCTTCTAGGTTGTTGTTTGCTTTTGAAAAATGGCATCTCCCCATCTCTTGATATGTATCCATAGAGATTCCTTCCTTCTAGATATGTCTTAATCCTCAAGGACCATGCTTGGTAGTTGTTCATATCCAATTTATCAATAAGAAAAGAAAAACCATCTCCCATTTAACCTCAAATTGCTCTGATACCACTATTGGAAGAGATGGATGGATACCTCAAGAAGTGAGGTGGTACTGCCAAACCCTGCTCCTGCCCTATTTTAATTCCGAGTTCTATTGTAGGCCCTTTTATCTTGCAAATGACACTAAATAAGTACCTATGTACTTTGGAGATGATGCTTCAAACAATTAGATCAAAACAGATAACTTTGCAAATAGCTAGCGATCAAAAACTTGCTATTTTTGGTCTTGACACCTGCTGGATATTTTTCTTAGTGCTCACAGTACAGTAGCAATTAATAAAATTCCTTTTGATCCTATCTAATTATCTTAGAAAGCTAATGATTCCAAGTGGAATCACTTACAATGATAAACCATACACTAAGCAATCACTTTAGCAAGTAGATGTTTACCCCCGATGCTTTAGGAGCTACACCGAGAATGACCAAAGAGCACTTCGACATGGATTTCTCCAAATTGGGTGGAGAAAATAACTTGAAAATTTGAGAGCATGAAGTAGACTTTGATTTGGTTCCAATAAGGTATAGATCATGGAAAAGGATCAAGATATCACTGAGATAGGAGCATTCAAAGTTTACTATACTAAAAGGACATAGCAGAGAAATCATTAGAGATACTCAATGATGTATGTGTATTATGGAACACGATTTCACAAGATCATTGGCAAGGATTTGATGCCAATAGATAGAGATATGAGTAGTCAATGAAGTGAGCTACTCAAATCCAATAAGTGATCAATGGAAGAGCTTAAATAGGATGCCTCATGGACATCTAGTTTACAAGTATTTTTTATAATGTTTTTTTTCAAATTTGAATTTGAGATTTCAATTTGGATCTCACTAAAAAGTGATCCCATTGATCTAGGAGATATTCTCTCAATCCAAATTCGTAACTAATGCATTATCTAACTCTATGAGTTTGTAGCCTTTCACAAGATTCTTTAATGAGTTAACCATTTACAAATGGTAAATGATTACACAATTACAGGCAATGGTTAATGTGAGTCATCACATGTTTCTTCATATGATTCTTCAAGTGAAGCCAAATGTGAAGGCTTGTCCAATTGCTCCAACACTATATATACATGACTTATGCACTACTTGAGACATCAAATTGAGCTAGCATACCTCTACCTTGTATCTCCCTATCTAGAGCTGTCTAGATCACCATTTAAGCTCTACCTTGAGAGCGCATGGTTGGACAACACCATTATCTTTGTACTTGCTGTTAGTAGAAAATCCTTGAGATTCTCCTACATCTGTTATCTTCTCTACTACTCCTATGTTATATTGCGTAACTATTGTCTTACACTCTGAACTTTGCAACAAGACAAAGTTAAGTTGTTATACATAGATGGCAAAAGCCATAGATAAAGCCTTTTGTTGCTTTGTAACTTATTTTGAAACTTCATCATGTACTATGGTCCAAATCAACATCATAATAAGCTTATCTATCAAGCAATTATGCTTCTTTTGGAATATTCTATAAAATCTGTACAAAAGGAATTATCAGATCAAAGGGGAGTTACTTTTTGGAGATCAACCACAGGAAGCAAAGATTACTCTTGGAGATCAACCACTCATTTGAAGAAAAGGTCAACTCCATCAAGGACTACACTTCTAAAAAGAAGTTCAATCACATGGAGTAAGGAATACATGAATGGACAACATCAAATCAAAGGGGCATCAACAACAAGGGGAGAAAGGAAGCTACTACTTGAAGATTTCAATGAAGTCCATCAACAAGGACTAAGGAGATCTCTACATCAAATGATCAAAGCCATCAAGGTCAAGAAGGAATTCATCAACATATGGAAAAAACGATTACTTCAATGAAGCAAATGACTACATCAGAAGAAGAGCATGAATTATTACTTCAACAATCAAATGACTTATATAAAGAATAGTATGAAGAAGAATCAGACATGAAGACAAAAAGAGCAAAGAAGAAGGAAGCAGAACCAAATATAGAAGAGAAGACTCAAAGGTAGAAGAAAAATTAGATCAAAAGGGAGATATCAAAAGGAAATTCAAAGCAAGAGAGAGAGGAGATAGCTTCAAATATGATCGCGTGAACTTGAAGATTGAAGGGGAGCTATTGGAACAAGCAATCTCCAAATCTACCGCTCGTAACACTTCATGTTTTTTCACATAAAATACATCAAAAAGCTCGTAGATAATTCTTTCCATGTGATCCTACTCTTTAGATTTTGTATGAACCAAAGCTTATAAAACACAAGAAAAATAAAAAGAGAAAAAGCACATGCTTAAATCTTCACAAAAAGGAAACTCGTAAAAAGTCCATTCTATAAATCAAGGAATCAAGCTGATTTTTTCCTTTTAGAAACAAACATATAGCGGTGTCTTCTACAACTTCATATCACGGTATATAGGCATACGAAAGTTAATGCAAAGCTGAGCGACATGATCTATTCATGACATATCTCTTGCCATTGTCTTCCCCATTACATCTCTCTCTCTCTCTCTCTCTATCTCTTTGTCACTCCCTCTGTCTGTTATAAGGGAGATAGGAATAACGTATAGATTTGATGCAGAGATATTCTTTGCGATCTCTAATGTAGTGGTGTGTATGCAGTACATTATCATCATATTATGATTTACGGTTTTTGCGCAATGCATCAATATCTATACAGCTCTAATCATCATATGATCATGCAATAGTACGCAAGGTTTTATATGTGGTGTTCTTATTTGTGAGAGGATTGTGCCATCTCAACTTTATCTATAGCACTTGAATGGTTGTCTCATGCCAAACTTCGTAATTTCTAGTGCAAAGTAGAGTGTCATTTAGCTCTTCGCCATTCAATCATTCTCCTAAATAAGGAACCCATTTTTTATGCACCCAACTCAACTCATTGATTCCATAGATTTATCGATTCAATGTTGTTATTGGTAGTGAGCTCATGAAGAATGCTAGGCATAATTGGTATGAATGGATCTACCATGCAATCTAAACCTTACTAATATAGAAAAGAGGTATTAAGTTACTGAAGGAAAGTTTTTATGTTTGAATCACTCTATCAAGAAATTTCTTTGTTACTTGTTGGGTCGCCACCTCACATTTCATTTGGATAATTTTGCATTACTGTATCTGTTCAAACAAAAAACATTGTAGGTAGACTTGCATGATGGGTATTGCTCCTATAGGAATTTGACCATGATGTGGTTCATACACCTAGTTCTTCACATAAGTTGCTAAATTCCGTATCGTGACTTGATTCTAGTCAAGCTTGGGACCGTGTGGATAATTCCTCCTATGTCAATTAGCTTGTAGCTTGGAACTTATTGCACGCATGTAATTTTCTCCTCCTATTTTGTGGATAGTGATCCTATAGGAGCTATTACTAGAGTATTCTTTGACATATTAGTTTTTCTTTTGTGATAATTGGAACAAGATATTGAGTAGGCATAGAAATAGAAGTTCTGATTGTTGTATGCTTTGAAGGTCTGCATTATCACAAAGAAAACCACTCGATATCGCTATAGTAGGGATTCAACACGTATAAGATCTTCTTAATTTGATTCTTTGTCACGATGATCATGTATCGTTATTTATTAAGAAGTATGGTGAATCTTAAGAACATTTGTAAAAATCCAAATGGCTAGGAAGAAGGCAAGGCGTTTCCTTAAAAGACATAAGAAAGTTCAAGATGATGGAACATGGGAGCTTTCACAACATTTCTGTTCAGTTACAACATACAATGAAAATGAGGTTCATCTCATAATCATGTTAAAGAAGGGTTGGTCATCCTTAGATTGATTGTTACATTTTCTGCGTCTACTTTGCACTAACATTTCACAAGGATATTTTTTCAAGTAACTTTGATGGACTTGGCACAATCATTCATCCTATTATCGGGAGAGAAAAATTACCAATTAAATAGTGAATTTTAGATATTATTTTAATATTATATGTACATTTCATTTATCTGAGAATCACATATTCTTTTTGCACATGGAGCATTTTTTTATGAACCAACATGGATAAAATAATATTTTTGGTGCACAAGGAATGGAGAAGTGCATTCATCGCTCGATCACTACCCTCACATTGTGCAATTATACATTGCCAATGTCCTTGTATTTCTATGTGAACTAATACTTACACATTGATCACATCTCTTCTTCACTTATGTGCTATGATCATCTTAGAATAGTGAACTTCTCAGAGCTTGTTCTCAGTGCATAGTTGATAATTTGGTGTGATTTAAAATGCTTTAGAGTCACCATCTCTATATTTCATATCTATAAAGTTTCATTGTTATTGCTTTTCTCAATCTCTAGATATCTTCACATCTTTGCTCACAAGTCTACATACTGTAGTAGCCGAAAAATATCAGGCTACTCTTCCAAGTTGCTAAGCATCATTTTCAGGGTACAATTGATCTTTTTTATTGCGATAAAATGATTGAGAGCTATGTAATTTTACTAGATTCTCCTAGAATGGATTTAGTCAATTTCCAACAGGTTGAGAGCACTATTCATTTTAATGAACATGTGTAGAGAGCAAAATAGAAAGTCTTAGCTCTTGCTTGAACCTTCTCCTCATCTGTTTTGATCCATCGATTAGAGGATCATCATCCAAAGCACATACGCAATTAAAATTTGTGATTGTTGGGAATCTCAAGTTCTATACTCTCCATAAGTTGTTTTTGGCTGGTGTGAAGAAGGAGTTTGCAACACCACTTCATCTCTTGAATCTATCCACCATCTCCTCCAAGAATGGTATTAGAAAAACAAC
The DNA here is from genome assembly GCA_020310875.1 of Ceratopteris richardii. Taxonomy (NCBI): domain Eukaryota; kingdom Viridiplantae; phylum Streptophyta; class Polypodiopsida; order Polypodiales; family Pteridaceae; genus Ceratopteris; species Ceratopteris richardii. The sequence goes on along the minus strand of CM035416.1, from coordinate 90,674,215 downwards.
AAGAAAAATGGGAGATGGATTTCCATCAATCATTGACAAATTGGACAGGAGCAACTATGCACCATGGTCACTAAGGATGCAAGCTTATCTCGAAGGAAGACGCTTATATGGATACATCTTTGGAGATGAGGAAATGTCAATATTCAGAACCAAACCTCAACCTACAAGAGAGGAGCAAGAAAGGCTAAGTACATGGTCTAACCAAGTCTTATATACTTAACTCAATATCAGGTTTCTTATTACCTCATATAAGGAATTGCCAGACCTCCCAAGAGACTTGGAAAGTACATTCTTCCTATGTTTCATCAAATAGAAGAGCTAGGAGGAACCAACTTTGGATGGAGTTTACAACCTTGAAGAAGCAACCAAAGCAAAGTGTAGCAGACTATGTAACCAAGATGGAGGATGTAGCTGACCAACTTGGGAGCATTGGAGAAGAGATAGAAGATGAGCAGATAGTAAGGTAGATTATAAATGGCATCAAAGCTGATGATAAGTGGGAGTTCCTCACCACAACAATGGACCTATATATGGATATGTGAATATCTGACCTCAATACATTGATGGGTAACTCTTCACACATGAGGGAAAGCTCAACAAGAATGGAGAACACTCCAGAGGTAATCAATCTTCTTCCTTTTACACATATAGGAATTAAATTAAAAAGAAAGGCAAAGGTAAAAAGAATGAAGAAGAGGCAAGTATGTGTCAAGTGAGCTTCACAGGTAGAGGAAGAGGTACTAGAGGAAGGGGTAAAGGAGGAAAGCAGGGCAGGGGGAGACCATAGAACTCTTCACCTTGCAATATATGTGGCTTGACCAATCACACCACTAAAGAGTGTTTCACGAACACAAGGAATTAGAGAGGAAGCGGCTTCAATATGTTGAGGGAGATTGTGAATAATCACAAGAGATGAGTTGGTGTAGCTAGAACGTGCTTCACACTTGCTATAATTGATGGTTGGAGAGTGTTTTAGGCCTCCTTAGCTAGATAATAAGCATACATGATCATATATGATGCTTGGAAGATGATGCACAAATGATAGAATCAAAATAGATAGGTAGGCATATGATCCAATGCACAAAATGTGTTATTTTGGTTGAGACACGTACTCTGTGTTTTACTAAATTCTTTGAGTAGAATAGAGATTAGTAAAATTCCTTTTGGGGAAGTTCAATTAGCTTAACAAGATACCATTCATGAGTGCAATCATCTAAAATGGTAAACTATATGTAGAGAATTATGTTTAGGAAGTTGAACATACACCCCAACTTTTACGGGCCTTGATAGTGAGAGATGAGTGAGCAGAGTTTGATTGATATCTAACAATTAAATAAAGCTTTAGTAATGAAACTTTCTAGGATCAAACTAGAAAATATGTTGAAGATGAAATGCTTTAAATCAAGTAAAATGATGCACTATAAAGTGAGAACCAGCTCAGACAAAATCACTATTCTGATAGAGTGTGACAGAGATATAAGAGTAGGAAGTAATGAACATATATTGACTAAATAATGTAAAATTACAAATTCATTGGCAATAAGGCATTGCTCAATGAGGTTAGAATGAGAGAGCTATGAGGTGAGCTCTTCTCAATGAAGGTACATGAAAATGCTCTCAAAATCTTGCGATACACACGGGATTTTCATCTCATCCTTTTTAGCCTTTTGTTGGAGCCAAGGATTTGAATTTGAATTCAAATCTCCACCTAAAAGTAATTCTAGAGTATAGGATCACTTCTTTCTTCACTTCAACTATCAAATGATCTGAGATAGATGTGTCCTAGATCCTCGTGGGTTTATTGACCTTTTACAATGGGTAATTAAACTCAAAGTTACAAGAGATTGTACATATGAAGCTTTCCAAGTGATATGCTAATACATCAAGCTTATGTGTATTAATCAAGTATGTAGGCTTGGGATTAATTGCACCAACAGCTCCCCCTCAAGCCTAGCATGCTTGATCTTCATTTCTCTTGGATCTCTTGTTGCCCAATCGTCAATTTGAACATGTTCATCTTTGTTCCATCCAATGCTTTGGTATGTAAATCTGCACATTGCAAATTAGTTGATACATATGCCAATTGAGTATCCTTGCTTAGCAATTTCCCTCTAAAGTAATGATAGTGCACTTCAATGTGCTTAATCTTGGCATGGTTTCCTGAGTTGCATTAGCCAAACCTCTATATTCTGCTTCTGTGGTAAGGGCACAATTGGTTGCTTCTTGGATGACCATGATATGATTTTTGAACCTGCAATAGATAGGTATCCTGAAGTGCTCCTCCTATCATCCTTGGAGCCAGAACAATCTTCATCAGAATATTACTTTATATCTATCTTAGAAGTGAAGGGATAGAATAACCCCTCATTCATTGTACCCTTTAGGTACTTAAGCACCCTCTTTGCAGCTTCCATGTGTGGCTTCCTTGGTACATGCATGAATTGACTCAATGTACTCACATCATATGTAATGTCCACTCTTGTCAAGGTATCATAATTAAGACTACACACAAGTTGTTGATACCTTGTAATATCATCATGTGGTTCACCTTCATGTGAACTTAGCTTATGATTAATTTCCATAGGAATACCTACAACTTTAGTGTTCTCCATCTTAAGCTTTACCAACATATCATTTATGTTCTTTGTGTGATGAATATACTTGAATCTCTACACACAAGTTCTAAGGCAAGGAAATAGGTTAACAGCCCTAGATCACTAATTTTGAATTCCTTCATCAGTTGAGCCTTCACCTACTTGATACTATCAGAATCATTACCTATAACAAAGATATCATCTACAGAGACACATAAGTAGATGATCTCTGATTTATTCTTCTTCACAAACGAAGAAGAGTCTACCTTGCTTGTCGCAAAGCCTTGGTCTTGCAAATAGGTAACAATTCTATGGTTCCAAGCTCTAGGAGCTTGCTTGAGACCATAGAATGATTTTCTAAAGTTGCATACATATCTTGCTTTTTCTTCATCTTTCAAACCTGGTGGTTGTGTCATATAGACTTCTCCTGATATCCAACTATTTAAAAATGCATTCTTGACTTCTAACTGATATAAATTCCAATTTTTGGATGCGTCTAGACTTACCAATACCCTGTTGTTGACATCTTTGCCATAGGTGAAAATGTTTCTTCATAATCTACTCCATGTGTTTGGGCAAATCCCTTTGCCACTAATCTTGCTTTGTACCTATTTATAGAACCATCAGAGGTCTTTTTAACTTTATATATCCAGTTTCAAGCAATTACCTTCATATCTGGCTTCTTGGGAACTAGTTCCATGTGTGGTTTTTGTGCAATGCTTCCACTTTCTCCTGCATGGGTACTCTCCACTCTTTCTTCTTCTTAGCCTCTTCAAATGAAGAAGGCTGCTCTGCCATTGAATCTTTATTGATGTATATAGAGTGCTTTTGTGACTAAGGATGTATCATATCCATACCTTACGGGCTTCTTACTTTCTCTTTGTGATCTCCTTAAGGCTTGATTGCAAGACTCGAGTAGATCCTCTAGTTGCTTGTATTTGAGCTTGCCTCTAGACTTCCAAGCTTTGAAATCAATCTGCTCCTCATCTTCTGAGTTGATATCCTCTACTTGGTGTTGGTCTTCTTGAGTCAGGGTTGGAAAATCATTTTTCAAATCATATGGTAATTTGAATTTCCTTCAATCATCTTCAAACCAAGAATATTCTCATCAAAAACCACATCCCCTACTAACTATGAATGCCTTGTTAGTGGGATTATAAAGTATATATCCCTTTTGATTCTGATCATACCCAATGAATATGCGCTTTTCAGCCTTAGGGTCAAGTTTCCCTCTGATTTGTGATAGAATATGTGCATACAAAACGCACCCAAATATCTTAAAGTGATCCAATGAGGGTCTCCTACCATTCCAAACTTCATATGGTGTGATATGATCTAATGAATTTGTATGGAAGCGTGTTAACCAAATAGGTGGTTGTGGATGCAGCCTTTGCCCATAAATAATTAGGTACTTTTTTCTCATTTGACATAGACCTAGCTGCCTCAAGAATTAACTTGTTCCTCGTCTCTCCCACTCCATTCAATTTAGGAGTATACTTGGTTAATACTTTCCTCTTTATGCCTCTATCCTGTAGAAATAGATCAAACTCATGTGAAAACTACTCACCATCTCCATCAAACCTGATTCTCTTCAAACTCCTTCCTGTTTGGTGTTCAACTAGTGCCAAATATCTTTTGAAACATGTAAATACCTCAATCTTATGCTTCATAAAATAGAGAATTGTCCACCTATTGCAATCATCAATAAAAGAGACATAGTACCTTGAAGCTGAGATGGATGGGCCTTTTCTAGGAAGCCATACATCAGTGTGTACAAGCTCCAAATAATCTTCATGGATGTATCCTTTTCCTCTTGAATGGTTGCCTATGAGCTTCGCCAAATTGGCAAGCTCCACATTTGTAAATCATGTGCTGCTTGGTCATAGTGGGAATTCCAAGCACAATTTGATCCCTAAAAATATGCTTTTGAGTTCTCACCTATGTGCCTTGGCCTCTTGTGCCATATTTCCAACTCAGACAATCTACTTGAATTCTCACTTTTTGCTATCCTTTTGAATCCTTGTTGGGGTTCTTCCACATATGCTCCATTCTTTGTGAACCTGACCTGTAGACCTGTCTCTACTATCTGCCCAACACTAAGTAAATTTTTGGTTATGGTAAGCACATACAGAACTTTGCTCAAAAGGTTCATACTACCATCAGATATCTTAACATTTCCAATTTTCTCGAATGAATGCTTTGTGTCATCACTTGTTTGTACCTCATGCTTTCCCTTTGGTTCTTCAAGATCAGATAAGAGTGCTACATTCCCTGCCATATGATTGGAACAACCTAACTCAATGTAAAAGAGATGCTCATCATCTCACCTTGCTTGGATGTCATGTTCATAATGAGCGAAGAATCCTCTTGATCTTTAGTGTAGCTATTGAGGTCCCTTCTTCCTCTAAAGCCTCCTTGGTAGTTGTTGTCGTTGTAGCCTTTATTTTAGTTATGGTTATAATTTCCTCCACCATTTTTGTACGTGCCTCTTCTTTGTCCATAGCCTCCTCTATAGAAGCCTCTTCCCCTTTGGTTCCTTGTATTTTTGTAGCATTCTTCAGTAGTGTGGTTGTTTAGACCACATATGTTGCATGGTGAGTTGTTGTAGAATCTCCCTCTACCTTGCTTACCTTATCTACCCCTACCTCTAGCACCTCTTCCTCTAGGTGGGAAACCGTGTGGTGCCTTTTATCTCCCATGTACACTCAACTTCCATACTACCAATCCCATGACATACTACATCATCCAAATGACCTAAGTCCATAAGATGTGTCGTCTATGGAGTAATAATAAGAAAAGAAGTGTAAAGTGACAAGCTTATAGGCTTGACCATAGTGGAGGTAGTAAACCATAGAATCCTATGGAGTATAGAACAAAGTCCCATAACAAATGGCTCCAACCACATCTAAGACTAAATGATAGATTTCCCTCATAACACCCCAGGTCTTGCTAACCTTGAGTGTAATTTCAAGTAGTAGTTTTGTCTAAACTACCTTGTGAACTATGTAAATCCATCATCTAACTCACGGTGGTAAAGTGCAATCTCTACATTTCACCAACCAAGAAATCTGTGGTTTTTCATCCATTACCATTGAACTAAGTTCTATTGGAAGAGCATTTATTGGCACTAGTGCAAACTCTCAAATTTTCTCTTCCCTTTAGTTTGCCATATGAATGCAAAAAGCATTCCCTTTGAGATTCAGATAATCCCTAAGTACCCATCCTCCTAACTGATGTTTACTCATCATACTCATGATGTAACACCAACTAAGAGTTCGGTACCCTAATAGTTAGATATATCTCTATCTGACTATAAACCCTAAAGAGAAGAGTCATAACTCTACTCCTAGTCTCATTAATGTCAATAACTAGATCATCTCATCTAGTCCAAGACCATCACTGGAAATAAACATAACTACTTCTCTCTAGATTCTACAAGTGAGACTCAATCTAACCACCATGACTAACTGATCTCTCTCTTGTCTTTGATAGAAGGGTGCCACTTCTATCTAGACAACCTAAAAGTGAGAAAGTGAAACTCTCTCCATGTCTCTCTCTGTAATCTCCTTTAAGGAAAAGAGCTCTCGTAGTGGGATTTATTCCACTTTCCCTTTCCCTTTGAAAGAGATTCTGTTGAATCGGTTAGCTCTACTCATCCATGACTGAGAACATGCACATAAGTTCTCCATGTTTTTCCTTCCAAAATAGTGGAGAATCATACTCCCACATGAAGGAACTTATATTGACAAGTAGAGTAAACAAATTCCTTCTGAAATATAAATTAAGAGATGTTTTCAAAACACCTCTTCTATCTAAAGAAAAACATACTCTATTCTTCTCCTATGAAGAAATTATGTTTTCCTTTCCTTCTTTCTCTCCCAAAGCATAGGAGCCAAAGTTAGAGTACTGAACTAAAGTAAGATCCCTCATGGATCTCTGAGCTGATTCCCACTTTCTCCTTTCCTTAAAAAAGAAACTCATGAATTTATTTAGTCCTCTCTTCCATAATTAATGCATAATCCCTCATCACATATTCCTATGAAGATGGAGAACAGATCTCCGCTAACTAATGAAGGTGTATGTAGTGAAGAGTGGAGAAAATAAATTCCTAATAAGGGTCAAAGCCCTCTACTAAAATGGTCAGCAATGATGTGACATGATACCGTAAACATATGTGTATCCATAGTGAAGAACTATCTCTGCCAACCATACTCTGTGCATGGATCTATACGATCCAATCAAACTGATTGAATTATCCTTCCTGAAAACTAAAAAATGAGTATGTGATACCAATGGTGATAAAATCACCTATCACATTCTCTACTGGAAGAATAAATCTTCCCCATACTCTGAAGGATAACTCCCAATCCTAGTAGGAGATGTCTATTAAGAGTTCTCCTCTGATTTAGTGAGACATGACGCCATGAATGATGAGTCCTTTTCTTCCTGGCCATAGAAGAAGAGTGCTCAAAGGGAAGTCGTTTCCACCGTCCCATACCAGTGAAAACTTCTTCCAACTCACGGTGTCATACCTACACTAAACCAAATATCTATTCCATATAATGGAATATGTAGGTGGACTCCAATGAATTCCATATACTAAAATCATATCAGTGGACTCAAATGAGTCCCATGTCCTTGAACTAGTTAGTTTGGCTCTAGTCAACAATGTGACAATGGATATCCCCTTTTGTTCCAAACCAACTTGTTCCTAGGTACAAAGACTAAGTCTAGGTACGTCTCTGTAGATCCCGATATACATATATATGTATTGGGTACCCCAATTATTCCTTACTAAGGGATCTATGCTCTATAAGATAGAGCTCGTGCCATACCTATGGCCTTCCTAACCATCACTCGAATCACATACACACCCGTCGATGCTACTCATGAAACCCATCTCTGTGATCCCATCTTATTGGTTTCCTTAGTAGTGTAGCAGAAATGCTTCACTACTCGCTCAAGTGATGTGCAAGAATGAAACTAGTCACTCTTTGGGTATTTTTAATAATACCACAAAGTCTCCTATACATCATGTGAGACTCTTGTGAAGATAAATAAATCTTCATTAACTTGGCTTGAGAGATACTAGCATCTTCATCTTGTTTCTTAATTTTACCTTTATCCTTAGCTTTATTCTTATCTGTATAAAGGATAGAAGATTGGTTACCTCTTGAGTTGTCACCATTTCTGTTGAGCTTTGCTTCATGGGTGAAGAGTTTTCACATCAAGGTGTTGAGAAGAGGTATCTACATATGACATTACATTAAGTAAAGTCTTAAAAAGTTACAAGAGGTAGCTCACAAGTGAACTCTATATTGTCTTCATTTTAAGGCTTCTTCTTTGAATTTGTGGGACTCAAGCCAATACTTAGGCTTATCATAGACTTGCTCCAACAGCTCCCCTTCAAGCCAAATATGCTTGAGGTCTTCAATCTTCCAAGATTACCTACAGACCTATCATAGCCTTGAATTTGCAAAGTTTTGTACCATCCAATGCTTTGGTTAGAATATCTGCACATTGTTGATGAGTGGACACATATGATATTTGAATCTCTTTGCTTAGAACCTTCTCTCGTACATAGTGATAATGAACTTCAATATGTTTGGTTGTTGCATGAAAAATAGGATTAGCAGCCAAATGAATAGAACTCATACTGTCACCAAAAGTAGTTGGAGTTCCAAACTCCAATCCAAGATCTTTGAATAATGTCTTCATCCACATAGCTTCCTGAGTAGCTATGGCAAGACCTCTGTACTCAGCCTTTGTGGAAGAAAGAGCAACTGTAGGTTGCTTCTTGGATGACCATGAAATAAGCTTTGAACCTACAAAAGTAAGATATCCTGAAGTGCTCCTTCTATCTTCCTTGGAACCAGCCCAATTTGCATAAGAAAATAGCTTCAAATCTAAATTAGATACATAATGATAATAAAGTCCTTCATTTATGGTTCCTTTGAGATACTTGAGAATCCTTTTGGCATCATCCATGTGTGGTTTCCTTGGTGTGTGCATAAATTGACTTAGCACACTCACACTATAACATATATCTACTCTTGTCAATGTGGCATAGTTGAGACTACCCACTAGACTTTGATGTCATGTGATGTCCTCTATGAGTTCACCTTCATGTGAGCTCAATTTGTGATTGAACTCCATTGGAGTACCTGAAATCTTACAATCTTGCATCTTGAATTTTACCAACATATCCTTAATGTACTTTCTTTGAGTGAGAAACAAACTATCTTTGTAGACAACTTCCAAACCTAGGAAGTAGGTAAGTGAAACCAAATCACTTATCTTGAACTCTTCTCTCATCTGATCTTTGATCTTCTTCATACCATCGCATCATTTCCTATCAATATAATATCATCTATGTCATATTACGGATGCACACTCTTTAGTGAGGTGGCAAGAATGCCACATGGCATCACTAAGGGCATTATGCCCATTTGCTAGAAGGGGGAGAGAGCAATCTCTTTGAGTAGAGAGATTATTAGTATTACACTTAGTGGTTTTGAGGGCTCTCTCACTATCTCTAAAAAGAACACAAGATGGGAATCTCGGACGTGGCTGGGCGGCGAACCAAGAAAGCTCTCTGTGTGTGTGTGCTCGCGGATGCAGATGGAAGCGGTAGAGAAGCAAAAGGAGCTTTATGATAGTGGTATCAGAGCCATATCTGGGCGCGAACGCTGCGGAATCTGGGAATCGAACTCAGGCGCTCACAGTGGGAGGCGCCTACACTATCGAGGGCACCGTTGTCTCTTTCATACCAATAATTCGCGAGTGCTGCCTCTAGTAGCAGTAAAACAGAGAAGTCCAACAGCAGCCGCGTACGCTATCACTCATAGGGTTATCAATTGAATGCGTGTGAGTGTGTGGGTAGACTCACGATGTACAAAGAAACGCTATGGCAAATCAGTCCGAGCTCAGATTTCCTCCAGAGAACCGTGTGATCATCCCCTTCGAGAGGAATCAGGAGCTATGCATGAAGGATGAGGGAAATATCAATTGGAAGTGTCATTAGACTACTTTCGAGAGAAAATGTAGCTTACTCCATTGTGTGGAGATTGAACCCCATCAACATCATTAAGTACCATAAAAGAGGAGGAAAAATCCTCAGCTTTTATGAAAGACAGTGGTGAAGGTGGCACAGGAGAGGAAGGTTCGCGGACCCAAAACCATTGGAAGAAGTAATCAGACACGCAAAAGGATTGGTCTGTGCTCACGACCTTGAAGTTTCAGTTAGAAGGAATTATGGCTTCGACTTCCAGGTTTGAGTATTTTTTAATTCCTGTAAGAATTTTCATTTTTGAAAATGATGATGAAGCATTAGGGGGCCAAGATTTTGGAGGGAACTCACATGTATGGAGAGTATGAGGTATATGCTCTCATTTGGGGTCAAGGATTACCCCAAAAATACAAGAAGGCCAAGTTTAGAGTATCTCCAAAATAGTTTACTTTCATGATTCACACATAAATTTCAGGGGTTGTTTTTTGATAAATAGCCATTTCGGGAAGGGGAAAAGAGAAGGTATTTTTCATAGATTTATGGAAAAAACCATGTACACTTATAGTCTAGTGTATTGACTTCCATATACAATCAAGAAACTCAAAATATATCTCAATATGATGGGAGTTTGAAGCTCCACAAAACCCCCTTCCATCACAGTTTGACAAAAAATTTCAGCACCTAAATTTGAGAAAATCCCATTTTGGAAGAGGGAAAAATAGGTGCGATAGCTATGGATGGATGGGAAAAAAGTTATATACTGAGAGTATGGTGTATGGAATTCTTATGCAAATCATTAGATTCATCAAAATGATAAGTTACGGAGGAATTTTACTTCCTCAAAGACCCCCTTCCCGCACTTTTTGGAAAATTTCAGAAATTAATCTTTTGCCAAACTCCACTTCTTGGAGTAAGAAAAAGATCATTTAGAGGCTTTCCATGGATTATTGTGCATAATCCAAGAGAAATCCACATTTAGAGTGGATTAGAAGCTTGCTAAAAGCTCCCATCTAAGTTTTTGCATAAAAGCAAAAAATCTTGCTTTAGGCCTCTTTTGGGGAGTGAATTAGCATGCACGAAGGGAGGATTTGGAAAGGTGAAACTAGGCTTAGGCATCTTCATATACCACTCTCTGAGATTATGGAGAGAACTTTAGGATTTGCATGATGGAAGAATGCTTTTGGGCACCCCAAAAATCACATTTTGACACTTTTTCCAGCCCCTCCAACAGTCCACTAGTTTTACATGTCCCACTTGGAATGGCCATATCTTGGGCTAGGAAACTCCAAATTGGACGTGCTACGGCTCGTTTCGAAGAGCACAAAGTCTAATTTCAGTTTATGGAAAGAAATTTTGGAAAATAAGTATTTTTGCAGGTCTGAACATCTCTGCAAAGTCTGAACAGTTTTGGCAACTACCTTCCGGGAGCCATATCTTTCAACCCGGGAAGGCGAATTGAGTAATTTCACTTCGATTTCTTGGCACATGCTATATATTTCAGTTATGAACATTTGCAGGTCCTAAAGTGGTTTTTGCAGGTCTAAAGAAGGATTACTAATGCATTTTTTTGACTGAATTTGCATTATTTTGGTAATCACTAGACCATATTTTATGTTTTGGGGAGTGTTCTCGGACACTTCAAAGTGTATTTTAGGACCTGAGGAGGAAGGTGCAAAGGTCTCGAAGCTTGTCGAGAGCGATTGGATGCGTGCAGTTCCAAAATCAGACTACTCAGGGACGTATATTTTATGCTTTCTGGCATTTTATCTATGTTATGGCATGTTCTGTATCTACATGCATGAATGGGATTGCATACATCAAGTGTTGATCATTGTTTAAGCTCTTAAAAGTATGGATCAACATGCAGGAAGTATACTTTTTGATTGTTTGCAGGAAAGAAGATTACAGAAACCATATGGCTATGCAACATTGGGAATGGTTGCTAGCAAATACTTTTGTGTTTTTGCAGGTCATGGAATCCATATATAAGTTTATGGCGTGCATGCCATGGGCCTGTCAAGCCCTATGTTTTTGGGTGGCCTGAGTGCCACTGAGCTATGGTTTAATAAAAATGCTTTCAAGGGGAAGGAAATGTCATATTACGGATGCACACTCTTTAGTGAGGTGGCAAGAATGCCACATGGCATCACTAAGGGCATTATGCCCATTTGCTAGAAGGGGGAGAGAGCAATCTCTTTGAGTAGAGAGATTATTAGTATTACACTTAGTGGTTTTGAGGGCTCTCTCACTATCTCTAAAAAGAACACAAGATGGGAATCTCGGACGTGGCTGGGCGGCGAACCAAGAAAGCTCTGTGTGTGTGTGTGCTCGCGGATGCAGATGGAAGCGGTAGAGAAGCAAAAGGAGCTTTATGATAATCTACATATACACATAAGTAGATGATCTCAAAATTACTCTTTTTAATAAAGAGTGAAGGATCTGCCTTGCGTGGTTGAAAGCCTTTGTCCTGCAAGAATGAAACAAGCCTGAAACTCCAAGCTCTTGGGGCTTGCTTGAGACCATACAATGCTTTGTTAAGTTTACACACATAATCAGGATAAACTTGATTCTCAAAACCAGGTGGTTGTGCCATATATACCTCTTTTGTTATCCAACCATTCAAGAATGCATTCTTTACATCTAGTTGAAGTATCTTCCAATTCTTCGAAGAAGCAATACTAAGTAACACTCTGATTGTAGGCATCTTAGCTATAGGAGAAAAAGTTTCTTCATATTCAACTCCTTGAGTTTGTGCAAAGCCTTTTGCTACAAGTCTTTCCTTATACCTATTTATGGATCCATCAAAATTCTTCTTGAGCTTGTTGACCCATCTTGAGCCTATTACCTTCATAGATGAAGTCTTGGGCACCAAATTCCAAGTGTTGTTTTCCTCAACTGCTTCAATTTCTTCCTTCATTGCATGCTTCCATTCTGTTTTTACTTTGGCCTCTTCAAATAATGATGGCTCCTCTTGGTTTATGTCCTATGCTATGTAGATAGAATGTTTAGTTACTAATGAGGTGTCAAACCCATACCTTTCTGGTTTTTTCTTTTCCTTCATAGACCTTCTTAGGCCATGATGTGATGATTCTGCCTCATGTCCAAGTTCTTGCAATTTTGCTTTACCTTTAGACTTCCATGCTTTTATCTTTTCCATTTGAGATTCTTCATCATCCTCTAAGGTGTCTTGTTCTTCAATCTTAGGTTGTTCTCTACCAAGCTTTGGAAAATCTTCTTCAAGATCATATGGTAAATTGACCTTCCTGTATGAATCTTCATACCATGAATTGTTCTCATCAAAAACTACATCTTTGCTTACCAAGAATCCTTTGTTGGTAGGATTGTATAACCTGTAGCCCTTTTGATTGTTGTCATATCCAATGAATACACACCTTTCTGCCTTTGGATCCATCTTGCCTCTAACCTATGAAGGAACATGAGCATAAGCAATGCAACCAAAAATTTTACAATGATCTAAGCTTGGTCTTCTTCCATTCCAAGCCTCATATGGAGTCATCCCATCAAGGGATTTTGAAGGCATCCTATTAATCAAGTAAGTGGTTGTATATACAACCTGAGCCCATAAGTAATTAGGTAAATGCTTTTCATTCAACATAGACCTTGCAGCTCCAACAATTGTCCTATTCCTTCTTTCTGCCACTCCATTTCGCTAAGGAGTTTACCTTGTAGCTACCTCTCTTTTGATTCCTCTTTCTTGAAGAAAATAATCAAACTCATGGGAGAAGTATTCTCCCCCTCCATCTCACCTTAGCCTTTTTAGTAATTTACCTCTTTGATTCTCCACAAGAGCCAAATATCTTTTGAAACATGAAAAAACTTCATCTTTGTATTTCATAAAGAATAGGATAGCCCATCTACTGCAATCATCAATAAAGGAGACATAATACCTTGATCCAGATATTGAAGCATCCTTGCTAGGTCCGTATACATCTGTATGAACCAACTCCAAAGGATCTCCATGCATATCACCTTTCTTCATGAATGGTAACCTGTGGGACTTTCCAAATTGACATGCACTACACTTATAAATCATGTGTTGCTTTGACAAGTTAGGGAGTCCAAGTACACTTTGGTCCCTGCAAATTGCTTTAATGATCTTTCATCAATATGTGCCAATCTCTTGTTCCATACCTCTAGTTTTGTGAGTGTTTGATTACCATAATTGAAGAGAGCTATGTTCTTTGTGTCTTGCAACTCAAAGGTGAATAGTCTACCTGTCTTTTCTCCCTTTCCTATTCTTCTGAACCCTTGGCTAGGGTCTTCCACATATGCTCCTCCTCTTGTGAACCTGACTTGCAATCCTTTCTCTACTATCTGCCCAACACTTATCAAATTCTTTGTAATGGTAGGAGTACCTTACTGAGTAGGTTGATGTTTCCATCAAGTCCTTTGACATTGCCTATTTTCTCCACAGGATGTCTTGTGTCATCTCTTGTTTGTACCTCATGCTTATTCCTTGGATCTTCCAAATCTGATAGGAGAGCTACATTTCCTGCCACATGATTGGAGCAACCTAAATCTATGTAGAAAGCATGCTCATCAAATTTACCTTGTGGCATAGCCATGTTCATGATCAATAATGAATCCTCTTTGTTTGAGTCTTCTGTGTAGTTATTGAAGTTTCTCCTTGCCTTGTAGCCTCCTTGATAGTCTGAATGATTGTTGTTGTTGTAATTGCCATGGTAGTTGTTGAACCTTCCTCTTGACTAGCCATAACTTCCTCTATTGTATCCTCTTTCTCTTTGATTCCTAGAATTCCTAAAGCAATTTTCAGTTTTATGATTAGTTAGTCCACAAATAGAACATGGGTAGTCACGCCCTTCCACAACGTACATAAATTTTAGATTAAAACACATGCACTTAAACTTATATTTACAAACATGTATACTTGGGATCTTCCCCTACCTTGTCTACCTCCTCTTCCTCTACCTCTGCCATGTCTCCCTCTACCTGCATAGTTAACTTGATATGTACCTGCTTCATCATCCACTTTCTTTGCCTTTCCTTTGTTATCTTTGGACTTGCTTTTATCAGTGTATAAAGCTAAAGATTGATTACCTTTAGAGATTTCTCCATTTTTTATAAGCTTTGCCTCTTGAGTGAGTAATTTTCCAATGAGTGTATTGAAATCAGGTACATGCCTGTCCATGTACAAATCCATAGTTGTGGTGAATGCTTCCCACTTGTCATCTGCTTTCAATCCATTGATGATCTGCCTTACAATTTGCTCTTTGTTTATTACCTCTCCAATGCTTCCCAACTAATATGCTATGTCCTTGAGCTTTGTGACAAAATCAGTCACATTTTGTTTGGGAGCCTTCATGAGAGTTATGAAATCAAGCCATAGTTGAGGCTTCCTAGCTTTAGTACTTGAAGAGAAGAAAGCTTCAAGTGCATCCGACACTTCCTGAGATGTCTTACAACATCTAATGTGAGGCAACAAAAAATCTGAGATAGAGTTGAGGAGATAAGACCTTGCAAGTGCATCCTTGGAGCACCATGTGCTCAATCTTTCTTG
Source organism: Ceratopteris richardii (assembly GCA_020310875.1). Lineage (NCBI taxonomy): Eukaryota > Viridiplantae > Streptophyta > Polypodiopsida > Polypodiales > Pteridaceae > Ceratopteris > Ceratopteris richardii. The sequence continues at coordinate 90,659,073 of CM035416.1, read as the reverse complement.
CTCTTCTTGTGTTGGTTGACTTTTGTTCAGGAAATGTATCATAACTTCATCTCCAGCCACATAACCATATAAACTTCTACCTTGGAGATAAGCTTCCATTCTTAATGACCAAGCTGAGTAGTTATCTCTGTCCAATTTGTCAATCGATGAAGGAAATCCATCTGCCATCCTTGTTCTGATACCACTGTGAAGAGATGGATAGGTATGTGCTTGAAGATGAAGACGTGTTGCAAAATCCTTGATCTACACCAACCAAATGAACTCCAAGAGTATGTGGTGGGCCCTTTTGAATTGCCAATGGATGTATTAGACACCTTATGTACCTTGGAAGATCACTCTCAAAAAGATAGATCAAAATAGATAAGTTGGAGTTAGCTTAGAGCTGAAGAACTTGCTATTTTTGTTCATACACCTATCCAACATTTTGCATAATTCTCTGAGCACAGCAGCAATAAGCTTAATTCCTTTTGGTGAATTCTAGTTAACTTAAAGAGCTAAGTTTCAAGAGTAATCTAAAAAATAATGAACCACACATTGAGAATGATGTTTAGCAAGTGATGACATCATCCCGATTTTCACAGGCTGCTATAGTAACGAGACCAGTAAGCAAAAAAATGATTGTAACTCAAGCTTTAAGAATCCAATGATTATGCACATTTGTATGCGTATACTAGACAGTAAGCTGAATCCAAGAACCTTTAAATCATTGAATTTTGGTGAGTACGCATTGAGAAACAGCTCTAACAAGATGAGTAAAAAAGTCGGGTACCTGACAGAGAAGTGAAAATGAACAGATAGGGCTGACTTCAAGTGAGCATAACTGACGATTCAAAAACCCAAATGAAATGAAAATTGATGAGCATATAGCAGAATTATAGAGCTAACTTTACCAATTTAAATCACTAAAAATGATGCACCAAGCTCAGAGAAACCATCTCTGCAATCTGACTAAGAAAATTGAGAGACATGGCAGTGAGTAGTACACTTCACAAGAACATGGAAATATGAACTCAAATGATCATAAAAATGAAAGTATATTGGTTTTACAACACAATGGACTTACTAATACATATGTGTGCCTTGAAACCACACCTTGATATTGTTGAAATGAAAAAGCAACTACTCCTAATCTACTATTAATCACATACTAATTAGATTAAGGAGGATGGAACAAAAGAAATGAAAACATGATGGAATGAATTAAAGTATAAATGGAAATGACTTACATGAGATGCTCTATGAGCATGGAGACTCCATGAGGAGTGGAAGCACACTCTTGGCAATGGGCTAGAGTGAATGAGCTTCTGTGGAGTGAAGGGAGGCCTTGCTTATATGGAGTTTGGGAGAATTCCCTTGCATGTGGGATATATGTGCTTGAATGAGAATGATTCTAGGTTTGGAAAAAAGGATGGAGCATGGAACTGTCAACACCCCCCCTCCATGTGATGACCCTTTTGTTTTTAATATGCAAGACTAGCGACATATGGGATCACTTAGTCCATTGGTTTTAGGATCTAAGGACATATGGGATCCTTAGACATAACTTGGACATATGGGATCCAAGTTTGGGACATATGGCATCCCTAGGATCTTAGGACATATGGGATCCCAAGACATATACTTGGACATTTGGGATCCAAGTGGTTTTTAATGGGATCTAGGGACATATGGGATCCCTAGACAAGTACAAAGGTTTAAACCATGGGGTAGGTAGTGCTTATGGAACGATTTGCCTCCATTTGTGGTTTTGATGAAGTACATATTTGTGCAAGCCATAGGGAAGGTCTTACCACTTTGTTGTGGCAGTGTCTAATCCCTTTACATGGGGCTTGAAATAATCACGAGCTCAATAAAATTGTAACTTTTTGGAGTACAAATCACTTTAGAGTATACATAGCTTCAAACCTGGATGAACTTGGGAAGGTCCTACCATGCATATGCAGGGTGGTGTCTAATCTCTTAGAAGAGAGCTTTTGATATATGTGCACTAAGGAATGTCTAAACGAAATTGTTATAAGCTTGAATGATTCTAAAACCTTAAGCCAACACTATAAATACTTATGATTTGTGTGCCACAAACAATTGCATGTCACCTTCTAGAAGTAAATTAAAAGCAATACAAATGCTTCTTGTTCGGTGAATAACACACTGTCAGGTTCAATTATTTTTTATTTCACTTCACCCAAAATTCACTTCTGGTTCCTCTTTCAAACTTCTCAAAAGTACAGAAGCAATACATCTCTTTTAATTCACCAAGCAGACAGCCTCTCATTCAAACTTTAGATTTTTATTGGCTGATATTGATTATTCAATCTTTTAACATTAGACGCGCTTGTTCATTCAGTTCTACCTGCAATTTCTGTGTCATAGATGGTCTTCGAAGGTTGCGCCTCTGTCAGAAACCGGGCCCTCTGATCTTCAGTGCCTCTCGATGACCTCATTGCTTGTTTAAATGACTTGCTTGTGTAAACAAGGTTTCCAGAATCTTCTAATCCAGTGTGCCACTCTATCGCAACTTGTAGCTGAACTCATCCGTCATTTTCTCCTTCTTGTTCGCTGTTGAACAGATAGAATCGCATACGTGCTTGTGGTTGTAGATGCTTGTAACTAAGGAAAGTCAAGGTAGGAGAGCCCTGAATGTAAGCGGCTATGATAGACACTAAACAGAGGTGATGACTGAACTAACCCAGACTTCATTCATGCTCCGACACCCAAAGCACAGAGAATGTGTGGGCATGAAGTAGATGTAGAGAGAGTGAATTCTGCTTCCAACCGGTCTAAAACAATCCAGTGATGTTGAACCTTCAGGATGCACGCTCAACACTTAGCGCAAAGTGATGTTGCAGCAGTTATATTTTTGTAGAGCGATCTCTGTCTCTCTCTCTCATGCGAAGAATTTTGGCTGATCGCTTTGTCCTGGTTCCCCTCTATGAGGAACATGAGAGAACAATCCCTAGACACATGAGACCATCTTCTGTGTCTTTCTTTCTCTGAAGTAGTCTGTTGTGATCTTGCTTTCATGCTCCACTCTTCAAAACACATGCTTCACACTTCAGTTCGTTAAAATGGGCAGACTGAAAGAATGCAACACCTATGCTCATGTTATAGATAGAACTTTTAGTGGTCGAGTACCCTTGCACATTGGAGAAGAGAAGCATTGCGCAATTCTCATGCATTTACTCTTGATCTCAGTGCAAATAAGGTACAGCAATGATAGATATTCTGGCTGCATAATCCTTAAGGATAGTGGAGCACCTCCTAAGCTTCCCACGACTGCACTGAAATCCATATCACTATTCCTCTCTCTCACATGTCCTTTTCTACATGCGTAAAGGCACTCAACTTGTGTCGAGGAGGTTGCAACTTTACCTCAATTGACAGAGATATGATCCATGTCTTTGTAAGCAAGCACATACCATGCCCTGTGGAATAGGACCCGACATCAACCACAATATCGTCCTACGAACCCAATATGTGTAAGATGAATCTTTTCCAATTTCTTGCTCTCTTGGCTCAGCAGTGGTTTGTTGCATGCTTGGTCTCTATCTCTCCTCGTTCCTTAATATGCTCTGCAATTGTCTCTACAAGTGTCTTCGAAGAAAAGTGGGATGGAGGCCATTGTCATAGAGGATACCCAGAAGAAATGTTTGGATGCTACAACAACAACAATGCCTCTCGAGTATCCACTTTCACCACTCACATTCTCATCCTACATAGTCTTCTTGATGCTCTATTTCCTTGCCTCTAGAGTTAAAATACTAGTGAAGACTATAATAACGTTTAAAATGAAATGGAAATAGTGTTAAGAACCACTTTTATTATGAAGGGAGGGAGGGAGGGATTAAGAAGAAAATCTATACTGATCATGATGAACATGATGAGATAGAGAAAAATGAAGAATGGAGATAGTGCTTAGAAGCATTGTTATTAAAGAAGTAGGGGAGGGATTAACAAAGAAATACATGCTAATGAAAATAATGAAAACAAAAATCAACATGAAATGCTATAAAAAACTTACCTATGCTCTGATACCATGTTGAAATGAAAAAGCAACTACTCCTAATCTACTATTAATCACATACTAATTAGATTAACAAGGATGGAACAAAAGAAATGAAAACATAATGGAATGAATTTAAGTATAAATGGAAATGACTTACATGAGATGCTCTATGAGCATGGAGACTCCATGAGGAGTGGAAGCACACTCTTGGCAATGGGCTAGAGTGAATGAGCTGGTGTGGAGTGAAGGGAGGCCTTGCTTATATGGAGTTTAGGAGAATTCCCTTGCATGTGGGATATATGTGCTTGCATGAGAATGATTCTAGGTTTGGACAAAAGGGTGGAGCATGGAACTCTCAAGAGATATGGCACAAAGCTCCGCTCTTCAAGGTCTTCTCTGATGTCTCTCTGACCATGACTAAAGTTGCCATCTATTTATAGTTGAGCTTGGGAGGCTAACTTCCCTCAATCACTCTCCAATCAATTAGTGACTGATTTGATTCTCTATCTACCACAAATCACAAATTCATGGCTCCTCTTTCCCTTTTTGATCAAGTGGACTCAATCACTTAAGATTCTTTCCCTTTTACATTAAGTAAAGTCTTCAAAAGTTACAAGAGGTAGTTCACAAGTGAACTTTACATTGTCTTCATTTTAAGGCTTCTTCTTTGGATTTTTGGTACTCAAGCCAGTACTTAGGCTTGTCATAGACTTGCTCCAACAGCTCCCCCACAACGTGCTAACTTGCAGAGCCTTCAACATGGTGGAGGACCCTGTAGAGAGATGGAACAATAAGGGCCGAGTCATCGACAATTGTGAAAAAGAAACTTGGTACAGAACCAAACTACACTTGGATCTGGCCAGATTCAAAGACTCGAAAGGCTTTTCGTTGTCCAATCTCCAAGCAAGTGAGGACTTGAGGAAGGCTAGACTAGGTAGAAGCTACGTTGCCCAAAGTAGTATTCATCAGTGGGACCGTCCTTCCCTCTTGCAATGCACTGACCTCGCCATCTTTGATCACTACCTAATCATTATCTCTTTCCACCGTCTCACCAAAACCCATAAGGCTCCTTGGTTTCATGCATGCTCTATCTCTTTCTCTCTCCCCTCTGTCCATCAAGAAATCGCTGAAGCATGGAAGGAGGAATTCCCATCTTGTTCATCCACAACCAAGAGCTAGAGATGTGTAGTTGATAAGTCACGGCAGATCATGATAATAACAAAGAAGATGCTCCAGACTGTTTGAGGTGCTCGTAGAGAAGCTCTTTATCATAGAATCTAGAGACTTGAGGAGGAAGTGAAAAAAGGAAAAGCTCAATCCCATAACGGTCTATGAAGAATTAGAGCACTACTGAGATATGAGGAAGAAATACAAAGGAAAAATTTGCAAATATTCATTAAGAAGTGGTGAGAGAACAAAGCAAACAAACCCACCAAAGAGATGTGCAACATTCTTAAAAGGAAACAAAACAGAGAATCGATCCCCTTATTGCTAGAGCCAAATGGCAATGTATGCAATACGAAAGTAAAATTTCAGAATCATTGAAGAACACTTTACGAGACTCCTGGGGATCTCGACCCCCCTCTTCCCTCATAGACAGGATTGCATGGCAGCCATCTCTAGGGTATCCTCTCATAGGATCCCACACAACCTTCATTCCCTGCTTGATGGCCCTATCTCAAAAGAAGAAATCATTGAAGTCATTGATGCCCTCCCCAATGGGAAAAGCCCGGGGCCGGATTGGCTCACTAATGAGTTCTTTAAGCCCTTCAAGTTGGTGATTGCCACCCCTCTTCTTCTGGTCTCACAAGAGGCACTCAAGTTTGGCCTCCTTCCGACTTGTCTCAATAGTGGCATCATCAAGTTAGTCCACAAAAAAGGTGAAAAGAACAGACTTGAGAATTGGTGTCCGATTACGATGCTTCAAATAGGATATAAGATCATTGCTAAAGTCATAGCCAATAGAATTTCCAGCCATCTAAGATCTTGGTTACCCAAGGATCAAAAAGGCTTTGTCAAAGGCACGCCAATATTGGAAGCCATTATTGATATTTGAGAAGGTCTCGACTTTGCAGATGAATCAAGAAAAGATGTCCTTTTCCTCAAGATCCACTTTGATAAAGCTTATGACAAGCTGGAATGGGACTACATTCTACAATCCCTTAAAGATCTTCGTTGTAGCCAAAAATTCACTAAGATGATCTCGAACCTTTTGGGAAACGTGTCAACTCAAATTAATGTTAATGGCGAGTTTTCGAAGGTGATCAAACTAAAGTGATCGATTAGACAAGGGTGCCCATAGGCCCCCCTTCTCTTTGCCATTGGTATGGAAGGATTTAACCGGTTGGTGGACCAACAGGTGGAAGCTAGTAATATCAAAGGCGTCTCGTTGCCCCATGACTAGAACTAGATCACCATAAGAATTTCTGCCGATGACATGAATGCATTTGTCCACAATGATAGTACCAACCTAGAGACATTTTGAAGGTGCATGAATACTTTCTCAAAGCCTCTCGATTCAAAATCAACCACTCAAAGACTGCTTTTAGAGCTATTGTCGGGATCCAACCCAACCTTCTCTTTGAACACGGATGCCAAAACATTCCGCCAAGTCAAAGTTTTGGGCTTCTAGGGATTCCCTTAGGCTTCGGTATCTCATTGGAGCAGAGATGAAATTGGGTCGTTGCCAGACTCGAAAGCAAGTTAAACCATTGGAGAGGTATGCAAATCAATCGCCCCGCTCATGCAATGGTTAATAACACATTCCTCTTTTCGTGGAACATTTACTTCCTCTCTTGTTGGAGACCGAAAGAGCAAGAGCTGTCCAAACTCGAAAGTATTTGAAAAAACTTCCTTTGGACAAGAGACCACAACACAAGGGGGTGCCTAAAATCAAATGGTCCACGTGCACTACCCATAGCAATAGTGGGGTCTTGGTATTCTGGACATTGGGTCTATGGCTAACAAACTTGTGGAAAAATGGTTTATTAAGGCATGGTGCAATAGGGAGGCATCGTGGGCCAAGTTGATCTTTGAAAACAAGAATGCATTGACTTTCATGGGTTTCCCAAATTTCCAACCAAGACATTCTCACCGTTTTGTTTTCCTCGATCCCGGTTTTCCCAAAAGGCTCCAATCTTGTGAGCTCCCTATGGAAGAGTTGGAATAAAGTCAAAAGCTTCATAAGAATCAATGATGATTGGAACTGGGCGGTTGGAATCAGACAAAATGACTCCATTTGGTTTCCAATCCATGGCATCCGGAACATGGAATCTTGGAGAATTCAAAGTGCCAAGAGGCTATGGAGAAGGGCTTCAAAAATGGAAACATCTATGGAAACAAGAAACCAACCAGTGGATCAACTTCGAGGATATTGACCCTAGCGCTAGCATTACCTATGAAGAATGGATTATTTTACAATGCAGTTTTCTTGCTTGGGACCGCTCTAAAGTTTGTCTTCTCATGGGGCACCACTCGCCATGCCCACTAGGTCTCACATGGCACAGTGGTAATTGCCTAACAAAAATCCCAAACATCAAAGAAAGCATTGAGTATCAGGTCAATCTCAACAAGAAGTGGTGCACCTCGTGGACACGGCTACGGTGGGATATGAAGTTCATGGCTATCTAGCACCCTCTCATAGAAATTAAAAATTTTGTCCTCTTATGGAAAATCCTTCATCAGGGAACCTGGACCAACCAAAAGGCTAGCAAAATCTATGGGGCATCTCCTTGGTGCAAGCATTGCTACTGGTCCATTGAAGATGTTGTTCACATCTTCTTTAATTGTCCCAACTCCAATAGACTCTGCAAATTGTTGAAAAGAAAATTAGACTTCACAAACATATCAATTGGAAACAAGTTCTGCTGGGAGAAGCAATCGGCTGCTCGATGACTCTCTGGAATGCCATCAGAGGGGAGGTCCTATGGAAGATCTGGCGGGAAAGATGTGGTTATAACTTTGGCGACTCCCCGAAAGAGTGTCAATTGATAAATCAATGTTCCTCCTCGGCAAAAGAATTGTTAATTATAAGAAACCCCCACCCCGCCTTTAGGCACCATCAAGTGCTCCTTCTAATCAACAACAAGCTTAAACCTAAGTGGGCCCTGCACGAGAATTTAGTTAATTCAAGTCCGGGAGATTAGGCTAAGGCCGAACTTCCCTTATTTATTAAAAAGAGCATGCATAACCACATTGCAAGGTAGTAGAGATAGCATCTTGTTAATTTTAAAGTTTTGAAATTACCATTGCAAATAAGATTGCATATAATATTTTTTACTATATATAAGTTCGCCTAATTTCTACTAGTAAAGTTTCTTCCAAGTGCAAAGAACCATTAGGTAGAAGGAGGAGGACAAAAATAAATGACAATCTACACTAAAATCATCAAGTTAAAAAAAAAAGCCCTAATAATGAGAATATTTTTATATTCCAACCTTTGAAAACATTTATTTTTTACTCCAAGTCTCCTTCCAACCTATAGCCCATCTAGTTTTGTACTAGGACACTTGAGCATCTTGGAACACTTAAGTCTCCTATTTTTACACCAAGTTGCTTGATTTCTCTTGATGACACACTTGACACTTTCATGGCACATTTATTTGGACTTGATAGCCCACACCATGTAGTTCTTTTTAGAGAATATAATAATCTTGAAAATTCTTGAACCATATACCGGTTATTAAATAAAGCAAGAAAAAGGAGAAACAACTTTTATCATAATTCAGAATATAAACCGATTCAAACATTTTCACAAATCGGCTATGTTTTAGGAAATAAAAGTTAATAATGGATTTTGGAACGTTGCCATTGTTTTGGGGTCTCTTAAGACGGTTGAACACTTTGAAAAGTACAAAACATGGAATCAAAACCTATCTTCTCTAGATCATTTCAATATATCATAAATTTTTGAGGAATGGCTTACTATAGTTCGTGTGTAAGAGAGATTGAAGAGGATTGACAAGTTATTAATGGAAAACCTTGATTCAACTTGAATGCATATTTTTACTCAGAGTTACAAGGCTTTCACTTTTACTTAGTATCCATTGCATTTGGCTCTAAGTTTCATGTTGATTTTGCAAAGCATATATTTCCATGTTCTTGAAACAAAGATATTTCCAAGGGTTGATGCAAAATAATAATTAAGAGAATTATCTTCTAAGTATTAAACTTTCCAAAACATGTTTTCATGGCATGTGGTGTTCGTGAAATTATCAAGCTTTAAAAGCTTTGTTAATGGCTCACTACTACACTTCTACTTATCACTCATGATAAAGAAACATATATGAACACATGCATGTACATTTGAGTGCGTTTACTTTGGATAATTTCAAAAGTCAAAAGAATATGGAATCTTGTGAAGTAAGGAGAGTGAACTCTCACATTATTTGGTGGAGGAATAGATTAATTATTTCCCTAAAATGTAGGACCAATTTTAGGAGAGGGAAAATTCAAATTCAATCTTAGAACATGTGTATAAATACACATGCTTTTAGTCGCTCAACATAAGAGCTATTTTGAGAGAGATTGAGATACTTCAATGAGCATACATTGAGCTTACTTCATTAATGATTAGTCCACTACACTTCCATTGTATCACATGTTCAATAGCATTGACATGTTTTATACATATCATTGAGTATACTTTTGTCTACTACCTACAATATTTTCTTCATCATTACACTGATCTTGTGGAATTGATTTCTTTGCATGTTCTTAATTAGTTGGTATACTTTAAATGGAATCAAGGTATTGATTATGAAGAAATATTTTCACTTGTTGCAAAAATGCCTACTATTAGAGTACTCATGAGTGTTGGATCTTCCAAGAAATGGAATATATATCAAATTGATGTTAAAAATGCTTTCTTAAATGGTAGGATTTTAAAGGAGGTATATATGGCTCAACCTCATGGCTTTGAAGATCAATCATAACCTGAACATGTGTGCAGATTGAGGAAAGCTTTGTATAACTTCAAGAAGCTCCTAGAGCTTGGAATCATAGACTTTTCTTTTACTTGTATGACAAAGGTTTCATCGTAAGCAATGTAGATCCTTCCCTCTTCATTAAGGGTAATCATTCAGAGGTCATATATGTGTCATATAATCATTACAAGAAGTGATTCATATGAGAATCAAATCTCAAATGAAGAAGGAGTTCAAGATCAGTGATGTTGGTTTGCTCATGTACTTCCTAGGTTTGGAAGTAGTCTATATAGAGAAAAGTATGGTCCTCACTCAAAGGAAGTATATTGGAGATATTCTCTCCAAATTCAAGATAGAGAATACAAAAGTTACATGTACACCCATGGAGCTAAATGTGAAGCTAAGTGCTCATAAGGGTCAAATAATTGAAGATGTGACTAACTATCAAAGACTAGTTGGAAGCTTGAATTATGCTACTCTAACTAGAGTAGATATCTACTATGGAGTTATTCTGTTGAGTCACTTCATGCACACGCCAAGGAAGCCTCACATGGAAGCAGCCAAGAGAATTGTAAAGTATTTGAAGGGCAAAATTACTAGAACATCAAGCTTACACTATGGTTGAGGTGGATTTGAACTACATCAAAGGCTATCGCGTCGAAAGAATATCTGTTGGAGAGTTCTTTTTCATATGCTCATTTATTGTATTTTTTTGAGAGATTTTTGATGTTTCATTTACCGTTGTAAAAGCCTTGAGATTTACACATGTAAAGGTAGAAAGATAGAGCAAAAATCCCACGAATTTGTGGTGGTTGAAGTTGCATTCAATCAAACAATCAATCACCTAAACGTAGGTCAAAGTAGATCTTCACTTTTCCTAGATTGTAGGAAAGTGAATTGATTCCCTCCAACAACCATTCCCACCTTCATTTGAATTCAAAATCCACTTGTAGAAGTCGTGGAACACTCCTAGAGTCTATATGAAGACATGAGATCACTTGTACATTACATGAAAGAAATATACATACACTTGTGACCATCATTGTCTTGCTTCTTCAATTCTCTGCATCATCTTCTTCGCCAATAGTAATCTTGGAGAGGCTGCTTCTCTCTCCCCAGAGCTCCAAATTGCGTGAACGATGGCTCATTGGAAAGGTATTAGTGTCTTGTTCATGCCTATACATTTTCATAGCATTTGGTTCAGTAGATTTGGAGAAATTGGAGGTTTATTAGCTTGGGGTCAATCTCTACGTATTCCTGAAAAATAGGAAGTACCACCGGTGAATGTCGCATTCATTCCTATAGCATATTTTGCTTATTAGTTATACTTTTGTGCATTCCATACACTCAACCCTATGTGTATCACTCCCATAAAAGGATGTTTTCTAATTGTAATTACACTAGTGGCTATGGGCATTTGAAGTTCATTCTCTCTTCCATAGATAGTAAGTTTTTTGAGCTAGTCGATCCGCGAACCTATTTGTTTTGTATCGACTCATTCTCCTTGATGCTCCAAAGTACATAGTGTGTTTCTTTGCACTTATCACATGATTATAAGGTCTATTTGAGTCTCCATAAGTTCAAGGGCTGGTCTTGTTCTGGTTGGCTTGACCAAACTTTGTCGCTTCGAAACGCACTTTTCTACCATCTACAAGCTTCTCCAAGTTCTTTCAGTGGTATCAAAGCTAGATCAAGATGGGTGACGGCTTTCCCTCAATGATCGAGAAGCTTGATCGACACAACTATGCGGCTTGGAAAATCAGAATGGAGGCCTATTTGCAATGTAGAAATCTTTATGGAATTGTAGCAGGTGATGAAGCTATGCCTATTCCAAGATCCATAGGAGGACCTACACAAGAGGAAACAGATAAACTCACAGTTTGGTGCACAAGGGATGCTCAAGCAAGTTCGTACATACTAAACTCTATCTCTGACTTTCTATTACCACATATTAGAGAATGCAAGACATCTGATGAGACTTGGGATGCCCTCGAGACTTTCTTTTCTGCTAGTACCAAAGCAAGAAAGAATCATCTTTGGAACGAGTTCAACCAAATGAAGAAGACACTTAAACAAACCATCACAGAGTTTGTTACCAAGGTCAAGCAGGTTGCAGATCGGTTAGCATCCATTGGAGAGCTGATTGAAGAATAGGTCATCATGAGGCAAATTCTCAACAGCATTCGAAGTGATAAGCAATGGCAATCCTTCACGACGGCTTATGATCTCATCATGGATGTACAAACTCCAGACTTCAATATCTTTCTTGGACAACTCTTCAATCAAGAAGCCAACAATAGCATAAAGGAATCATGGTGATTCAACTAGTGCTCTATATGCAGATAAGAAGGATAACAAGCAAAAAGGCAAGAAGAAGGAAGAAGATGAAGAAGAGACTTCCCAAGCCAACTTCGCAAGCAAGAGCAAGTGGAAAGGGAAGAAGAAAGGACCAAAGCAAGACAAAGCAAAATGTCTAAATGTTCAACCTTGTGCCATATGCGATAAGACCAACCACACCACTCAGAATTGCTGGTTCAATGGGAAGACCCAGAACGGAAGTGGAAGAGGTGGATATGGCAGCAATAGAGGTGAGGTGGACACAACTTCAACAGTAACAATAGAGGCTATAATAGAAGGGACTACAACAATTATTCAAAAGACCAACCACATGAAGACTCATTGCCTCTTATGAATCTAAGCCACAAAGAAGGTAAAGAAGATGATCATTTGTTCTACATAGATTCAGGATGTTCGAATCATGTTGCAGGCAACATTCCTCTTCTATCTGACTTACAAAGTCCAAAGCATAGACATGAAGTGCAAACAGGGGATGACACGAAGCACAATGTGGAGAAGATTGGTAATGTCAAATCTTCCAATGCCAAATAGTTGAAAAAGGCTTGCAAGTTAGGTTCACCCAACATGGAGCTTTTGTGGAAGATCCATGTCAAAGCTTCAAAAAGATAGCCCGAGGTGAGAAGCATGGTAGGCTCTTTACTTTTGAAGTAGGAGAAAACAGGAACATAGGTCTATTCAACTTTGGGTCTCAAACCCTAAGTGAGCTTGAAGTGTGGCATAAGAGACTTGCTCATGTGAATGAAAGAACCTTGAAGGATATATGCAAGGATCAAAGTGTTCTAGGACTGCCGAACATATCAAAGCAACACATGATCAATAGGTGTGATGCATGTCAGATTGGGAAGGCACAAAGACAACCATTCAACCACAAAGGCTACATCCACAACAACTTATTGGACTTAGTACATACAAATGTGAAGAACCTTCATTGGCAGGATCAAGGTATTATGTCTCATTTATTGATGACCATAGTAGATGGACTATTCTATACTTTATCAAAAGTAAGAATGAAGTGTTTGATTGCTTCAAGAAGTATCTTGCACATGTGGAGAATCATATAGGTAGATCACTAAAGAAGCTCAGATCTGATGGAGGGGGAGAATACTTCTCCAAAGAGTTTGATGAGTTCTTGCAAGACAAATGTATCAAAAGGGAAGTGACTACCAGGTACTCTCCTCAACTAAATGGAATTGCAGAGAGGAGAAACAAGACATTGGTTGGATGAGCCCGAACAATGCTTGAAGAGAAGAAGTTGCCACATTATCTATGGGCATAAGCTATTTCAATTGTTGTGTACCTTGTCAATAGACTACCATCCAAATCACTTCAAGGTATGACTCCTTATGAAGCATGGCATGGAAGAAAACCTAGTCTTGGACATTGCAAGGTTTTTGGTTGTTTAGCTTATGTTCATGTACCATCACAAGTAAGAGGTAAGCTAGATGAAAGGGCAAAAAAGGCAGTGTTTATTGGATATGATTCAACTCAGATGGGTTACAGGTTCTTCAATCCTTCAACCAAGCAATTCACTACAAGTAGAGATATTGTGTTTGAAGAACACAGGTATTGGTATGATGAAGACAAACAAAAGGTAACACTACCATATGATCTTGATTCTAACTCTCATCAATTAGGAAGCATGCATGATACATAGGTCTAGGATCCAAGAAGTGATACAGACGATGACCAAGATGAAAGAGAAAAGGATTACAAGCTATGGAAGTCAAGAGGCAAAGCAAAGATGCAAGAGGTTGGAGAATGCTCCAAACAAGCACCTAGAAGATCAGCAAGAGAGAAGAAACGACCAGAAAGGTATGGATATGATTCCACATTTGTTACGAAGCATTCAATCTACTTGGCAAAAGACTCTATTTCAGAGGAACCCTCAACCTATGAAGAGGCAAAGGGAAACCCTAATTGGGAAAAATCCATGAAAGAAGAGATAGATGCATTGAAGGAAATGGACACTTGGGATTTGATTCCAATATCGCCAAATCAAAAGGTAATTATTTGCAGATGGGTATATAAAGTTAAAAGAAATTCATATGGATGAGTTTGCAAGTACAAGGAAAGATTAGTTGCAAAAGGATGCTCACAAACTCATGGTATAGACTATGAGGAAACATTCTCACTAGTTGCAAAGATGACTACAATCAGGACATTGATAAGTGTAGCTGCTGCAAGGAATTGGAGACTCCTCCAACTTGATGTGAAAAGTGCATTCTTAAATGGTTGGATAAGTGAAGAGGTATACATGTCACAACCACCAGGTTTTGAAAACCCTAATCATCCATCTTATGTTTGCAGACTTAAGAAAGCATCCTATGGATTGAAACAAGCTCCTAGAGCTTGGAATTACAGGTTGGTTACATATCCTCAAGATCAAGGGTTCAAAGCTAGCAGCTCAGATCCTTCTCTACTCATCAAAAGGGATCACAATGAGGTTATCTATCTATGTGTATATGTAGATGATATTATTGTGACAGGTGATTATCTAAATGGCATTCAAAGGATCAAGAGACACATGCAAGAGGAGTTCAAAATTAGTGACCTAGGTGATCTCACATATTTCCTAGGTATGCAGGTGATATATACAGTTGAAGGAATGTATTTGACTCAGAGAAGATAAATTCAGGATCTTCTTCTCAAGTTCAAAATGGAGAACACTAAACCTGCAGGTACATCTTTGGAGATGAATCGTAAACTAAGTGTTTATGAAGGTGATAAAATTGAAGACATTAAAGAGTATCAAAGCTTGGTAGGTAGCTTGATATATGCTACTCATACAAGGACAGACATCTCATATAGTGTGGGAGTGCTTAGTCAGTTCATGCACTCACCGAGAAGATCACACATGGATATGGCTAAGAGAGTACTTAAGTATCTCAAAGGTACAATCAACGAAGGTATATTCTATCCTTAATCTTCAGATTTGGATATCAAAATCTACTCAGATGCAGATTGGGCAGGAGCTAAGGATGATAGAAAAAGTACATATGGTTACTTAGCATTTGTAGGTTCGAAGCTAGTGTCATGGAATTCCAAGAAGCAACAACCAGTTGCTTTATCCTCAACTGAAGCAGAGTATAGAGGCTTGACCATAGCAACTCAAGAGGCATAATGGTTAAAAGAATTGTATACAGATTTGGGACTTGTGAGTTCCAAACCTCACATATTTGGAGATAATGTAAGTTCCATGCATCTAGCGGCAAATCCTATTTTCCATGTGAGAACCAAGCACATAGAAGTCCATTACCACTTCATTAGGGAGAAGCTCATGGCAAAGGAGATTGACATTTCTTTTGTTCCAACTGAAAAGCAAGTAGTAGATATGATGACGAAGGCACTTGATGGAATAAAGCTTTGTAGATTCAAAGCTATGGAAGGTATTCAACCTATTAGAGAATGAAGACTCAAGCATACTTTAGCTTGAGGGGGAGCTTTTGGAACATCAAGTTTACACTATTCTTGAGGTGGATTTGATCTACATCAAAGGCTATGGCGTCGAAAGAATATCCGTTGGAGAGTTCTTTTTCATATGCTCATTTATTGTACTTTTTTAAAAGATTTTTGATGGTTCATTTACCGTTGTAAAATTCTTGAGCTTTACACATGTAAAGGTAGAAAGATATAGAAAAAATCCCACGAATTTGTGGTGGTTGAAGTTGCATTCAATCAGGCAATCAATCACCTAAAAGTAGATCAAAGTAGAGCTTCACTTTTCCTAGATTGTAGGAAAGTGAATTGATTCCCTCCAACAACCATTCCCACCTTCATTTGAATTCAAAATCCACTTGTAGAAGTCGTGGAGCACTCTTAGAGTCTATATGAAGACTTGAAATCACTTTTACATTACATGGAAGCAATATACATACACTTGTGACCATCATTGTCTTGCTTCTTCAATTCTCTACATCATCTTCTTTGCCAATAGTAATCGTGCAGAGGCTTTTACTCTCTCTCTAGAGCTCCAAATTGAGTTCAAGATGGCTCATTGGAAAGGTAGTAGTGTCTAGTTTATTCGTATACATTTTCATAGCATTTGGTTTAGTAGATTGAGAGAAATCAGAGTTTTACTATCTCGGGGTCAATCTCTGCATATTCCTGAAAAATAGGAAGTACCACTGGTGAATGTCGCATTCATTCCTATAACATATTTTCCTTATTCCTTATACTTTTCTTCATTCCATACACGCAACCCTATGTCTATCACTCCCCTAAAAGGATTTTTTCTACTTTTAATCACGCTGGTCGCTATGGGCATTTGAAGTTCATTATCTCTTCCATAGATAGTTAGTTTTTTGAGCTAGTCGACCCGTGAACCTATCTGTTTTGTATCGACTCATTCTCGTTGATACTCCAAAGTACATAGTGTGTTTCTTTGCACTTATCACATGCTTATAAGGTCTATTTGAGTCTCCATAAGTTCAAGGGCTGGTCTTGTGCCGGTTGGCTTGACCAAACTTCGTCGCTTCAAAACGCTATTTTCTACCTTCTACAAGATTCTCCAAGTTCTTTCAACAATTAATGAAGGGTTATACTATCCTTAGAAATCTAATATAGATGTTCAACTCTTTTTTGATGCCAATTGGGCGCGCTCTAAAAATTATAGGAGAAGCCCATTTGGTTATCTTACTTTCGTAGGTACCAAGTTATTTCATGGTCTTCCAAGAAGCAACCCACAATTTCTCTTTCATCAACAAAGGAATTGCAAATACTACACATGAAGCTATGTGGATTAGAACCCTATATTCTGATTTAGGGTTAGACACTTCAACTCCACATATATTTGAAGAGAATATTAGCACATTAAATCTTGCTACTTACCCTATCTATCATGCAATGACCAAACATATAAAATTTTACTATCATTACATGAGAGAGAAGATTATGAGTAAGGATATACAACTCTCATGTGTATCAACATGTCAACAATGTGTAGATATGATGACAAAGGAATAAGATGGAAGCAAACTCAACAAGTTCAAATAAATTATTGGAATGCACAAGATCTTGAAGGAATGAAGACTCGAGCATCTTAGGGTTGAGGGGAGTTGTTCATGTAATTAGCAAGCCTAAGTGTTTTGCTCATTACTCAAGACCACACATCTACTTATCAATCAACATAAAGAACTGCATATGAACACACACTTGTAATTTGAGTGCATTTACTTTGGATAATTGTAAATGTAAAAAGAAGATGGAATATCGACAAGTTAGGAGAGTGAACCCATGAACTATTTGGTGGAGGTATCAAATCAATTATTTCCCTAAATTATAGGATCACTTTTAGTGAGGGAAATTTCAAATTCAAACTTAGAACATGTGTATAAATATACATACTTTTAGTTGTGAGACATAGGAGCTATTATGAGAGACATTGAGCTACTTTAGTGAGCATACATTGTGCTCAACTTATGTATGAATAGTTCACTAGCTCAACTTATGTATGAATAGTTCACTACACTTCCATTTTATCATATTTTCAATACGTTTTACATTTTTGATACATAGCATTGAGAATATCTTTGTCTAGTGCCTGAAAATGTTTCTTCATCATTACAATAATCTTGTGGAATCAATTTTTTTGTGTGTACTTAATTATTTGCTATAACTTAACTTGAAATTGTAAGAGTAGAGTGTCTAGTATTCACATATTAAATTTCATCAAATTGTGTTTAGCGAATCTGGAGATAAGCAGTAAGGAATGTGATTGTGTTTGCATATCTTCTAGATTCTCAAAAGTTGAGATGACCCTTCTGACTTGCCAGATTCATTTCGCCGTGAATGGTGAAAATAAATTCATGAAATAACATGCTTTCGTTATCTATAAACTTAAATTAGATGTTTTTAAATGCTCTCTAGTGAATTCAAACCATGTTGTGAGCTCTTAACATTATGTTGAGACCTTGTAGTGCCAAAAGTAGACGTTTTTTCATCATTGTTAGATTGGTGCTTCCTTTGGGGAACCTTTTCAATTCACTATTGTCTCCATGTATGCTCCTAATTTTGACTCAGAGAGGATTTCAACTTGACATTCTCTAGTATCTCTTTCCAAGAATATCGTGCTTTGTGGGGATTTAAACATGGTTGAGGTGCCTTCTAGTAGATGGGGAAATAGAGGGAGGATAATTGATGGTCTTGGGAAAGACTTCTCGGAACATCTCAAAATTTTCGTGGACTTGGTAGAGATTAAAGATGAGATAGGATTCTCTTGGTCAAATCTCCAATCTGGTGATGATTTGAGGAAGGCAAGACTTGAAAGAAGCTACATCGCTCAGAATATTATAAAAAAATGGGACCACCCCTCACTCTCCCACTAGTGCAACCTTACTATTTTAGATCACTACCCTATTATCCTGAGCTTTAAGTCGATCATCAATTTTAATAAAGTGCCTTGGTTGCATGCCAATGCAATGTCCTTGCCTCTCTCCGCAATACAATAGGAGATTAGCTTTACTTGGAAGTTGGCATTTTCTAGTGAATCGTCACCTACCAAATGGTGGAGGATCCCGGTTATGGAGACATCAGATATTTTGGCCACAACCTAGAAGATTCTTCAAAATGTACATCGTGTTTTAAGGGAGAATCTCTATTAGGGACTAAAGTTTGTGGAGGACGAAGTGAACAAAGGCCACTATCAATACTAGACAGGGCTATAAACAATCAGAAGCTTGTTGAGATACGAAGAAAAATTCAAAGGAAAAAACTACAAGTGTTCTTTGAAGATTGGTGGGCATGTAGGGTAGACAAACCTATTAAAGAAATGTATGACCTCCTCAAGAAGAATTAAGCAAAGGAGACAATCCCCTTTATGATGGACATCAACAGGGTTGAATGCAAGATGGTTGAAGAGAATTGCTCCATAATTATCAAACACCTCACTGAGCTGCTAGGAGTTTCTATGTCACTTTCTTGCCTAACAAGAAAAATTGCATGGTTTCCATCTCGTAAGTAAAAACCACAAGGATCTTGCAAAATATTAAACCTCTTCTTGAATCTCCCATTATGGAGGCTGTTGGCAGCAGTCAGAGGCACAGACGACATGGAAGCATGTAAAGACGGAGCAGGGAGCCAGTCGGATTATTTTTTCAAACAATTATGTTTTTATTACCTCTTCAAATATTCAACAGTGATTTTCATCACTCCTGTAACATATGTAATATAGACAAAACCCCATTTTGTAATTCATAGCTCCATTTTGTGCAAGCCGAGGAGTCCTCGAGCTTGAGGAGCTTAGGTAGAATGGGCATACCAATTTTCGTTATTTTTAGACATCGTTTACCCTTCCAAATAGCCTCTAGGACCTATTTTTTAACTAGGCCGGTCACTAGATGTGAAACCGGTCAAAACTAGTCTAGAAACTATAAAAAGAGCTAGAGAGCTCATTTTTGAGGTTAGCTTGTTTGAGTAAAGAAGAGATTAGAGCTAGTTTGAGCTTGTAAGAGTATTCTTGAGTAATAGAGCTAATTTCCCACCTTCCATTGTGTCTTGCTTGTCTCTTCATTGTGTGTGTGTATGTGTGTGTGCATCCTTGTGCTTCTCACCTTCACTCTCACATCATCTCACGTTCACGATCTTCATATCACTCCTACCTCTCCCACGGATTGACATTAAGGAGGTGAAGCTTCTTAACGTGGTTCTCACCATTGTGCTAGAGCAACACCAAATTTGGCGCCGTTGCCGGGGATATCCTTATTCTCTGAGGCCAGCAAAGTAGTGATTAAATAATAACACCTATAAAAGTCAGGTTTGGGCAGAGGATCACTGAAATACTCCGTGAAGCCTGCTCTGGCCCAAACGTGAGTTAAATCCTGGGTGTTCTGTAGGGCTTCGAACTCTCTGGAGAAGAATTGGTATTTTCCCCAAGTGCGGTCATCAAATGTCAAATTAGATTCAAATATGAAATCCGCGTCCGCTAAGGGTCCTGCAAGTCCGTGAAACCAGTGAGAGTTACGGTGTATCTTTTCTGTGTAGCCCATAGGTGGGTTGTCGATCGGCATGGGCCTTGGAAATCCTTGGAATTCTGGCGGTGGAGCAGTCAGGTGGGATTCTGCTCGTAACACGTTGAGGGGCACTGCCGCTACACTGGGGCCTGCTCCTGATGGTCCTTCGTCGGTTTGCATGATGACTGGTGGGTTAATGAGAAAGATCTGCTACAAAAGATTAACACATTAGCATGGAAATTAATTATGATCCCATTAAAGTGAGACCGCAATCCCTTTCCATAACTGATGCGTAACCCGTGTAGCCAAGTGCTGTGATGTGATGGATGCAATGCTTCTTGCAGCACTAGTGCAGGTCTCTAGACACCTACACGTTTCAGATCATGCATACATTTCTTGATGAGCTGAGATTATGAGTGATGTGTGATGATGGTGGGTGAATTTTTACAAGGTTTAAAGGTTAGTGATTTAGTACAAGGTTGTATGTTAGTCGGGGGGTAGTTAAACAAAGGGTTAGGGGAAGACGGTTGGACATTCTTCGGTATCCATTTCCTAAGAGTCTTTGAGTGGGTGGTGGGTTTCTGCTGAGGGGTCAAAGGTAGTATCGGGCGTGGTGGTGTTGAGGGATGGAAAGATTTGTGAGGGGTATATGTTACATGGCTTAAGGGTTGAGCTATGATACATGGTTTGGGTACCCAAATCTGCGTGGGTGTGGGTCTATGGGTAAGGTATTTCTTGGCGATCCAAATTTGTCGAATGCTCGAACCTGTAGAAGAAGGTCGAGGGGATGGTGGATACCGATTCTGTTTCTGTTCTGCCTTTTTCTTGTCGATCTCTGCTTGGTTGGAGTTCTGCGGTGCTTTTTGTCCTTTCGGCACCCATATTTGTCTGGTGCCGCTTCCTTTGGGTGGCCTAGACTGCTTTCCTTGTTGTGTCTTCTGATACTGCCGTCGGTCTGGGTTCCTTCGTCGTGGGTGACTCTGTTGTTGTTGAGGTTGAGAGGTCGGATGGACGCTCTGCTTTGGAAAAGAAGGGAGATCCAATACTTGCGTGACCTGCCCATTAGGAAGTGATTCGTTCTTTAACTTTAATCTAGGCCAGTCCGCAACAAGTTTGGAAGGATGAGAACCGCAGGGTGTCGTGCTCATTTGGCCGCTGATGCAACCCACCTGACCGCTGATTGTGTCCATCTGCCCTAGCGGATGGGTAGCTACCTCTTCTAGTTTGCAGGAAGTCCTTGGGGAGATCTCCTGTCGTCCTTCTGATTGACAACTGTCCATAGCCGAGCCCGAGTGGGTTGGTGTAGACGTGACGTGACTGGTCTGACCAAAGATCTTCCGGTCTTCCGTCGCATGCGTTTCATAGGGTCTAGGGTTACAAACCTCAGTCGGAATGCTGTTAGGGAAGTCAAGCGGTATCACTCGCTTCTGTTCTAAGGTTCCAATCTGTAAGGAGCCTTGTCTAAGATTTAGGTCCACTGAGTGATCGTATAGCCAATCTTGGCCAAGGATTAGGGGTTCTATCAGGTCGTCATCATGGCACACTAGTAGCTTCGCTGTCATGGTCAAATCCTTAATGTGGATAGGAAGGTCCACCTCACCCATGCAAGGGGTTTCCATGCCTCCTAAGCCTATGAGGTATGCCTCAATTGGCCGCATTTCTATTCCTGAATCCTTATAGTGGGACCATCTAATCGCACTAGTCGCAGCACCTGAGTCAATTAAAGCCCTGAGTTCTTGGCAAGAGTTGCCGTGCTCTAGCCTAACTGTAATGAATGGTCTTCTGTCCACTATGCTAGGATGAGTGGTTGACTTTACTTGACACATGGCCATGGGATATCTGGGTGATGTTTCCAGATGGTTATAATGTTCTCTCCCTAGTCCTTGTCTTATTAGCTTCATGCGCTTAATGCGTTCTATGGCTTCTGCCTGAGCTTCAGCTCGTATTCTATTTTCTTCCTCCTTACGCTTCTTTGCCAATGTGAGTCGTCTAAGCATATCCTCAATAAGAGGTTCCTGATATAGCTTGACTCTACAGCCACTAATGTAATTAGGCATTATATCTCCTTCTAAGGTGGCTAACTGTACTGCTCCACTAGTCGAAAGTCTGTTAATGATCATAGGTCCATAACCTCGCTTTTCTAACTTCCGTGCGTGTTGTTTCAGCGTATACACTAGAACTAAATCTCCTTCTTTTAGGCCTTTATCTTTCACATGTGCATCAAAATATGCTTTCTGTCGCTTCTTCGTTGCATATATTCCTGCTGCTGCTTTCAGCCTGGTTTCTCCTAATCGTTCCAAATCCATTATTCTCGCAGATAATTCATGGCCGGTCCACTGATGTTCTTGTGCAACCTTAAGGGTCGGTATCAAGAAGTCCAAAGGAAGCACAGCATTCTGACCAAAAACCATCTGAAAGGGAGTTGCATTGAGTACGGTCTTGTAGGCCACTCGATATGCCCAAACAGCGTGGTGTAACTGTTTGTCCCAATCTGAACGTTTGTTGGTCACGAGTTTCGTCAGTACGTTACAGAGTATCCTGTTAGTGCTTTCAGCCTGACCATTGGCCTGAGGATGATATGGTGCAGATTTCTTGTGAATCACCATAAAATCCTGTAACAAATATTCAATGACTTGGTTTAGAAAGTGAGTGCCTCGATCGCTCACTAACTCTATAGGCAATCCATATCTTGTAAAGACATTTTCAAATAAGAATTTTGCAGTCGTGTGAGCATCATTCTTTTTTGTGGCTTTTGCCTCTACCCATTTCGTAAGATAATCTGTAGCAACAATAATGTATTCAGCATGTGTACCTTTTGCAGGGGGGTTAATGGGTCCTACAAAGTCTATACCCCACTTAGAAAATGCACGTCCGCCCATCATGGGTTTCAATGGCATTTCATCTCTGCGAGTAGCTGAGTTCTTTGGCACACATCACATCTCTTTACATAGGTATGTGCATCCATGTGAAGAGTGGGCCACCATAATCCTGCGAAGAGAATGGCCTTGACTATCCTATCGGGTCCAAAATGACCTTCGGCAACACCTTGGTGTGCAGTCTCTAGTATGTTCAGATAATCGCTTTCATGAACACATTGTCTTAGATATCCATCTCGTCCTCTTTTGTATAAATTATCGCCAATAAGTGAATAGTCTTGAGCTTCCTGCTCTAGACTACGTTGTCGAGCTAAGGTCATGCCTTGAGGGAATGTGTTCGTCCTCAAGTATGTCACTAAAGGTTCACTCCAGTCTGGTGTGAGAGACACATGATATAATGTAGCATGCTCTACTGGTGGTCTTTCACAACAAACATGGCATTCCTTACACAACTTGTAGACATCTGCTTCCATCGTAGGCCAATATACTCCTAATCTATGCAGAGTCTGTAATGTTCGATGTTTTGAATGGTGTTGCTTTAGTGCACCTATGTGTGCTAATTGCAACCAATTCGCATGTTCTGATTCATCTACACAACAAGCAAGAATCTTTTGATTATCCTGTTTATATATGCTTCCTGCCATTATTTGGTACCTCTGAGACTTGGTAATCTCTCCTTCTCTGATCTTTATCCGAGGGTTCTTGGGTCCGTATGTCAGAATAGGGACTATAGGCTTAGCCCATTCTGGTGCTATCTCAAGGTTAAACAAGTATGCATCTGGTAGATCATCCGCTACTCCTTGAGGAGCTTCTCCTGAGGTTAATCTTGAAAGGTGGTCGGCTCTAAGATGTGTTTTTCCTTTCCTGACTACTACTTCAAAATCATACTCCATGAGTAATAGAAACCAGCGTATTAGTCGCCCTGTGTTACATGGTTTGTTGACTAAGTACAATAGGGCTTGATGATCTGTAAAGAACTTGAATTTGTTGGCCAACAAGTAGTGCCTAAACTTCTTTACTGCGTAGATCATCCCTAATCCTTCTCGTTCCGTCGTGGTGTAATTTCTTTCTGCTGCGTTCAATTGTCTGCTAGCGTAAGCTATGGGGAGATCTATGTTACCTTCATTCGTGGGTTGTGCTAACACACATCCTATGGCATAATTGGATGCATCCACATGTACATGGAATGGCTTACTCCAATCTGGGGTTGTCAATATAGGTGCTGAGCACAAGCGTCGTTTAAGTTCATTGAATGAATTTTCACATTCATCTGTCCACTCAAAATTGGTCAAAAGAGAGTACAGAGGCTTGGCTATGATTGCATACATGTGTATGAATCTCCTATAATAACCGCAATGGCCCATAAATGCCTGTACCTCTTTGACATTAGTTGGTCTAGGTAATTCTGCAATTACCTTCACCTTTTCCTCGTCCGTAGAGATTCCATTTTTTGACACAATGTGTCCTAGAATTTTGCCTTGTTAAAAATGCATTTTTCTGGGTTCAAACAAACTTGATATTCTCGACATTTGTCAAATATTTGTCTTAACTCTGGGATATGTGTCTGTCTTACATTTGAATGAGCACATAAGTCATCGACATAAACTTCCAAGCTCTTGCGTAAGAATTTCTTAAAAACATGACACATGAGTCGCTGGAAAGTGGCGGGTGCATTTGTCAAGCCAAATGGCATTACACGAAATGCAAATATTCCCCATTCAGTGGCAAAAGCCGTCTTGTGTTGATCTTCTGGAGCAATGGCTACTTGATTATAGCCTGAAAAACCATCAAGAAAGTTGTAAACTTCCTTGCCCGCAACTCTTTCCAATAGGTGTTCTGTGATAGGAAGAGGATAACTATCTCTAATCGTGGCGGCATTAACTTTTTTAAGGTTAATACACACACGCAATTTTCCATTCTTCTTGGGCACAACCACTATGGGAGATACCCATTCGGTATGCTCAATCTCGTAAATAAATCCTGCTTCTATCAAGCGATCTATCTCCTCTTTAATCTTCGCAGCGTAGTTATCCTTGTACGTGTAAGGTTTCTGTTTTGTCGGTTTTGCATCTGGAGTCATAGGGATTCTATGAGAACATATATCTGGGTCTACTCCTTTCAAATCTTTGTAACTCCAAGCAAAAACATCTCTATATTAGCGCAATAGGGCAACTAACTCTTCTTCTTCTTCAGTCGTCAAATCATGCCCTATGTATGTGCATTTTTCTTCTTCTCCTTCTATGGCAACTATTACTTTTTTGGTTTTCTCTCGGTTATCATATACTTGTCCATCATTCGCCTTTCTATTGGGCATTCGTACCATGATTCTTCTATCTTCAATTTCATATTTCTTGAAGTTCTCGGGTACTTCAAACAAAGATTCCTCTTTTTCTGACATGGTTTCCTTCTTCTTTCTTTTCTTTCCTTCACTTTTAGTAGTCACTTCCGTGGCTAACCTTACTTCATTCGTAATGTCCTCGTGTCTCTGAGTGTGAGTCTCTACTTCGTAGAAATATTCTTCTTCTGATGCAAAGGGCGGGTCCATGATAATTGATTCTAAGTCAAAATCGCTCGCATCCTCAAATGCATCAGTGTCTGGTTCACATTCTTCTAAAATTGCATCGCCCATGATAGGCTCTATCGTGAAAACTAAAATGTCATAGCCATCCTCGTCACAGTGGGGTGTCCATTGTTCTTCATTGATGGCTACATCCATGGTTGCTAGTATTTCTGCCCAACCATGGGGTTCAAACTCTTCGTCTGGGAATACTACAGGTGCATATGCTGGATCTTGAAGGGTTCGTGGATGTTGTTCTGCACCTAAGGTTCTTGCTTCTAATCACTCTTCCTCTTG
This sequence comes from Ceratopteris richardii, assembly GCA_020310875.1. Lineage (NCBI taxonomy): Eukaryota > Viridiplantae > Streptophyta > Polypodiopsida > Polypodiales > Pteridaceae > Ceratopteris > Ceratopteris richardii. Next base: position 90,633,112 of record CM035416.1, on the reverse strand, counting down.
TCTGGCTACTTTACACATCCATAAATGGGTATCCTCATGCAACCAAGAAGGATTTGATTCTAATGAGTGCACGGATTCCGTCTCTACTGGTGTCTTATGGATGGTGTTCCATTGTATTGGGGGTACATCTCTATGTGAATAGTCTTTAAGATTGACTTTGGTAGTCACTCCTAAATGTTGCAAGTACAAAGAATTAGTTCCCCAATCTTGTACAATTTGCAACTGACGCATGAATGGTCGTCCCAATATCATCTCATAAGCACGATTTTTCGCAAAGTCACAAATGGCAAAGGTATGCTCAAATTCCACACCACAAGTGGTGAGGGATATGCCTTCTAGTAAGCCTAACGGTTTTTCTATGTGTCCATCGGCCATTTGTAGCTTCATCCTGGTGGGTCTGAGTGCTGGCTTACCCCAACGTTTCCATAAAGCGGTGGTAGCGATGGCTACTCCGGCTCCTGAATCTAAGATGGCTTTCGTGGTGTAGCCCTGATGGGTTATTGGAAGATATGTGTTACCTTCCTCTCCTTCGCTTACGTCTCCAATCTTTTCCACGGTTATCTCTGGTACCTTCTTATGTGATCCTATCTGAGAGGGTGTGGTAGCTAGCTCAGGGAATTGATTTGCTACGTGCTTCCATAATTCTGGTTTTACCTTTAACAATTCCTCCAGAGTGAGATTACACTGTACTTTCGTATTCTTGATCACTTCCGTGTTCCTAGGGATCACTGATTCTTCATTCCTCACTAGTATCGTGGGTGCTCTCATACTAATAGACTTTGCTTCCCAAGGTCCTGTGAACTGAGGTAATTCTTGTAGAGAATTAGATTCAAATCCTGTGGGTTCACTCAGTTGCTCCACCTCTACATCATCATATATAGAGGGGATGTCTTGGGGAAATTGTTCCTGCAAGTCGTCTATTTCTTGAATAGGAGGATGAGTTCCCTGTTCTTTTCTCCATTTCTCTTCTTGTATTTCTCTCAAAAATTCATGTGAGTACCTATGTATGGAAGACAAATTTTCTTGACTTTCTGTATTGGGTGCTTGAGACAGGAATGGTGCATTCCTTTCCTGTGTCTCTGGGACAATGGGGTTCCTATGCTGATCCTTTTTCTCTTTGCTTTCTATCAAGTGTTCTAGCCTCTCCATTAGTCCTTGAAAGTGTAGTTCTGGTTTTGCCATGTTATTCCAATTAAGATATCTAGAGGCTTCAAACAAAGCTTGTGCTAGTTCTACCATCTTCATGCACAGTTTAGTTCTCTCAATCTCTAGATCAGCTCGAGGGTAGTTTTTACTCATTTCCGTTACTTGAGGTCCCTCTTTTATTCTAGCCTGATATGCACGAAACATCATGTCTAGATCTTTGGGTATGGGTTCCGCTAAAACTGATCCTGATTTTAGAGCAGGGTCTTCTTGATTCAATTCTCGTGAAGCCAATTCTTGTATTTTGGCTCTGGATTCCCTTAAACTTCCTTCCAACTCACTTATCTTTTTACTCCACTTTCTCTTTATTCTTTCTCTAGAATCTTTCCAAGATTTTGTTTTTTTACTACTAGATTCTGCAACTTCACTAGTTCCGGCTACTTTCTCTTGATTAAGCTGTTGGTTTTGTAAGAGCGCCTGGGCTCTGGTTATAGCTTGGATAGGCACGTATGTAGGGTTGGATCCATCTGCGTTGTTTACAATACCTATCACATTGATCGGTGTCACATTCGAAGCGTTAACTGGGTTCTTAGGACAATCTTTGATTATGTGCTCTTTGCCACAATCGACACAAAAGCCTTGTATGTTATAGTACTGTGATTGCCTTGCTATTGGGGGATGTGGACAATCCTTTATGAAGTGATCTCCTTGGCACCTAAAGCATGGTCCTCTAGGGCCCTGTAGTCTTTGTTGTCTCAGTTGGGGCCGTGGGTTTGGGTTTGCGTACATTACATTAACATAGTCTGGCTCCCAACTAGGTTCCATTGGTGGACTATGATAGTGATATGTCTCCACATGTTCTGGTGACTCCGTGTAATAAGCGGGTGGACTAGTTACATGAGTAGAGTCAAAACTGTTTGAGTTCGGGTCACTTTCTGTGATCAATGGTGAAGAAGGCACTAAGGCCCTACTTAGGTTCTCTTCTGCAGCAGCGTATTTGATTGAGATGACATTCGCTGGTGGGGGTGGCTGTTGAGCTAAGACGGGTTGAGGTCTCTGTTGAGCCTGGTATGGGTAGTTCTGAGGAGGCCTGTAGTAGTAAGGTTGAGCATTATATTGGCCTTGATACCTACCTGGCTGCGGGTATGCTTGCGGGTAGTTCTGTCTCACGGTTTGTTTGTTGTATGGGCAGTCCTGAGCCGTATGATTCGTGTATCTTCTCTCAATTGTGCAATATTGGCCACTAGGGTTGGCTTGAGGTTGAGGTGCATTGGGGCACATGTTTGCCAAATGATTTCCACCACAAGTGTAACAACGTACATTAGTTGGTAGCTTGGGCACCTGTTTGCTAGAAACTCCTAGTTTTTGGGCCACTTTTTCTGCTAGATCCTCTATCGAATTAGACAATTTTGTGGATGCTAGAGAAGAACAATCTGAGTCCTTATAGACCTTTGAGAGTTCTAATTCATCTCCTAGGTTATCCTCGATATCTATACATATTCTTACACACTCCTCTAGCGTTCTGGGTTCTTTTAGGTACACATAGGAGCGTAGTTTAGCGCTCAACAAGCCATCTAGGAACAGTGATACCTGTTTGGCTTGTGAGGGTAGCTCTTGCATTGGACATCGTTCGACATATTGTCTGAACCTACGTCCTGCCAGTCTAACTGTTTCCTGAGGGGTTTGTTTAAAGCTATGAATCAACAAAGACGTGTCATGTCTGATCCCACTTTTAGAGAATTCAGTGATGAATGACTCTAAAAAGTGATGGATGTCTCTAAATTGCCTTTGTTGCAATGGTTGGAACCAAGTTAAAGCGGTATTTTTTAACGTTAGTCCAAATGCATTGTATTGCGTGAACATGTCCTCGACTTGTTCTGCTCTTAGTACTTGCTTGAATTCTGCAACATGGTCATAGGGATCTCCTGTCCCATCAAAATAATTCTTCATTGATTTTACTAATTGAGTCGGTCTCAAAACTCTTGCGTGTTCACGTGGTCTAGGTAGAGGAAAATCATCTCTACCACCTGGTATTCCATGATCTCTTTGTCTATCCGCTCTATTAGTGTCCGTGGTTGTTCTATCTCTCCCTATGGGGTGAGTGAAGCTTACTTCCGGTCTCTCTTTATTTCCTTCTCTTTGATGTCCATGGGCTGAGGAGGTTCATGCCCCTTGTTGACTTGTATTCATGTTCGTTCTAGATGGAGGGAATACCAATTCACCTCTCCATGTGTATGTGTTTCTAGCGCGCTCAGGCACCACGAAGACTCTTTCTGAAGTCTCATCCAGGTATACAACCTTTCCAGGTGTATCTGGGTCCTTGAATTCATAGATTGTAATGATGCCTATCTCACCAGGGTGTTCCTTTCTGTACCTCCAAAAGGCTTCATCTGTCTCTTTATTTACAAACAACTCGGTGCTCCTGCTATCTTGAGGGATCCATTCTGGGATGAGTACTCTTGTTAATACGGATTTCCCTCTAGGTGTTCTAGGTTCTTCTAACGGTTCTTTTCCTTGAAATTTCGCTTTCGTCTCTAATTGAATTGTGCCAAACTCATTAGTGTCGTTTGGCTGTGTACTTAGGATGTACATGGTTCCTTCCTTGTCTATGTAAGCGTCTCTCTCAAATTTCACCACTGGTCTTTCCAATCCAATGGGTTGATCAGGGTTGTGCAGTTGCACCACTTGCCTTTGCAAACCATCCTCATAGATGCGAGCACCTAGTCGGTTGGTTCGGAGAAACTCTAATTGCGTTCTATAGGGTCCTTCTGGCTTTTCTAAATATGCTACATTAGACCCTCCTTCTGGTCTGTCTGTGCTAAATGCCATTTCTGATTCGCTAGTCTCTGAGCTCTCGTAGGGGTAATTAGTATTCAATTGCTGAGCCCAAGATCGAGCAGTAGTTCTTACACTAGCCTCTGATGATCTAAGGCTTCGTCGGTCTGACTTACCTATATGTTTGCCTGATCTAAGGTTCATTAATTTTCTTTCTTGCACACTAAGTCACACACTTAGATCGTCACTGGTTCTTTGTTATTACTTTCTTCATTCTTTTTAATTTTCTTTGGATTCTTGTCTTAATATATGCGTCAGGAATTCGACTTTTCGTTATAATTTTGAGTTCTCGTTCCGTCAGACTTATGTTCTTTCCTTTAGGTTTTCGTCACACACCTTTATCTTTAGTCTTGAACTTGAAAGAATTAAGTATCTTGAACTTGAGGCGTTCCTATCGTCGTTAATCCACAATGCTAACGTTTAGCCTAAGCTAAGAATTGACTGAGGGGGTTGAGTAATCTTCCAACCTCGAGTCGGCTTTTCTGTTGCTCTGATGCCCAAGAAGCCGCGCTTCCCAAGCTTTACTGTCTTCACTGCCTTACTTGCTTGCCTTTGATTGCCTTTGCTAGACCTGGAAAATTCCAATATTAGACCAATTCACAAGATGATCAAAGACTTGAGTATATACACCTTTTAAGTCCCTTCTCTTTTGCCCAAATTTTCAATGTGTGCCCCCTGGCTTCCTAGTCCCAATCTAGGTGAACCTCAAAATAGCTTATCCAAAAATAGATGTATTCTTTATGAAAAAAACAGTTGAGGTCACGTAGTACTCGTCACGAGCTTTCTAACAAGCTATTAAGCTCAAAAAACGGACTTCGGATGAAAAAGTTATGAGCGTTCAGGCCCTGGGGGGTAAAAACTGACAATCAAGTTTTCCTTCAAATATGAGCTAAGGGGTCTCCTATGAGTCTAATGGTCCAAAAATTTCTCAAAAATACCCTCAAAATTGGTCAAAAATTGGAGCCCAAAATTTGTGATGGGGGTGGACAATCGCGATGGTCTGGGACCGTCGCGATGGTCCGAGCGAACCGTCGCGATGGCGTGGAAATGGACCGTCGCGATGGTCCGAAAAATGAACCGTCGCGATGGCGTGATCAGGCGGACAATCGTGATGGCGTAAGGTTGAACCGTCGCGATGGCCCGATCAAGTGGACAATCGCGATGGCGTAAGGTTGAACCGTCGCGATGGCCCGAGAAATGAACCGTCGCGATGGCCCGAGAAATCAAAGATTGGAACAACGCACTCAGCTAGAGTCGGGGCCCAGCTACATGCTATGGCCATGATCGAAGAACGAATTTTGCAATCTCCCTACTTTGCTCAATTGGCCCCACGCAGGTACATATCCGGGCATGAGCTTCAATACAAACCTTACTTCATGCTAATGGCCGAATATCAGCTCGCCATAGAAAAGCGAACTGGCAAGAAGCCATCACATGCAACCCAATTCGAGCCTGAAGACTTGCCACTGGATGCGCAACAAGGCACTATTTATCAACCAGATTGGCGTACACGTCTTTTACAGGAGTACCCAGAAATGATGAGCACATGGGTGAAAGCACCCTTACACTTAAAGTATAATCCTTGCTGGGGACCAGTACCTCAACGCCGCTCCTGGACTGCATTCGCTATCAAAGTACAAAACAATAGGCAGTGTCAGGATTGGCTGAATTACCCCTACTTCAAGCCACCTACCGAGTTGCCGACTGTTGGCTATATGATGGCCACAATCCGTCACTGGCTCCCTCGCCTGAAGCATATGGATGATATCGCAGCGCATATGACTGTCAAAATTTTTGACATGATGCAAATGATATTTAAAGTCTTCCGACGCGTCAAGGCACCGCATGTAAACACCCCGGGATTTGAGCATGGTAACTTTGATCTAGTATATGACATGAGCACAACGCCATCGCTCCGGGTGTGTTATGCCTGGCACTGTAGGATAAAATACCTCCCGGCATGCTACAAACAAACCTTTGAAGAGCTGTTCACCACCGGGTTTTGGGAATACCATTCCGAGGTATTCATCAGCAGGCCCACACATTTATTGCAACTTTTTGCCTGTGAGCGAATGGTTTATTCCACGCATTATCAACTCCCGCCACCCGACGAACCGCAACCGATCGACTGGGAGAAGCTCGAGGCTGATCTGGCCCGAGGCATTCGAGTATCTGAGCGCACCCTCGCTCACGACCTCCTATAAAACTACATCCGGCAGACCGCACAACAAGGTTTTGTCGAGGACGACAGAAGCGAGAGGGAGGGGGGTGTTGGCAGCAGTCAGAGGCACAGATGACATGGAAGCATGTAAAGACGGAGCAGGGAGCCAGTCGGATTATTTTTTCAAACAATTATGTTTTTATTACCTCTTCAAATATTCAACAGTGATTTTCATCACTCCTGTAACATATGTAATATAGACAAAACCCCATTTTGTAATTCATAGCTCCATTTTGTGCAAGCCAAGGAGTCCTCGAGCTTGAGGAGCTTAGGTAGAATGCGCATACCAATTTTCGTTATTTTTAGACATCGTTTACCCTTCCAAATAGCCTCTAGGACCTATTTTTTAACTAGGCCGGTCACTAGATGTGAAACCGGTCAAAACTAGTCTAGAAACTATAAAAAGAGCTAGAGAGCTCATTTTTGAGGTTAGCTTGTTTGAGTAAAGAAGAGATTAGAGCTAGTTTGAGCTTGTAAGAGTATTCTTGAGTAATAGAGCTAATTTCCCACCTTCCATTGTGTCTTGCTTGTCTCTTCATTGTGTGTGTGTATGTGTGTGTGCATCCTTGTGCTTCTCACCTTCACTCTCACATCATCTCACGTTCACGATCTTCATATCACTCCTACCTCTCCCACGGATTGACATTAAGGAGGTGAAGCTTCTTAACGTGGTTCTCACCATTGTGCTAGAGCAACACCAAATTCAGATTCTTGAACTTATTGATTCACTTCCTAATGGGAAAAGTCCTGGTCTTGATGGCCTCACCAATGGGTTTTTTCAAAGCTTTCAAACATGTGGAGGTGTTGCCTCTACATTTGGTGTATTAAGAGGTGGTTTTGTTCAGTGTGCTAGCACAATGATGGAATAATGGCATTATCAAGCTTATTCACAAAAAAGAACACAAAAACAAGATTGAGAATTAGCACCCAATTAGAATGTTATAAGCAAGTTACAATATCATTGCTAAAGTTATTGCAAATAGAAGTGTCTTTCACTTACAAAACTTGGTAAGTGAGGATAAAAAAGGATTCATGAAGGGGAGATCCATCTTGGAAGCTATCATTAATGTCTGGGAAGGTCTAGAATTAGCTAAAGAGTTTTCTGAAGATATTATCTTTGATTAGATTCACTTCAAAAAATCTTATGATAGGCTAGAATGGGACTTCATTCTGCAATCACTGAAAGACCTCGGTGTCGGGAAGTTGCGGACACACGGCTGGTGGATCAAGCCAACCGCTAAATCCTTCGGCACACGCTGGGTGCTTGGAGCAAGCTCAGGTACTTTGGTGACTCAAAGACGCACATACTCATGAAAATTCATCAGTTTAAAAGGAGAAAATTTATCAGATAACTAAGATGCAAGAGAATGTGATTAGAACTCTTAGCTTCTCATCTAAAAGGTAAACCAAGCAACTTTGGGATCATTTCAAACACTATTGCAATTTTTTTTAATACTTCAACGGGGCAAGTATCTTGTTCAAAGTCAGCGGTTAATTATAAGTAGAAATCATAAGATTATCATATCACCATTATATTTAACTCCTATTCAAAATAACATCGGACTTTCACTTAAATGAATTCAGACTTGAAAACTTCGGTAATAATTAATGGTAGAAAGATAACCATATTTGATTGCATATGTCAACATATGATTTCATATAATCATCATGTGCAAACAAAACTTCTTGTGGAAGTTACATCATGGAGATATCTCTAAGATATCTCTACTCATAGCAAGAGAAAGTGGAAGTTGATGATGTGGTTTAAAGAATTGATGTGCTGATCAGAGGAAAAGCGAGGATTTCATCACAGAGAATAGAACATTGCATGTGCATTCGCCATCGCAGATGAACATCATGGTCTTCAATCGATTATGAATTCCCATTTAAATGCTAAACACATACAATGTATATATATATATATATTTTTTTTTCTTTTTTTTTAGAAAATCTAAAGCTATATTGCATGCGGTATTTTAATACATCGCCTCTACGCAACGTATCACTTCCATCCGCACAATGTTTTTTATGAAAAAGTTAATGCGCAATAGAGAGAAGCAAGAGAAGTTGTTAAGATGAAAGTAAATTCATAACAATTGAAGAGTACTTCAGTAGCTTTCGGAGCAGTGCTTCTACGCACATCACCTATGATTATTACACTCTTATTCTTGTAAAATTACACAGACAATCCATTATCACATTCTCATACCGGATATTGGCCTTCCAAGCACATTTTCCATCCATCCATTGTTCTTGATCCTAGAAGCCCTTCCTGAAGACGATCTCTGAATCTGCTTTACACACTTTATCATGTCCTCGTCCTCTTCACAATTCCGCAGTCATGTAAAACTCAGTAACATGACATTTTCTGCCTCAATTGAAAATAGGCTGTGCATTCTCCACGTTCCAAATTCCACCAAATAGATATATTGTTTTTGTTTCTTTTCTCTTTTCTCTGGTTGTGCTACTCTAGCACCAATCTGCATCAGAATCTTTCCAGACAAAACCTTGTTTTTGCCTTTTGAATAAAGATCATACCACTCTGATTTGTGACTTATCAAACCTTCTTCATCTTTCAAGAGATCAAAGACCAGAATTTGTTTAGATTGCCCAAGTGGGTTTAAAAAAAAAAAGCCGTGTTTGTACAGATGCACCACTAAAGTAGATCTCTTAAGATCTGTAATAGCACACGCAGAGCTTAGATTGATGGGAACTACACCTTGATCGTCACCTTCTCCTTTTATCTGTAAGATCGTCCTTGACTTTCCTTCAACTATAAGCTTTTACCTAATCAATGAAGATTGTAGAGCATTTGCGCCACCAGCACAAGATATATAATGATCTTCTGTCTGTAGTGTGGTGCCATCATACCAGCACTAATACACCGGATCTCACAAGAACTTCCCAATTAAGCGTGATTGGCCAGAACTATAGAATTTTGGGAGAGGTAGATTATCAAGAGGAAGGGGCAGAGGAGGAAAGCAAGGTAGGGGGAGATCTTATAACTCCTCACCATGCAACATTTTTGGTTTATCAAATGATACTACACATGAGTGTTTCAGGAATTACAAGAATCAGAGAGGAAGAGGATATCAAAGAGGTGGATACTCACAATCAAGAGGTAGATTCAACCATCATCAAGGATACAACAACAACTAAAATAGCAACTACAACAACAACTATAATGGCAACTACCAAGGGGGATTCAAATCTAGAAAGGAATACAACAACTATACAGAAGAGCAGGATGATTCTCTTCTGATTATGAACATGACTTGAAAACCAGGTACAAATGATGACCATCTCTTCTACATTGACTCAGGATGCTCGAATCATGTGGCTGGCAATGTAGCTCTACTCTGTGACCTTGAAGAACCAAGAGGTAAGCATCAAGTACAAACAGGTGATGACACCAAGCACTCAGTGGTTAAAGTTGGAAATGTTACGACTTGTGATGGAACTTGTTGAGTAGGGTACTATATGTACCAACCATTACAAAAAACGTGATGAGTGTTAGATGCTCAAGGAGAAAAGACAGGTAGACTTTTTACTTTTGAGTTAGAAGATACAAAGAATATTGCACTCTACAATTATAAAGATCAAACACTTTCAAAGCTTGAGATTTGGCATAAAAGATTAGGGCATGTAGGAGAAAGAACCTTGAAACAAAAATGTAGGGATCAATGTGTAATTGGAATAACTAATGTTTCCAAACAACACATGATTTATAAATGTGGTGCTTGTTAGTTTGGGAAGTCTCACATGTTACCTTTCTCAAGGAAAGGCTACATGCATGAGGACTACCTAGAACTTGTCCATACAGATGTATGGGGACCAAGCAAAGACCCCTCAATCTCAGGGTCAAGGTACTATGTATCTTTTATTGATGATTATAGCAGGTGGACTGTATTGTACTTTATGAAGCACAAAGATGAAGTGTTCAACTATTTTAAAAAGTATCTTGCACTTGTTGAGAATCAGACAGGGAAGATTCTTAAGAGGCTAAGGTCAGATGGAGGAGGTGAGTACTTCTCAAATGATTTTGAAGCATTCTTGCAGGACAGAGCAATCAAGAGAGAAATCACCACAAGGTATACTCCTGAACAAAATGGGGTAGCTGAGAGAAGTAATAGATTGATTGTTGAAACAACCAGGTCAATGTTGAATGAAAAAGATTTACCTAATTATTAATGGGCAGAGAGTGTATCTACTACCACTTACCTCATAAACAGGTTACCATCTAAGTCCCTTGATGGGATGACTCCTTATGAAGCATGGCATGGTAAGAGACCCTCACTTGATCACTGCAGGATATTTGGATGTGTAGCATATGTACACATTCCTTCTTAGATAAGAGGTAAGCTAGACCCTAAGGCTGAGAAATGTATCTTTATTGGATATGATATGAATCAATGGTCAAGTTCTACAACCCTTCAAATAAGGGATTCATGGTTAGTAGAGATGTTGTCTTTTATGAAAATGATTCTTGGTATGAGAATGAATGCAGGAAGATTTAACTACCCTATGACTTGGAGAAGGAGTTTCCAAGTCTTGCTAAGGAGGAACCTACTCAGAATGAAGACACCAGTTCAGATGATGAAGACATTATCAATCTTGAATAATTCAAGGCATGGAAGTCCAAAGGCAAACTCAAGATGAAGAAACTTGAAGACATACCTGAATCTTCAAATCAATCAGTCAGAAGATCACAAAGGGAGAGCAAAAAACCTATCAGATATGGGTATGACACCTCTCTTGTCACTAAACATTCTATTTATCTTGCCAAAGATTTGTCAATAGAAGAACCGGGATCATATAAAGAAGCAAGAACTAAGACAAAATGGAAGGAAGCTATGGATGAGGAGATTGAAGCACTCAAAGAAAGTGACACATAAAAACTAGTACCAAAGAAAGAGTCCATGAAGGTAATTGGATCTAGATGGATCTATAAACTCAAAAGAAATTTTGATGGGTCTATAAACAGGTACAAAGCGAGATTGGTGGCCAAGGGTTTTGCACAAACCCAAGGCATTGACTATGAAGAAACATTCTCACCTGTGGCCAAGATGCCAACCATCAGGGTATTGGTAAGTGTGGCTACATCTAAAAATTGGAACATGTATCAATTGGATCTAAAAAATGCATTTCTTAATGGATGGATTTCAGAGGAGGTATATATGTCACAACCTCCTTGCTATGAGGATCCTAACAAGGTAACACATGTATGCAAATTAAAAAAGGCCCTTTATGGATTGAAGCAGGCACCTAGGGCATGGAATCACAGGTTGACCACATACCTTCAAGACCAAGATTTTGTCATGAGCAAGGCAGACACTTCTCTATTCATCAAGAGAAGTAATTCAAAACTAATATACCAATGTGCATATGTTGATGATATCATACTTACAGGTAATGATGTCAATGGAATCAGACAAATCAAGAACCAGATGATGAAGGAGTTCAAGATCAGTAATCTTGGTTTACTGAAGTACTTTTTTGGACTTGAGTTAGTCTATACTAACTCTGAAATCTATATTACTCAGAAAAAATACATACAGGATATATTGAAGAAGTTTCATTTGCAGGATGCAAAAGTTGCAAGTACTCCAATGGAGGTAAACCTAAAACTAAGTGCCCATGAAGGTGATGAAATTGATGATATTACCGCTTACCAAAGCATAATGGGAAGCTTGAAATATGCTACCTTGACAAGGATAGATATTGCATATGGAGTTAGTGTGCTAAGTCAGTTCATGCACAAGCCAAGAGTACCTCACTTAGAAGCTGCCAAAAGAATTCTAAAGTATCTCAAAGGCACTCATCATCATGGTTTGTATTTCCTTACACATCATACTTGAACATTAAGATCTATTCAGATGCAGATTGGGTAGGATGTAAGGATGATAGGAGGAGCACTTCTGGATACATTTCATTTGCAAGTGATAAACCAATATCATGGTCTTCAAAGAAGCAAGCTAGTGTTGCCTTATCTTCTACTGAGGCAGAATATAGAGGATTGGCTAATGCTACCCAAGAAGCCATATGGATCAAGTTATTGTATACAGAATTGTGTTTGTATACTACTTCACCATTGATATTTGGAGATAATACAAGCTCACTTCACCTTGCAGCTAATCCTATTTATCATGCTAGGACCAAGCATATAGAGGTCCATTACCATTATGTGAGAGAGAAGCTATTAAGCAAGGACATTCAACTAACATATGTATCAACCAACATGTAGTGTGCAGATTTGTTAACTAAAGCATTGGATGGAACCAAACTTTGCAGGTTCAAATCAATGATTGGATTGCAAGATATACATGAAGACTGAAGATGAAGACCAAGCCAAAATGTTTGGCTTGAGGGGGATCTGTTGGTGCAAATTACAAGCCTACACTTTTTGGCTTGAATGTTACAAAGAAATGAGGTTCCATGTGAAACATAGCTAGAGGATTCTTATCTCTTTACCTCTTTGTAAAAGTTAAATCTTCATTGATTTGAGAGAATATGTGTAACCACCTACCCAAGGGAGTCGTGGACTTTATTTGTATCAATTTGAGAGAATATATCCTAGGATGTAGGAACATGATTATAGAGATCCAAAGTTTGAATTCAAATTCTAACTTTAGACTCAACCTCTATAAAAATGGGATCATCAAAAAGTCGTGGTAGAGAAGTCACTTTCCGAGATCTTCATCTACATCTCTGTATGTGTGTAAGGCCTACAATATTTCCTACACCTTACCACATCATTTGGCTATGGTTTCCAAGCCAATGATTTTGTATACAAGTGTTCATTAATACATATATCTACATTTGTTCATCTCTGAGTTCTCTATCATAGTCCTTGTGAGTCAGGCAACTTGTGGAGATCATATCTCATGCATTTCGCCACCAAATTCAAAGATCTATAGCTTGTTAGAACCAGCTCAAAGTCTTCTACATGCAGTCAGAATTTGAAGGATTTCTATTCAGCCATTTCAGAGAAAAGTCCATCGAGGTGATCACTAGTCGAAGTCCACAATAGTCCTAAAAAAATCGAGGGTAAAGGTTTACTTGCTAAATTAATTTCTGTGAGCATAGTTAATCTTTTTAAGTGATTTCACTTGAAATAGCTAGCTTGCTAAGATAACTAGTTACCTCTAAAGGAATTTTTCCAATTCCTACTATGCTCGTCATACTGAGCAAAAGATATAGTAGGTGTATGGTCGAAAATAGAAGGTTTTCTTGAAGACTTGAAGTTCACAATTGTCTGTTTTGATTCAATCTTTTCATACATCATTTCCAAAGTACATAGGCCATTTTATGATGTCATTGGAAAGCTGAAAAGGTCTACTTATGAACTTTGAAGCATTAAAGTGTTGGTACAAAGCACGATTTGGCAGTACCTACTCATCATCTTGAAGTATCCATCCATCATTCCCAACAGAGACCCCGACATCTGGGTGTCTCTCAGTTAAGAAAACCTCACCACGACCCTCTTTATCAAATGTAAAAGGCTTTATGCAAAGAAAGTAACCGCTATATCAATCACCACATGGACGTACATAAGTGGTATCCACAGAAGAGTACATGATGTGTATGGATCAATATATGTAGTAAAATGACACTAAAAGGTTGAATACACAACCCAAATACTAGCCAATAATGCCTGCAAGTGTCTATCAACTCTGATGTTTTAGGCTCAAAAAACCTGTGTAAATTTTGCAATAGTTGCTCCCACCAAAACTAAAACCTTTCAAGAAACCTGTAGTTTTATGAGTGTGGATGAAAACAGCCCAAAAGGTTGATATTTATTGTCGAAGAAGTACAAAGAACACTCTTCTTTATGTTCTTGGACATGTGTGAAGAGAAGTATGTGCGGAAGTACTCCAAAATGGCTCCAAAAGACACCCCAAAAATGCTTCCAAAATAGGCTTTGAAAGCAAAGAATTAAGCTTTGAAGGACCAAAACATGTTCAAGGTAATCTCAACCTTAGTCTTTCCCCTTCAAAGTGTAGCTTAGTGGCAAGAGATTGCCATGGTTAAGCAAGCTCTGGGGGGAACAATACTAGGATGGGTGACCTCCCAGGAAGTACTGGGAACCTCTATATTGCTTGATCGTTGAGGTCCTCCTTCGCGCGTAGCCAATGGTGACTCGGATGACTTCGGGAGGGGGGTGTGCTCGATTCACTTGCACGAAAGGAACAAAGATTTTTTTCTCAAATTGCTATATTACCAGTGAAGTAAATTCAATGGTGATGCACCACGGTGTGCTCTCCTTAACGAGAGCTCCACGATGATATCCTCGGAGTAGAAAACGGATCTCCTAAGGCCGCATATGGTACTCTGCACAAAGACTACAGAATACACAGAAAACACAGTACACATGGAGCACAAAGACAGACCTCTTAGGTCTTACAAATGCGGTCAAACTTATAGTCTGTGGCTGACTAGGCCACTATATTTATTAAAGAACATATACAAAGAAGTGTCCGCTAGCCATTTGGCCTTTCACATGGACACTAACAGTCACATGGATCCTATTGCAAAGCAGATTCATTGCTTGGGATGGCTCAAAGTCTCTTGTGCTCCTTTTTCAAGACCCTCCTTGCCATAAGGGCATTAGATGGCACAATGGCAATAGCCTTGACAAAATTCCAAGATTCAAGAAGATTGAGGACTTCTCTGTGATGCTTAATAGTAAGCGGTGCCTTAATTGGTTGAGCTTGTGATGGGACTTTAAGTTCCAATCCACTTAGCATCCCCTTATCAAAATTAAAATGTCTATGCTTATGTGGAGAATTATCCACCAAGGAGTTTGGACCAATGTAAGGGCTAACAAAATTTGTGGGGCCGTCCTTGGTGCAAACGGTGCCTTTGTGGAAATGAGGACTTGGGACACACCTTTTTCTTGTGCCCAAAGTCAAAGTTATTTTGGCATACCCTTCAAAAAATTATCCTTCTACAAGGACAAGTCGATATGAAACAAGCTTTGTAGGGAGAAGCGAGCAGGTGTTCCTCATCATTGTCAAATGGGATTAGAGGCGAGACCCTCTAGACGATATGGAAAGAGAGGTGTGCGAAGAGTTTTAAAAGCCCTCCTAAAGAATGGTTGATTAAAAACTTGATGTTCCTTTCAGGAAAAGGAATTTCCAATTTTAAGAAAGCCCCACCTTTTAGACATCATAGAGCATTTTTCCTTGAGAACAACAAGATCAGGAGCAAATGGGCCCCACATGAAGGGTACGAGAGGATGATCAACCTTCTTTGTAAAGCTCTCTAGCGATCTAATCGCTCCTTTGTGGGATTCGCAGGCTCCCATGGGTACTTAGCCCACTCTCTTGTATTTTTTTTCTATTAACTAAAGACGAGAAGATTAGTTAAATGAAAATTTTAGTGTTATCTCTAATGGTTAATTAGTAACAAAAAGTGTTTTTTGACTTTGTGCTTGGGTTTTAATAATGGAAAAAGACCTTTGTTCTTTTTTGAGGAACAAAGAGAATTAAATTAAATAATGGGATATTACATTAGTTGAGGGGGCAAGGACCAACTCTAGGCCACATCAAAAGGTTGGACTGAAGAAAACAAAGGAAACATGCGAGTAATTAAACATTCCATAACAGAAAAATACATCAAGACCCTTTCAATAGAGTATAGGGAGGCTCATACATCTCTCCATTTATTGGGATGATGAGCATGAAGGCCATCACAAATTTTGACATTGTTACAAAGGGCATTAGACATAGATTGGGCATAGTTGAGCCAGTTATGATAACAGGCTTCTTGAGAGAGTACATGAAGTTTTGTTCGCAATTTTCATACTTTCTATTATTCTTGCGGATTTATAGGCCATAGAGTATGACTTCTCCACAGCTGCGAGAGAAGAAGATCCTTTTGCTTGCAGCATCCAAGAAGATTTTCTTCAACATTCAAGTGAGGGGTCCCTTTCGATAAAGAAATTGATACCAAAAGTGCCGAAAAAATGTGCACTTTTCATTAACTACTTTAATTTTCTTTGCTTTGTTTCCAGTCTAGAGACCATTATGTAAGAGGAGCCATTGAAACTCTAAGAGCTTAATATTGATATGAGAAGCCCAAATACGAATAAATTTGCATCTTCACTATTAGTTAGACTAGTTGACTTGCCATTGATTTTTTAGTTTGTTAGTGATTTTAGCTATGCTTACCTTTTTCTTTTTGAAGAATTTGTGCATGTTGAGAGCTACTTGATATAGACCCAGGGGTTTATTGCCAAAGCACCTGAGTGTTTGAAGCCATTGTCTTTTGGCTTCGAGAAGAACCTCCAAGCAAGATTGAGATAGATTAGGAATACAGAGGAAAAAATCATATCTAATCATCGCACCCTCTTGCAAGAACTCGTGCCAGCCTCTAAAACCATGTTTGAAACATTTTTGATCCCTAATACTTTGTTGACTGTTGTTCAAGAACTTGATACACTCATGCCATGGGGATTCTTGGAGAAAGAAAGGTTGGATATCAAATTCTTGTTAGGCACATAGTTACTATAAGTTTCACCCATGCTTTCAAATACCTTCATGTGAGCTCACTTTCCATAGGACATAATTGTTGAGGTGAGACAATGATGTCCCAAAAATGTTTATCGTTCCAAGACTTGTCATTCTGAGCATAAAACAGATGTAACTTTCTTTTAATAAGGACATACCAAAAATCATTAGAGGCAATGCTTCTAACAATCCACTTGGCTATTAGGTTATCAACCATCTTAGTAGGGCAATTGATGCCCACTCCTCCCTCTTGCTTGGGCTAGCAGCATATAATCAAAGAAACTTTGTTAACCTTATTGTTCTGATCACTCCCTCCACAAAAACCTCTTCTTACTAGAATTATAAGATAAGCAAGTTGTTTCTTAGATAGTATCCAACATGAAAGAAAGTAGATAGAATAGGTAAAATAAAATGATTCAACACAAAAACTATGAATATGGGAGAAGAAATCATTATACAATTTGAAGATTTTTTCTATGAATTTACATACAAACCAGTCCACCTTTGTTAAAACGTAATCTTAAAGCCCATGGAGATCCCAAGAAGTCTAAAGAACAATCCTTCCTGCAACACTTTCATCCATTATTAGAAACACAAGAAAGAATAATATTATTTGAAGATTTAAACCAAGTTTTCTTGTGTTTGATTTTAGATCCACTAGCTAAGCAAAAGAGGTTCAGAAAATACAAAAAAACATCAAAACAATCATGGC
Source organism: Ceratopteris richardii (assembly GCA_020310875.1). Classification (NCBI taxonomy): domain Eukaryota; kingdom Viridiplantae; phylum Streptophyta; class Polypodiopsida; order Polypodiales; family Pteridaceae; genus Ceratopteris; species Ceratopteris richardii. Next base: position 90,615,690 of record CM035416.1, on the reverse strand, counting down.
CAGCATTAGTGCACATGTAAGTATCATCAGCAAATATTTGGAGCCCAAGTTTAGAAGGAGAGTTGGTGTTACCGCTAGTGTCCATGTGAGAGGCTAAATGGCCACTGGACACTTCTTTGTATATGTTCTTTAATAAAATATATAGTGGCCTGGTTAGTCACAGACTGTAAGTTCGACCACATTTGTAAGACCTAAGAAGTCTGTCTTCATGCTCTCTATGTACTTTGTTTTCTGTGTATTTTGTAGCCTCTATGCAGAGTACTGTGTGCAGCCTTAGGAGCTCGGTTTTCTACTCCGAGCATATCGTCCTGGAGCTCTTGAGAAGGAGAGTGCACTGTTGTGCATCCCCATCGAACTACTTCACTGGTATCAGAGTAGTTCGAGGCCAAAGCTTTGTTCCTTTTGTGCGAGCGAAGTGGCTTTCTCCAAGGCTTACGACGAAGGTGGCGACCAAGGCATAGACCTTGGCATACCTTGTCATCCGAGTCACCGAAGTCACCATTGGCGCCATTGGCTGTGCACGAGGGAGGACCTCAACGACCAAGGAATATAGAGGTTCCTGATACTTCTAGGGAGGTCACCCATCCCAGTACTATTCCCCCTAGAACTCGCCTAACCGTGGCAATCTCTTGCCACTAAGCTGCACTCTTGTGGTTTTTGAAGAAGCAGAAAGACTAAGGTTGACATTACCTTGAACATGTTTTGGTCCGTCAAAGCTTCATCCTTTTCTTTCAAAGCCTTTTTTGGAAGCATTTTTGGGGTGTTTTTTGGAGCCATTTTGGAGTACTTCTGCACGTGGTTCTCTTCACATAGGTTGAAGAACATCAAGAAGAGTGTTGTTTGTACTTCTTTGACAATAAATATCAACCTTTGGGGCTGTTTTCAGCCACACTCATAAAACTACAGGTTTCTTGAAAGGTTTCAATTTTGATGGGAGCAGTTGTTGCAAAATTTATGCACGTCTTTTGAGCCTAAAACGTTAGAGTTGACAAACACTTGCAGGTGTTATTGGCTAGTTTTTGGGCTGTGTATTCAGCCGTTTAGTTTCATTTTACTGCATATATTGAGCACATACACACCATGTATGCTTTTGTGGATACCGCTTATGTACGTCGATGTGGTCATTAATATAGCAGTTACGTTCTTTGCATAAAGCCTTTTACGTTTGATAAAGAGGGTTGTGGTGAGGTTTTCGTAACTAGGAGGGACCCACATGTCGGGGTCTCTTTGGTGATGCAGGTGGAAGACTTACCCAGCCTCGCCATAGGAGATGTATGATAGTTGTTCATAGGTGCTCGATAAGCCTAGATGGCTTCTGTTGGGTAACGGGTTATATGCAGTGGAGTCAGTGATTCACTATGCAGGAAAACATGCCACTACTTGCAGTTTTATGATATTTTGACACTAGTCATATGCTCATTTTGCAGAGGATACTCTCGCAAAAAAGTTCCAGATTTTTGGTTTATTCAACTATATAGTGGTCGATTTACTCCTTCATACACTTATTCATTGGTGTTCAGACTCTTCTAGCTCCATTATCATTCTATTCAGTTCTCTACCATCATGGCATCAGAGGTCTCAGGCACATCTAGTAGATCAGGGTCTAGTGCTAGTGTTCCAAGGAGAAGCTATAACTTGTAGGGCAAAGACCATTTTGAGATCCGAAAATTTGATGGCATAAACTTTGCTCTATGGAAGAATCAGATTAAAGATGTGCTAATTCAAAGGAGGCAATGGAAGCCAGTAAATGGGATTTCAAAGAAGCTTGTTGACATGGATGAAGATGATTGGGATGAGTTAGATGAAATGGCCAGGTCTACCATTCGCTTGCACTTTGCAGATAATGCTTACTTTACAGTATTAGACTGTGAAAGTGTAGAGGAGCTTTGGAAGAAGTTATGCAATACATATGAAAAAGAGACAGCATCAAATAAAGTGTATCTGATGAGAAAATTATATGACCTCCGCATGAAGGACACAGATAGTGTTGTTGCTCATCTAAATGAGTTTGATGCTATATTCTCCTAGTTATAGGATCAGAAAATGGATATGGATAATGAGATGAAAGAACTATTGTTGTTATGCACCTTTCCATCATCATGGGATACATTCTGCACAGCTATTAGCAATAGTGCACCTAGTGGTAAACTCGTCTATGATGACATATGTGGAGCACTCTTGAGTGAGGAGATTCGTATCTATGGTTGGCACTCAGAGTGGACATGCATATAATGGTCGTGATTCTTTCCAAGGAAAGAATCAGCAACGTGGCAGGAGCAAGAACAAGGAAAAGAATGGTCTGCCATTATTGTCATAAGAAAGGACATATGAAGAAAGATTGTTATGCATTAAAGAATTCTAAAGGTAAAGGACGGAATGTTGATGGGCATGTTAAACAGTTACCTGCACCATCTACTTCGACTATGAAGATTGAAGAAATTAATGCTATTTCTGATGATGCTAATGTGCTGACACTTGATAGTACTCTACCAATTGAGGCCCTTATGGCTGATTCTCTTTTCCACACCTGGCTGCTTCTTTCCATGTGACATCACATAGAGAATGTTTCCCTAATTATGTAGCAAAGTCTCTTGGTACCTTGGTGATTCTTACCAGTGTGATGCTCTGGGGATTGGAGATGTGGTTGTGCAATTCATTGATGGTTCAAAATTTACTATGCGTAATGTATGCCATGTACCTCAGTTATCACACAGTTTGATGTCGGTTGGTCAACTTGATGACCTTGGTTACAAGGTAGTCTTCTATGCTCAGTCCTTTCGTATATCAAAGGGCAATATGGTTATTGCAAAAGGAAGCAAAGTTGGCTCCCTTTATCCTTTATTTGTATCACAGAAAGAACACTTGTTTGCTGTTATTGAACAGCCTATGGCTTGTATTTGGCATGGTCGTTGGGGCCATATATCTCGTAGTGGAATGGAAAATCTTTCTCATTCTCGCTACTTACCTATGTTATCTTTCTCTGATTTCTCATTTTGTGAGCATTGTCAATATGGAAAGCAAACCAGAAATGTGCATACAACGCACATTGACTCTTCCATTCAGCCTTTAGATTTCGTCCATACAGATGTGTGTGGTCCTATGCCCACTAGGTCCTTAGGTGGTTCTCTTTAGTTTATCATTTTCATAGATGATGCTACTAGAAAAGTCTAGGTATATCCTATCAAATCAAAGGATGAGGGATTCCCTACTTTTAGAAAATGGCTTGCTTCAGTTGAGACTGAAATAGGAACTAAGCTTAAGGCTTTACGTTTAGATAATGGGGGTGAGTATACCTCACATGATTTCAACCTTTTCTGTCAGTCTAGAGGGATTCGTAGAGAGTTTAGAGCTCCTTATACCCCACTATAGAATGGTGTAGCTAAGAGGATGAATCAAACTATTCAAGATAGAGTAGTCTCTATGTTTCATCATGCAAACCTCTCACCATGCAAACCTCTCACAAGGCTTTTGGGCAAAAGCAGTATTGACTACAGTTCATGTGATTAACCTTTCACCTAGTACCGCCAAAGGTCTGAAAGTGGCACAAGAGCTCTGGACAGGGAAGCCACCATATTATGATCATCTTTGCGTTTTTGGGTGTGAAGCATATGTTCATATACCCAAGAATCTTAGATAAAAGTTGGACCATAAGTCAAAGAAATGCATTTTTCTTGGATATGGTCGAGAAGGACAATTTGGATATCGCTTATGGGATCTTGAAACAGGGACAGTGATCAGAAGTAGTGATGTCATTTTCAATGAGTCTAAGATGCATAAACAACCCATTAAGGAGGTTGAAGTGAGAAGAATGGTGTTTGAGGATACTAGTCCTCCGGTTAGCATGCATAAAATGCTGCACATAGGAATATTCAAGAGAATGTCCATTCAGATCAGTCTGCACAGGTTCCTGTTCAGCAACCATTTAGACGTTCTGCACGTGTCTCACATCCACCTGATAGATATGTTCTAGGTTTAGATTTTGTGATGCTAACAGATGGTGGTGAGCCTTCTTGCTACAAAGAGGCTATGCAAATAGAGGATCATGTCAAGTGGGAGCATGCCATGAAGAGTTAGTTGGATTCTATTCACAAGAATGGTACTTGGGATTTAGTAACTTTGCCAAATGGTAGGAAAGCTTTACCATGTAAATGGGTATATAAGCTGAAATTTACATCAGATAGTGCTTCTCCAAAGTATAAAACACGACTTGTTGCAAAGGGTTTTAAGCAACAACATGGTGTAGATTTTGAGGAAATCTTCTCTCGAGTGGTCAAGAGGACTACCCTACGCATATTGCTTGGATTCGTTGCAATCGAGGACTTAGAGTTAGTCCAAATGGATGTGAAAACTGCTTTCTTGCATGGAGATCTTACAAATGAGATCTATATGGAACAATCAGAGGGTTATGTAGTTCGTGGCAAGGAAAGTCTTGTTTGTAAGCTCAAGAAGAGCTTGTATGGACTTAAATAGTCCCCTAGACAATGGTACCAAAAGTTTGATGATTTTATGAAGTCTCAAGGCTATTCTTGAAGCAATGAGGATCATTGTCTCTACACAAAGAGATGCTCCGATGGCAGCTTCATATGTTTGATACTTTATGTCAATGATATGTTGATTGCTGGGAAGTCCTCATATGAGTTGTCAATTCTCAAAAAGAAGTTGAGTCAGACATTTGATATGAAGGATTTGGGGGATGCTAAACATATTCTTGGCATGCGCATTACTGGTGATAGGAGTAAAAGATGCATATACTTGTCTCAAAGTGAGTATATATCCAAAGTATTTCACAGGTTCAATGCAGGGTGGAAAGGCATTGAGTACACCTTTACCCACATATGTGAAATTGAGCAAGGATGATTGCCTCAAATCAAATGAGAAAAGGAATTCATGACCAAAATTCCCTATCAGTCTGTTGTTGGTAGTCTCATGTACGTTATGGTAGCTACGAGACTAGACATTGCATTTGAGTGGGAATTGTGAGCAAATATATGTCTAATCCTAGCAAGAAACATTGGGAAGCAGTCAAGATGATTTGGAGATATCTGAGTGGCACTAAGAACAAGTCTCTATGCTTAAGTAGAGGGAAAGCATCCATTATTGGTTACACAGATTCTAACTATGCTGGTTGTGTAGACAATCATAAGTCTACATCAGGGTACATTTTCATTTGGTTGGAGGTGCTATCTCTTGGAGATCTCGTCTTCAAGAATGTACAGCTATTTCCACCACAGAAGTAGAGTATGTTGCAGCAAGTGAAGCATGTAAGGAAGCATTGTGGCTTTCTCGTCTTGCTTGTGATATGGGTTTACCTCAGCATGTACCTCGCTTGCTCAGTGATAGTCAGAGTGCCATTGCTTTGGCTAAGAATCCGGTCTATCATGCAAAGACCAAGCACATTGAGGTGAGGTATCACTTCATTAGAGATTTCTTAGCCATTGAGAGCATTATTCTTGAGAAGGTTCACACTCCAGATAATGTTGCAGATGCTTTGACTAAAGCTCTAGCATAGTATAGCTTTTGACACTATTGTCACTTGATGGGGGTTACTTGATTCTTGATCTTACACAGTCACTTGTATACTGTGTAACATGCCCATCAAGTGGGAGGTATAGTTTGTATACTTACACTTAGGTATTCTTTATCATTCTTTATTTTTCTCCCATAGTTACTTGAAATCCATGGAGTGGAAGATTAAGTGAACATTTCAGTGCAACAAAGTCATCTACATCGAAGAAAGGTAAAGAAAAGTTTTATGTTGGTAGTAAAACATCTAAAGGTTTTGAAGACATTGATGGAGATTCAAGCGGTTCAGAGAAGAGTCTTGACGAGGAACTTGGATTGCATTTTGTGAAGACTCTAAGAGTTAGAAAGGCACATGTAGATGATACAAGGATAAGTGACCCAGGACCAAGAAGATCTAGGAGGATGCAGAATTCTATGCAACCATTGACGTATGACAATTATATGGCTCATCATCATGCCTACATGAACAAGGTAATACAAGATGCTTAACCTTCTTGTTTTGAAGATGCAATTGGAAATGCAGATTGGGAAAGAGTTATAGATCAGGAGATGGCTGCCCTTTATGAAAACAATACATGGAAGTTGGCTCCATTGCTGGAAGGAAAGAAATCCATAGGTTGTGAGTGGTTTTACAAGATAAAGCATAATGCTAATGGTAGCATAAGTAGGTTCAAATGATGTTTGGTAGCTAAAGGATATGCATAGACATATGGCATTGATTATGAGGAAACATTTAACCTTGAAGCCAAAATGTCTACTGTCAGAACACTTGTTGCATTATCTACAACAAAAGGATAGACTTTGCATCAACAATCAAAATAATAGGCTTGTAACCTAACTAATCAACACCCTTGAAAATTGAGGCTTCGATTAGTAGTTGCTTCAGTTTGCGCATTGCTCTCAACTATTTCTCTATCCATTAAAGCTTCTTTCTCTTTCTCAAAAGATCATATAAAGAGTTCACAACGTGAGAAAAGTGAGGAATCCATATCACATAGAAGACACAGGCTCCCAAGAACCTCGTCACCTTATTGACATTACGAGACACATCAAAAATCTTGCTAATAACCTCAACTTTCTATGGATATGGCTTGCCACCATGGTTTCTACATAGATGTCCTACAATGAGGACCTCATTAAATCCAAAGACAAATTTCTCTAAAGAAAATGTTAGCCCTACCTCTTCAAATTTATCAAAAATTTTTGTACAGTTAGAGATATAGTCACTAATAAACTTTCTACATCTCGAAACATCTAAACCCTCATCTTTTACTCTTTGCTCACATCCCTTGATCAGAATATCATCGATAAAAGGCATAGTCATTAAAGGTATAAAGTTGCATAGAGAGAGAGAGAGAGGGATTCACAGATCTGAGCATAGCACTACAATTGTTGGTGGTGAAGTACAGAGAAAGGGTGATGAGGGGGGGGAGAGAGAGAGAGAGAGAGAGAGAGAGAGAGAGAGAGAGATAGAGAGAGAGAGAGACAGAAAGGGAGAGAGAGAGAGATAGAGAGGGAGAAAGGGAGGAGGAGATTTAAGGTCTAGTTTCAAGTGCCATAGCTATGAGGATGGAAGGTTGATGGACTATATATTTGCCAAAGGCACCAAGCAACCAATGAAGCATCACCTAGATGAGGGAGTGTGCCAGTGCACTTCTACGCTTGGAAAAATGGAATTGACTACCTATCTTTCTAGTGCGAAAGTCACAAGGAGTGGTGATATTGTAGTACCTCACATTTTGGAGCATATTGTTGATGTTATCTTGTATTTAGAGGGAAAAAATAGCCTTTTACATCGTTAAGTAAGGGTGGTCAAAAGTCATTTTGGTTCTTTTAGTGAGGTTGATGTATTTGAAATGGCTGAGGATTCGATGCTAGTAGAAAATCCAAGCTACTTGTTTCTAAATCCAAGAGAGAGAGAGAGAGAGCGAGAGAGAGAGAGAGATAGAGAGAGAGAGACAGAGACAGAGAGAGAGAGAGTGAGAGAGAGAGAGAGAGAGAAAGAAATTTATCTCTCTCCCCCTACTTTCTGGCTATTTGCAACACACGGTGAGAGAGAGAGAGAGGGAGAGTTAAGTATCTTTGAAAGAATAAAGTGTATGTACACACACACACACACACATATATACATATATATATATATATATATATATATATATATATATATATATATATATATATATATATATATATATATATATATATATATATATATATATATATATATATATATATATATATATATATACATACATACATAGAGGAACATGCATGTACATGTAGTTGTGCATGTATTTGCATCAAAAAGTGAGTGTATGTGTGAATATTTGTATGAGGTTATGAGCATGCATATGTGTAAGTGTGATTAGTAGATATGCATTTGTTAGCATGCATGTATGTAAATAGATATATGCATATATGCATATACAAGCATGTATGTATGTACAAGAGTATGAATGTATGAGAATAAAGCATGCATATTTATGTATGCATATGTGTGAGATCATGTATGTGTGTGTGAAAAGTACGCATACATGTATAATTATGAGCATGTATGTATGAGGTATATGCATAAATGCATAAATGTATTTGCATGAAGGAGCATGTATGAATGCATGAGAGTGCATGCATATACAAGTACGAATGTGAGTATGAGTGCATGAAAATATGCATGAGAGTGTGTAAATGCATGTGAATAAGTATATGCATGATGTATGAATGTGTGACTAAGAATGATGTATGCATGAGTGCATGTGCAGAAGAAAGCATGCACATATCAAAATGTGTAAGTGAGAAGCATATACATATGATTGTATGCATATTGAAGAGATATATGAATGCATGTTTGTATGTATAGAGTACAATAAATTAGTTCACTTTAGGATATACTTTGAGCTCCGAGCAACATTATACACATCATCCTAAGCATAAATAATCTGATCTGATTTATGCAAAAAATAACCATTTCTTTTAGGTAATTATTAGATTTTTTAAATAACCATTTCTAGGTTATATGAGATGTGATGAGATGAAGGATGTTTTACCACATGGCAAGAAAGTTTACTGAGTAGAATCATGTGTTTAAAAATCTGTTCTTGTTCCTATACTTGGGATACATGTATGTATGCATGCATGTATGAAATGGCATGTTTGAGTGCATGTATGCATGTACATGGGTATGAATGCATACATCAATGAGAATACATGCATGTTTGTTTGTGAGTGTACGCATGAGTGCATGTGCATGTATGCATGCATGAAAGTATATTTATTAGTAAAGAGATATGCTTGTGCATGAGCATGAATGCATACATGTGTATGAGAGAAGAGGATGTGTGCATGAGAAAGCATGCATGCTTAGGAGATGTGCATGTGCATAACGAAATAAGACATATGCATGTGCATACGTAAGTGAATGTATTTTTGCATGTGTGATAGTGCTTCATGTGTATGAATGCATGTTTAAGAGAATGCATGTTTAAGATAATGCATGTGTGATACTGTTTCCATGTGTATGAATGCATGTTTTAGTGAATGTATGTGTGATAGTGTTTTTATGTGCATGAATGCATATGTATGTTAGTATCTATGCATATGCATAAGCATAAAGTGCATGCTAGTATGTTTGTAAGAACAAGTGTACGCATGTATGAATGTATGTAAGTGCATAGATGTATGCATATGGGTACAAAAGCATGTATTTGTATATATATGTGTGGTAAGAATTGAAAGTAGTTCATAAAAACATGAGTGTTTTTTATTTCTCATAAAACTTATATTTTGTATTTCTTCCTAATGTTTTTCTTTTAGCGCATTGACGAGCACCTAATTTTAACGAGTATTATGAACAAGAAGGTGGAGAGCCATGCGATAAATGATGATCAAAAGTTATAGACACTCGAATCCTACTATCTAGACTTTTCTAGAAAACGTGATTTAAATCGAATTGTCTTAGAACTTTAAGTCTTTAAATTTTCATAAGTTGTGTAAGGTTGTTTGTTATGTTAGTTTTCATTTCATCCTTACAAACATGAATGTACCATCTCATCTAGATAAACTTGAAGATTATCTTAGACATTTTACTTATATTTGCCTAAATTGTATAGGGTTATTTTGTTATATCAATTTTCACTTCATCTTACAAACATGAATGTTTGCATCTCATCTAAAAATGGAAAATTTTTTGCATTTAGTCAAATGATGTTTTCCATCTACATTAATCACTAGAATTTGTTCAAATAAATTTCAGACCACTATTTTTGCATCTTAAGTCCTAATGCACACTGAAAGACACCTTGTGTGTAGTCACACTATATGACCCCTTCGAAAATGAGCACAGATCCACCCAGTGGTATTCATGCATGCACAGTGTCAAGTGATGAATTCCATGAGGAGAGGTTATGTGATAGTGGGATCTTTTAGGACTTCAATCTTCATAATTTGTGGTCTTTGTAGATTTCTTGATATGTGGTAATGGAACAAAATTATGGTGGACATCCATGATAAAACACGAAAGGGTTTTTACTATATCTATATATATAATCAAGGGAACTAATTTCATGATGGATAGTATTCGTCTTTTGACTTTCATGATGGTCCTACTGATCTAGGGTGGTGATTGGGGAAGTCTTCAATCCCCCTGGTTTATTATTCTCATGAGATTTGAGTACCATGTGGTCATAATCTCCACAATAAAGAAAGAATTAAATATTCTTTAAATGTTTACTTCCCTTTCATGAAAGCCATGTGACCTTAATGTTATCAAAATACAAAGGGTTTGCTTGAGTTTCTTCCAGCCTCTTTTTTCTTGAGCAACTGAGGTAAACTTGTAATCTTTATCTATGTTTACTTATCTTTCTTTCTCTTGAACAAACTATTGTTACACTCAATTGATTTGTTTATGCGTTCATTGAAAGTGTGTCCCTTGTGAATGGTTAGCATGAAAATTTTTATGGGGATCCCATCCTCATGGGATCCCCATAAAAATTGGTTTAGAAAAATATCCTCATGCTATGTGACACCACAAATGATTTGTTTGAATTCTCATGCATAGGTAGACATAGGAATATTTTCTTGTTGTAGCTTCCTTGGCTTTGTTTTGGGAATGCATGAACATTTTATATATCAAAAGTAGATGTGGATTCTAGAACAAAGGCCTTCAGAATCATATAAAATATCCATAGACTATGATAGAGTTCCTAGGAGCCGTTCATAAGAAGCATCATCTGGGTACCTATCTTGTTGCATTCTTTAGAATAGTTTCACATTCTATAGAATTCCTTGAAACTTTGATCTTTCCCTATCAAATTTCTCACGTATGCTTGCTCTTGGAATTTTCTTCAGATGGACTGCCAATGCATGTGCATGTATGCATCAAAGCATATTTACGAGTAAAGAGATATGCATGTGCACGAGCATGAATGCATACATGTGTATTGAGAAGAGGATGTATGTTGGAAGAGATGGATGGATACCTCAAGGAAGTGAGTTAGTATTGCTAAAACCTGCTTTGTACCTACCCTAAATAACTTCAGAGTTTGATAGTAGGCCCTTTTTATCTTGAAAATGGCACCAATAAAGTACCTATGTACTTTGGAATAGATCTCTCAAACAATGGAATTCAAACAGACTACTTCACAAAAAGCTAGTGTCACAAAACTTGTTATTTTGTTATACACACCTGCTGGTTCTTTTGCTCAGTGCTCACAATAAAGTTGCAATTGATTAAATTCCTTTTGAGGGAGTCAATTTAGCTTAGATAGCGAGTGCTTGCAAGTCGAATCATCTAAAATAGCAAACTATGCAGTGAGAAATCAATTTAGCAATCCAAGGCTTACCCCCGACTTTTTAGGGACTGAACAGTAGATGACTAGAGAGCAGTTCTATGGCAATTTCTCCCAAAAGGCTAAAGACAATTCCTTGAAATTTGATAGCATGAAATAGACCTCGATCTGGTTCCAATAAGCTATAGATCATGTGAAAAGGTCAATAATGACTGAGATATGATCCAGCAAAGTTCACTATTCTGAGTAGGCATAGCAGAGATGTAGATAGAGATGATCAATCAACTATATGTATTATAAAACATGATTGTACAAGAAGATTGGAATTCTAATGATGCTCAATGATAGTGATCTAAGTGATCTATGATGTAAGCCACTTAGTAACTAAAAATGATCAAGGAGAAGGCACAGAATGAGGCATCATGACCGTGAAATTTACAAAGTCTCTTTTTATAAGAGTCCTCTTTGAAGTTTGAATTTTAATTCAAGTTTTGGCTCCAACTACAAGTTATTACCTTGATCTAGGAGATATTCTTTCACTGAAAGCTCGTAGCTAATATGCTTCCTACCTCCACGAGATACAAGGCTCTTTAACGATTCTCAATGATCTTACCTTTTACGAATGGTAAAGGATCCAATGTTACACGCAATGGTTCACATGCTTCATCAAGTAGTTGTACATATTTGCTTCCATGTCTGGCCAAATGTGAAGGCTTGGACAATTGCACCAATAGCTCCTCCTCAAGCCAATCATCTTGGCCTGCACTTCTTCATGAATCCTCTTGAATATCCTGCAATCCAATCATGTTTTTAAACCTGCAAAGTTTAGAAAAATCAAGTGCTTTGCTTAACAAATCTGCACATTGCATGTTTGTAGATACATATGCCAACTGAATATCTTTGCTCGAAGTTTCTCTCTAACAAAGTGATAGTGTACTTCTATATGCTTGGTTCTTGCATGGTAAATGGGATCGTTGGCAAGATGCAAAGAACTTGTGTTGTCACCAAAGATCATAGGTGAATAAGTATGAAGTCCTAAATTTGAGTAAAGCAATCTAATCCAAATAGCTTCTTCTGTAGCATTTGCTAATCCCCTATATTTAGACTTTGTTGAAGATAGAGCAACATTTGGTTGCTCTTTGGAAGACCATGAGATGGGCTTATCACCTGCAAAAGAAAGATATATCCAAAACTACTCCTTCTGTCATCCTTACAACCTAACCAATCTCCATCTGAGTATAGCTTAATGTCCAAATCTGATGTGTATGGGAAGTTAAAACCTTGATTTTGAGTACATTTGAGGTACTTCAAAATCCTTTTAGCAACTTCCAAGTGAGGTGCTCTAGGTTTATGGATGAATTGACTCAAAACACTTACTCCATAAGATATGTCAATTCTTGTTAAGGTTGCATAGTTTAGACTCCCAATTATGCTTTGATATCCTGCAATATCTTCAAGCAAATCACCATCATGAGCACTCAATTTATGATTTACCTCCATAGGCTTGCTAGCTATCTTTGCATTCTCCAAGTGGAACTTCTTCAACATGTCTTTCACATATTTTCTTTGAGTGATGTAGATTCTAGAGTTAGTGTATACGAACTCAAGTCCAAGGAAATACTTTAGAGAACCTAGGTCACTGATTTTGAATGCCTGCATCATTTGGTTCTTGATCTGTTTAATGCCATTGGCATCACTACTTGTAAGAATGATGTCATCAACATGGACACATAAGTATATCATTTTTGAGTTACTTCTCTTGACAAACAGAGAAGAGTCTGCTTTGCTCATCATGAATCCTTTATCCTAAAGATAGGTTGTTAACCTATGGTTCCATGCCCTAGGTGCCTACCTCAAACCATAAAGAGCTTTGTTCAATTTACACACATGATTTACCTTGCTTGGGTCTTCATATCTAGAGCCATGTAAACCTTCTCTAAAATCCAACCATTGAAAAAAACGTTTTTCACATATAGTTGATACATATTCCAACTCCTAGATGCAGCCACACTTAACAATACCCTGATGGTTGGCATCTTAGCCACAAGTGAGAAAGTTTCTTTATAATCTACTCCTTGGGTTTGTGCAAAACCATTAGCCACAAGTCTAGCATTATACCTGTTTATGGATGCATCTGAGTTCCTTTTGATTTTGTAAATCCATCTAGAACCAATTACCTTCATTGATGCTTTATTGGGTACTAACTCCCAAGTGTCATTCTCTTGGAGTGATTCTATTTCGTCATCCATGGCCTCCTTCCATTCTATTTTGGTACTTACTTCTTCACATGAAGAAGGTTCTTCAAATGATGAATCCTTAACAAGATAAATAGAATGCTTAGTAACTAATGAACTATCATACCCATATCTGATTTGCTTCTTACTCTCTCTTTGTGACCTTCTTAGATCTTGGTTGGATGATTCAGGTATGTCCTCCAACCTCTTAATCTTGGCGTTGCCATTAGATTTCCATGCTTTGAACTCTTCCAAATTGATGGCGTTCTCATCATCTGATTTGATGTCTTCAATTGTGCTTGGCTCCTCCTTGGTGAGACTTGGAAATTCCTCTTCCAAATAATATGGTAATTTGACCTTTCAAACCAAGAATAATTATCATCAAACACAACATCTCTACTGACCATAAATCCTTTGTTGGTTGGATTATGAAATCTGTATCCTTTCTCATTTAAATCATACCCCATGAAGATGCATTTCTTTGCCTTAGGGTCTGACTACCTCTATTTTGGGATGGAACATGCACATGAGCAACACAACCAAATATTCTAGGATGACCAAGTGATGGCCTTCTACCATGCCATGCCTCATACGGGGTCATCCCATCAAGTAACTTAGAGGGTAACCTGTTAATAAGATAGGTGGTAGTAGAAACACTCTCTGCCCACAAATAATTAGGCAATTTCTTTTCATTAAGCATTATTCTAGCTACTTCCACAATCAACCTAATTCTCCTCTCTGCAACTCAATTTTTCTCAAGAGTATACCTAGTAGTAATCTCCCTTTTGATACCTCTATCCTACAAAAATGCATCAAATTCATTGGAGAAGCACTCACCTCCTCCATCTGATCTTATTCTCTTTAGGCTTTTCCCTGCTTGATTTTCCAAAAGTGCAAGATACTTCTTGAAACAACTGAACACTTCATCTTTATGTTTAATGAAATACAAGATAGTCCACCTATTGAAATCATCAATGAATGACACATAGTACCTTGAGCCTCAAATTGAAGGATCCTTGCTTGGTCCCACACATCTGTGTGGAAAAGTTCCAAATAATCCTCATGCATATAGCCTTTCTTTGTAAAAGGTGCACACATTGATCTCTACATATCTCCTTCAAGGCTCTCTCACCTATGTGCCTAATCTTTTGTGCCATATCTCTAAGTCTGATAATGTTTGATCCTTGTAATTATAAAGTGTAATGTTTCTAGTGTCCTCAAGCTCAAATGTAAATAATCTAACTGTTTTCTCTCCCTTGGCAATTCTCTTGAATCCATGTTGGGGGTCCTCCACAAAAGCTCCATATTTATTAAACCTAACGTGCAAACCCTTTTCCACTATCTCTCCAACACTCATCAAATTCTTGGAGATAGTAGGCACATAAAGAACTCTGTTCAATAGATTCCTATTCCCATCAGAAGTTTTGACATTTCCTACCTTGAGCACTGAATGCTTGGTGTCATCACTTGTTTGCACTTGGTGCTTTCCCTTGGGCTCCTCAAGATCAGAAAGAAGAGCTACATTGCTTGCTACATGGTTTGAACAACCTGAGTTAATATAGAAGAGGTGCTCATCATTCATACCTTGTTTTGAAGTCATGTTCATAATGAGAAGAGAATCCTCTTGATCCTTTGTATAATTGTTGAAGTCCTTTCTTGATTTGTATCCTCCTGTAGAGCAGATGGAAGATGTTTTGTTCCTTTGCTAGGAACCACTTGGATCTGAATATTTTCAAAGTGAACCTTAAGACCCTGGGGGGGTCTTGGGCCACCTTGGGCAACCCTCGCCCTAGGAGATTGGAGGCACTCCCTAGGCCACACCCTCCGTTTTCCAACATCGAGAGAAGGTGAACAAATCAAGAACATGCAAAGATAATCAAAGCAAAGGCTCTTGAGCACAGGTGGATGCAAGTTGGGTAATAGTTAACCCTATAAGTCTATGGCAGAGAAGAACACTCTACAGGAGAGAGCTCTGGTCTTTTGCTCCGTGGAGGGACTCCTTAGCCCATGTGACCCTCTTTGAGAAGTTGGAATTCTCATATTGATAAAGAACCACTCTTCTCTTTATTTCTTCAAAGTATGAAACTTGGGCGCCTTGAATTTAGGAAATCAATAAGTTGTTTTATTGTAAATCATGGAGTTTGGCGACGCCTTCACTTTTCCACAATGGGTTATGGAGCGAGGGACGCCCGTATGATGAGGTAGGAGGGAGAAAAGGCGACGCCTTTCTTTTTGCAACATAGTAGCCTATGGGGCTACGCCCATATGGTGGGTAAGAAGGAAATAGGCGACGCCTTAAATGCTTGTCATTTTGACTTATGAAGACATGGGCGACTCCCACTCTTGCATTACATGGAAAGGGGCGACTTCAGCAAGAGGGCGATTGGGAGGACATGGGTTGGGTTCAAAAGCATAAACGGTGTGTGGAGAACATAAGAATGCTAGTCGTGGACGCTATCCAAGAAGCGAAGGCAGGTCATCCAGGCCTGCCGCTAGGTATGGCAGAAGTGGGTTATGTCCTTTATCGCAAGGCAATGCGACACAATCCCCGGAATCCAAAATGGTTCACGCGCATGGAGAGAGGAAATAGAACATGGGAATATGGCGATGCCCATATGATGGGAAAGCATGGAGGATGAGGCGACTAAAAGAAAGTGCGATTACTTATGAAGAAAGAGCTTGGGGCGACCACCATTTGCTTCCATGGCTCACTTGGGCGAGCCTCCTCCTACTCTCCTCCTAATGACCTTGGGCGACCCTCTCCTCCTAATGGCCTTGGGCGACCCTCTCCTCCTAATGGCCTTGGGCGACCCTCTACTCCTTTTGTGCTAATTGGGCGACCCTCTCCTCCTAATAGCCTTGGGCGACCCTCTCCTCCTAATGGCAAATTGGGCGACCATCCAGGGGCACTTACTACAAGGCAAGGCGACCATCATGAGTTCTCATGGAAATTGGGGCAACCACCTCTTTTCTCCCAACCCTCTCCAAAGGCGATCGCTTGCCTTCTACATGCACATGGGCGACCACCAACTCTAGCAAGTCAAGGAGGCGACGACCAACCACTTTCGGTATAATATGGGGCGAGGCCACCAACCGCTCTTGGCTAACTCCATATCACTGGGCGACTATGTGATGACATCCTTGGAGGGCGACTACCGACTTATGGCGGGCTCCATCATGAGGTGGAATATATATTGTTAATGATATGTCAGAGTGAAAAGTAATGCAGGGAATATTGCCACTTAGCTTTGGCGGTGTCAGAAGCTAAAATTTGGGCCTCATTGAAGTTGGCTACCAGATCCAAAATTAGTCCTCTCCTCGACCTCTTGACCACCACTTTGGCGCGTGCGGCACTTAAGGCTCGAATTTGGCTAGGCCACCCTTGGCCACTCTGGAGTCTATATAAACAGATGTTTGGCACTCATTTGGAAAATCTGATTTGAGTAATCTGAATCGGGTGGGCTATTGCGTATCATCACTACCATCACTTGTTGATGCTAGTTGAGGCTATTTCTTTGGTCTACTCTATGCACTCTGTTGCTACAGGCACACTGTGAGAGGTCACTCTGTGATGATTATACAGAGCGTGGGCCTCCAGTGGAGTTGGTGATTAGCATTACAGGGTGATTGAGTGGCTTGGATCTAGTTATTGGCATGCATCGGTGAATTTCTTCAGGATCAAGTCATCTTCTTTATTGTATTCACTTTGTTGGTCTCACTCTTGTACTGTTGCTAGTTAGTTTTGGAATGGCATGCTAGCCCATTGTTACATCCTTTTGTAGTATTTTAGCTCTCTCTGTAATCATTTTCAAAGTTACGAAGTGATTTCCTCTCTCAAGAGCACTTGTCATTGATCCTTTCTTTATAACTGTACATTTTCACTTCTATTGGTTTCTCTGTTATCATTGAAGGTACCTGCACACAAGAATGTCACAGGGTATACTTCCCTAAGGAGAACTCCCCTTGAGTAGAGGGAATACTGGAAATGTATACAATTTGATATTGTTGAAAGTGGATACCCCGGTACCTCCTCTACAGTTTGGCACACCCGGTGGGATCCTTGCATTTTTGTGTGAGGTATCTAGTGTGCACTATATAGTTGTCATTGCATTAATTTCTTGATTTTTTGCATTCTGTGAGTGGGTACATGACCCACACTCGAGTAGACAGTGAGCCCCTTCGTGTACAAAAGAGCCTCAAGAAGTCAGCTCTACCTTCGGCTAGTACCCCTCTACCCTTAAATTTTTCCATCGATTTGGCTTCAACCCCGCTTTCAAAAGAGAAACTGAGGAGGACGTTGGATTTTTCCTCTGATACTTCAGAAGAAGCACCAGTGCCCATGGAGGAAATTTCTCATTTACTCTCTAGGTTGAACATCAAGTTCCCTACATTTAAGGGATTGGCTTATGAGGATGCGGATGACCACGTGAGGAGATTCGTCTCATTATGCCGCGGATGAGGATTGCAGAACCGAGAGGATGCAATGTTGGTACTCTTCCCATCTACATTGGAAGGCCTTGCAGACAAATGGTATAGTCAATATGCAGATGGACACTTCACTACATGGGAGGCACTGAAGACGGCATTCTCGTAGACATT
Source organism: Ceratopteris richardii (assembly GCA_020310875.1). NCBI lineage: Eukaryota > Viridiplantae > Streptophyta > Polypodiopsida > Polypodiales > Pteridaceae > Ceratopteris > Ceratopteris richardii. The sequence continues at coordinate 90,597,551 of CM035416.1, read as the reverse complement.
CCGACCAAGCAACTCCTCTGAAAGAGCTCTAGATCAGCTGGAGAACCTAAAATTGAGATCAGGTGAATCCTTTCATGAACTTCACACTAGAACAAAAGCACTTGTTTCACGTCTGCCACATGCTCTAGGTGATTTCTTGGTAAAAAAATGGATAGAGAAAGCTCTGCCCAAGTCATCTCAGCAGAAGCTTCGTGAATCTCTTAGATTGGATGCAACACTTGATGATTTTGTTGCAACTGCGTCTCGCATTGAGGAGGCTAGACTACATTTTGAAGGGGAGGCCCAACCAAATTATGCATCAGACTTGGATCCTATCGGGCAACTCAGGAAGGAGTTGGAAGCTTTAAGAATGGAGTAAAGTCGCCAAGAAGAGAAGGTTGTGCCGCCACCCCCACCCCACACTATTGATGAAGTAGCTCAACTTCGTCGTGAGCTCGAAGATTTGCGGACTACACAGGACATACGAAGACAGGTTTGGTGTACAATATGTAGCAATAGTGGACATTCCAATGTTAATTGTCCTAACAAGGTCAGTTGTCAATTCTGTGGCAAAGATGGTCATGAAGCTAGAGACTGCTACTACCTCAAGGGAGCACAACAACGAGGTAACCATCAAGCTTTGGATTCATATTATGCTAGTACTTCGAATGCACCTAATAGAGAAGAGACCCGTCCAACTCGGCCTAGATATAATAGGCCACTCATGTGTTATCGTTGTGGTGAGTATGGCCATATGCAGAACAAGTGCTCCCTACCAGAAGGTGCACCTCCCTGTCAGCATTGTCCAGATGCTAAGGATCACTACACCAGAGATTGCCCAAAGAGCCGCCCTCCTCCAATTCACATGATTGCAGTCTCCCCACAAGTAGAAGGTATGACCGCTCAGTCTTATGCTGTTTCATCTTCGTCAATGCCAATGATGACTAGAGCCAGGCAAGCGGCAGTAGCCTATAGGGAGGAACAACAAGGACTCAAAGATAGACATGAGGAAAAGAAGGTGGGATGGAAGGACCAAGCAGACATTGAAGGAGCTTATGAGAGGGTGACTACTTTGCTAAAAGATCAACCAACAGGTCCTCACGAAGACACACAAGAGGTGAATGTTGAGGAAATCCTGAGAGGTATTCATCATAAAATTAGTCTGTACCAACTCATAAAGATGGATTCAAAAGTAAGAAGTGATTTGTTGAAGATTATACACTCTGCATGCTTGTGCCCACCTCCTAGCATATTTGGTTTTATGGTTGACTTTCCCCCTGCACCCCTGGCTGACTATCAGAGCTCAAGGTTATCTGTTTTTATAAAGGATGAAGCTCTCACAGGTGTTATCATAGATGGAGGTTCTGGCATCAATTTGATGCCAGATTTCACCATGAAGAAACTAAAGTTGAATCCCACAAAGGCGGCACCCTTCACAGTTACATTAGCAGATCAACATCGGGTTGCACCACTTGGTATTGTTGAAAAGGTACTTATGATAGTGCAGGATTGTCACTTTGTTCTAGACTTTGTTGTTATTTCCCTGCCACAGGAGACCTCATATCCTCTACTCTTGGGAAGGCCTTGGTTAAGGCAAGCAAAGGCTCTACAGGATTGGGGAAAGAACAAGTTATGGATTTCCACATGTACTAACAATCAATTACAGATACATTTGGAAGAAGGATCAGACATCAACAAGGCTACTGGGTATACAATGGAGACTCAGGTAATGCCTTCTGAAGATGATACCCTATTAAATTGGATGATGGGGAGTGCAGAATGCTGCATAGTGGAGATATGTGAAGTAAATGAGGATTTTATAGAAGCAGCACAAGGAGGCCAGAAAGAGGAAAAAATTGATGTTTTTCACTTGAACAGTATGGGAAAAAGTAAGATATGTGATCACAAAAAATTAGAGGAAGCATCAAAAATTTGGCACCATGAGGCCCAAATCAGGCGCCTCACTCATATGGGGCACGAGGAAGCCCAAGTTGGGCACCTAACTGGTGGTGGCCCAAGTGGGCGACATGAAGCCCAAGATGGGCACCTAGCTGGTGGTGGCCCAAGTGGGCGACATGAGGCCCAAGATGAGCACCTAGCTGGAGGTGGCCCAAGTGGGCGACAGGAGGCCCAAGTTGTGCACTTAGCCAAGAGTGGCCAAAATGGGCCAATCCTTCCTCTGGAACTCACTTCTTCTCTTAAGCAAGGTAGTCGAGCTTATCTTTTGCAAGCACCTCCCGAAGGACCGAAACCTCTAATTGGGCCACTAGACCCGGATAGTCAAAATTTGACAATCGACGCCACTACAATGATATGTAAGGAGAAGACAGGTAAACATAAAAAATTGGATGATTTTATGCTTGCAGGACCAGAAAGTGACAAAGTTGTGCCTGCATCTGAGGAGGCTAATTTTGACCTTCAAGAACTACCATTTTCAAATATACCTTTAGGATGGATCAAGGAACAGATTGTGGATCATAAATTGAACTCCGTTCCTGCATACAGTGGGGATGAATTTTCAAGTGAGTCTAATTCCGAAACGTTTGTTCAAGAAGTAAATCTTGGAGATGAGGAGAACCCTCAAATAGTTCACTTGGCCTCTTGGTTGTGGCATTATCCCTCTTTACTACAGAAGGTGACTTCTCTACTTTTTTCATATAAAAATGTCTTTGCATGGTCCTACAAAGATCTAACAGGGATACCAGAGGAGCTTGGATTACATCGAATACCTTTAGTTGAAGGAGCTTCACCTGCAAGAAGCAGGCCTTATCGTCTCAATCCAAAGTACGCAGAGGCAGTAAAGCTAGAAATAACGAAACTGGAAGAGGCAGGTATTATTGTTCCAGTAGAACATTCAAAGTGGCTTTCTTCCATGGTCATTGTACCAAAGAAAAATAGTGGCAAAATAAGAGTATGCGTTGATTTTCGTGCTTTAAATAAGGTGACTATTCAAGATGGCTTTCCTCAACCATTCACAGAGCAGGTGCTTGAAGAAGTAGCTGGACACACTCTATATAGTTTTCTTGATGGTTTCAGTGGCTACAACCAGATAGTGATTCATCCTGAAGATAGAGACAAAATGGCCTTTGTTACTCCATGGGGCACTTATGTTTATACCCGCATGGCTTTTGGCTTGAAAAATGCACCAGCTTCCTTTAATAGAACAATGTATCTGATACTAGGGAAATGGTTAACCACCTTTCTGCGCATTTTTATGGATGACTTTTCAGTGTTTTCGGGCACGGATAGGAGAGCAATAGTTCAAGATTTCCATGATCACTTGGAAAATCTGAAGGAAATCTTTGAGCAGTGTCTCAAAACAGGTTTGAAGTTAAATCCTGCTAAATGTCATTTTTTGGTCACTAAAGGCACTCTCCTTGGTCATATAGTATCAGCAGAAGGGATAACTGTTGATCCGGCAAAGATCACTGCTATCCTCTCCATGCCGATTCCACGAACTCCAAAGGAAGTACAAAGTTTTTTAGGCCATGCACGATACCATAGACGATTTATCAGAATGTATTCAGAAATAGCTAAGCCCTTGTCCAGACTTACAAGTAAGAAGGTTCCTTTCTCATGGAGTCCTGAAGCTGAGAAAGCATTTTGCGAACTAAAATTGAGGCTATGTACTGCTCCACTTTTAACTGTTCCTAATTGGTCATTAGAGTTCCATGTGCATACAGATGCCAGCCTTCATGCAGTTGGAGCAGTCTTGGCTCAACCATCATCACATAAGGTAGACCAACCTATCGCCTATGCTAGCAGATTGCTTACCAAAGTAGAAAGGAACTACAGCACTACTGAAAGGGAAGGTTTGGCTATCGTATTCGCTCTTCAAAAATTTCGGCATTACCTCCTAGGTGTGCATTTTATTGTCATATCTGATCATCAGCCTTTGAAGTACTTGATTAACAAGCCAAGAGTAGCTGGAAGGATTTGGTGATGGTTATTGCTATTTCAAGAATTTGATTTTGATATTCATATTAAGCCATGGAAAGAGCACTATATGGCGGATCAGGTATCAAGGACTGCTCTGAGTGAAAAGGCAACAGGTATTAATGATGAACTGGTGGATAGTACTCTTTTTCTGGTTACAATGCAAACTGATTGGTATGATGGAATTCTTCAGTTCCTCTCAGTTGGAAAATTCCCCAACCATCTAACACCATTAGAAAAGAGGAAATTACTCCTTAAGTCCAAATCTTACTCACTCATAGATGGAAATTAATATAAATATTGTCATGACGGTATCTTGAGAAAGTGTGTTTTTCCAGAAGAAGTAAACTTTTTGCTTGAAGCAGCACACAACAAAGGGCATATGAAGGGAGAGGATTTGGCTCACAAAATTATCCACAAGGGACTATGGTGGCCTCAGATATACAAAGATGCAATCAAATTCGCTAAGGGGTGCGACATCTGCGAGAGATGTGCTCCTAAGCCAACCAAATTGAATTTTCAACCATTAGTCGTCTCCACAGGATGGCTACCTTTTGAACAATGGGGTCTTGATTTTATTGGTCCGATCAGTCCAACTGGTCAACTTGGGAGTAAGAAATATATTATGATGGCCACATGTTATGCAACTAAGTGGATAGAAGCTAAAGCCACTACAGATTGCACGGCCTTGACAGTGGCTAAGTTTTTGTTTAAACGTATTTTCTCAAGATTCGGTTGCCCACTTGAAATCACTAGTGATAGAGGCACTCACTTTGTAAATTAGTTTCTCCAATTCGTCTTTGATAGGTATAAAATCTTTCACAAAAAGTCATGTGCTTACTATCCAAGGGCAAATGGCCAAGCGGAAAGCTCTAACAAAATTTTGATTGGGCTCTTACGCAAATTATCCTTTGATCATCAAAGTTCTTGGCCACAAGCATTAATCGGTGCAATTTGGGCTTTCCGAACTACTAGAAGGGGAACCACTGGCGAGAGTCCATTCCGCTTAGTATATGGTAAAGAGGCCTTGGCACCATTCGAATTTATTATCACGAAGGAAATTGGAGCCAGAACCATTGGAATTGAGCCTCCCATTAGAAGACTTGTGGCATTGGAAGAATATAGGGAAGCAGCAATGAGGAAACTACAGGTAAAGCAAGAGGAACGCAAAAAGTTGCATGACAGGTATCTAAGGACTAATGAGGTACAGGAAGGATCTTTGGTCTTGGTGCATCAGATCCCGCCTGCATCCACCAAACTGGCACCTAAATGGATAGGGCCCTACAAGGTGATAAAGGTATTACCACAAGGAGCAGTTGATTTAGAGGACTTGCAGGGTGAAAGGATGCCCCTGATCAACATCTCCAGGGTGAAAAGCTATTTGAATTAATACAAGCAGATGGAATTCACTCATTGTACATACCATAGTTCTTTTCATTTTCTGCAGTTCATTTTGAAGGAATAAGCGAATAAAGGAGTTGTTGCATCGGGGCAGTGCAAAGTCTTGATGTGGGGGTCTGTAGAGCAGATGGAAGATGTTTTGTTCCTTTGCTAGGAACCACTTGGATCTGAATATTTTCAAAGTGAACCTTAAGACCCTGGGGGGGTCTTGGGCCACCTTGGGCAACCCTCGCCCTAGGAGATTGGAGGCACTCCCTAGGCCACACCCTCCGTTTTCCAACATCGAGAGAAGGTGAACAAATCAAGAACATGCAAAGATAATCAAAGCAAAGGCTCTTGAGCACAGGTGGATGCAAGTTGGGTAATAGTTAACCCTATAAGTCTATGGCAGAGAAGAACACTCTACAGGAGAGAGCTCTGGTCTTTTGCTCCGTGGAGGGACTCCTTAGCCCATGTGACCCTCTTTGAGAAGTTGGAATTCTCATATTGATAAAGAACCACTCTTCTCTTTATTTCTTCAAAGTATGAAACTTGGGCGCCTTGAATTTAGGAAATCAATAAGTTGTTTTATTGTAAATCATGGAGTTTGGCGACGCCTTCACTTTTCCACAATGGGTTATGGAGCGAGGGACGCCCGTATGAATGGGTTATGGAGCGAGGGACGCCCGTATGATGAGGTAGGAGGGAGAAAAGGCGACGCCTTTCTTTTTGCAACATAGTAGCCTATGGGGCTACGCCCATATGGTGGGTAAGAAGGGAATAGGCGACGCCTTAAATGCTTGTCATTTTGACTTATGAAGACATGGGCGACTCCCACTCTTGCATTACATGGAAAGGGGCGACTTCAGCAACAGGGCCAGGCCTGCCGCTAGGTATGGCAGAAGTGGGTTATGTCCTTTATCGCAAGGCAATGCGACACAATCCCCGGAATCCAAAATGGTTCACGGGCATGGAGAGAGGAAATAGAACATGGGAATATGGCGACGCCCATATGATGGGAAAGCATGGAGGATGAGGCGACTAAAAGAAAGTGCGATTACTTATGAAGAAAGAGCTTGGGGCGACCACCATTTGCTTCCATGGCTCACTTGGGCGAGCCTCCTCCTAATCTCCTCCTAATGACCTTGGGCGACCCTCTCCTCCTAATGGCCTTGGGCGACCCTCTCCTCCTAATGGCCTTGGGCGACCCTCTACTCCTTTTGTGCTAATTGGGCGACCCTCTCCTCCTAATAGCCTTGGGCGACCCTCTCCTCCTAATGGCAAATTGGGCGACCATCCAGGGGCACTTACTACAAGGCAAGGCGACCATCATGAGTTCTCATGGAAATTGGGGCAACCACCTCTTTTCTCCCAACCCTCTCCAAAGGCGATCGCTTGCCTTCTACATGCACATGGGCGACCACCAACTCTAGCAAGTCAAGGAGGCGACGACCAACCACTTTCGGTATAATATGGGGCGAGGCCACCAACCGCTCTTGGCTAACTCCATATCACTGGGCGACTATGTGATGACATCCTTGGAGGGCGACTACCGACTGCCGACTTATGGCGGGCTCCATCATGAGGTGGAATATATATTGTTAATGATATGTCAGAGTGAAAAGTAATGCAGGGAATATTGCCACTTAGCTTTGGCGGTGTCAGAAGCTAAAATTTGGGCCTCATTGAAGTTGGCTACCATATCCAAAATTAGTCCTCTCCTCCACCTCTTGACCACCACTTTGGCGCGTGCGGCACTTAAGGCTGGAATTTGGCTAGGCCACCCTTGGCCACTCTTGAGTCTATATAAACAGATGTTTGGCACTCATTTGGAAAATCTGATTTGAGTAATCTGAATCGGGTGGGCTATTGCGTATCATCACTACCATCACTTGTTGATGCTAGTTGAGGCTATTTCTTTGGTCTACTCTCTGCACTCTGTTGCTACAGGCACACTGTGAGAGGTCACTCTGTGATGATTATACAGAGCGTGGGCCTCCAGTGGAGTTGGTGATTAGCATTACAGGGTGATTGAGTGGCTTGGATCTAGTTATTGGCATGCATCGGTGAATTTCTTCAGGATCAAGTCATCTTCTTTATTGTATTCACTTTGTTGGTCTCACTCTTGTACTGTTGCTAGTTAGTTTTGGAATGGCATGCTAGCCCAGTGTTACATCCTTTTGTAGTATTTTAGCTCTCTCTGTAATCATTTTCAAAGTTACGAAGTGATTTCCTCTCTCAAGAGCACTTGTCATTGATCCTTTCTTTATAACTGTACATTTTCACTTCTATTGGTTTCTCTGTTATCAGTGAAGGTACCTGCACACAAGAATGTCACAGGGTATACTTCCCTAAGGAGGACTCCGCTTGAGTAGACGGAGTACTGGAAATGTATACAATTTGATATTGTTGAAAGTGGATACCCCGATACCTCCTCTACACCTCCTTTATAATTGTTGTTGTAATTGTTGTTGTAATTGTTTTTGTAGCTATGGTTGTAGCTTTGATTATGGTTGAATCTTCCTCCTGATTATCAATAGCCACCTCTTTGAAATCATCTTCCTCTCTTGTTCTTGAAGTTCCTATAGCACTCACCTGTTGTGTGATTAGACAGTCCACATATATTGCATGGGGAGGATCTGAAATGTCTCCCCTTACCTTGCTTACCTCCTCTACCCCTTCCTCTTGAGTTCCTACCTCTCCCAACATAGTTAGCTTGAGAAGTAGTACCTTCATCTTCAGCCTTTTTGCTCTTCCCTTTATATTTAGCCTTTCCTTTATCTGTATATAGGGCAGAAGAATTGCTACCTCTTGATGGTTCTCCATTTTTGTTGAGCTTGGCTTCATCAGTGAAGAGTTGTCCCATCAGTGTGGTAAGATCTAGGATTTGCACATCCATGTAAAGGTCCATAGCAGTTGTGAAAGCTTCCCACTTATCATTTGCCTTGATGTCATTTATTGTTTGTCTCACTATTTTCTCTTGTTCAATCTCCTCTCCTATGCTTGCCAATTGACCAGCCACATCTTTTACCTTGGTCACATACTCTGAAACATTCTGCTTGGGTTGCTTCCTTTGAGTGGTAAATTCAATCCACAATTGATTTGCTAGCTCTTGTATTGGAAGAAAAATATGAAGATAATGTATCCCAAGTCTCTTAGGAAATTTTACAATTTCTAATGTGAGGAAGAAGCAAGTTAAAAATAGAGTAAAGTATATATGACCTTGCTAAAGCATCTTTGACACACCATGAGTTGAGTCTCTCTAGCTCTTCTCTTGTAGGTTGTCCTTTGCTTCTGAATATGGGCATCTCCTCATCTTGTGATATGTATCCATAGAGACTCCTTGCTTGTAGATAGGCCTTCATCCTCAAGGACCATGATGGATAATTATTCCTGTCCAATTTATTATTGAAAGAAGGTAAACCATCTGCCATTTTACCTTAACTTGCTCTCATACCACTATTGGAAGAGATGGATGGATACCTTAAGGAAGTGAGTTTGTACTGCTAAAACCTACTTTGTACCTACCCTAAATCACTTCAGATTTTGATAATATACCTTTTTATCTTGCAAATGGTACCAATAAAGTACCTATGTACTTTGGAGTACCTTACAATGTGCCGATATACCCACAAAGTCTTTGGATTGAACTAAGATGAAAATATTCAAATTGATGATTGGTTTGCAAGAAATCAAAGAAGAATGAAGAACAAGCATGTTAGGCTTGAGGGGGAGCTCTTGATGCAATAGAAACCAAGCCCACATACTTGATTTATTGGCATAACTCATATGAGGATGTATATGATCAACCTCTTGTAAAAGTCCTTCACATTTCCCTTTGTAAAAGTGTTTTACAACCACGTGGAGTTAGGAAGCTTTAAATCACAATTCATTTGATAGTTGATTGATGAGACAATATATCCTATGCTTTAGGATTTACTTTTAGATAGACCTTTTGAATTTGAATTCAAACATTGGCTCCAAACACAACTATAGATAGAGGATCAAAGGACCCACAAGATATCTAGACTCCATGAGATCATTATGAAGGGGATCTATTGTCAATTTAGAGCTCATCTCATAGCTCATTCACCTCTCACACATTGAGCAATATATGATTGCCAATGACATTGTATTTGTATAGGATTTAATACATTTACTATCATTAAATTCTCATTTCACCTGTCTAGTATGACTACGTCACAAGAGTGACTTTCCCTAAAGGAATTAATCTAATTGCTACTGTACTCGGAGAGCTATTCAAAACATTGAGTAGGTGTAGAGACATGAATAGTAAGATTTTAGTCTTGGATCATCTTCCTACCTATCTATTTTGATCCATTCATCAGTGAGTCATACTCCAAACATCATATATTATTATTTATGATCATTAACTAACTAAAAAGGCCCACTCTACTCTCTAGCAATCATCCATGGTAGGTGTGAAGCAAGATCAAGAAACACCACTTTATCTGTGAAGACTATCCACCATCTCCTCCAACATTGTTCACAAAGGTTATGTTCAACAGAAAGTTGGATGCATGTTGAGCATAGTCGACACTAAGAGAGAGAAGAGCAAGAGAAATTCAAGGAGTGCACGAAAGAGAGAAGCAAGGGCAAAGTTTGAAATAATTGGGACTTGGGTGTGTGCATAGGACTGCTAAGCAAGGCAATCAAGGGTCACAAGGTCTCATTGAAGCTATGTGTCCATCGACAAAATGTGTCCAACCCTCCTCCCCTATTGGAAGCTTGAGTGCAAGGTGTGCACAAGTGCAAGATCTTGGAGAAGGTGGAGGTCTAGTACAGATAAGGTCGGCGGCACAAAGAACCTTTGGTATTTTGTAACCCTTTTGATTGTGTGCTATTGGGATTATCCATATCGCACAAAGAGTATTTGGCTATGTGCTATACATCATCATTGTACTTTTCTCTTCATAATCAGTCTACAAAGGCTTCTGGTGTCTTTATTTCTCTTGTTCTCCTTCTGCCTTCTCCTAGAAACACTCAAGTCTCTTTCCACACAAGAATCCCCCAACAAAATTTGGTACACAGGGTGGGACCACAAGGAGGCTTGAGCATAGGAGAAGCAATTGTTGTAAAGTGTAGAAGAGTGAAAGGGTACGGACAGTACTATACCGGCTTAAGAGGTAATCTTTCTTCTATTAAAATTCTCTTATCCTAAGAGGAGTATGAGCAGCCTATGACTGCAACCCAGTCTCAAACCTTGAGAGTCCCTTGCAAAGCAAAAACAAGGAAGGTTATTTGAATATCAACTGGTCGATTGTCATCGATATCATCAGTAAAGAATATGGCAACCCAAGCACACTTGAAAACTTTACTTTCTAGATTAAATATCAAATCCATCATTCAATGGATTAGCACAAGAAGACCGAGATGAACACATTAGGACATCTTTGGTCTTACGTAAGACAAGGGGTCTAATGGGAAGAGAAGATGCATTTATTATTGTTTTCACTGCAAGATTAGAAGGGCTAGTAGACAAATGGTTTAGTAAGTTCATTGAGAACCATTTCACCACATGGGACTTGATGAAGGAAGCATTTACGACACAGTTACAACAAGGGAACACAATTGAAATCATTATTGAGGAGTTAGAAAATTTAGGACTAGGTCTTAGGGAGACCTTCCCAGAACTTCTCACCAAATCCAAGGCATTGTGTAAAATAAAGGATTTAGTTTTACCGTCAACAACAATAGAAGAATTTATTAATATAGCCACAAGATTTCAGAAAATGAGGCATTAGTATGGGACAAGCTCTTCCAACTCATCATATCCTACAGAACCTAAGGACCCACTAATTCAACTGAGGAAAGAACTTGAGAGCTTAAAAAGGTATAAACCCCACAAGGAGGAGGAAAGTGTAGTAAGTCAACTGAGAAGAGAAATTGAGGCCCTAAAGCTACAAAAAGAAGAGGAAGCCCAAGTAGAAGAGCTGGCTTAACTTCGACGTGAGTTATAGGAACTAAGGGGAGGTGGCATCAAAAATGGATTATGGTTCACCATGTGCAACCAATAGGGTCATGTGGTAAGTGAGTGACCAATTTTAAGTGTAACTTGCTAGCTATGCAGGGAAGCTGGTCATAAGGCCAAGGAATGTCAGTCAAGAGGAATGCCTGCAAAAACATATTGGACATAAGGAGGAGCCCTACCACCAACCAATGTAATGGTAGCAACACCCAATCAAGGTAACAATTACAACCCTAGACATAGGGATAACTTTGGAAATGGACCAAGGAGGCCAATTATTTGTTTTGGATGTGGAGAATGTGGGCATTACCAAAGTAGGTGCACTCTACTAGAAAATGCCCCTTCTTGTAGAAACTGTCGAGAGGCAAGAGACCTTTATACCAATTGTTGTCCTGAGAACCAAGCATCTTCATCTAGGCCACACATTCAAATGATTTTTGTGTGCAAAGAAAAAGTTGTAGAACAAGTCAATGTGCCATCAACATCTACCAGAGTGGTGCAGTTAGAAGAAATTGACTCTTTTGCAGTTTAGACAAGAAGTAAGGGGAAGGCTCAATTAGACATAGTTCAAGAATCAAGGATTAATGGATTGAACAAAGACAAAGAGACATCTGAAGACAAAGCCAACACATGTGCGGATACAAGGCAAAATCAAGATCTCACAGGTATTGGTGATGCCATTGGACGTGCATTTAGCAGGGTTCATGAGGAGTTTGATAAGTCAAATAGAGCCCATGCTCTTAAGGAATCACAAGCTTCAAGACTACTCAAAACCATGAAAAAGGAGGTTAGTATTTTTTTTATTTAATAAAGATGGATGTGAAATTCAGGTTAGAACTCTTGTAGATAGTTGATGAGCCTTCCACAACAAGATTGTAGGGAAAGGTCACCTCATAGATTATAAGAGCCCTCGGCTAACTGCCACTATCAAGGAGTTATTGTGGATGGCGGTTCTGGAATTAACTTGATGCTAGAAACACCATGAAAAAGATTGGGCTACAACCTTCAAGATCTACCAATTTCATTGTAACCTTGGTAGACCAAAACATAGTAAGGCGTATGGGAGTGGTCCCTAGAGTCCCATTTGAGATACAAGGTACCATCTTTAACTTGGAATTTATTGTCTTAAGGTTGCCACAAGTAGAAGGAAGTTTTCCCCTATTGATTGGGAGACCTTGGTTAAGGCATGCCAATGTGTTGAATGACTAGGGTAAGGACACAGTGTGGGTAAAGTAAGAGGGACAAGCATTGTAGTAGATATTTTCAGAAGAAGGACCAGACAATCAAAGACATACCTGCATGATGCAGACAATTAGTATTTGTATGGAAGAAGAATTGTTGGACAACCCAGAGGAAGATTTATATAAAGAAGTGAATTTAAATAAAGAATAAAACATGTTGGCTTGCCTCCATGCAAAAGAATCTTCCTACTATGGAATTTTTCCAAACTCAAGTAGAGAGGAATTCTATGAAGGAAAAGACGACATCATTCAAGTTACTGATTTGAGTGAAATAGTCTCACTCAAAGGTCATAGAAGAGAGAAGAAAAGAAAAGCCCTTAAGTGCAATAGTGATGAATGCTCTTCAAATCCTACATTAGTGGCCACTTTCTTATGGATACGGTATGGATATCATATGTTATGTTCATTTTTATGGAAATATGTGAAGGGCTTTACAAGGATGTGGAAGGAGTATCTGCACGTCTTTGGAAAAAGAGGACTCCATTGGCTAAAGAACCTAGAACATTAAAAATAAAATTTTGCAGATCAAATCACACAGTAGATGAAATAGAGATACAAAAGATGAAGTATGGGCGAGATATTATTCCAATGCAAGATTCAGGGTGTAACATCCTCCAGAAGTTCTCCTTCATGAGAACTAAGATTATGGTTGAGCTCCATGGGTGTACCTGCAATTTTGGTATTCTCCGTCTTGAACTTTACCAACATATCATGTATATGTATTTTGCAACTTTAGGGTCAATCTTCCTTGTAATCTATGAGGGAATGTGTGCATAATCAATGCACCCAGATATCTTGTAATGGTCCAAAGAGGGTCTCCTACCATTCCATGCTTCATAGGGTGTCATTCCATCCAAGGATTTGGATGGGGCCTATTAACCAAGTAGGTAGCTGTGGAAACAAAATCTGGCCATAGGTAATTAGGTAGCTTCTTCTCATTCTACATTGAGCTAGCAGCTTCAACTATTAACATGTTCCTTCTGCTACTCCATTCAATTCAGGAATATATCTTGTGGTTAATTCCCTTTTTATTCCTCTTTCGTGTAAAAATGAGTCAAATTCATGTGAAAAATACTCACCACCTCCATCAAATCTGTTCCTCTTCAAGCTTCTACCTGTTTGGTTCTCAACTAGTGCCAAATAATTTTTGAAGCATGTAAATACTTTATCCATATGCTTCATGAAATAAAGGATTGTCCATCTAGTATAATCATCTATAAATGAAACATAGTACCTTGAACGTGAGATTGATGGATCTTTGCTAGGGCCCCACACATTAGTATGTATAAGTTCCAAGTAGTCTTCATCCATGTACCTCTTTCTGTTAAATGGTTGCTTGTGAGATTTACCAAATTGACATGCTCCACATTTGTATATCATGTGTTTCTTGGCCACATTGGGAATCCCAAGCACACTCTAATCCCTGCATATATGTTTCAGTGTTCTTTCTCTTATGTGTCTTAGCCTTTTGTGCCATATCTCAAGCTCAAATAGGGTTTTATCCTTTTAATTAAAGAGTGTTATGTTCTTGGTGTCTTCAATCTGAAACGTAAATAAATCTACCACATATCTCACCTTTAGAAATCCTTCTAAAGCCTTGTTGAGGGTCTTCCACATATGCTCCATGCTCAATGAATCTGACCTATAAGCATTTCTCAACAATTTGTCCAACACTGACTAGGTTTTTGGTTAGATTTGGTACATACAAAACCTTACTCAAGAGGTTCATGTTACCATTAGATGTTTTGACATTTCCAATTTGCTTGACTAAGTGTTTAGTGTCATCACCTGTTTGTACTTCATGCTTCCCTTTCGGTTGTTCAGGATGAGATAATAAAGCAACATTTCTATCCACATGGTTGGAACAACTGAATCAATATAGAAAAGATGCTCATCATCTTTACCTTCCTTGGATGTCATGTTCATGATGAGTAGAGAGTCCTCTTGGTCTTTTGTCTAGTTTTTATAATCTCTTCTTCCTCTCAAACCTCCTTGATAGTTGTTGTTGTTGTAGCCTTGTAGTTATGATTATAGTTGCTTCCTCCATTGTTGTATCTGCCTCTCGATTGTCCATAGCTACGTCCATGGAAGCCTCTTCCCCTTTGATTCGTTATGCAATATTTGTGGTGGTAAGACCACAAATATTGCAAGGTGGATTGTTGTAGGATCTCCCCTTGGCTTACTTCCCTCCTTTTCCTCTTCCTCTAGCACTTCTTCCTCTACTTGTGTAGTAAGCTTGAGAGGTACTAGCTTCATCTTCATTCTTCTTGAGTTTACCTTTATCTTTACTTTTATTTTTATCTATATAAAGGACAGAAGACTGATTACCTCTAGAATTATCACCATTGTTGTTGAGCTTTGTCTCATGGGTGAAGAGTTCCCCCATCAAGGTGTTGAGGTCGGGTACTTGCATATCCATGTAGAGGTCCATTGCTATGGTGAATGACTCTCACTTATCATCAGCTTTGATGCCATTGATGATCTGTTATACTATGTGTTATTCTTCTATCTCTTCTCCAATGCTTGCAAACTAATCAACCACATCTTTCATCTTGGTTACATAATTAGCCACTCCTTGCTTTGATTGCTTCTCTAGAGTTATAAACTCCATCCAAAACTAATTCTTCCTAGGTCGTGTATTTGATGAGAAATATAATGAGAGTACTTCCCAAGTCTCTTGGGAGGTCTTGCAATTCCTAATGTGATGCAATAAGAAAATACATATAGAGTTTTGTAAATAAGACTTTGCAAGAGCATCCTTTGCACACCATGTGTTCAACCTTTCTTGTTCTTCCCTTGTGGGTCAATGCTTACTCCTGAATATTGGCATCTCTTCATCTCCTGAGATGTATCCATATAGAATTCTCCATTGAAGGTATGCTTGCATCCTTAGTGACCAAGTTGAGTAGCTGTTTTTGTCCAATTTTGTCAATGAAGGATGGAAATCCACCTTCCATCTTTCTTCTTGTTGCTCTATTACTAGTGGATAGTCTTCAGAGATGAAGTGGTCTTACTTGATCTTACTTCACACCTACCAAGGATGATTGTTGGAGAGTAGAGTGGGCCTCTTTAGCTAGCTAATAATCATAAATATTCATATATGATGTTTGGAATGTGATCCACTAATCAATGGATCAAAACAGATAGGTAGAAAGATGATCCAAGACTAAAATCTCGTTGTTTTTGTCTCTACATGTGCTGAATGTTTTGAATAGATCTCTTAGTATAGTAGCAATTAGATTGATTCCCTTCGAGAAACTCTAATTAGCATAGATAGCTAAGAATCATGAGTGATTTTATAAAAAAGGATGAACTACACACTGAGAATGATGTTTAGCAATTCATAGAACCTTCTCGATATTTTCGGGTTGCAACAGAGAAAAAAACAGAGAGGAAAGATGTGTTAATATCTCCCAATTCATAGAAACAATGATAATGAAACTTTTGAGTCACGTACAAGATACTATACTGAATCTACCATGCTTTAAATCATGACAAAGGATCAATCATACACTGAGAACAACCTCTTAGAAAGTTATTGTTCGGATGTAGTCATGATAGAAAAGTGAAATGAGAAAATAATGATAGTATATGTATTAAATCCTATACAAATACAATGTCATTGGAAATCATATATTGCTCTATGTGTGAGAGGTGACTGAGCTATGAGATGAGATCTCAATTGACAGTAGATCCCGTTCACAATGATCTCATGGAGTCGAGATATCCCGTGGGTCCTTTGATCCTCTTTTTATTGTTGTGTTTGGAGCTAATGTTTGAACTCAAATTCAAAAGTTCTACCTAAAAGTGAATCCTAAAGTATAGGATATATTCTCTCATCAATCAACTACAAAATGAATCGTGATTTAGAGCTTCCTAACTCCATGTCGTTGTAGAAAACTTTTACAAAGGTAAATAAGAAGGACTTTTACAAGAGGTTGATCATATAGAGTCTCATATGGGTTATGCCAATAAACTAAGTAAGTGGGCTTGGTTTCTATTGCACCAAAAAACAATTGATTGTGCACTACTTGTACACCTCGATAGCTAAACTTTGAATCCTTTGACTTTGGCCATGTTGGTTGTAGACCACTTTGCCTTTGACTATTTTGACTTTGACCATGTTGATCATAGACCACTTTGACTCTAGTTATTTTGACTTTTACCATGTTGATTTTACGAATATGACTTTGATAGGCTCAACAATATCTTTACTTCTCTTCTCTGCTATGATCATCTCAAACCAGTGATAGAGCTTGTTCTTAGTGCACAGTTTATCATTTGATGTGATTTAAAGTGCTATAGATTCATCACATTGTACTTCATAGCTACAAAGTTTCATTATCATTGCTTCTATCAATCATGAGATATCTTCACATTATTGCTCACTAGAATGCGTACTCTAGCACCCTGAAAATGTCGAGTTAATCTTTCAAGTTGCTAAACATCATTCTCATTGTACACAAGATTATTTTTATTGAAATGACTCATGATTGGTAGCCATCTACGTTAATTAGATACTTCCTAAAGGAATCTAGTCAATCGCTTGCAGGTTGAGAGCTCTCTTCATTTTGCTAAACATGTGTAGAGATCAAAATAGCAAGTCTTGATACTATTTGAAGTTTTTACTCATCTGTTTTGATCCATTCATTAGAGAATCATGTTCCAAAGCACAAAGATGATTATTTGTGATTGTTGGGAAGCTCATGGCATCTACTATACCTCCGCAACATGTTCTTGGCTGGTGTGAAGCAAGATATTGCAGCACCACTTCATCTCTAGAATCTATCCACCATCTACTCAAACAATGGTATCAGAGCAATGTCAAGGCAAGATGGGAGTTGGATTTCCATCATTCATTGACAAATTGGATAGGAACAACTATCCAACATGGTCCCTGGGAATGCAAGCTTATATGGATACATCTCTGGAGATGAGGAAATGCCAATATTCAAGAGCAAACATCAACCTACAAGAGAAGAGCAAGAAAGGCTCACTACATGGTGTGCAAAGGATGCTTTAGCCAAGTCTTATATACTCAACTCAATATATCATTTCTTATTACCTCACATTAGGAATTGCAAGACTTCCCAAGAGACTAGGGAAGTACTTACTTCATATTTCTCATCAAATACGAGAGCTAACAAGAACCAGCTTTGGATGGAGTTCACAACCTTGAAGAAGCAACCAAAGAAAAGTGCAACAGACTATGTGATCAAGAAGAAGGATGTAGCTAGCCAACTTGGAAGCATTGCTGAAGAGATAAAAGAAGAGCGGATACTAAGGCAAATCATAAATGGCCTTAAGGCAGATAATAATTCGCAATCCTTCACCACAACAATGGACTTATATATGGATATATAAATACATAACCTCAACACATTGATGGGGAAACTCTTCACACATGATACAAAGCTCAACAAGAATGGAGACAACTCTAGAAGTAATCAATCTTCTACCCTTCACACAGATATAAATAAAATTAAAGATAAAGGCAAAGTTAAAAAGAATGAAAAAGAGGCAAGTACCTCTCAAGTGAACTTCATAGGTAGAGAAAGAGGTACTAAAGGAAGGGACAGAGGAGGAAAACAAGGTAGGGAAGGACCATATAACTCTTCAACTTGCAAAATATGTGGCTTGACTAATGACACTAAAGATGAGTGTTTCAAGAACAAAAGGAATGAAAGAGGAAGAGGCTTCCACAAAGGATGCTATGGTCAATCGAGAGGTAGATTCAACAATGGGAGAAGCAATTAGCATCTTTTCTATATTGATTCTCGTTGTTCTAATCATGTGGCTAGGAATGCAGCATTGTTATCTGATTGAAGAATCTAAAGGCAAGCATAAAGTGGAGACATGTGATGACACTAGACACTCTTTTAAGAAGATTGGAAATGTCAAGGCTTCTGATGGTAACATGAGCCTTTTAAGTAAGGTATTATATGTGCCAACCATAAAATAACGTAATTAGTGTTGGCTAGATTGTTGAGAAGGGATTAGAGGTTAAATTCACAAGGCATGGAGCATACTTGGAGGACCCTCAACAAGGCTTCAAGAGGAATGGAAAAGGTGAGAAATCTGGTAGACTCTGTACATTTGATGTTGAAGATACTAGAAACATTCCACTCTTCAATTACAAAGATCAAACCCTATCTGAACTAGAGATATGGCATAAAAGGTTGGGTCATATAGGTGAAAGAACACTAAAACAGATATGCAGGGATCAGAGTGTGCTTGGCATTCCAAATGTGTCCAAGCAACACATGATTTACAAAGGAGCATGCTAATTTGGCAAACCACACACACAACCATTCAACAAAAAGGTATGCATGTATGAAGACTACTTGGAGCTTGTCCACACAGATGTGTGGGGTCCTAGAAGAGAGCCATCAATCTCAGGATCAACGTATTACATTTCATTCATAGATGGATATAGTAGATGGAGAATTCTCTACTTCATGAAGCATAAAGATGAAGTGTTCACTTGTTTAAAGAAATATTTGGAATTGGTTGAGAACCAAACAGGTAGAAGCTTCAAGTGGCACATATTTGATGGAGGTGGTGAGTATTTCTCACATGGGTTTGACTCATTCTTACAAGAGAGAGGTATAAAGAGAGAATTCACAACAAGATACACTCTTGAACAGAATGGAGTGGCAGAGAGGAGGAATAGACTAATAGTAGAGGCTGCTAGATCAATGTTGAGTGAAAAGAAACTTCCAAACTACCTATGGGTAGATGTTGTTTCCATAGCCACATACTTAATTAATATTCTTGCATCCATGTCCTTGGATGGGATGACACCTTATGAGGCATGGAATGGTTGGAGACCTTCTCTTGACCATTGTAAAATCTTTGGATGCATTGCTTATGCACATATACCCTCACAGATTAGAGGAAAGCTTGATCCAAAAGCTAAAAAGTGTATATTCATTGGCTATGACCAAAACCAGAAAGGATATAGGTTGTCAATCCCACTAAAAAAGGATTCAAAGCTAGTATGGATGTGATGTTTGATGAAAGCAATTCATGGTTTGAAGATGATTGTGGGAAGATAAAGCTACCTTATGACTTCAAAAGTGATTTTCCAACCCTGACCCAAGAAGGTCCACAAATCCCCAAAGATGTCAACGCAGATGATGAAGAACAGATTGACTCCAAAGCTTGGAAGTCCAAGGGCAAGACAAAATACAAGCAATTGGAAGACATTCTAGAGTCATGCAATCAAGCACTTAGAAGATCTCAGAGGGAGAGTAAGAAACCCATAAGGTATGACTATGACACATCACTAGTCAGCAAGAATTCTGTATACATGACTAAAGATTCTATGTCAAAAGAGCATTCTTCATTTGAAGAAGCCAAGAAGAAGGAAGAATGGAGAGAAGCCATCTAGAAACAAATTGAAGCACTTCATGTGAACAACACTTGAGATTTGGTTCCTAAGAAACCAAATATGAAGGTAATTGGATCTAGGTGGATTTATAAAGTTACGAAGAACTCAAATGGTTCAATCAATAGGTATAAAGCAAGGCTGCAGCAAAAGGGTTTTCTCAAACCCATGGATTGGATTATGAGGAGACCTTCTCACCTGTGGCTAAGATGCCAACAATCAGGGTTCTAGTAAGTATTGCTGCCTCCAAGAAAATGAACTTGTATTATTTAGATGTTGAAAATGCATTCCTAAATGGATGGATCTCACAAGAAGTCTGCATGGCATAAGCACCAGCACAAACCAAACCATGTATGCAAGCTAAGGAAAGCACTCTATGGTTTAAAGCAAGCTCTTAGAGCTTGGAACCATAGGCTTGTCACATATCTATAGGATCAAGGATTTGTTGCTAGTGAAGGAGATTCTTCTTTGTTCATAAACAAGACTAACTTAGAAGTTATTTACTTATTTGTTTATGTGGATGAGATTATCAATACAAGGAATGATGCTAATGGCATCAAGCAAATCAAATCTCAGATGATGGAAGAGTTTAAAATGAGTGACCTTGGTTTGTTAACATACTTTCTTCAATTAGAACTTGTATATTCAGATTTTGGAATCTTTATTACTCAGAGGAAGTACATTCATGATGTGTTGCTTAAATTCACGACAGAGAAAACTAAAATTGTAGGTACACCCATGGAACTCAACCACAAACTTAGTTCTCATTAGGGAGAACTCCTTGAAGATATTAGAGGTTATCAAAGGCTTGTGGAGAGTCTCAATTATGCAACCCTAGCAATTAGTAGACATATGTTATGGAGTAAGTACATTAAGCCAATCTATGCATACACAAAGAAATCCTTACATGGAAGGTGCCAAAAGGATCTTGATGTATCTAAAGGGAACCATAAATGAAGGGCTATTTTATCATTCACTTTTCGTTTAGATATCAAGATGTATTCTGATGTAGATTGGGCTAGCTCAAAAGATGATAGGAGGAGTACTTCTGGCTACTTATCTTTTAAAGGCACAAAGCTAATATCATGATTATCAAAGAAACCACCATTTGTAGCATTGTCATCTATAGAATCACAATCTAGAGGCTAAGCAAATTCAACAGAAGAAGCTATGTGGCTCAAACTACTCTACATAGATTTGGGATTACATTCTTACACTCTAGTGATTTTTTGGAGATAACACTAGCTCACTTCATTTGGCTACTAATCTTGCATATCATGCAAGGACTAAGAACATTGAAGTGCACTATCATTATGTAACAACGAAGTTACTTAGCAAGGACATCCGATTTTCCTATGTATCAACCAATTTGCAATGTGTAGATATGCTCAGAAAGTCTTTGGATGGAACTAAGATGAACAAATTCAAGATGATGATTGAATTACACAAAATCAAAGAGAAATAATGACCAAGCATGTTAGGCTTCAAGTGGATCTATTGGTGCAAATGAATCCAATCCCACAACCTTGGACAATTAGTATTTATCGCATATAGTCACATATGACTACTCCCTTGTAGAAGCCAATTACATTTATCCTTGTAAAAGTGCATATGATAATTGCACTAACCCCACATGGAGTTAGGAGGAATCAAATCTCGAAGTCTTTGTAGTTGATAGATGAGAAAGTAAAGCTTAAAATTTAGGACTCACTTTATGGTGAGAACTTGAATTTGAATTGAAAAGTTGGCTCGAACTCTAGCTATAAAATTCTCGTGTGGATTAGAGCCCAACTTTAAAGATCAATTGAGAGGGGTTTCTTGTGATTAGTGAGCTCATTCCATATTTTTATCACTACCCTCACATTGTGCAATTATACATTGCCAATTCCATTGTATTTCTATGTGAATCAATACATATATATTGATCATATCTCTACTTCTCTTCTCTGCTATGATCATCTCAAAATAGTGAACCTCTCAGAGCTTGTTCTCAATGCAGAGTTGATCATTTGATGTGATTTCAAGTGCTATAGATTCAGCTCAATGTCTATTTCATAGGTACAAAGTTTAATTGTCATTGCTTTTGTCAAGCTCGAGATATCTTCACATTACTACTCATAGGTCTGCATACTATAGCACACCAAAAATGTTGGGTTAATCTTTCAACTTGATAAATATCATTCTTAGTATACACTTGATTATTTTTATTGAAATAACTCATGATTGGTAGGTATCCTAGTTAAGTAGATACTCTCAAAAGGAATTTAGTAAAATGCTAGCAAGTTGATAGGTGTGTTCATTTTTTTGAACATGTGTAGAGACCAAAATAGAAAGTCTTGATACTAGTTGAAGTTTCTACTCATCACTTTTGATCCATTGATTAGAGGATCATGTTCCAAATCACATAGGTGATTATTTGTGATTGTTGGGAAGCTCAAGGGGTGTAATATAAGCTCCGCAATCTGTTCTTGGCTTATGTGAAGCACAATATTGCAACAACACTTCATCTCTAGAATCTATCAAGCATCTCCTCAAACAAGTAATAATTTCAAAAGTTCTTTACTCTATAAAATACACCAAATCATCCTCTCCCAATAGTCGTAATGGGTAAGTTGATAACTAGCGTATTCTTTTCTGAATTCCAAATTACCCTCATCAATGAGTTTCACTTAGATGCATTGAATTGTAGCATTAGATGCATCAACATGGGGATGGAAGGTTGTGTTTCAAGTTTCACTTAGATGCATTGAATTGTAAAATTAGATGCATCAACATGGAGATGTAAGGTTGTGTTTCAATTTAAGGCCTTTAGAATAGGTGTAAGTATGAGATGTTTGTTTAGTTTCTAGGAGTTCTCATACTCGTCATCCCACTCAAAATTATTTAACATCATGTAGATTGGTTGAGCGATGGTTGCATACACTATACTAACCACAATATCAAAAAAAGGCTTGGAATTCTTTAATATTTTGTGGTCATGCTAACTCCCTGATTGTTCTTATCTTTTCTTCATTAATGTCATGAACGTGCTTATCGTTCGTTCTTTCTTTTAAGTTGATTTTTAACCTTTTGATTTGTTTTTTTGTTATTAATAAGTTTTACTTTTTGACGTTCTACATTTATTTTGATCTGCGTTTTTGTTTTTAATCGTCTTGCTTTAGCTTTGCTTTTGACAATTTCATTTCACACTTTTTATACTTTAGGTTCACATACATTTAACCACACACGATTAACACACACGTCACATGTGAACATGGACAATCAGAAGTCACAACAAGATACAGTTTTGAACAGAATAGAATGGTAGAGAGAAGGAATAGACTAATAGTAGAGGCTACAAGATCAATGTTGAATTAAAAGAAGGTTCCAAACTACCTATGGGTAGAGGTTGTTTCCATAGCCACATACTTAATTAATAGGCTTCCATCCAAGTCCTTGGATGGAATTACACCTTATGAGGCATGGAAGGGCAGGAGAGCTTCTCTTGACCATTGTAAAATCTTTGGGTGCATTTCGTATGCAATATACCCTCACAGATTAGAGGAAAGCTTGATCCAAAAGATGAAAAGTGTATATTCATTTGATACGACCAAAACCAGAAAGCATATAGGTTGTACAATCTTAGTAACAAAGGATTCACAGTTAGTATGGATGTGGTATTTGATAAAAATAGTTCATGGTTTGAAGATGATGGCAAGAAGATAAAGCTACCTTATGACTTGGAAAGTGTTTTTCCAACTCTGACTCAAGAGGGTCCACAAATACCAAAAGATGTCAACTTAGACGATGAAGAACAAACTGAATTCAAAGCTTGAAATTCCAACGGCAAGACAAAATACAAGAAATTGGAAGACATTCCAGAGTCATCCAATCAAGCACTTAGAAGATCTCAGAGGGAGACCATAAGGTATGGTTGTGGCACATCACTAGTCACCAAGCATTTTGTATACATGAACAAAGATTCTATGTCAGAAGAGCGTTCTTCATTTGAAGAAGCCAATAAGAGGGAAGAATGGACAGAAGCCATGCAAGAAAAAATTGAAGCACTTCAAGTGAACAACACTTGGAATTTGGTTCCCAAGAAACCAAGCATGAAGGTAATTGGATGGAGGTGGATTTATAAAGTCAAGAAGAACTCAGATGGTTCAATCAACAGGTATAAAGAAAGGCTAGTAGCAAAAGGGTTTGCTCAAACCCATTGAGTGGATTATGAGGAGACCTTCTCACATGTGGCTAAGATGCCAACAATCAGGGTTCTAGTAAGTATTGGTGCCTTAAAGAATTGGAACTTGTATCAGTTAGATAATAAAAATGCATTCCTAAATGGATGGATCTCAGAAGAAGTCTACATGGCACAACCATGAGGGTATGATCACAAGGAAAAACCAGACCTTGTATGCAAGCTAAGGAAAGCACTCTATGGTTGAAAGCAAGCTCTTAGAGCTTGGAACCATATGCTTGTCACATATTTGCAAGATCAAGGATTTATTGCTAGCAAAGCATATTCTTCTTTCTTCAAAAAAAAGACTAACTTAGAATTTATTTACTTACGTGTTTATGTGGATAACATTATCAATACAAGGAATGATGTTAATGGCATCAAGCAAATCAAATCCCAGATGATGAAAGAGCTTCAAATCTGTGACCTTGGTTTGTTAACATACTTTCTTGGATTAGAGCTTGTATATTCAGATTCTTGAATCTTTATTACTCAGAGGAAGTACATTCATGATGTGTTGGTTAAATTCAATATGGAGAACACTAAAATTGTAGGTACACCCATGGAACTTAACCATGAACTTAGTTCTCATGACGGAGACTCGTTGAAGATATTACAAGTTATGAAAGGCTTGTGAGGAGTCTCAATTATGCAACCCTAACAAGAGTAGACATATGTTATGGAGTAAGTACATCAAGCCAATTTGGTAGATGTTGGCTACACATGACCCAATTTTAATTTATGAGTGGCAATAAGGAGTCTTATATTCATCAAGGTGGGAGGATTTGAGCCCACAACCTCACTCACCCAAGGGAAGTGTTTTACCACTACACTATCTCTTTGTGTTGTCACGGTAGTTCTCTTACCTTATATTGAACACAACTTGCATATCTTTCTTACTTTTTCAAGAACGTTTCGGCAAGACGGTGAGAGGGGCATTAAGGAAATGGCCTCTAACACTTCCTCGATGCTCAACTCATAAATAGAGAATGGAATTGAAGATGAGGGACACCAGTCTCCTACAAAATCACTCACATGAAAAACACAGAGCACTGCCAAGGCAGGGGTGGTCTACGCCGCCTTGTCACACAAATACAATTGCACTCTCAGGGTGGAGATGATCCACGCTGCCCTCTTTGTACACTTAAACAAAATCAACACAAAGGTACTCTTAAGTCAAGGGTGATCCGCACTGCCCGCTTAGTACCAACACACAAACATTCACAATTACTCTTAAGGCAGGGGTTGTCCACGCCGCCCTCTTAGTACCAACACCGAAAACACAAAACACTCACAAGAAAGGGATTCTCAATGACAAGAGGAGCCAGGTGATACCACAATCTTGAATGAATTGAGGAATGATGGAGAAGAGGGAAGGAAGATGGAAGAAATAAGAAATGAGAGAAGAAGAGAGGGTGTATTGGATAGAATAAGCAAAGGTTTAGGGTAATGGAAATGGAAGGAATTGGAGAAATGAACTTGATTGAAATAGAAAATATTACAAAGACATGGGGGACTTACACACTAGGAGCTTGTATAGATCTCTCAATACAATAACATAGAGTAGACTCCTTTCCTAGGTTTGGAGTGCTCACTACACCCACAGCGCGTACCTGCATACAACTCTTCTTGTTTTGAGGGCACCCAAGGGGGTCCTTTTATAGGCCTTTTGGGAAGATATTTGGTGATGATATTATTTGGGAGAATCTTCTAGATGTGACACTTGTGTGGTGGAAAATACAATATTGACAAAATCCTAGAAGATTTTTGGCCATTCTAAGGTGTTGCTCTTATCCCATATGGTCATGTCTTTGATTTTTCATGAAAAATCATAAAAATTCTATAAATAGCACGCTCTTTTCGTGGGAATAAGCCTCATATCCAAGTTTGGGCGTTTCGAATATTTTATGTTTGATTTTGGGCCCAAAAATTCAGTCACATGTGTCCCATTTGTCAAGAATCTTTGTGTAGGACTCAAAAGTCTATGGTGGGGCTTGAGTTTTTGAAAAGTTGTTTGGACTCTTTCAAAAGGGAGAGTGGGTCAAGATTAAATATTTGAATTTATAAAACTACTTGTGCCACTCCATATTTAACTTGGGTTTTGATTCTACCATTCACTGCAAGTGAGGTTAGCTACTTTACTAGGGTGGGGCCCACCTTATTCTTGGCTCTTTATTTCCTTCAAATACATATATTTATGGTTTCCATGAAGGTTTGAAAATTGCAAATACTATAGGGGTACATACCTATACATAAAGTATTATTAAGGAGGGGTTTCAAAAAATATTTCCTCATACTTAGCCCTCCCCTTAGCTAGAGGCATTCATGTCTCTAGCCTTCAAAGAATTTGTTGAAGCTACAAGGTGGGTCATCTTCTTGTACTACTGATATGTATTTCTCCCTTGATTGTTCCAGTTGTTCATTGCTTTCTTCTATCCTCTGCCAGTATTTCTGTTGTCAGGATCTTACTCACGCGCATACAGAGATTACGGACACAGAAAACACACAGAGAATAGACGCAACAAGAGACGAGACACAATGCAGTATTGGGTGCAATCTCCCCCCATGCACTCTGTTTCGACAGTCCATAGAGTGCATGTATTTATAGGACTTTTGATTACGTCGAAAATAGTGGTTACATGAGGGCGGCTTCGAAAAGCAGGCGTGAAACTAAAAGTTGGTAAGTTTTACATAAAGCCATTACTTTGAATAATAGAAACTGTGGTCTACAACAACCCTTATTCTAACCATTACTTTTCTAACAATAGAACCTTCTACGCAGGTTTATTTACAAAATAAATAATAATTATTCGGATTATTGATGTCCGCCCTTTCACGCCTTGCACGCTCCTCACGAACCTTCAGCTGCTATATCAAAAACATCAAAAGCATATTAATACATTAATAATTTAACATTTTAACAATGCCTTGTTCAATAATATACAACATGCCTCTCAGTTGACAAGCAACTGACCTCAGTTGATAAAATAATTTAACACTCTAAAAATTACAATACATTGTTCAACATATTCCATGTTACTGTTACAATCCAACAATGCATTGGCCAACATATTCTATGTTATAATCCAACGATGCATTAGCTATTCCATATTTCAATCCAACAATGCATTGGATAACATATTCCATGTTACAATCCAACAATGCATTGGCTAACATATTCCATGTTACAATCCAACAATGCATTGGCCAAAATATTTCATGTTACAATCCAACAATGCATTGGCTATTTGATATTTCAATTCAACAATGCATTGGCTATTCCATTTTCAATCCAACAATGCATTGTTCAACATATTCCATAAGGTATAACATGCCCCTCAGTTGAACAAGCAACTGACCTCAGTTGATAAAAGAATAAACATGGATGGCCAGTCACATGTTTCATCACTGAATAAAGAAAATAGGCATGTGCGATGTAAAAATACATGCATGGAAATGTTAATGGAGCTGTTACATTAATGTGTTTGTGTATGATATGTAGAAATTAAGTGGTCATAATGAGGTGTTAATTGTGTTTTATGTATCCATTGACATTCTTCAATAGAGTGATTTTTGTACTTAACCAAATATCGATGATATTGAGTACCTGTGCGTGTAGTAGTGACATCATGATCAATGATTTTCTCAGGAACTAAGATTTTAGATTGTTCTTCAATTAAAGGAGGATCATCAAGAAGTGGAGCAAGTGGTAAAGTTCCTTTAAAGGGTTTAAGT
Source organism: Ceratopteris richardii (assembly GCA_020310875.1). Classification (NCBI taxonomy): domain Eukaryota; kingdom Viridiplantae; phylum Streptophyta; class Polypodiopsida; order Polypodiales; family Pteridaceae; genus Ceratopteris; species Ceratopteris richardii. The sequence goes on along the minus strand of CM035416.1, from coordinate 90,569,682 downwards.
AAGCTAATATGAAAAGAATTATGTATAGTCCAATGGGATGGAATATCTAATCGAAATGAATTATCATTAATTTTTTCTATAATGCGAAACGGTCCATAATAGCGTGGTGCAAGTTTAATTTTAGGATGCTGCAAAATATTTTTGAGACGTCTTTTAATTATTCGAAACCATACAAAATCATTTTCCCTGAATTCTTTGGCTAATCGTTTAGTATTGATAATACGTGTATATCGCTCTTGACTTTTCCTAATGTGCTCGTGAACATCATGAAGTATAGAAACGTGATCTTGAGCAATAGAATCAGCCATCGGAATGTCAGTTTGGGTGAGGGACATGGGAGTGGGAAGCTTTTTACCAAAAACTATTTCAAAAGGTGCATGACCAGTAGTGGTATGTGAAGTGTTATTGTAACCAAATTGAAGCAATGGCAACTTTTCATCCCAGTTATTAGGATTATCTAATGAATAACAACGCAATAAATCAAGAATAGTACTATTTGTAGCATCACTTTGGCCATTACTTTCAGGATGAAATGCAGAGCTTAAATCTATTTTAGAACCAAAATGTTGAAATAAGGCAACCCAAAAATGATTGCAAAACCTAACATCACGATCAGATAACATTACTTTAGGAAATCCATGATGTGGAAAAATGCATTTAATGAATAATTTTGTAGCTTGAGGTGCAGTCAAAGTTTTTCTACATGGAATGAAATATGCATATTTACTAAACCTATCAACTATTGTCCAAATCATATCATTATGTGATGAAGTGATAGGAAGACTTGTGATAAAATCCATAGAGATTTGTTCCCATGGTTCATTTGGAATAGGAAGGGGCATTAATAATCCAAATGGTTTACCATGATGACGTTTGACACGTTCACATACAATGCATTGAGAAACATAATGTGCAATGTCTTTTTCCATGTGTGGCCAAAAGAAGAAATCTTTGCAAGCAGAAATGGTGCTTTGTATGCCTCTATGACCCATGTAAGATGGTTCATGCATTTCTTTAATGACAAAATCTTTAAAAGCTTGGGTTAAGCACAATCTATGTTGAAAATAGAGAAAACCATTATCAAATGTATAATGTTCATCAGATAAAGATGCAGCATTGTTGAAGTCATGCCATGCACGTGAAAAATACAAATCAGATGCATAAGTGGAAACCATGTCTTGAAAAGAATGAATTTGAATGGTAGAAATATTATTCAAAACAACGGAATTCGAAGGAAAACGGCTAAGAGCATCAGCTACGACATTAGCTTTACCAGGTTGATATTGTATCATGGGTTGGAAATTTTGAATGAATGATGCCTATTTAAGATGTCTATCAGAGATTAACGACTGACTTAATAAATGCTTAATAGCCTGTTGATCGGTTTTGATTAATACTTCAGAGCCCATGAGATAGTGTTTCCAAATTCGCAAAGCATGCACAACTGCTAATAGTTCTTTATCATACGTACTATAATTCTGCTCTGAGGGTTTAAGCTTTCTACTCTCAAATGCAATGGGATGGTCATTTTGCATCAGAACAGCACCTATTCCTGAACCGCTAGCATCAGTAACAACATGAAAGGGTTGTGAGAAATCAGGTAATTGTAAAACAGGTGCATGTGAAAGTGCATGTTTAAGTTTGTCAAAGGACTGTTGTTGGGTAAATCCCCATGCAAATTTTATTTTCTTTTTCAACAACAAAGTAAGAGGCAATGCTAAATAAGAAAAATTTTGAACAAACTTCCTATAGAAACTAGCCAACCCAAGAAAAGAACGAACATCATTGACTGATTGTGGTGTAGGCCATTCTATGATAACTCTAATCTTTTTCGGATCCACATGCACACCTTCACTTGAAATAATATGTCCTAAATATTCTAGCTTACGCTGAAAGAAATAACTCTTTTCAGGATTAGCATAAAGTGTGTTTTCTCGTAACAAATGAAAAATTGTTTCAAGATGCTTTTCATGTTCACTATCATTCTTACTCTAAACAAGTATGTCATCAAAGAATACAAGAACAAAAGCTTGGTAATCAAGAAAAATATTATTCATCATTCGCGCAAATGTAGCAGGGGCATTAGTAAGTCCAAAGGGCATTACCATAAATTCATAATGTCCATTTTGAGTTCTAAATGCAGTCTTAAAAAATATCACTTTGTGTCATACGAATCTGATGGTAACCCGATTTGAGATCAATTTTACTAAAGACACGAGCTCCTTGTAACTTATCTAAGAGATCATCTATTCGAGGAATAGGGTATCTATTCTTGATCGTGATCTTGTTAAGGGCTCTATAATCAATGCACATTCGATAAGTTTTATTCTTCTTCTCTACTAAGAGAGCGGGTGCTCCAAATGGGGAAGAACTAGGCTTGATAAGTCCTTTTTGTAGTAGGTCTTTTACTTGATTTTCTATTTCCTTTTGATGTAATGGGCCATGTCTATAAGGTGCTTTATGAGAACGAGAACTACCAGGGACTAAGTCTATGCTATGGTCAAAGGATCCTCGAGATGGTGGTAGTTAGAGGGATATTCAGACATAAAACAATCCTTATAAGTACTCATGAAAGGTTTATATGCATCTGAAAGTGTATGAGTATAATTATTGATGACATTAACAAAAACAATGCATGAGTTAAATCCTTTCCTAAATGCACGCTTTGCTTGAGTGTGACTAATCAATGGAAATGGCTGGAAATCATGCCGTGCAGACAAAGTAATGATTTGACCTTTGAAAACAAACTTAAAGGTATGAGTATGGTAGTCAATACGTGGGTTATAATGGTGACGAAAAGGCATACCTAGTATAACATCATAAGATTGCAAAGGTGCAATTAAAAATGTTCGTGATTCAACATAAGGGCCTATGCTAATCGTAACATCTTGCACTTCTCGTGTTACATTATAACGACTACCTTGAAATGCAGCTTTCACTTTATACAAAGAAGGAAACGTTTGTAATTTAAGTTCTTGTACTAATAAATGTGAAATGAAGTCATTTGAACTACCATCGTCATGTAGAATTTTAACTAGTTTGTTATTTATTGTACCCTGCATGCAAAGAAGCGAGTGTAGAGAGATATCGTTACCCAAGGTACTTAAGTCCTTCTCCAATGATTCCTCTGTCCAAACAGGAGGAATTTCTCCATGATAGACCTCCATGTTATGCAATCGAGCTGTAGCCTGTTTCATATGAAGAGGTGGCAATCTGCACCTTATTTTTGTATGTCCAGGTTTACCACAATTCCAGTAGGTGATTCGTGGTCGCTTCTGTTGGGCATTCACTGCTAAAGTTTGAAGGGTAGGTGGTTTGGTTGGTTGGAGAGATGAAGCAACGGGTGAAGTTGAGTAATTGGATTGTAGAGGTCGAGGAAAGCTAGGCTAAGATGGGGCATTAAAATTACGCTTCATAGGAAATGAAGGTTTAACAGGAAATGGTCGTGGACGTGGTTGTTGTAGACGGAGTGACTTGGTTATGGACTGGAATTCTTTTTCTGCATCATAAGCAAAAGATATAGCCTCGTTGAGGGTTGTAGGTCGTAGGGTGTGAAGCTTGGCTTGGATACCCACTTCCAAACCATCTTTGTATTTTTGCTGCAAGATATCCTCTGATACATCTTCAAGCATTCGTACAAGTAGTAAATTTTGCCAGAACCGCTCTGTGTAGGTAGTAACCGTATCACCCTCCTTCCATGTAAGGGTCGTCCATGCACGTCGAACATGCAAATGGTATTGAGGAGGAAGAAATGAATCCTTCACGTTTTCTTGAAAAGCCTTCCAAGTTGTTGGACGCTCCGTACTGTGCCGCAGGACATTCCACCAGAGTTGTGCTTTACCTACTAAATAGTTAGTGGCAAATTTAACTTTTTCACTTTCAGCATACATTTCATCGGTATAAAAATCATCAAACTGCGACAACCAAGAAAGTACTAAAGGCCCATCCTTTCGGCCATCAAATCGTAGAAACTGGTAGTTTCTATTACCATCTTTGAATGAGTAACATCAGATTGGGCAGACACAATAGCTTTTACTACTCTCGTAAGGTTGTCTTCCTTAGCTTGCATCTTTTGGAGGATTTCATCACGTTGTTGGATCTCGTTCTGAGCTCCTTGAAGCTCATGCCGCAAGAGCTCTAGTTGTTGTTCAAGTGTTACCACAGGTAGAGGTGAATTACTGTAATCCTCCATGGTGCTCTTGGACCCTTGCTCTCAACCTTGGTGTATTGAACCTTCTCGTTTGCAACCTTGGTGTCTCGATCCCGTGTTCTCAACCTTGCTTAGTATCTTGAACACTCAATCAAGTGCCACCCAAGGATTTTGAATGAATTCACACTTCCAAGGTAGCTCATTGGAAAATTCGTTCAGAGAGCTTTCCAACGGTATATTATACGCCTCAACCCGACCTACAGATTGAAAGTTACACTTAATTCTTTGTTGGGTCCATCCTTGAAATCGCCGCGAGCGCCTTGCACAAGTACCAAAGAAAGAGAGAGAGAGACTTGAGTACAACTCCAAGAGATGGTGGAGTGGTCAAATTATATTCCCTTGAAAGTAGGAGGTTGTGGGTTCAAATCCTCCTACCTTAGGGACTCTAAACCTCTCTATTACCACTCAAAAATTAAAATTGCCTCGCGCGTAGCCAACGGCTGCCAACGCTCGCCAAGGGAGCCTTGGGTGCGAATGTTGCCAATGTTGCCAATGTATTGCCTAAGTTATTGCCTTAGTCGACGCCTTGGAGTAAGCCGAAGGAGAAGACGTAGGAGAAGACGTAGGTTCTGGATCAGGATCAGAAACTGAAACTGAAACAGGAAACGGAAACGGGGACAAAATCGGAATCGCGAATAGAGAACAGAGAACAGAGAACAGAACCCTTTGTATTGACGCGTGCAGAGCTCTGATACCACTATTGTCAGGATCTTACTCATGCGCATACAAAGATTACGGACACAGAAAACACACAGAGAATAGACGCAACAAGAGACGAGACACAACGCAGTATTGGGTGCAATCTCCCCCCACGCACTCTGTTTCCACAGTCCACAGAGTGCATGTATTTATAGGACTTTTGATTACGTCGAAAATAGTGGTTACATGAGGGCGGCTTTGAAAAGCAGGCGTGAAACTAAAAGTTGGTAACTTTTACAGAAAGCCATTACTTTGAATAATAGAAACTGCGGTCTACAACGACCCTTATTCTAACCATTACTTTTCTAACAATAGAACCTTCTACGCAGGTTTAGTTACAAAATAAATAATAATTATTCGGATTATTGATGTCCGCCCTTTCACGCCTTGCACGCTCCTCACGAACCTTCAGCTGCTATATCAAAAACATATTAATACATTAATAATTTAACATTTTAACAATGCCTTGTTCAATAATATACAACATGCCTCTCAGTTGACAAGCAACTAACCTCAGTTGATAAAATAATTTAACACTCTAATAATTACAATACATTGTTCAACATATTCCATGTTACTATTACAATCCAACGATGCATTGGCCAACATATTCTATGTTACAATCCAACAATGCATTGGCTATTCCATATTTCAATCCAACAATGCATTGGCTAACATATTCCATGTTACAATCCAACAATGCATTGGCTAACATATTCCATGTTACAATCCAACAATGCATTGGCCAACATATTTCATGTTACAATGCATTGGCTATTTCATATTTCAATCCAACAATGCATTGGCTATTCCATATTTCAATCCAACAATGCATTGTTCAACATATTCCATAAGGTATAACAATTTCTTTAACCTCCATCCATTGACCTTCGTCTTATGTAGCTTCCCTGACATATCCATGAGTTGATAGCTTCTATTCTTGAACTTTGTCTTGATAAAAAACGGTCCTTCCCATCGTGGTTGGAACTTTGTATCATGCCTATTATCAAAATGATTATCATACCTTAAAACAAGAGTTCCTTTTGTTAACCCTTTATCCTTTAGTTGTTTGTTAAATTCCTCCCTTCTTTTCTCAAGTGTTGTAGATCTATAAGCCTCTTTTGAATGATCTCTTCTTCACTTTCTGCACTTTCTTTTAGCAGTACGCGGAGACTTGGGATTTCCTCTTCTATTGTTAATAAGGCTTCTTGTCCGTACACTAAATGAAAAGGACTAAATCCTAAGCATGTCTTGTAGGATGTGCGATATGCCCATAATGCAACAGTGAGGTGCTTGTCCCATTCCTTAGGATGCTTCTTTACCTACTTACTCATGATTTTATAAAGAATTCCATTGGTCTTTTCAACAAGACCATTACATTGAGGATAATAGGGTGTGGAGTATTTGTGCCTTATGTTTAATCTAATGAATAGATCATTCAAAACATCTGATCTAAAACCTGGACCATGATCATACACTATCTCTAAAGGTATCCCAAATCTAAAACATATGAAATCATAAATGAACTTCTCAATATCTTGTGTGGTTGTCCTTTTTGTGCTACTTGCTTCTACCGATCTAGTCATGTAGTCCACTGCCACAATGATGTACTCCTTCCCTAAGCTTGTCCTTATTCCCTGTAATCTAACATTTCTTACATGTTTTACACCAACACTGAACATCTTTATGAACTGTAGGCCATGTATACCCTGCTTGAGTACTTTCCTTATCGTTATTTCATGTGAGAAGTGTCCTCCACATGCATGATCATGACATGATTCCAGAATGCTCTTTATTTCATCTGATATGGGGACCCTTCTAAGGATAAGATCCTTACCTTTCTCATCGAGATGATCTCCTATGAGTTGGTATTGTAAAGCATTTTTTGCTAATCTATGACTTTGTACCTTGTTTAGGTGCTTGGGTGCTTCTCCAGTTTCAAGAAACTCAATGACATCTTCTAATCCTTCTTAATCTACAAATTTGTTGTCTCCCAGCTTCAAGGATGCTATGAAACCATCAAATTTCTCATTTGATAATGCATCTACTTCTTTATTTTCACTCCTTGGTACATTACATATTTGAGTGTCATCAAATTGTTTCAATAATACTCTTACCTTTTTCAACCATTCAAACAAATTTTGGCTTTTGCAACACCAAACATTTTGTAATTGCTTAATTATCAACATTGAGTCTCATTTGATAATTAATCTTTGAAACCATGTTGAACACATTCATGCAAGGCCTCACATAGTGCTCCATATTTTGCTTCATTATTTGAATGAGCATTAGGAAGAGCTATACCTTTCTTGAAGATGAGTTGTTTGTTTTGGTCATATATCAGAAATCCTCCTGTTGCTTTTTCGACCTACTTCTTATATGCACCATCAAAAAATACAGTATGTGCATCTTCAATATCTTCTTCATGCAAGGTTGCTCCCTTGTCCCTCTCATTGGATATTTTCCTCTCCCACTTCCTGTACGTGAGTATGTCTGCATGACTGGCTCTTGTGCTTTCCTCTACTACAAAAGTATAGTTGTATTCTTGAAGTTCAAGCACCCCTTTAGCTATTCTAGATGAGATGCTCATATGTTATACCACATATGGAAATGCATGATCTGTTGTAAGAATAATGAAAGGCCTAGCAAGAAGGTAAGACCAAAACTTCCTTACTCCAAACATAAGTGCATACATGAGTTTCTCTCCATCTGTGTATCTCTTCTCATTTTCTTTCATTACCTTGGTAGAAAAGTAAACAGGATGCATGTGAGATATCTTTGTATTCTTCTGTAGTAAGACCACTCTGATTGCTTCTTCACCTGCACTTGGACACACATAGAAAGTCTCTCCCATATTTGGTGGCATCAATGTGGGTAGAGTGCTGAGTACTCTTTTGATTTCTTCAAAACATTCATTATGGATATCTTCACATGCAAAGACACTATCTTGTGCAAGATTTTGTAATGGAGATATGATTTCAAATAGAAGGTGGATGAACCATGACATGTAGCATACCTTTTGTACAAAAGTGAGGGTCTGCTTTGTTGTTGTTGTTGGAGGAGGTAGAGCAAATAAGCCTTCCACTTTGGATGGATCAACTTGAATCCCCTTTTCTGATATTAGATGTCCAAGGAGAACTAGTTCTTTCTCGACAATATGACACTTATCAAGATTCAATTGACCCCCAAGCTCATACAATATTTTTAAGCCCTCTTCAAGTTTTTGACAATGCATGGCTCTAGTGCTATATATGCAAAAGTCATCAATGTACACCCTTATTGATGATCCAAAGAATGCAGGTGTTGCAGGTGCATTGGTTAGGCCAAAAGGCATTACTGGATAATCAAAGCATCCCCATGGCATAATGAATGTGGTCTTCCTTTGGTCCTTCTCAGCTATTTGGATTTGAAAGTACCCTAAGTATCCATCACATACAGTGTACCTTTCATGACCTGCCACTTCATTTAGAATCTCATCTTGGAAGGGTAGTGGAAAATGATCTCTCTTTGTTGCTGCATTTAATGTTTTATAGTCTACACACACCCTCCATTTACCATTCTTCTTTGGGGTAACTACTACTGGAGACACCCATTCTGAATTTGATTCAGGGTAAATGAAACCAACCTTTATGAGTCTATTTACCTCATTTAGCAGAGCATCTTGTTGAAGTGTTCTCATCCTTCTAAGCTTTTGTGCCATTGGCTTTGCTTCTGGCTTGATTTCGATATGATGTTGAATAGCAATTACACCTTGTATCTCATTATAATCTTTAATGAACAATTTGGGGTACCTTTTGAGCATGTTGATGTATGTGGTCCTTTCCTCTAAGGTGAGATCTTTTGCTAGCATCTTTTGGAGATCTTCTTAAGGCATGGAGTCCTCATGTTGTGGTTGTTGTAGATCATCCTCTTTCCCTCCATCTTCTTTTCCTTGAAAGATCACACCCATGACTTCGAGTGTTGATGAATCACTTTGAATTGTCGATTCCTCACTGCTAGAATCACTATCATAACAAGAACTTTCTTCATCTATTGTTGTTTCATACCTATGATCTTCCTTCTTTTGGTCTTTCAATCATATGTAGCTGACCCTGTTCTATCATTTGGTTTGACAACTAGAAGGCCAGAACGCCATTTTTTATCTGCTTTCACTGCAATTAATCATGGAGGTCCTAATATGATGGGGTATCCCTCCCCCTTGGTTGCAATTACATACATATCCACGGCAACCTCTATATCACATACTGTAACTCTTAAATTTTCAATTACCAAGACATTTAACAACACTATTATTTTCCATTTTAGCTTGGTACGTTGTCATCTAGATTTTCTCTCCTCTCTCACTCATGAAGGCCTACAGGAAACACATTCGGTGAAGGTAGTCAGAATTCCCTGAGAAGTCCAAGATGCATCAAGGATGTCAAAGGGAGTTCACATGCAGACGTTGGAAGAAATCAAGCAAATCCAAGGTAGCGGTCAAAGCTGGTCAAATTTTGGAAATTAGGAAAAAAATATCAATATCCCCAAATCACATGAAAATTCATACATTCGGAAAGCCTATCAAAGGCACTCTATAGGCCGAATTTCACATGTAAATGGCTTTTCTAGCACATTGATATGCCATGTGCATTTTGTGAAAAATGTAAGTTTTCCACTTAGACCCTACAAAATCTTGTATAGGAATTTTTTTTAACCATATGGTTTTGCACGTATAAGGACCATATGTGGATACGTATTTATACAAAGTTTCAAGGCTATCAAAGTTTCCTAGACACCTTAATGCCACCTTGCAAGCTTCCAAATGTAGTCAAACTTGTATAAGGGAGATTTAGATAAAAGCTTTTTCTGCATATTTCTGAAGGAGATCTTTGGAAACATAGTCCTACAAAGTTTCATCTTCATCAAAGCCTTTTTGGAGGGTCAAAGAGCACAAAGTCCAGTTTTCAAGGTCACCACTGTTTTCTAGTTTAAGCAAATTGAAGGGTTGAAGGGCTGCCACATGGTGAAAGCTGATTGAGCCATGTTGTACGATCAAACTTTATCGGCCTAATTAAAAGGAAGAGGTTTCCGCTTAATCTAGATACTGAGATGCAAGATTCTCTAGATCAAGGTCAAGCTATGAATGAAATCTTAAATTTTGATGAATCTCATGAAGAGGGCTTTGATGATGATGAAGTAAATGTTAATAAAAGTTTCTTAGGACCTATTCAACCTGACCATGAAAATCATGAAAACAATCTTGAAAGTCACTTTAAAAGAAAATTTTGGTCTAGAGGTACATCAAAGATGCATGTTAAAATAGGAAATGATAAGAACACTATCACTGTAAATGCATTAGTAGATTCGAGCTCCGAAATCATTGTGATTTCAAGAGAAGTCTATGATAAGTTTCGATGGCCCATAGATAAAGATTGTGGATGGCGTATAAGAAGTGCAGATAATGGTGTAGGTACCCTGTATGGAGCTTGTGCTAGTGTGCCCATATCCATAGGAGGAATCACAGAAGATTTTCCCTTTTTATTCAAGATAATTGCTCCTATGAAGTTCTCTTAGGTCAACCCTTTATTTGTGAGAGTCGTATGGAAACTAAAGCGATGGATGATGGGTCTACCTATACTAGATTTAAGTCTAAGGATGGAATGCAATCACTTCAAGTCATGATGGTAGGAGTGAACCATCCTAGGAATCGATTCTCAATTAGAAAGAAACCTATTGTTACTCAGGGTCATGATCATGCTTGTAGTGATTGTGCACCTTGATTCATGTTTGGAGCTACATATGATCAAAATTTCGGATAGAATCCATTGTTGACCGGGACAACAATGGATATTGGTTTGACATTTTGAATCCAACCAACATGTACAATAGTTTGTCACTTTGTTTTCCACATTCTAGATTAGATTTTCTTCTTAAGAGTCAATTGTCCAAGCCTTTTATCCAAAAAACCCAAAAAAATTATAACAACAACAAAATCATGGAACATGATGAGAACATTGAGCATGTGATTGAAATATCTCATTGTTTCTCTACTCTTGAGGAGTTAGAGTTATGTCTTCAACAAAATTCTAATTCCCACATTATTCTTCTTTCTTCCCTTGATGAGCATGCTCTTATCTAGGAATATGCTCTCAATATTGACAAGTGCACAAAATTTAACCAAACACATGATTCCTTAGTTGAAACAAAGTACAAAACTGTAGACAAAAAAATCAAACCCTTAGCTCAACCATTACCCCAAGGAAGTAATGAAAAAATTATTGATGTGAAAAACGATCCAATTCTTCGGGATAAGAAAAACATAGGACATACATTCACGGATGAGACAATCAAACATGTGAAGATTGGTATATGCAATGAAGTACTCCAAAAGATGCAAACTGATGAAGAAAACCTTATGAGAGTGGTCAACTTTATTTTCTCTACCCCATCCGATGGCTCACATTCCAAGATTGGTGTTAAAAATTACCAATTTCTATGGTTTGATGGCCATAAGGATGGCCCTTTAGTTCTTTCATGGTTGTCACAATTTGACAATTTTTATACTCATGAAATATATGCGAAAAGTGAACAATTCAAAATTTCCACTAACTATTTAGTTGGAAAAGCTCAGCTCTAGTGGAATGTACTACACCATAGTATAGATCGTCCAACCACGTGGAAGGCTTTCCAAGATAACGTGAAGGATTATTTTCTACCCCTACACTTCAACCTACATGCTCGATGATTGTGGACTACGTTTACATGGATGGAAGGTGATACTTTTACAACCCATATGGACCGGTTCTCCCAATATCTAGTATTTTTCTGCCTCCTTGAAGATGTTTCTAGCGATACTATGAAGAAGAAGTATGATGATGGTTTAGAGAAGGAGATTCAAGCAAAGCTTCACTCATGGCAACCTACATCGTTTCATGAATTTATTGCCTTTGCTCATGATGCAGAGAAAAAGTACCAATCGATTATCAAAATGATCAACTTGTAGCAGCCACATCAGTAACAATAACCTTTTAACTGGTCTATTTGTTTTTATTAATATGTGATGCATTTACATATAGAATTTAGTACGTAGGAGCATACTTTAATTACACTTCCTTAAATAAATTAGAATATTTAGAGTATATTCTAGACTGTGAATGATTGAAAAAAACCCAAAAAAAAACAATATATATTCTTTTATTAACTTATTTAGAGACTATGTGAGCACCTCATAGATAATCGTAATAGTTTAATGCCTCCATGAACATTTCCATGCATGTCTTTTTACATGGACCATGATTATTTTTTTCAGTGATGGAACATGTGACTAGACATCCATATTTATTTTTATTTTATCAACTGAGGTTAGTTGCTTTTTTTAGAATGTGTTGAACAAGGCATTGTTGAAATATTAATTTATTAATGTATAAATGCATTTTGGTGTTTTCCATATAGGAGTTGAAGGTTCATGACGGGTGAAAGGCATGAAAGGGTGGAGATCAATAATCCGACTTTAGGGCAGATATCAATAATCCGATTTATAATTTATATAGTTTGTAAATAAACCCACATAGAGGTTTTTATTAATAGAAACAGTTAGAAAAGTTGTGGTTAGAATAAGGGTCATTGTAGACCGCAATTTCTGATATTGAAAGCAAAGGCTTTCCACAAAAGTTACCAACTTTTACTTTCAGGAATGCTTTTCGAACCTGCTCTCATGTAACCACTATTTTCGACATAATCAAAATTCCTATAAATACATGCACTCTCTGGACTATAGAAACAGAGTGCATGGGGAAGATTGCACCCAATACTGCATTCTATCTCATCTCTTGGCATGTCTATTTTTCTATGTGTTTTCATCTTCCGTAACCTCTGTGTGCGCATGAGTAAGATCTTGAAAACACACAGAAAAATAGACATGCCAAGAGACGAGACAGAACGCAGTATTGGGTGCAATCTCCCCTCATGCACTCTGTTTTGACAGTCCAGAGAGTGCATATATTTATAGGAATTTTTATTATGTCGAAATAGTGGTTACATGAGACTGGCACATGCATGAAAGTAAAAGTTGACACCTTTTGTAGAAAGCCTTTGCTTTTAATATAAAAAATTATGGTCTACAACGACTCTTATTCGAAGCACTACTTTACTAAATTTTTTCTAAAAATAGAACTATCTCTAAAAATCTACTTCTAAAAATAGAAATATTTCTAAAAATAAAAATATTTCTAAAATTAAAAATATTTCTAAAACTAGAAATATTTCTAAAAATAGAAATATTTCTAAAAATAGAAATATTTCTAAAAATAGAAATATTTCTAAAAATAGAAATATTTCTAAAAATAGAAATATTTCTAAAAGTAGAAATATTTCAAAAAATATAATTATTTCTAAAAATAGAACCTTCTAAGTGGGTTTGTTTACAAGCTACATAGAATATAAATCCGATCATTGATGTCCATCCTTTCACATCTTTCATGCCCTCATGAAACTTCAGCTGCTATATCAAAAACATAAAAACACATTAATACATTAATAAATTAACACTCTAACAATGCATTGTTCAACACAATCCATAATTTATAACATGCCCCTTAGTTGAAAAAGCAATTAACCTCAGTTGATAAAATAAAAATAAACATGGATGGCAAGTCACATGTTCCATCACTGAACGAAAATAATCATGTCCCATGTAAAAACACATGCATGGAAATGTTCATGGAGGCATTAAATTATTAAGATTATCTATGAGGTGCTGACATAGTCTTTAAATAAGTCAATAAAAGAACGTATATTACTAACTATTCAAAATGTTTTTTTTTGAGTTTTTCAATCATTCACGATTTAGAATATGCTCAAAATATTATAGTTTATTTTGGAAAATGTAGCTAAAGTATTCTCCTACATACTAAATTCTATATGTAAATGCATCACACATTAATAAAAAAAGTAGACTAGTGAAAAGGTGTTGCTCCTGATGTGGCTGCTGCAAGTTGATCATTTTGATAATCGATTGGTACTCTTTCTCTGCATCATGAGCAAAGGCAATAGCTTCATGAAATGATGTAGGTTGGCATGAGTGAAGCTTTGCTTGAATCTCCTTCTCTAAACCATCATCATACTTCTTCTTCATAGTATTGCCACAAACATCTTCAAGGAGGCAAAAAAATACTAGATATTGGGAGAACCTTTCCGTATATGTTGTAAAAGTATCACCTTCCATCCATCTAAACATAGCCCACAATCGTCGAACATGTAGGTTGGACTGTAGGGGTAGAAAAGAATCCTTTATTTTACCTTGGAAATCCTTCCATGTGGTTGGATAATCTGCATTATGACAAAGATCATTCCACCAAAGCTGAGCTTTTCCTACTAAATGGTTAGTGACAAATTTGACCTTTTCAATTTTAGCATATGTTTCATCAGTATAAGAATCATCAAATTATAAAAACCACGAAAGAATTAAAGAGCCATCCTCATGGCCATCAAACTGTACAAATTGGTAATTTTTTTTGAAAAAATCTTGGAATGAGTGCCATCCAATTGGGTAGTGATAATAGGATGCACCACCCGTGTAAGGTTATCTTCATTAGTTTGTGTCTTCTAGAGTAGTTCATCGTGTTGTCAGATCTCATTCTAAGCATCACAAAGTTCATGTTATAGGAGCTAGAGTTGTTGCTCGTGTGTTACCTCGGGTAGAGGTGACTCACCGAAATCCTCAATGGTGTTCGTAGGGTCCATGAGTATGAAGGGAACAAAAACCCTCTTACTAGATATGTAAAAACAAATTTTTGAGATTTCTTGAACTAAAATGTAAAAGGAAGGTTCTTGGCCACTTGCCTACGAAACTTCCTTGCTCTCAACCTAAGTCTCTTGAACCTAGTTCTCATCCATGCAAGTTATCTTGGATCCTCAATCTAGTGCTTCCCTATTGGGATGTACCTTGAGACGCATCGTGTCGCACCATGCCATCTTGCCTAAGCCTACTTGAAAAAGTAAGAAAGAGATGCAAGTTGTATTAAATATGAGAAAAGAGAACTAGAGTGAAAACACAAAGAGATAGTGCAGTGGTAAAACACTTCCCTTGTGAGAGTGAGGTTATGGTTTCAAATCCTCCCACCTTGGTGAATATCAAACTCCTTATTTCCTCTCATAAATTAAAACTTGTTCACACATAGCCAACGATCACCAAGGGAGCCTTGGGTGCCTTGGGTGCCAAAGATGCCAAAGTAATGCCTAAGCTCTATGCCTTGATCGATGCCTTGGAGTAAGCGGACGGAGTCAGCCAAAGGAGTAAGCATCGGTTCTAGTTCTGGAATGAGAAAAAAAATTGAAACAAAAAATGGAATAGGAACAAGTACTGGAAACGGAAACTGAAATCGGAAACAAAATCAAAAATGAAAATGAGAACCAAAAAAGAAATTGGAATTGGAATCAAAATTGGATCATGAACAAAGAACAATGAAATAGAGATTACTCGCCAAAATGAATAGAAACACACCCCTCCGTAGTGATCCGTGCAAGGCTCTAATACCATTGTTATCATACATAAACACATATATGTAACTTCTCCACAAACATTTCCATGCATGTGTTTTACATGGAACATGTTTATTTTTGTTCAATGATGGAAAATGTGACTAGCCATCCATGTTTATTTATATTTTATCAACTGAGGTCAGTTGCTTTTTCAACTAAGGGGCATGTTATAAACTATGGAATGTGTTGAACAAGGCTTTGTTGGAGTGTAAATTTATTAATGTATTAATGTATTAATGTGTTTTGGTGTTTTTGATATAGCAGCTAAAGGTTCGTGAGGGTGTGAAAGTCATGAAATAGCGGACATCAATAATCCGATTTATAACTTATATAGTTTGTAAATAAACTGACGTAGGGGGTTTTATTGTTAGAAACAGTTAGAAAAGTCGTGGTTAGAATAAGTTCATTGTAGATTGCAATTTTTGATATTGAAAGCAAATGATTTCTACAAAATCTACCAATATTTACTTTCACGTATGCTTTTCGAAGCCACTCTCATGTAACCACTATTTTCAACATAATAAAAAATCCTATAAATACACAAACTCTATGGATTGTCGAAATAGAGTGAATGGGGGAAGATTGCACCCAATATTGCAATTTGTCTTGTCTCCTTGCATGCCTATTTTTTGTGTGTTTTCAGCATGCATAACCTCTATGCACGCCTAAGCAAGATCTTGATAATAGCAACACAAGAAGCTATGTGGCTCACTCTACACACATATGGGATTACATTCTTATACTCTAATGAATTTTGGAGATAATACTAGCTCACATCATTTGGCTGCTAATCCTATATATCATGCAAGGACTAAGCACATTGAAGTGTACTATCATTAGATAAGACAAAAGTTACATAGCAAGGATATCCAATTGTCCTATGTATCGACAAATTTGCAATGTGCAGATATGCTCAAAAAGTCTTTGTATGGAACTAAGATGAAGAGATTCAAGATGATGATTGGATTACAAGAAATCAAAGAGAAATAAAGACCAAGCATGTTAGGCTTGAGGGGAAGCTGTTGGTGCAAATGATTCCAAGCCTACATACTTGGACAATTATTATTTATCTCATATAGTCACATATGATTACTCCCTTGTAAATGACAAGTACTTTTATCCTTGTAAAAGTGCATATGATAATTGCACTAACCCCACCTGGAGTTAAGAGAAATCAAACCTCGAATTCTTGGTAGTTGATAGATCAGAAAGTAAAGCCTAAAATTTAGGACTCACTTTATGGTGAGAACTTGAATTTGATTTCAAACGTTGGCTCCAACTCTAGCTATAAAATTGGATAAAATTATCATGTGGATAAGCGCCAGATTTTGAAGATCAACTTGGTGGTGCAAAGAATCCAAGCCTACATACTTGGATAACTAGCATGTATCTCATATAGTCAAATATGATCACTCCCTCGTAAAAGTCACTTTACCTTTTATCCTTGTAAGAGCTCCTATGCTTAATGCACTACTCTCATGAGGAGTTTAGAGGAATAAAATCTCGGGTTATTTGATAGATGATTGATGATAGAATAAATCCTATAGTTTAGGACTCACTTTATAGTGAGAATTTCAATTGGAATTCAAATCTTGGCTCCAATCTCAACTATAAAAGAGGATAAAAAAGACTCGCGTCAAAGATCCCGACTAGGAGATTATTTGAGAGAGATACCTTTTGATTAGTGAGCTCATTCCATAGCTCCTTCAGTATCGTCACATTGTGAAATTAAACAATGCCAATGTCATAGTATTTCTATGTGATCTAATACATATACATTGATTACTTCTCTACTTCACTTCTCTGCTATGACCATCTCAAAACAGTGAACTTCTTAGAACTTTTGCTCAGTGCATGGTTTATCCTTTTGTGTGATTTAAATTGATGTAGAATCTTCATAGTGTCTAGTTCATAGCCACAAAGTTTCATTGTCATTGCTTTCTTCAATCATGAGATATCTTCATATCTTTACTCTCTGGTGTACGTACTAATGCACCCCAAAAATGTTCGGCAAGTCCCTTAACTTGTTAAGCATCATTTTTAGTGCATAGTCCCACTTTTTAATTGGAATAACTCATGATTGGTAGCTATTAAGTTAATTAAATACCACAAAAAAGAATTCGACTAATTGCCAGCAGGTTGAGAGCACTGTTCATTCTACTAAACATGTGTAAAGACTAAATAGCAAGTCTATGATCTTAATTCAAATTCGTACTCATATGTTTTGATTCATTCATTAGAGGATCATGTTCCAAAGCACATAGGTGATTATTCATGATCAATAAGAAGCTAAAAGAGCCTACTACACTCTCCACAACTTGTTCTTGGCTAGTGTGAAGGAGGGTTTGTAGCACCACTTCATCTCTAGAATCTATCCACCATCTCCTCCAAAAGAGGTATTAGAGCTACAACATGCAATATGGGAGATGGACTTCGATCATTCATTGACAAATCAGATAGGAGCAACTATTCAACATGGTCGTAAGGATGCAAGCCTACCTCTAAGAAAGAAGCTTATATGGATACATTTGAGGAGATGAACAAATGCCAACATTCAGGAGAAAACATCAACCTACAAGGGAAGAGAAAGAAAGGCTAACTACATGGTGTGCAAAGGATGCTCTTGCCAGGTCTTATATACTTAAATCAATATCTGATTTCATATTACCTCATATTAGGAATTGCCCAACCTCGCAATAGACTTGGGAAGTACTTTCTTCATACTTCTCATCAAATACAATAGCTAAGAAGAACCATCTATGGATGGAGTTTACAACCTTCAAAAAGAAACCAAAGCAAAGTGTAGCTGACTATGTAATCAAGATGAAGGATGTAGCTGACCAACTTTCAAGCATTGGAGAAGAGATAGAAGAGGCACACATAGTACGACAGATCATAAATGGCATCAAAGCTGATGATAAGTGGGAGTTGTTCACCACATCAATGAACCTTTATATGGATATGCAAATACCTAACCTCAACACATTGATGGGGCAACTCTTCACACATGAGACAAAGCTCAACAAGAATGGAGACAACTCTAGAGGTAACCAATCTTTTTCCCTTTATACAGATAGAAATAAAAGTAATGATAAAGGTAAAGGAAAAAAGAATGAAGAAGAGGTTGGTACCTCTCAATTGAACTTCAAAGGTAGAGCAAGAGGTACTAGAGGAAGTGGGAGAGGAGGAAAACAAGGTAGGGGGACATCTTACAACACTTCATCTTTCAATATTTGTGGCCTAACCAATGACACCACAAAAGATTGCTTCAAGTAACACAAGGAATGAGAGAGGAAGAGGCTTCCATAGAGGAGGTTATGGATAGTCTTGAGGTAGGTTCAACGATGGAGGAAGCAATTATCATCACAACTACAATGAAGGCTACAACAACAACTACCAAGGCTAGTAAGGTAGGTAGTCGCGGGATGAGTCTAAAGTCATGTATATATAAGTTAATGATGACAAGAAATGTATGTGAGAGTCATTTGTAGATGAAAAATGCCTTAGAGATGTGTAGAGAGTTTTTCCCAGAAAATGACAACGGGTTTTTCTCTGAGTGCTCTCTGTCTGATCATGTGGATCAGAATTCCTTTTGTACACATCTAATTGAGAAGCTAATGAAGCTATGTCTAGAGTTTCAGAATCTAATTCCTCTCCTACTGTGAGAATGATCAATAGGAACATTCATATGTGAAATGTGAAAACTGAAGTCTGAGAGTAGCGCACTTTTCCGTCTCAGTGTTTTGCTTAGATCTGAGTGTATACTGTAAAGTTTTTGATGAGTGAGCACTTAAAATCTAAGTTAGAAAATAAGGAAGCTATGGCTAAAAGCATTTAGCAAAACGGGTTTCAGATTGGGAGAAATCAACTTAAGAAGTTGACTATGTCGAAGTCGCTACTTCTGAGAGATAGTTATGACATACTTTTGATCTTAATGATCAAATTAAACTTTTGGTGATTAGTTTTGAGAACTAATGATTAGTATGATTGCGCAAAGGTATTGCGAATACTTGTGCATCATTTACTTGAAGAAATTTGGAGTTTTGTGCAGGTAAAGAAGTTAATTTCTGAAGCAGACTTTCTGGAGTAAACATTTCTTCACTCAGAGAAGTGTTGATGAAATTTTTGGTAAAGAAGAACAATGTTTGTGTAAAGTTTGGTTTATAACTGACATAGAAGTGTTCTTAAGTCAGTATAGATCAAATCTTTGGAGATTAAGAGGTCTCCAACATCATGGTCATCTAAGAAGCAACCAACTGTGGCTTTATCATAAGGGAGAAATTGCTTAGTAAGGATATTCAAGTATACTATGTATCAACTCATTTACAATGTGCAAATATAATCACAAAGTCTTTGGATGGAACGAAGATGAACAAATTCAAATTGATGATTGGTTTGTAGGACATCAAGGAGGAATGAAGATCAAACATGTAAGGCTTGAGGGGGAGCTGTTGGTGCAAGAGAATCCAAGTCCACATACTTGGATGATTAGCATATTGGTCATGAAATCGTATACGATGAATCCCTTGTATCATCAAGTACATTTACTTTTGTAAAAGTGAACTATTTGCACGTGGAGCTAAGAAGCATCAAATCTCAATTCATTTGGTACTTGATTAATGAGAGAATATATCCTATAGTTTAGGATTTACTTTTAGGTGAACTTTTGAATTTGAATTTAGAAGGTTGGCTCCAAACTCAACTATAAAAGGAGGATCAAAGGACCCGCATGATATCTCAACTTGATGAGATCATTTTGAAAGGATACATTGTGATTTGAGAGCTCACTCCATAGCTCATTCACACTTCTCACATTGTGCAATTGATTGCTGCCAATGACATTGTATTTATACATGATTTAATACATACATTTCATTATATCTTCACTTCACTTCTCTGCCATGACTACATCATTATAGTGACTTTCTGAGAGCGTATTTTTAGTGTATGATTGATCATTTTTAATGATTTAAAGCACAATATATTTAGTATGCTCTGTACTATATTGCTACAAAATCGTATTATCATTACTTCTTTGAATCTTGAGATATTATCACTTTATTTCTTTATGGTCTATTGATTGATGCATCTCAAAAATGTTGGGACACTCCTATGATTTGTGAAACATCATACACAACATGTAGTTCATCATTTTTAGTGAAATCACTCATGATTGGTAGCTCTCTAAGTTAATTAGACATCATCAAAAGGAATTAGGCTTATTGCTATTGTGCTCAGAGCACTGTTCAAATTACTAAATAGATGTAGACACAAAATAGCAGCTCTATGACCTTGAATCAACTTTGTACTTATCTATTTTGATCCATTGATTAGTGGATCATGTTTCAAATATCATAGGTGATTATTTATGATCATTAGCAAACTTAAGAGGTGCACTACACTTTCCAACAATTGTTCTTGGCTAGTGTGATGCAAGTATAAGCAACACCACTTCATCTCTTAAGACTATCCACCTGGCACCATCTCCTCTAACAACATGCACCTAGAGGGGCCTGATCCAATCCCCTACCACTCTCTTTAGACCTCCTTCCCTTCCCGAAAATGTGACATAGCAGAGAGAGAGAGAGAGAGAGAGAGAGAGATCTCGACAACATGTGGGCTTATATCAAAGAAGATGTTCTGATCAGAAACCCCAAGAAATGCTCTCATTTTCCCAACTTGTCTCGTGCTTGGCTTTCATACATTCTTCATATACATGGCATGACACAAGAAGCTCTTCATCAGCCTCTGCCATTTTCTTACAAGGTATCCAAACTGACTTGAGCATCACATCCCTGTTACCAACCTGCTCATTCTCTAATTCCACTCTATAGAGAAGTGCAAGTTTAGGCATCTAAAGCACGTTCATCTTCCATCCAAAGCATGAAAGTCCTCTCTGATGAAATGGTTAAAGAAGACTTTCGATAATCTCATGAGAAAGAGAGAGTGTTTCCTCTCCCCCCTCCCCCCTTGGATGCAACACACACACGAACAGAGCAATGAGATAGAGAGTGGTGAGAGGGAGAAAGTTTTGATGGTTGTGGGCACGCATAGAGAATTTTGCAAGAAAGAGAGACTAACAGAGAAGCCTTCTTTGCTGGTGCAGGCTGCACATTGTCATGGACACAAAGAAAGCCATCTTAAACTTTAGATTCCATGTTAATTTCCTATATCTCATGTTTGTTTAATATTTTGGAGAAATTAATGCTTCCATTGCATCCGGAACGTGCCAAAACCTCAAAATCGATTGTCTATTTGCTGAATTCTGACACGGAGAGTTCTGTTACAAGTCGATGACATAATGATGACATCATCAAGTGGTAACCGCCACACAGCACCGCCCTTGGAAAACGTTGGCCACATTCATTCTGAGTCTTGTGGATACCACTTGTGGGAGCTCAAGGAGTGGTGTTCGCCAAGAAAGAGAGTGGTGAGAGGGAGAAAGTTTTGATGGTTGTGGGCACGCATAGAGAATTTTGCAAGAAAGAGAGACTAACAGAGAAGCCTTCTTTGCTGGTGCAGGCTGCACATTGTCATGGACACAAAGAAAGCCATCTTAAACTTTAGATTCCATGTTAATTTCCTATATCTCATGTTTGTTTAATATTTTGGAGAAATTAATGCTTCCATTGCATCCGGAACGTGCCAAAACCTCAAAATCGATTGTCTATTTGCTGAATTCTGACACGGAGAGTTCTGTTACAAGTCGATGACATAATGATGACATCATCAAGTGGTAACCGCCACACAGCACCGCCCTTGGAAAACGTTGGCCACATTCATTCTGAGTCTTGTGGATACCACTTGTGGGAGCTCAAGGAGTGGTGTTCGCCAAGTAAGTACTCTCCAAGTTCCAGTTCCAGTTCTTATCTTGTTTCTTGTTCTAGTTCTATCTAGTCTAGTTCTTGGACATCCGATCTTGTCCTATTTTAATCTCACAGTATGCGATCTTGTCAAGTTCTTTCTTGTATGTAGTTCATCTCCCAGAAGGGAGTTCTTGTAATCCAGACATCTTGTCTCATACTTATGATCTCGGGTTGTGGGATCTCCTATGTCATCTCTAGTCTAGTTTTCCATACCTATTGGTCTCGGGTTGTGGGATGTCTTGTATCAACTACATCTTCTTGTTTTATTTTCCCTACGTGTATTCTTGTAATCATAAGTGTATTTCCGAAATCTTGTCTAATGTACTTAGAGAGCAGAATCTAGTGCTCCCCTGACATTTTGGCAAGACTACCTTCATCAAGACCAGGTACCATGGATTCCATATTCAAGAAGATCCAATCTACCATAAAGGGCATGATCGAGCATGTCCTAGAGATGAAAAGATTGCTGTGATAAGATGATCAATCAGTTTCAAGCTATGCCTTGAATATGAAGATGTTGTTTTGTGGAATTACATATCAAGAAGACTACATGGTGAATCAGTTTCGAAGTGGCCTCAATCCTGAAGTCAAATATCTCTTGCTATCCATGCCTCAAGCAAATACCTTGGAGGATGCTATCAATCAAGTAGTTCAATGTGAGAATCAATTATCGAAAGAAAGACAAGTCCAAGAGTTAGAAGTGTTGAATAATCAAGACATTGTTCCTCAAGAATTTGGATCAAGAATCTTTGAAGCCCAAAACGTCATAACAAATGATATGGAGTGTGCATGCTATGAAGATATTAAGAGGGTTAAGTATAAGGAGGAGTTCATGTTCAATCAAGGAGGTGTGCTTACTCAAGGAACTCCATCAAAGATCTTGGAAACACTACAACACAACACTAAAAGCTCAAAAGACCTATCTTGTCATGAAGCTAAGGAAGCTCAAGGGAGACTGAATCCCTCCCTCACCACCTTTCAAGATTAAGGATCATAAAGAATTTGAGGTTAATCATGTCTTAGATTAAAGAATCTCGCAAGTATGATTGGAATGCTTTATTCATTAGAAAGCATATGACATCAGTGATCCTACTTGTGAACTTACAGAAAATCTTCAGAGAGCAAAAGTCAAGGTCCGTGAATTCAGTAAGAAGAATCCAATGAAACCCAAGTTAGAGAACATGGCCACTCCTCATGGAACTCGTTGCTTGAGGGGGAGGTGATGTCATGGACACAAAGAAAGTCATCTTAAACTTTAGATTCCATGTTAGTTTCCCATATCTCATGTTTGGTTAATATTTTGGAGAAACTAATGCTTCCATTGCGTCCAAAACATGCCAAAACCTCAGAATTGATTGTCTATTTGCTGAATTCTCACATCGAGAGTTCTGTTACAAGTTGATGATGTCATGATGACATCATCAAGTCGTAGCTACCATACAGCACCGCCCTTGGAAAACCTATATAAGGAGGGGTTGGCCACATTCATTCTAAGTCTTGTGGATACCAGTCATGGGAGCTCAAGGAGTCGTGACCGCCAAGTAAGCACTCTCCAAGTTCTAGTTCCAGTTCTTGTATTGTTTCTTGTTCTAGTTCTGTTTAGTGTAGTTCTTGGACATCCAATCTTGTCCTATTGAATCTCATAGTACCCGATCTTGTCAAGTTCTTTCTTGTATTTAGTTCATCTCCCAGAAGGGAGTTCTTGTAATCTAGACATCTTGTCTCATACTTATGATCCCGGGTTCTGGGATCTCGTGTGTCATCTCTAGTCTAGTTTTCCATACCTATTGGTTCCGGGTTGTGGGACGCCTTGTATCAACTACATCTTCTTTTTTTTATTTTCCCTACATGTGTGTTCTTGTAATCATAAGTGTATTTCCGAAATCTTGTCTACTATAGTCAGAGAGCAGAATCTAGTGCACCCTTGACACACATGACACATACAGAGACTTGCATGATCTAATGGAGAGAGAGAAAGAATATGTAACAAGGTCCTCTTCAACTGCTACAAAGAAAACACGTAGAAGTGAAGATGACATAGGAATAAGAGATACATGGGGGGGAGAGAGAGAGAGAGAGAGGGGAAGGAGATTCGTAGACCTAATTTTAGCACTATAGATGTTGGTGTTGAAGCATAGAGAAAGGCCAATGAGGAGAAAGAGAGAGAGAGAGATAGAGAGAGAGGAGAGGGAAGGTTGAGTTTGAATTTCCATAGCTATGAGGATGGAAGGTTCACAGACTATATATTTGCCAAAGGTGTCACGCAGTCAATAAAGCATCACCCAGGTGAGGGAGTGTGTAGTACGCTTCTATGCTTGGCAAAATGGAATTGACTACCTATCTTCCTGGTGGGACATGTTGCAAGGAGTCATGATATTGTAGGACCTTGGGTTTTGGAGCATATTGTTTATTTAATCTTGTATTTAGAGGGAGAAAATAGCCTTTCACATCGTTTATTGAGGGTGTTCCAAAATCATTTTGGGTCTACTATTAAGATTGGTGTATTTGAAATGGTTGAGGATTTGATGGTAGTACAAAATCCAAGCCACTTGCTTCTAAGTCAAAGAGAGAGAGAGAGGGAGAGAGAGAGAGAGAGAAAGAAAGTTATCCCCCCCTATTTTCTAGCTATGTGCAACACACGCTGACACAAAGAGAGAGAGAGAGAGAGTGAATTAAGTATCTATGAAAGCATAAAGTGTATGTATAAAGCTATTTATATAGGCATAAGTTTGGGAGGAGAGTCATCTCTCTAGCACATCATGGTCGTAATCCTATGTTTCTTGCATTATAAGTGGTTTTCATTTGAAAACACAAACACAGAAGAATAGATATTCTATCAATTGATTTTTAAGTTCCCAAAGCAAAGCATAAGATCACAAAATAATCATGCGAAGGGATCAAATCCTAGAATATCAAGTTAGAGGTAATGCCTCAAACTTCAAAATTCTTATAAAGAGTTTTAGTGAAAAGGTACTCTATCAAGATATGTTTAGAATTTAGGATAACTATCACCCACACATTAATGTGAATATAAAATAGGGTGATATGGGATACGAGATTTTATACTCAGATTGATGTAGGAAAGATGGTATGGGACATCAATTTGTGCGATGATAATTATCTTCCATTCCTAGAATAGATTTTGAAGTTAGATCTTCAAGGGACTTAAAACTTCCAAAGAGAACTTCAAATTCAAGGAGCGTAGTATAATGATCTCAAGATACTTCAAGATCAAGGAAGTAGAATATATGAGGTTAGTAGCTTTGAAGATCTTCTTTTTTCAAATAAAGACTTGTTCTTATTTGAATTATGGAACACTTCAAGATACAATGTTAATGATTTATAAATACATGATAAATTTCTGAAGAAGTAGGACTTTGACATTTAAATGATCCTTTCAACTAAGAAATAGATTGACTATGTCAAGCAACAACTTCCTAGTATAACTTGGTATATTCAATTCTTTGACTCAAAGAAATGCACAAGAATTGCATTCCTAGTAAGGAGTCATAAAGATTGAATATGGGCATGAACTTAGTCTCAAGTGAAGCATTATTTCAAGAAAAATACTTATCAATAGAACCTCACTGGGTCGAGACACTAATGTTAGATACCACACTAGTATCTTGTGGTTGGAGGATGTTTTAGATTTGCTCTAAATCTTTTTGGGAATCCAGTTGCCTTCTATTAAAGATAGAAAAACAAAATGCTTCAATACCTTGTTGAAACAAATTGTTAAAAGTTTAAAGTATTGGGTCATCAAGTATTTGACTAATAGCAAGTTTATATCTTAGAAGTTTGAATTTGTTATACATAGTTTTAGTTCTTTCATTCTGCTTTTTAAATCTTTCCGATTTGACTCTAATATGGTATCTGATTCCTTTTGCAAAAGCCTCGGCTTAGCCGATTGGAACTAGATGACTAAATTAAACATTCCAAATAGATATTCTGTACAAGAACCTCTTTTCAATCTTCAAAAGATGAAAACTCCAAGATTGACTTATTCATTTGGGTTTGCTTCTAGTTACTAGCATAACTGTTATGACTTTCTAGAGTTCAATGCACTTTAGATGAAGTTAGGAATTGCTCATAAGATTGACAATTCCCAAGAACTTTTAGCTAAAGTCTCTGAGAAAAGTGTCCTAGTTGGATAATTTTCATTTTGAATTTGAATTGGTGAAGTTCTAGTACGAATGACCCAAAGCAAATAGCAAACTTTCTCTTACACTTTACATGGGATTTTCTAGCCCATTAAGACAAAGTCGTCCTCTAGTGAGGTGATAAAATTCAAGTAAATGTGGGTTGAAAGTACACCATAGTACAAACATCCAAGTTCCATGTTTGGGACAATCAACTTCAAGTTTTCCAAATCAAATTCAAGTGAATCAAGAGTTCTCAAAGTCTTGATTAGGATAAGAAACCCACCTTAGTTATTAAGTCCACTCATGCCTAGAAATGGACTAGTAATTGGAATCCATCCATGTCATATGTTTGTGCCTAGAATGCACATCGAGAAACAATGAAGTGGCTGGGGATATTTTTTGATCCACCCTTATAGCTCATTCATTACTTTGTACTTTGACCAATTTATCACAGTGCAAAGCTAGATAGTGTTTTGAATCTTTTGGGCATGGATTCCAACATAGAGATGAGACATTTTCTTCTAATTCTAGACCATGATCACGTTCTTCTAGTTTAAGAACATGAGGCTTGGGGTTGCCTACAATTACTATATATAGCTTTCTTTTTGAGGATGAAAATCTTTTCCAAGGGAGGAAGAATGTATGAAAGTAAGTCTATGATCCAAGGGTCCAACCGGTTAAGATAGATCTGAAATTAGACACCATTTGGTCACTCATGTGTATGGCCAAATATCTTGAGACTAAACTTATGAAAAAGTTCATGTGATTTCTTAAAGAGGTGATCCACTTAGCCTAGTGGTTAAGTCTCAAGGTTGTGAAGGAGGAGGTCTTGGGTTCAACCCCCATCCGGAGCATGGGGAGAGAGTTTTCCCCAAGGAGCTCTAGAGCCTTCTAACTCAAGTTAAGGTGAGTTAACTTGACTCTAGTGAGACTTAACTCGAGTGACGATTACACCAACCATCAATGGACTCTTGTGGAAGATACAAAATCAGTGGGCGAGATCACTCCAATCACTCGTAGACTCTAGTGAAAGATATGAAAGGAGTGGAGGAGATTGCACATGCACTTGTGGGCTCTAGTTAGATTTGTTATCCTCGTTGATTTGAGTAGCTAAATATATAGGCATAAGGTTGGGAGCAGAGTCATCTCTCTAGCATGTGGTGGTCTTAATCCTAAGTTTCTTGTTACTCTGTCCTCACTCTTTCTTTGGATTCTTTGCATGATTTGTTTTTCCTTTTACTAGGCTCTCTTCTCTCACTAGAATGTGACTCTTCCTCTTGATTTGCTTTCTTAGCTTGGTGCAAACCTTGTGCTTTAGTGCCTAATTGGGTGGAAACTACCATGGGTGGAGCTCCAGTTCAGCATTGCACTATGTCTATCACATTAATCAGCGTTATATTTGATACATTAGCAAGATTCTTTGGTCACTCGTGTACAATCTGCTCCTTACCATGCTCAAAACAAAATCCTTGGATCATAAGATATTGTCGTTCACCTACTATTGGAGGATGTGGACATTCATATATGAATTGATCTACTTGGCATCTATAACAAGGTGCCCTAGGAGCTAAGATCCAAGGATGGGATTGGCATACATTACATTTTCATAATCAAGTTCCCAACTATAGTTCTATAATGAGGTCTCATGTTGATAAGTCTTAGAATATTTCATGGAATCCATATTATTGGTGGGGACCTCCTAGCCTTATCGTCACCTATTATACGGAGTTGTTTTTATTTCACTATGGGAGAACTCAATGATGAAGGCTTTCAACAACTATGAGATATCTTTGTACTTTCCTTGATGCATCAATTGAAACCATGCTAGGGTATACCCTTCAAGGGTAACCCTAAAAGCCTTGTATTGAGTGAACAAACCTTATACTTTTTTCACTGTGAATACCTGCTTGAATTCAACCACATGATCATAAGGATCTCTTGTGTGATCAAAATAATTCCTCATGGTCTTAAGTAGCTACAAGTTCTCTAAATCTCATGTGATCTCTTTGTCCAGGTAATGACAAATCACCATCCCCTCTATGTTATCTATGCCTTTAGTTTTCTTTCATTTTGGTTTTCTTGTGCCTTGTTCTGATCTAGATCTCCCTAGTTTGTGTATAAAGCTTTTCTCCTGAGCTTCTCGTGTCTTCTCTCTCAAAATTTGTAAGAATTTAATATTTCCTATATTGGTTCACTAGTCTGAATGAGGCTATTTGTGTAGAGAGAAAACTTTTGGCATTGCCAAAGATGATTCTGCTTACTATAGTCCAAGACTAAGCAAATTTGATCTTGATCAAGATTTATATATTTTGCTTTTTCTAGATGATGTGGTTCTTTCAACTCATACACAAGAAATGCCTTCTTAGTATCGTGCTTCTTTGATCTAAATTTACAAAAATCCTTCTTAGTGGATATATTAGAATGAAGATCTATGGTGACATTGTCTTCAGATGTATTGTTCATGGATACTATCCTTGTGAGTAGAAATATATATCCTAGGAGTGGTTTGTATTTGTTCTTGACATCATCATTAGAATCTTGAGCTTCTTACTCTAAGAGAAAATTCCCAAAGTCATCCATTCTATTAGGGTGACTAGTAACAATGTAAATAGTTCCTTGATGTTCTATGTACAAAACATTCTTGAACTTCACTAGTGGATGATCTAATCCATATCATTTCTTAAGTTTCTCAACTAGAACATTGATGACGCCAACCATCTTCATATATGTGAGTATCTAATCGATTGGTTGGAATTTATTATAGCTATTTTTTATAAGGCACTTTTGGTATCTCAATTTAGGTTATCCTAATACTAGGAGTAGGTCTCTCCATGCTATAGGAACTCTCTGTCTCACTTTCTTGGATCTCATTCCATGTGTGCTTGCCTATTGCCTACATCATTGGATCGTACATACAAAACGGAATGATGTCTATCATCATTTGGAATTGTAAAGCCTAAGAAATCACATCATATGGACCAAAAATTGATTTTCCACCTATAGAAATGAATTTTCATACACATCCTTTGAGCTAATTGATGTCTCCTTGGCACAAGAAAGTAGACGATAAATTGCATCTTCCACAAAAACAATATCATGGCTAGCTTGAGTGAGTTAGTTTTTGGATGATATAGATGATAGCCTTTGCTTTCCAAATTATACCCAATAGAAATAAGTTCCACTTCTTTATCATACACTTGTTTACATTGTAGCTCAAGCACTAATGCATATTCTAGCATCCAAAGACATGACAATGAGTAATATATCACTTGCAACCATGGAAACCCTCAGTTGGAGTGATTAATTAGAGTGATTTGGTGGGACATGTGTTAAGTACATATGTTGCATATAATTTCCTCAAGAAAAACTATTTGTAGTGAAGCCTAATGTTTGACCATACACCTCACCCATTTCCATGAGGGATATGTACTTTCTTTTATAAAATAAATTATTTCAGGTGTTATATAGCACCATACACTGATGTTTTATCTCACACACAGCTAGAAATGCATTAGAATTAGAAGACGTGTATTCCACGCCCTCTTCTTTAGAATAGAGGGTGCCCAATTTACATGCTCATAGATTTTCAACCATATCCATGAAGTGTTTAAGCATATTAGAACATTAAACTTTGGTTTCAATGGATACACCCATGCATGCTTAGATAATTCATCAATAAAAGTCACGAAGTACAAGCACTTCCCAAATGAAGGTGTCTTCATAGGACAAAATACATCCCTACAAACAAGCTTCAATTGATGAGTAGATTGAGCTGAACCATCTTCTAGGAAGGAGGAACATAGGAGTTTGCCTAGAATGTAGCCTTCATAGATGTGTTTATAAGGTGCCTCAAGTTTTGGTTGAGAGGACACTACTTTAGAATTTCTACAAGATTTTCATATGAGATAGATTGTACATCTTGAAGTACACATGTTGAATCTTAATAGATTTTGTATATTCAGCTAGCTTATGAAATCCATAACATATACGTTCAAAAGCAATAATAACATCACTATTCGAGAAATCATGAACTATACATCTCTCATAAAAAAAATTCGCAACCAAGCTAGTCAGGGACAGTGTTGATACTGACAATAGATTTTTCTTCATCCCTTGCACATATAAAGCAATTGACAATGTGAAACAACTACCATCCGTACTAGTGAGAATGATCTTACAAATACCTATTAGGATAATAGGATATGTTGGCACATGTCATAATATTCCTTTTGGTGGCATGCACAAGTGAATTGAAGAAACAATGTTGGTAGGTAATATGTTTGGTTATCCGGTTATCAAAGTACCAAGCATTTTAGTCTACTATAGACATACATCTCTCATGAGAAGATGTTTGTAGCTCCAAACAATAGTAAATGCCCATTTTGTATTCTAAACAAACAAGATTAGCAAAGTATCACTTAGGCGTAGATGTATTTGTAACAACCATTCCCACCTCTCTCTTCTTTGCATCTCTTGCAAGTAGTTTAGGAAACCGTTTATGAAATAATCATTTTCATGACAAAAGATACAATAACTATTTCAACATTTTTGTTTTCTTTTCATCTTTTCCTTCGTTCTTCAACTTGTGTAGTAATAGTAGATGAGCTCCATTTCCCTTTGGCCTTTGAACTAGCTACCAAATCTTGATCTACAACATGCATAATTTACCAATTCTTCCTTCACTAATATTATTTCAAATACAATAGAGCCTAAATCCTCAAATGTTAAGCGATTTGGATTTCCTTTCATCATCAATCAATGAATAGAAGAAAAAATCGAATAGAAATATGGAAGATCACTAAGAACAATATGCACAAGCGAACTATCTAGCAAGATTTCATTAGATAATATCAAGAGCGCCTTCAAATATCTAAATTTTGTCAAAAAAAGTATCCATATAGTCTCGTTCATTCATATCCTCATTCTCCAACATTTTTGAGAGGTAAGGGACATGAGCCTTATCTTTAGCCTAGTATAAATTTGTAAGTTTTTCCTTATTATCCTTTGATATCTTGAAGGATGAAATACAAGGAATAGTGGCATGCTTGAGAGACAAAGGTATCAATCCATGTGCTTGACCATCTATCCCATCCAATGAATTTCTTCCATAGCAGGTGCAACAAGAACCAAAACATGAGCAAGAAATTGAGGATCATCATCTTCAACAACATCTACATCATCTTCAAAAACCATATTTTCAGGTGTAGTAAGAAACTTTTCAACATCATCTTCAAAAGCCATGTTTTCAGATGTAGTACGAAACAATATTCCATTCCCAATTTTCCACAAAAAAAAAAAAAAAAAAAAAAAAAAAAAAAAAAAAATATATATATATATATATATATATATATATATATATATATATATATATATATATATATATATATATATATATATATATATATATATATATATATATATATATATATATATATATATATATATATATATATATATATATATATATATATATATATGTATATGTATGTATGTATGCAAAGAGAGAGAGAGAGAGTGTGTGGGATTTGAACTTATTACCTACCATCTAGGAGTATGATGGGCAAGTGTCCAAGAAGTAGAAATGTGAGGTTCAAGAGACCAAGGTTAAGAACAAGAAGGTTAAAGAGATTGTGAAAGGGTGAAGACATCAATTCAAGGGGAGATCAACGATTAATAATTAGGGACATTGATGTCTAGAAAGGGAAGAGAGTGTTCGAGTCAGGAAATGATGGTTAGGAGATGGTTGAATCCCACCTTAAGAGGAAGAATTAGAAAGTAAGCCTCAACAATGGCTTTGGGGCAAGCAGTTAGCCCATCATAGTCTTAGCTAGTATGTCATAAGTTGAATTCCCACAATTCCTATCAAAACCTAGGAAGAAGGCTTGGGTAAGTGGATGCATGGTGCTTGTGTTGCTTTTAGGACGAGACCATCAAAGATTAGAGTGTATCTCCCAATCCATAGGTCGGATTTAGATGTATAAGATATCTTTGGAAAGATCTTAGAATGATCATTCCAATGAACACCCTAGATTGAGGATCCAAGATACCTACATGGGTGCGAACTAGGTTCAAGAGACGAAGGTTGTGAGCAAGGTAGGTCAGTAGGCTAGTGTCCAAGAAGAAAAAAGGCAAGGTTCAAGATACCAAGGTTGAGAGCAAGACCACTCCATAGGCAAGTCACCAAGAAGCCAAAAGGCAAGGCTCAAGACACAAGGTTGAGAGCAAGGGAATTCCATAGGCAAGTGGCCAAGAAGAAGAACGGCAAGGTTCAAGAGACCAAAATTGAGAACAAGAACATCGAAGAGATTGTGCAAGGATAAGGACATCAATTCAAGGGGAGATCAAGGATTGATCATTGTCGACGATGATCTATAGAAGGAGGAGAGGGTGTTAGAATCAAGAAATGATAGACAGGATATGGTTGAACCACAACCCAACAGGGAGGATGAGAAACTAATCCTCAACCATGACTTTTGGGGCAAGTGGTCAACCCATCAGACTCCTAGCCGGTAGGTCATGAGCTCAATTCCCATCATTGGTACATTTTTTGAATCAAGAAATGAGAGGCATGAGATGGTTCAATCACACCCTAAGAGGGAGGATTAGGAACTAATCTTTAACCATGGCTTTTGATCCATAAGGTCAACACATCATACTGCTATCTGTTAGGTCATGAGTTCAAATCTTACAATTGGTATCAGAGCATAGGAAGTAGGCTTGGGCAAGGTATATGGAAGGCATGTGCATCACTTTGAAAGATGAGCCCATCAAAGATTAGAGTGTATCCCTTAGTCCAAAAGCCAGATTCATATGTATAAGATACTATTGGAAAGGTTTCATGACAAGCATTCCAATGCGAGCACTAGATTGAGTATCGATGATATGTTGCATGGGTGAAAACTAGGCTCAAGAGACCAAGGACTAGAGCAAGGGAGGATCATAGGATAGTGGCTTAGAAGCGGAAAGCCAAGTTTAAAGATACCAAGGTTGAGAGCAAGAGAAGTCCATAGGCAAGTAGCCAAGAAGAATAAAGGGGAGGCTCAAGAACCCAAGATTGAGAGCAAGGAATGTCTATAGGCAAGTGGCCAAGAAAGTGGATAGGCAAGGTTCAAGTGACCAAGGTTAAGAACAAGAAGGTTCAAGAGATTATGCAAAGCAAGGAGATCAATTCAAGGGGTGATTAGGATTGATCAATGAGCACAATGATCTCTAGATGGGGAAGAAATTGTTTGAATCAACAAATGACATGCACAAGATGGTTGAACCACACCCTAAGAGGGAGGATGCGGAAGTAATCTTCAACCATGGACTTTGGGGCAAGCGGTTAGCCCATCATACTCATAACCATTGGGTCATGAGTTCAGATCCTAATATACACACACACACACACACACACACACACACACACACACATATATATATATATATATATATATATATATATATATATATATATATATATATATATATATATATATATATATATATATATATATATATATATGTGTGTGTGTGTGTGTGTGTGCACGTGTGTATGTATATATATATATATATATATATATATATATATATATATATATATATATATATATATATATATATATATATATATATATATATATATATATATAGAAAGAGAGAGAGAGAGACAGAGAGAAAGAGAGAGTATGTGTATGCATATGTATGTCTATGCGTATGAGTATGCATGTCTAGGTATGTATATGTTTGTATGTATGCATGCATATGCATGAATATGCATGGGTGTGTATGTATGCATGTGAGTGTGTGTGTGTATGTGTGTGTCTATGTGTGTATGTATATATGTGTGTATGTGCAAAAAGAGTGTGTATGAATATGTGTGTATATGTGTATGTATATGTGTGTCTTGTATGTGTGTATGCATGTGAGAGTGTATGTGTGTTCATAGGTATGTGTAAGCATATTTGTATGTTTGTGTATGCATATGTGTGTGTGTATGTATGTTTGCATATGCACGTGTGTATGTATGCATGCATATGGATGAGAATGCATGTGTGTGTATGTCTCTTTCCCTCTCTCTCTTTGTCTTTCTCTCTCTCTCTCTTTCTCTCTTTCTTTCATCAATCTCTCTTTCTCTCTCTTTTATTTCTCTCTATCTCTCTCTAATAAAGAACAAAACAATACATGCATGTACATAAATATCTTACATCGAGGTAACTTCCTTCTGATTGCTCTTCTCAAAGTGCAATCGATGTTGTCTCTCGTCAAATTACAAAAAAAAAAGCCAAAAAGTTGTTGCAGAACAAAAGGTAGAGAAATAAGGAGAGAGAAAACATATAGAAAGAGAGAGGGTGAAAGAGTGCATGCATGATTTAGAAAGATGTGAGAGGGAGCGATGTGCGTGTGGTTAGAGAGAGAGATTTGTGTGTGTGTCTGCATGTGTGTGCATATGGGACAAGCACAATGCAGGTAGATGAGCACAATGCATCCACACAAACTCGACAATAAAATATCACAATTCAAAACAAAGGAGTGTCAACTTTTTTCACTCCGGTTATTAAAATGCACCATCAATATATGCATCGGTATGATCATCTGTATTTTTCTTGAGCATATCCATGCAGACAACCTTTGAACGATTATACCGATGCCCAAGTGACCGTCGATATGCCTAGCGTGGTCTTTCCAAACATTTCCAATGGTCATACCAACACAGGGGTATGGCCATCATTATGGCTAGCATCAGTATAGGACTCATATGTTATAATGACTGAAAATCAAGATCAAAAGATAGTTAAAACCATTCTTAGGGAAAGGAGAAACTTGTAGGAGTTAATGCAATGGAATATCTAAATTCTTATAAGAATTTAGCCAAACTTCATGGATTTCTTGAAAAAGAAATTTATTCCTTATCTCAAAAGCTAAGCAACTAAAGGTGTGGTTGCTAAACTTGAAGCCTATGAAGACTTAGCATGGGATGACTTAAGGAAAAAAATACATGTTACAGTGGCATGAACGTGTTGGCTTTTCATAGTTTAATTAATGTCTAATTGAAGAATTCATGAAGAGTTGCAATGAAAAGTCATCAAACCCATATGAATGGGTGTGAGTAGTTGTATAAATATACCACTTTGCTTAATGAAACATAAGCGTGCATTCTGGAATAGCATTGTTGTGGAACCATGTCTACATACTCTTATGAAGGCCACAAATACACATCTATATACTCTCATGGAGGCCACAAATACACATGATTTCATGTTGGATGATGCTACCACATGCATGTCCCATGCATATAAGGGGTGTGATGATGAAGAGGGTAAAGATAATGATATTTTTTCCACCTTTGTGATGCATAGCAATGAAGGGAATGAGGAGAACGACATTCTTTGTGTAGCTAATCTGATTGAGGATTGTGGTAAACACTATTTTTCTTTCGTGAAAATGGGTAAGTTTCCAATACATACTACAAAAAGAGTATCTTTGAAGTGTGCCACTCTTTATGAGATTCTTGATTGGGTAGATGCATATGGGATGCATACAATGAGTACTAATCCATGTTCTCATTCTTTAGTGGAGTATTATCTCATTTTTGTGTTATTGAGATTTGTGATTGGATCATTCCCTCATGTGCTAATGATGTTTATGTTTGGTGGAAGTATTATGTGTCCATATTCTAATATGCCATAAAGCTAACTTCATATAGAGTATTTTCATTGATAATGTTGAGAAAATTCATGTGTAATTCCAAATTTTGAATCAAAGTGAAGCATACATGGAGCATGATGATATGAAACA
This sequence comes from Ceratopteris richardii, assembly GCA_020310875.1. Lineage (NCBI taxonomy): Eukaryota > Viridiplantae > Streptophyta > Polypodiopsida > Polypodiales > Pteridaceae > Ceratopteris > Ceratopteris richardii. Next base: position 90,533,470 of record CM035416.1, on the reverse strand, counting down.
TGTTGAGCATGATAAAGAGAAGATTGAGGATACTAAAAAAAGCATATGGATTCTTATTACATTGTATGACTCACTCTTATGGAGTCAAATCATATTTTTTATCCATGAAATGGATCTTTATGTATCTCAAAATGTATACACAAATGATGTATTTCATCCTTTAAAAAGATTGTATAAGATAATAAAGAGTCACCCAACCACTTTTGCATTCTCATATAGAAGCATAGTTTAGGCATGGTAGCTTGTTATATATATGAGGAGTAGATTGTATACATTGGCATACTCCCAAGCACTATACTTTGCCCCTTATATATGTAATTTGTCTCAACTTGTATGGGCATTATTTTACCTTCCATAACATGGACGTGGACAATACACGTTCGTTCGTGGATAATGTTACATAGGGTAGAAGCATTTAGAAAACGTAGGACATTGGTAAGCATTGTGTGGGATTCGAGGCCACCATGTGTGCCAATGTTAGAGGGAGCATTTTTAGTGGTTTGGAATTCACTTAAAGCATATATATTAAGGCTCAAATTGAAGGGTATTCAAATGGTGTGACCATGAGATGTGATGTCCTTGGGAATGGGTGCCATGAAGAGGCACAAATTATGTATAAAAATATGACTTTGATTCATGGAAACATGCACGCATTGGAGTTTGAGTTTAGAGATTTCCACTTTTTGAAGAATTTGAGAGGCAAGACATTATAGATATGTCTCAAACTATGAATGAATCTCTCATTTCCTATTCATATAAAGAACATAATGAAGACGAGGCTTATAGTTTTAACAAGATTTTCCTAGGTCCAATTTTGTGCGATGAAGAAAGTAAACAAACTAAAAGCTATTTGAGTAAGAGTTTCTAGGCTAAGGGAATAAATGCGATGAAATCAAATTAGGAGATGAGAAGAAGTCATATGCAGCTCTAGCACTTATTGACTAAGGTTGAAAGATTAATGTGATGCCAAAAGAACATTATGAAAAATCCAAATGACCAATTGATAAGAGGCATCGATGGATAATGAGAATAGATGATAATGGTTGTCATTCTTTACGGAGCTTGTGCAAATGTTCCTATGATGATACGTGGATTCGTTGATGTATTTGACTTCTTCATCTACAACAATTGTTCCTAGGAGAATATTTTAGGTGAAGCTTTCATATTTGAGACTAGATTGTATACAAACATTATCAATGATGGGTCTGCATATGCTAGGATTTGATCTAAAGATGTCTTGCACTTACTCTAGGTGATGACCATCAACCCGAATCATACAAGGAAACGAGATCAATTACAAAAGTCTCCTATATTAGCACTTGAGAAAGTATACAAAAATTGTGTATCTCTATGTGATTATGGAGCATATTATGGAAAAATTTTCTATTAGAATCCACTTGAGCGAGGCCTGGATGGAAAATGGATTGATGTCTCGCAAGACCATGTAAATAGTTTGGAACTTTTTTCCATTTATTTTACTCCAAAAAATTTAATTCTCGCATAAAAAGCTTGTTCAAAAAACATTTATAAAAACCAAAGAAAAATATTAAAAAAAAGGATTTATATTGCCTAACAAAAACATTCAACATATCACTGAAACATCATCAATTCTTTCTCTTCTTAAATTCCATTGAGGAATATCATTTGATCTCTGAATTCAAGAAAAGCACATAACTAAAGAAGCTAAAGTGAATACAAAGTACAAAACTCTTGAAAAAAACAAACATTAAACCCATTGCTCAACCTTTGCCACAAGGAAGTGATGATAAGCTCTAGCATGTCTCAAAAGAACCTATTTCACATGAACAGGAAAACATAGGGCACACTTCCATTGATGAGACTATTAAACAAGTCAAAATAGGAACTCCTAATTTGTTTCTATAACCTCATGAACCTATATTATTTCTAGGAGTCATTAGAGAACATGGAAGATCTTTTCCACTACATCCTCATAAGTTAGATTGTCTCCATCCTAGACTTTTTTCATCTACGATCATTTTTTTTGGTACCACAAATTCAATGGAATCTTTTCCCCATACCCATCCCAAAAGCTCATTTACCACAGCTGATGAGAGGTCTTAAGGAGAAGATGCATATGAGAATTCTTGAACCGTCTTCAACTCTATATTCAAATAGATTGTTCATTGTACCTCAAAAAGAATGGAAAGCTGATGTTTATTCAAGACTTAAATCCTATCAACCAAGTCACTATGAGGAATGTTGGATTAGGCCCCCTAGTAGGGGAGTTTGGAAAAGCATTTGTTGGGAGCTCTATCTACTCTATGGATGACTTATTTTTAAGCTATCACCAATTCTAACTTGCTAGTGGGAGTAGAGATATCACCAAAGTAAAGACTCCTCTTGGATTAGTACATATGTGTATTTTGCCAAAATGCACTACGAACATAGTAGCACATATGATGAATGCGATGAATATGGTCTTCCATCATTTCATTCCATATACATACATATGCATACACATACACTCTCACATGCATACACATACATATGCATACACTCTCACATGCACACACATAAGAGACACATATATACAAACACACACATAAACTCACATACACACATACACACATACACACATATTCATACATGCACTTTTTCACACATACACACATGGACACACACATATAAACACACTCACATGCATACATACACACTCATACATACACTAAAAGATTAATGGGTATGTAGCGATGCCTTCAATTGAAAAAAAAACGGGGACCCTCACTTATGTGATGCTCCTATTAGAAAGCATTGCATAAGCAACACCCCAAAAGAATAATAAAATAAATAAACCTAGAGGATTGCATAAGCGATGTCGAGCATCACTTATATGATGCTCAAAATGATTGTCACTAATAGTGTGGAAATCTAGCGATGCTTCTAGCGAGGGTGGCAAACTCACTATGACACTTTAGCATTGCATAAGCGATGCACTAGGAATTGAAAAAAGAATGGATTTCTTCGAGCACATTTGTGGCTTGCCACTAAGGAACAAACTATTGGGGAATTTGAGTCTTAACAGACGTGATGGATCCCACTCTTTTGAGAGGTAATTGGTAATAGAGACTTCTTGTTACTCCACTAATTGGTTCAATCAATCCACTAGTACCAGAGAACCACCAAATTCGACACTGTCATTGAACAATGAACCGTTGCTAAAAGGCACCAGACTTTCACCAAGTGTGATGCCAATATCAATCACCATACTGCCATCGAATTGCATGGGGCTTAGTTTCGGAATGCTTTGCAATCGAGAACTAAAGGAATATTGTTGTGTTGCTCCACTGATTCGTGATACACCTTCCCCTTCATATGAATTCCCTTTGATATTCCTATGTGCTGGTGTCCCTAATGCACTGGTTACTTGCCAAGGATGTCTATCGTTCTGGTATTTAGGATAGGTATCACCTAAACATGTTATAGACATGTACAACAAGGTCTCCACTCAAACGTATATGCTACACTTCTATCAAGAACTTTATTTTGATCCCCATGGCCAGCACTAGTGTTAAGTCTATATCCTAAGTTACTATATCTGGTAAAGATTACTCTTGGGTTGGACAGGGGTCTGTAAAAGAGAGGCCATATAGTAATTTCCCACTACATAGACTAGCCACCTACCACAACTACCATTGTAAGGACAGATTATTATTAATTTCTTAATATCTCATACTTTCACACATTATATGCAGAACTTTGCATTCTTATCCCCACAACGCTCTGAGGTTACTTTACATAGAAGAATCTATCAGTGTAGTTTCTATCTAATTGTATGTTATCACCTTACACTACAATTATTGATAATTTAATTATCGACGAAATCACAGAAGTACGACCATTATCTTTAGCACAGTAGAGGATGTAAGTTAATTAATCACCACCAACAAGAACAACTACTTATCTGACATTTGATAACACCACATCTAACAAAAAATTGTGAAAGATGGCCTGCATGCATGCGCTCTGCCATAGATAGTCCGATGCAGACCTGCCTAGTGTCTCTCTAGCACAGAGTGACACGAGAACATTCCCTTTTATATTAAATTTGTAAAAAGGTACACCGTTTATGCCATTACGGTGCTTCACTGAACTATTTACAAAATGACTAAATAAATGTTACAAGGCTTAATCGGGTGGCCTAACACACACATACACATACACATATAGATACTTAAACATACATACACACACATAGACATGCACATACACATACACATAGGTATTTACACATACATACCCACATAGAAACACATATAGATATACACATACACATAGATACTTACACATAGATACACACACATAGACACACACACACACATACACTCACATAGATACAAACACATGCACTCACATACATATATACACTCACATGCATACATACACACACATGCATACATACAAATACATGCATACACCACACACATACACACACTATACATACATATGCATACAGGCACATACACACACATACATACACCCACATATACATACACACACATAGAGACACACACATACGCACACACAATGAGACACACACATACACATACATACACATGCATACACATACATGCATACACACACATGCACATATATACATATATGAAAACACACATACAAACACTATACATGTTGGAACATCAGGCTTTCATTATGATTGAGGAGGACATGATCTTCATCAAATCCATCATTTGAATGATGCCACATATAATCATTGTAGACTTTTATTTGGATTTATTTATTCTATTGAGAGTTTGATCATAGGATCACCTTCTTATGTAATTTCCAAAGAATTTATCTTTTCTAAAAGAAAGAGTAAAAGGCTTAAAAGCCACGAGTTAGAAGTGGTTGAGATTGATTCTGAATCAATCAATCAAGAAGTAATATGACTTCAACTTTCTCTTTTCCTAGATTGTAGGAAATGATTCCAATAAATCTAAACTAACAAACTCTCCCAATTTTGACTTCAAATCCATAAAGAAAAGGCATGTTCATATCCTTAAGGGTCCAAATAAAACAAAACAATTGTACATTAAGGATATTTTTGCACGTTAGGCTCACCCAACATGGAGCTTTTGTGGAAGATCCATTTCAAGGCTTCAAGAAGATAGCCAGAGGAAAGAAACATGGTAAGATCTTTACTTTTGAAGTAGGAGAAACCCAAAACATAGCTCTATTCAAATTTGGGTCTCAAACCCTAAGTGAGCTGCAAGTGTGGCATAAGAGGCTAGCTCATGTGAATCAAAGAACCTTAAAGGATATATGTAGGGATCAACATGTTCTTGGATTACCAAACATATCAAAACAACACACGATCAAAAAATGTGATGCATGCGATATTGGGAAGGCACAAAGATAACCATTCAACCACAAAGGCTACATCCACACCAATGTATTGGACTAAGTACATACAAATGTATGGGGGCCAAGCCAAGAACCTTCATTGGCAAGATCAAGGTATTATGCCTCATTTATTGATGACCATAGTAGATGGAGTATTGTGTACTTTATCAAGAGTAAGAATGAAGGGTTTAATTGCTTCAAAAAGTATGTAGCACATGTGGAGAACCATATAAGCAAATCACTCAAGATTCTCAAATTTGATGGAGAGGGAGAATAATTCTCCAAAGAGACACATTATCTATGGGTAGATCTATTTCAATTGTTGTGTACCTTGTCAATAGACTAACATACAAATCGCTTCAAGATATGAATCCCTATGAAGCATGGTATGGAAATAAACCTAGTCTTGGACATTGCAAGGTGTTTGGTGTTTTTTCTTATGTTCATGTACCATCACAAATAAGAGGTAAGCTAGATGAAAGGGCAATAAAGGAAATTTTTATTGGGTATAAATCCACTCAAATGAGTTAGAGGTTCTATAATCCTTTAACCAAGCAACTCAAGTAGAGAATGTTGTGTTTGAAGAACACAGGTCTTGGTATGATGAAGACAAACAAAAGGTAACTCTACCATATGATCTTGATTCTGATTCTCATCAATTAGGAAACAACCATGATACAGAGGTCAAGGATCAAAGAAGTGATATAGATGATGACAAAGATGAAAAGGAAAAGGATCACAAGCTATGGAATTCAAGAGGCAAAGCAAAGATGCAAGAGTGTGGAGAATGCTCCAAGAAAGCACCTAGAAGGTCAACAAGGGAAAAGAGACCACTAGAAAGGTATGTATATGATTCTACAATTGTTACAAAGCATTCAATCTACTTGGCAAAGGACTCAATTTCAGAGGAACCCTCAACCTATGAAGAGGCAAAAGGAAACCCTAGTTGGGAAAAGGCCATGAAAGAAGAAATAGATGCATTGAAGGAGATGGATACTTCAGATTCAGTTCCAATGTCACAAAATCAAAAGGTAATTGGTTGGAGATGGGTATATGAAGTTAAAAGAAACTTAGACGGATCAATTTGCAGATACAAGGCAAGGTTAGTTGCCAAAGGATGCTCACAAATGCATGGTATAGACTATGAGAAAACATTCTCACCAGTTGTAAACATGACTACAATCAGAACATTCATAAGTGCAGCTACTGCGTGAAATTGGAGGCGCCTCCAACTTGATGTGAAAAAATCATTCCTAAATGGTTGGATAAGTGAAGATGTATACAATTTACAACCAACATGGCTTGAAAACCCTAATCATACATCTTATAATTGGAGACTTAAAAAAAGCATTGTATGGATTGAAACAAGTGCCTAGAGCTTGGAAGTACAGGCTGGTTACATACCTTCAAGATCAAGGTTTCAGAGCTAGCAGCTCAGATCCTTCTTTATTCATCAAAAGGGATCACAATGAGGTTACCTATCTATGTGTATAAGTAAATAATATCATTGTGATAGTTGATGATCTGAATGACATTTTAAAGGATCAAGGGACACATGCAAGAAGAGTTCAGAATTAATGAAGTATTTGAGCTCATATATTTCTTAGCTATGCAAGTGATTTATATAGATGAAGGGATGTATCTAACTCAAACAAGATAAATTAAAGATCTACTTGGAAAGTTTAAAATGGATAACACAAAGATTGTAGGTACACCTTTGCAATTGAACCATGAACTAAGTGTTTATGAAGGTGAGCAGATTGATGATCCTAAAGAATATCAAAGCTTACTTGGTAGCTGGATATATGCTACTCACAGAAGACCAAACATATCATATAGTGTGAGTTCTTAGTCAGTTCATGCACCCACCAAGAAGGTTGCACATGGATGCTACAAAGAGAGCACTCAAGTACCTCAAAGGGACACTTAATGAAGGCATCTACTATCCTTACTCTTCAGATTTGGATATCAAAATCTATTCAGATGCAGATTGGGCAAGAGCAAAGGATGATGGAAGAAGTACCTCTGGATACTTAGCATTTGTAGGTTCAAAATTAGTGTCATGGAGTTCCAAGAAGCAAACACTAGTTGCTTTATCTTCAACTGAAATAGAATATATAGGTATAACTATCGCAAATCAAGAAGCAATATGGCTCAAGATTTGGGACTCGTAAGTTCCAAACCTCACTTACTTGGAGATAATGTAAGTTCCTTGCATTGAGCTACAAATACAATTTTTCATGCAAGGAAAAAGCATTTAGAAGTCCATAAGTACTTTGTAAGAGAGAAGCTTATGGCAAAGGAGATTGTTAGTTCATTTGTTCCTACTAAGAAGAAAATAGTAGACATGATGACAAAGGCACCTCATGGGAAAAATCTTTGCTATGGAAAGTACTCAACCTATGAGAGGATGAAGACTTAAGCATACTTTAGCTTGAGTGGGAGCTATTGGAACATCATGCTTTCATTATCCTTGAGGAGTACATGATTTTCATCAAATCCATCATTTGAATGATGCTACATATACTCTTGGTAGATGTTTATCTACATTCGTTTATTGTATTGAGCGTTTGATCATAGGATCTCCTTCTTATGTAATTTCCAAATATTTATCTTTGTAAAAGGAAAGAGTAAACGGCCTAAAAGCCACGACTTCGAAGTGTTTGGGATTTATTTTCAATCCAACAATCAAGAAGTAGATATAACTTCACCTTTCTCTTTTCCTAGACACACCTACATACACATACATAGACATATATATACATATATATACATACATATACATCTAAATACACACATATACACATACATAAACACATACATACACACATGCATGCACGCATACATATGCATACACACACATACATACATACATACAAACATACATAGATACATACATACATACATACACACACACACACAGACACACACACACACACACACATATATATATATATATATATATATATATATATATATATATATATATATATATATATATATATATATATATATATATATATATGTATATATATGTATATATGTATATATATATATATATATATATATATATATATATATATATATATATATATATATATATATATATATATATATATATATATATATATATATATATATATGTGTGTGTGTGTGTGTGTGTGTGTGTGTGTGTACACACACACATATGAATATATATATATATATATATATATATATATATATATATATATATATATATATATATATATATATATATATATACGTACACATACATACACACATATATATTGATTTCTAATCCATTTTGTTTTATATGTACACATACTATGGATCGTAGTAGAGAGAGAAAGGCAAAATTTGCTCTCATAAAGAATCTTATGAGAGGGAAAGTTTTGCTTGATTCCTTAGGGTTTGTCATGCATGATTATGCAGACATGCCCAATCAGGAATAAAACTTTACCATACATAGGCTTACCTAGTGGCCAGACAAAGGCTCCTCCGCCACTCGATTTGCAGGAAGAGAGTTATCTACCCATATGTATGTTTTCTTTTCAGTAATAAATATTTTTAATGATATAATAACACATGATTTTATTCATGTTTATCTATTTATTTTCAGTACACCTATACTACCTCTAGCTTGTACGAGCATAGGAGAGGTGCATATGAGGACATGCATAGGTAGCCTAGGGCTATAGTGTGACATAGAACCTTAGGGGAATATAGTATACATGAGTCATGGGTTAGAGTTTAAAAGAAGATTGAGAGGTTTATGTGATTCCTAGATGCATTTTGTTCACTTGAAACTGTTGTAAGTATAACCTTTACATATAATTAGAGATAAATATTTTGTGTTTTACCTTATATGATTTTTTTTGCTTTTGTAGTGAGTTTGATGAGAGATTGCTATTACTTGCTAAGTTCTTTTCTCCTTGTGTAGTCCATCATCTTTGATGAAATAACTCTTTATTTTTAGCTTATTAAGCTATTCAGATTTCACCAAAAGGAATCAAGTCGATTGCTGCTTTAGCCAGAGAATTCTTCAAAACATTGGACATGTGTATGAACATAAATAGCACGTTTCAGGCTCTTGAATCTACTTCAACTTATCTATTTTTTATTCGTCTTTTTGAGATTCATCTTCCAAGGTGCATAGGGTGTCTAATACATCCTTTGGCAAGCTAAAGTGGCCCACCACATATCTCTGAAGTTTGGCTGGTGTAGTGCAAAGGTTTTGCAACACCACTTCATCTTCATCAACTACAAATCCATCTCTTCATAGTGGTATCAGAGAAAGGTTGGACAACATGGAGGATGGATTTCCTTCATCAATTCACAAGTTGGTAACTCATCAGCCTCGTGATTAAGGATGGAAGCTTATCTTCAAGGAAAGAATTTATATAGCTGGAGATGAAGTTATGCAAAGTTTGAGGAACAAAGGCCAACCAACACAAGAAGAGGAAGAAAGATTGAGCACATGGTGGTCCAAGGATGCACTTGCAAGGTCTTATCTCCTCAACTCTATCTGAGATTGTTTGTTGCCTCACATTAGAAGTTGTAAAACATCTCAAGAAGTGTGGAATGCACTTGACACCTTCTTCTCTTCAAGTACAAAGGCAAGGAAGCATCAACTATGGCAACACCTCAAAACTCTCAAGAAAGCTCCCAAACAGAATGTGATTGATTTTTTCACAAAGCTCAAGGACATAGCAGATCAGTTGGGAAGCATTGGAGACATAATAGATGAAGAAAAAATTGTAAGGCATGTCATCAATAGCTTGAAGGTAGATGACAAGTGGGAAGCATTCACCATAACTATGGATCTATGCATGGATATGCATGTACTAGACTTCAACACACTCATAGGACAACTAGTTACTCAAGAGGCCAAGATTATCGAGAATGGAGAAAGCTCCAAAGGTAATCAATCTTCAGCTTTGTATACTGATAAAAGAAAGTCAAAAGAAAACAAAGGAAGAGGAAAGAAAGTGGATGATGAAGCAGGTACACATCAAGCTAATTATGCATGTAGAGGAGGACATGGTAGAGGTAGAGGCAGAGGAGGAAGACAAGGTAGGGGGAGATCCCAAGAATCTTTTTCATGCTCTATTTATGGATTAACTAATAATAGAATGGAAAATTTCTTTAGGAATTCTAGGAATCAAAGAGGTAGAGGCTACAATAAAGGAAGCTATGGCTAATCAAGAGGAAGGCTCAACAATTATTATGGCAATCATAACAAATACAACCGTTCAAACTATCAAGGAGGCAATAGACAAAAAATAGACTTCAATAACTAGATAGAAGACTCAAATCAAGAGGACTCATTGCTAATCATGAATATGGCCATGCCACAAGGTAAATCTGATGAGCATGTTTTGTACATAGATTTTGGTTGTTCGAGTCATGTGGTAGGAAATGTGGCCCTCCTATCAGATTTAGAAGATCCAAGGAGCAAGCATGAGGTAGAAACAGGAGATGATACAAGACACCTTGTGGAGAAAATAGGAAACGTCAAAGCACCTCATGGAAATATCAACTTACTTAGTAAGATACTCTATGTCCCTACCATTACAAATAATTTGATAAGTGTTGGGCAGACAGTAGAGAAAGGGTTGCAAGTGAGGTTCACAAAACTAGGAGCATTTGTTGAAGATCCAAGTCAAGGATTCAAGAGAATTGCAAAAGGTGAAAAGATAGGTAGATTGTTCACATTTTGAATTAAATGACACTAGAAACATTGCTCTCTTTAACTATGGTAGTTAGACACTCACAGAATTGGAAGTATGGCACAAAAGGCCAGCACATATTGGTGAAAGATCATTAAAGAAAATTTGCAGGGAACAAAGTGTGCTTGGACTCCCTAACTTGTCAAAAGAACACATGATTTATACAATTTGGAAAGTCTCACAGGTTACCATTCATGAAGAAAGGATATATGCATGGAGATCTCTTGGATTTGGTTTGTACAGATGTATGGGGATCTAGCAAGGATGCTTCAATATCAGGAGCAAGGTATTATGTCTCCTTCATTGATGATTGAAGTAGATGGACTATATTATATTTTATGAAACAGAAAGATGAAGTCTTTTCATGCTTCAAAGATATTTGGCTCCTGTGGAGAATCAAACAAGTAAGACATTAAAAAAGTTAAGCTCAAATGGAGGGGGAGAGTACTTCTCCCATGAATTTGACTCCTTTCTTCAAGAGAGGGGAATCAAAAGAGAGATCACTACAAGGTACACTCTTGAGCAAAATAGAGTGGCAGAAAGAAGGAATATGACAATTGTTGAAGTTGCAAGGTCTATGCTAAATGAGAAGCACTTACCTAATTACTTATGGGCTGAGGCTCTATGTAGAGCCACTTATTTCATTAACAGGTTACCTTCAAAATCACTTGATGGCATGACACAATATGAGGCTTGGAATGGAAGAAGACCAAGCTTGGACCATTGTAAGATTTTTGGATGTGTTGCTTTTGCTCATGTTCCTTCACAGGTTAGAGGCAAGATGGATCCCAGAGCAGAAAGGTGTGTATTCATTGGATATGACAACAATCAAAAGGGCTACAATTATACAACCCAACAACCAAAGGATTCTTTGTGAGTACAGATGTAGTATTTGATGAGAATAGTTCTTGTTATGAAGATTCATGTAGAAAGGTCAACCTACCTTATGATCTTGAAGAAGATTTTCCAAAACGTGTTAAGGATAAGTCTTCAAAATTTGAGGAGCAGGATACCTCTGACGATGATGAAGCAACTCACTATGAAAACTCAAAATGTGGAAGTTTAAAGGTAAAGCAAAAGTGCAGGAACTTGGACAAGAAGTCGAATCATCACATCATGGCCTAAGAAGGTTCATGAGGAAGAACAGAAAACCTGAAACATATGGGTTTCATACTTCTCTAGTCACTAAAAATTCAATCTATCTAGCACATGACATAAATCAAGAGGAACCCAAGAAGAAATCAGAATGCAAGCATGCAATGGAAGAATAAATTGAAGCTCTTGATAACACTTCGGAGTTGGTTCCCAAGTCTCCATCAATGAAAGTAATTGTGAGCAAGGAAATTCATTTAACTTACGTGTCCACTCATCAACAATGTGCAGATATTCCAACCAAAGTATTGGATGGTACAAAGCTTTGCAAATTCAAAGCCATGATTTGTTTGCAGGTAATCTTGGAAGATTGAAGACCTCAAGTGTACTTGGCTTGAGGGGGAGCTATTGGAGCAAGTCTATGACAAGCCTAAGTATTGGCTTGAGTCTCACAAGGTCATAAGAGAAGTTTTAAAGAGAAGACAATGTATGGAAATTGAAGAGTTCACTTGTGAACTATCGCTTGTAATTTTTTGGAGTCTTTACTTGATGTAAAAGTAAAGGAATCTAAGTGGTTGAGTCCACTTGATAAAAAAAGGAAAGAAAATCCATGATTTGTTTTCTTGTAAATAAAGGAAGTTTGGCCTTAGCCTACTCTCCCAGACTTGAATTAATTAAAAGAAAGGTACAAGAGAAGGGGGCTAGTGCCCACAGGATCCCGTGAATCCCACAGAGCATGGTTAGCTTTTATAGAGTTTAGATGGCATTTCAAAAAAGGTTAATCACCCTCTCATCTCCCTCATGTGGGGCCACTTGGGTTTAAGCTTGTTTTTTATCAAAAGGAGCACTTGATGATGCCTGACGAGGGGGGGGTTCTTATAGTTGACGATCCTTTGGCAAAGGAGGAACAATGATTTCTCAATCGAACACTCTTGGGGGGTGTCACCAAAGTTAAAGGCACATCTTTCTTGCCAGATTTTCCATAGGACCTCCCCTCTGATGGTGTTTGGGAGAGTCCCGAAGCAGTCGATCACTTCTCCTAGCAAAGCTTGCTTCCAATTGATATGTTTCTGAAGTCTAATTTTCTTTCGGACAATCTTCCAAAGCCTGTTGGAGTTGGGTCAAGTAAAGAAGACTTCGATAGATTGGTAACAACGTTTGCACCAGGGAGATAACCCACAAAATTTGCTAGCCTTAAGGTTGGTCCATATTCCACGATGAAGAATTTTCCATAAGTGGATAGACTTTTGGATTTCTATGAGGGGGTGCCAGATAGCCATGAACTTCATGTCCCACTGAAGCCACGTCCAGAAGAGACACCACTTCTTGTTGAGCTTAATGTGATAATCAATGGTTTCTTTGATGTTAAATATTTTTGATAGGCAGTTACCATTGTGCCATCTAAGACCAAGCGAGCTTGGCATGTCATGCCCCATTAGGAGGCGAACTTTAGAGGGGTCCCATGTGAGATGTCTACTTTGCAAAGTGTTCCATTCTTCATAGGAGATGTTGATGCTTGGGTCAATGTCCTCAGGCTTGATCCACTGGTTGGCATCTTGCTTCTAGAGGTTTTTCCATTTTTTGAAGCCTTTGTTCCATAGCCTCTTAGCATTTTGAATGTTCTAAGAATCCATGATCCGGATGCCATGGATCGGAAACCAGATAGAGTTGTTTTGTCTGATATCGGCCACCCACTTCCAATCTTCACTTATTCCTGTGAAGCTTTTGACTTTATTCCAAATCTTCCATAAGAAGCACACAAGATTCTAGCCTTTCGAGAATACCAGGATTGGGGAAAACAAAAGTGTCAGAATTTCAAGATTCTTCCAATTCAAATCCCATGAGAGCCAACTCGTTCTTGTTTCTGAAGATCAACTTGGCCCATGAGGCGTCCCTGTTACACCAAACCTTAATCATCCATTTTGTTGCAAGTTTTTTAGCCATGCAACCAATGTCCAAAATGCCTAGGCCCCCATTATCTCTTTGGCTGGTGTTGATGGACCACTTGATTTTAGGCACCCTCCTCCTATGGTGGTCACCTGTCCAAAGGAAGTTTCTGCAAATACTATCAAGTCTCTCCAATAGTTTAGCTTGTTTTCGAGTCTGGCCAGAACCCAGTTCCACCGTTGCTCCATCGAGATACCAAACCCCAAGGGAATCCCAAGAAGCTGAAAAAGTTGGCCCTGCGGAATGGTTTGACAACCATGATCAATGAGAAGGTCGGGCTTGATCCTGACAATAGCTCTAAAAGCGGACTTAGAGTGGTTGATTTTGGATCCAGAGGCTTCACAAAAAGTATCCAAGCACCTCGACAATGTCTTCAAGCTAGTACCATCATTGTGGACCAACGCGTTCATATCATCGGCAAAAAGTCTCATGGTGATTTGGCTGTGGTCATGAGGCAATCAGAGGCCTGTGATATTACCAGGTTCCACCTGTTGTTCCACGATCCAACTGAGCCCTTCCGTGGTAATGGCAAAGAGAAGGGGAGCCAATGGGCATCCTTGTCTAATGGATCTTTTAAACGTTATCACCTTCAAAAGTTTTCCATTAACATTAATTTGAGTTGACGCATTTCCTAGAAGGGTGGTGATAATTTTGATGAATTTTTTACTACATCAGAGATCTTTAAGCGCCTGTAGAATATAGTCCGATTCTAGCCTATTGTAGGCTTTATCAAAATCGATCTTGAGAAAAACCACATCCTCTCTTGACTGATTTGCGAAGTCAAGACCATCCCAGATGTCTATAATGGTTTCCAAAATTGACCTACCTTTGACTAAACCTTTTTGGACCTCACTTACCCATGCTCTCAGATGGTTGGAAATTTTGTTGGCTAAGACTTTGGAAATGAACTTATATCCTATTTTGAGCATCATAATCGGACGCCAATTCTCAATTCTGTTCTTTTCCCCTTTTTTGTGTATTAACTTGATAATGCCATTGTTGAGACAAGTCAGAAGCATGCCAAAATCAAGTGCCTCTTGCTAGACAAGACAAAGAGGGGTGGCCGCCACCAACTTGAAGGACTTAAAGATTGGTAAAAGCCATGAATTTTTTATTAGGTGAGTAGGTGAATCAATCACTAAAATATTGGAGAGTGATTATAGCAAGATTCAAATTCAAATCTTGGCTCCAAAGATCACTATAAATACATGCCCTTCTAGTCGCAATTTTGAAGTCCTCCATGAGCTGAGCTTTATGCCATATCAAGGTTTTGTTTCAAGGCACACATATGTATCAGTAAGTCCATTGTATTTTACAATCAATATACTTTCCTTTTCATGATCATTTGAGTTCATATTTTCATGCTCTTGTGAAGAGTATTTTTCACTACAATATCTCTTAGTGCATCCTTCTAGTGAGTGCATTTCCTACAATATCTTTGACTGCATCCTTTTTAGTGATTCAAATTGGTAAAGTTATCTCTCTAAGTCTACTATATACTTAGAAATATGCATTCCAATTGGATGTTTCAATCATTAGCTATGCTCATTTGAAGTTGACTGTATCATTTCATTTTCTACTTCTCTGTAAGCACTCTCTCAGAACAGTCCTTGTCTCAGATCTGTTTCTTAGTGTGTACTTTACCATTATCCATGGTTCAAAGCTTGTTAGAGTCAGCATACTGTGTCGTATATGCTTACAAAATGTAATAATTCATGGACTCTTGAATTGTGAGATATTGCCATTTTTCTGCTCATCCATGTGAGTATTGCTACAGCCTGTGAAAATCGGGATGGTCCTATGACTCCATAAGTTCTTTTCCCCTTGTGTAGTACATCATTTTTTATGAAATAACTCTTGATTGTTAGCTTATTAAGCTAACAAGAGTTCCCCAAAAGCAATCAAGTCAATTACTGTTGTGGCGAGAGAATTGTTTAAAACTTGGGATAGGTGTATGAACATAAATAACAAGTTTTTGGCTCTTGAATCTACTTCAATTTATTTGCTTATTATTCATCTTTTCATGAGTGATCTTCCAAGGTACATAGGGTGTTCAATACATCCTTTTGCAAGCTAAAGGGACCCACCATATATCTCTGAAGTTCATTTGGCTGGTGTAGAGAAAAGTTTTTGCAACACCACTTCATCTTCATCAACTTCAAATCCATCTCTTCACTATATATATATATATATATATATATATATATATATATATATATATATATATATATATATATATATATATATATATATATATATATATATATATATATATATATATATATATATATATACATACACACACATACACACACACATATATATATATATATACACACACACACACACACACACACACACACACACACATATATATATATATATATATATATATATATATATATATATATATATATATATATATATATATATATATATATATATATATATATATATATATATATATATATATATGTATGTATATGTGTGTGTGTGTGTGTGTGTGTCTGTGTGTGTGTGTGACGCTAGTAAATAACATAAAGAATACAGTAGATTGATCTCAGCCTAAAAGAAAAAAAGCATAGTTAAGAAACCTTATGTACTATGGCAATCAGGTACAAGTAGGTAAAGTTAGGAAAGCGGGTTCCTGATCCATCAAGAACCAACCCTGCACACACGTTTATATATATACACACACACATATATGGTATTTTCAACCATAAGTTTTTCATACTCTCGTACCCATATGCATTTTTCGTATGGTTAAAGTATATATACACATTGCATCTACTCCTCCCACCACCTACTAGAGAGTTGTCTCTCCTTCGAACCTTATGTCTCTATATATAGCTACTAGAATCAGAGAGGATCATAATACACATAAAGTTACATACACATCATGTATATACACATACATATATATAAAAACACATGTAGATACATACACATCACACATACATGCACACATGTACACATACACATACACATACACATACACATACACATACACATACACATACACATACACATACACATACACATACACATACACATACACATACACATACACATACACATACACATACACATACACATACACATACACATACACATACACATACACATACACATACACATACACATACACATACACATACACATACACATACACATACACATACACATACACATACACATACACATACACATACACATACACATACACATACACATACACATACACATACACATACACATACACATACACATACACATACACATACACATACACATACACATACACATACACATACACATACACATACACATACACATACACATACACATACACATGCACATGCACATACACATACACATACACATACACATACACATACACATACACATACACATACACATACACATACACATAAACCTAAGCATACATATCTGTATATGCAAACACATACATATGTTACTATTTTTTCTTGAGCTTACATGTTACTATTATAAATGTTTGTACGAAGAAGGAATATTCTTACTACATCACATGATGAAATGAAGAAGATAATCCACAATATGGTTATATATTATGAATGTTTACATGCATACACATAGATACACATGTTATGAAAGTAAGGCCAAAGTGCATCGAATGGACACTTTCTGTCTGCCCACCTTTGGAATCTTCCACATACATTTGTTTCTCCCATTTCTTAGTCGCCCTATTATCTATGTTGCACTCCCATTTGATTCTAAAGGACGAGCAAACAAAAAGTGTTCATTTCATATGCATAGACATACACATAGGCATACACATATACATACACATACACATACACATACACATACACATACACATACACATACACATACACATACACATACACATACACATACACATACACATACACATACACATACACATACACATACACATACACATACACATACACATACACATACACATACACATACACATACACATACACATACACATACACATACACATACACATACACATACACATACACATACACATACACATACACATACACATACACATACACATACACATACACATACACATACACATACATATACACACACATACACATACACATAACATACACATATACATACACATACACATACATATTTGCATACACATACACATACATATTTGCATACACATACACATATACATGCATTTTTATTTATTTATTTACTTTTTTATTTATTTCCATTGAGATCAAGTTTTTTTCATGAACGTACAATTTACTACTTGAAAAGTTTTTATGAAGCAAGAATATTCTTCCTACATCATATGATGAAATAAAGAACATAATCAACAATCTTGGTATAGAATTTTAGTGTATACATGCATGTCCTAACAATTGTCTTTTATATAGAGGTGAATATGCAAACTCTTTGGCATGTCCAAAATGTCAATCTCCTTGATATAAGGATGAAGATGGTAAAATCGCAAAGAAGGTATTGAGCCATTTTCCATTGTCTCCAAAAATTAAACCTATGTTTCAAAGCCCTTTATTATGGAAGCTTTGACATAGAGATTTGATCATAAAAGTATTGACGAAGTAATAAGGGTTCCAGCAGATAGTGTAGCTTTTCCACATATTGATTCTGGATGCCTTACTTTTGCACAAGAGCCATGCGATCTAAAGTTAGGAGTTGCATTAGATAGGGTTAAGCAATTCGCGATGAGATCTAGCAAATGGTCAACATGACTATTGGTAGTCATCAAGTACAATCTCCTACCGTACCTTAGCATTAGAAAGGAACATCTACAGCTCTCACTTTTAATCTAAGGAAAAAGAAAATTTGAAGACATAAATATATATCTTGCTCCTCTCATTGATGATCTCGAAGAGTTATAGAGAGGTAATAATGTCATTCATGTATCAAAAATCATTAATCAAAGATACTTTATGGTTCATGGAATTTTGGTTTGGACTCTACATGATTTTCTCGGATACACTGTCTATTCAAGTAATGATGTAATTTTTTATTTAATATATTTAAAATTGTATGTGAGTAAATCTCGTTATATTTTTATGGGTTTTATGACGAAATAATATCTACTAAGGGATATAAGACTTTTCCTTATTTTGGTGATTGGTTGAGATCCATTTATAGTAAGAATCTCAATAAAACTATTTATCTTTGACATGGATAGTTCTTGCCCGATGATCATCCATTAAGATGCAAAAAGAAGCAATACATTTTAATGGAAAGATTGAAACAATTTAGTGTCAAAAACCAATGACACCTACGAATTTATATCCAAAATGGTCAAATGGGCCTCTCATATATCCACAACCGGAAATGTTCAATGATGATAAAGATGATGAGAATGTGAAGATTGGAGGTAAAGGAAAATTGGTGCTACCAAAGAATATGTCGATATGGCAATTTTTTTGCAGTATTAGAGAGAGTTAAAGATCTATCATCTTCTTGATTCTATGCATATACACAAAAATACTGGTTATTCACTATGGAAACATCTTCTTTGATTAAAAGACAGAATATCATCAAGAATTGATTTAAAGCATCAAAACTCAAAACCAAAGTTATGGGCGATTTTGGATAGAAATCGATAGGAAACAACTTACGAACATGCTCCTTGGATACTTATGACAAAAGACATGTAAACTATCAACAATAGGATTCAATCAATTGTCATAAAGGCACATGATTGGCATAACCTTCTCAAGCACATTCTACCTCTGGTTATTGATGGACATACAATGAAATGAGTACAGGATGTGATCTATCACCTTGGATCACTTATAAGGTACTTATCATACTTTTTTATTTATTATATTCATATATTTTATTTACAAATTAATTTCTTTATAATTTAATTTATGATAATAATAGGTGGATTACATCAAAGGAGGTTGACAAAGACTCGATCCCACAAAAGAAACATGAATGCAGGGAGCCACTATGTTTGATAAAGAAAGAGCTTCCAACATCATTTTTTGATATTTAGGTTTATTTATTAGTTCCTCTTGTGGATGAAAAAGAGATTACAGGTGTTGTAGATACTTGATGGATGTTTTGGGTCAAGTGATTTATTGGAATATTCAGAGATTATGTATGAAAAAGAGAAAAACCAGAGATCTATGGCAAAGGGGTGGATGCTTGAGGAGTGCATGTACTATGTTAGTGAATACCTTGAAAGCGTTGATGAAGAACGTGCACATGCATGGACCAACGAGTCTTCTTCAAAAGTAGTAGATGAGGTATTATCAAGTAAGGAAGTTCCATTTCAATTTACATTGCAAGGAAAAAATGTTGTTCTACTTTTATATCATATAATAGTGAATGCATGCAAGCATTCATTAGTGAGTGTGAGCATGAACTTCAAAATCTATGAAGTAAAAGATGGAGAAACAAAAGAAATAGATAGTTATCTCGATAGTAATGAGAATACAAATATATCTTCTTTCATGGATAGGCTATATATTTCTATGTGATGAGCCAATGCAAATAATGAATGAATCTCATATGAGTAGAGGGAGTTAATGATAGGTTGTGAAAAAAGTTAATTTTATCTTAATAATATTCTATTTTTTTCACATTTCTGTATATTAGTTTCTCTTTAATATTTTATTCTTTATTGTAGGCTTGAATGTTCACTAATATATCGGCTTTTGGACAACATATAGAATCAGAATGATTGATTCTTTACATAAATCAGAGGATTCTAGGATTGTTGCTTCTTTTAAGAAACTATCACATGCTAGCTCAAAAGATACAAACCTTATAGATAGCAAACTTGGTTATATAGGAACCATTGTTGGTATCTATGAAATATTGTTTTGTATGTTCAAACAATTGAAAAAAAAATAATTTTTATGATAAAGTTTACTATCTTTTTAAGCACATGATAATGAGTTTTTGTCTTTTTTTTTACATGTTATTTTGAAGGTTGGCTGGTTTCAAGCTGAGGATAAAGATTATCTAGGTTTTTGTCAACTGGTTCTTCAAAAATAATGTGATTAGCTAGAGAACTATGTATTTTCTCTAGGCATATTGAACAATAAATTTTTTATAAAACCTAATGCTCATCCTTGGTGGCAAGTCATTCATGTGCAAGCTAGAAGTCTGTTATTTTTTGAATATTTTACTATTACATAAATCAAAGAAATTCATGTTGATGCTTCATCATCAGATACTGATATACTAACATCTCAAAGAGAAATCACAATCATTGTAAATGACAACGATAATAATCTACTTGAAGGCGATAATACTCTACGTGTTGATTATATTGATGATGAAAAGGAATCACCAAAAATCAATATTAGTGCATCAATAGATGATGTAATTTATGAGAACACAGATTTAACAATAGAAGAAATAATAGAAATCAATAAGGATGATGAAGATGAGAATATATTGATCTCTGACCGAAATGATAGCAATAATGAAACCACATGAGTAGATTAGATTGTAGGTCCTACTCTAGTTATTGATCATTAACTTGAATCATCTCAATGGGTATCAGACAATAGGTTCTCCTTTATTGAACTAGAATAAAGGTGAATCCTACCACAGAGATAAAAATATGTTCTTGTAAATTAGAACATGAAGCTCGAGTGAATGACTAAAACTTTAAGTTATATAGCTTTATTTTCGAGGACAAAATTTCTCTCATGTATGTATGCATGTGTGTATATATATGTGTGTGTATTCATTTGTGTTATATGTATACATGTGTTAGTATGCACATATGTGTGTTTCATGTGTATGTATGTGTGTGCATCTGTGGCATATATATATGAATGTGTTAGTATGCACACGTGTATGTATGAACGTGTAATTTATGTCATATATGCAAGTGTGTTTATAATTGTGTATTCAATATATATATATATATATATATATATATATATATATATATATATATATATATATATATATATATATATATATATATATATATATATATATATATATATATATATATATATATATAGAGAGAGAGAGAGAGAGAGAGAGAGAGAGAGAGAGAGAGAGAGAGAAAAGTAAAAATTGCACCTTAATCGTGCCCAAATACATACATTACTCTATCTAAGTCGATTTTGAAGATTGACAATAGGTAAGCTTCCACTTGGTCCGGTCAAGCAGCTTCCTTTATATATGCATTAGACATTCTTCTCAAAGATCTTTCTCTTTTTTAGAATATCAATGCCTTCGCTATCATTTTGATACCAAACCTTTTGGATTAAAATATTAAAACATACTATATAACAGAAAGAAATTAAAAAAAACCTAACATTCAACCTGAAATGTTGCAATTTTTTAGTAGATAGCTATGTCTTTAGGAATCATTTCCTCAATAGAAGGTATACAAATTAATAGTTTATATTACTGTTACTCATAATTCTCATATGTTTTATAAATATTTTTCATTTAGTCTATGTATTTTTGTTTCATTAAATAAATGCAACCTGCTAGAAAGAAGAGAGTTGAGTGAGGCCATACATCCCACTTTGGCCAAATGGGCCATCATGAATTGTAGCTATATTTGTAAGTATATGTATTATTGAAAATATATTTTTTTATTTTAGTTAAAGACACTAATAACTAGACTTTTTATTTTAGTCAAAGACAATAATAATTAAACCTTTTAATTTGTTTCAATGCAATAAAAGGATTATGGTGGATATCCTATGAAAAAGGACGATGATTTTGCTACACATTGTGGATACCGATGTCTGAGTGAGTACATGCGAGATCATCCAAATGCGTTTGTGAGTATTATTAAAATTCATATAATTATTTTATTTCTATTACCATATTTCAAAATGGAAAAATGCATCTCGAGTCAAAATGCATCTCGAGCCATACTCACTTTTGTATTCATGAGCACGAGGGGATTTCTCAAAGAAGATTTATCCTTGAAACGATTGTCCAATTTTGTGAAGGTATTCAATAGGCCAAAGATTCCTCTCAAAACCTCCTCTTCCTCAAGCTATATTTTGATCATGCTTATGGAAGGTTTCATCTACATTGGTAAACACCTCAATAGAATGGAGTTGCTCAATAGAAGAACAAGTCACTCATGGAGATGGTGAGGTGTATGATCAAGAGTCAGGCTTTACCACATAGATTTTGGCATGAGGCTGTTATGTGTGCAACATATGTACTTAACATGTGTCCCACTAAAGCACTATAGTCTATCACTCCATATGAGGCTTGGCATGGTTGCAAGCTATCTGGTGCTCATCTGCATGTTTTTTTGGTGTCTGGCATATGCATCATTGCCTGAACAACATCACAGAAAATTGGATGATAAAGTAGTAAAATGTATTTTTGTTGGGTAAAGTTCTAAAAGTAAAGGCTATCATGCGTATCATCCACAAACTAAACACATTCTGGTTAGCATTGATGTTGTTTTTGTGGAAGATGTTATTCAGCCATTGCTTTCATGTACTAAGGAGACATCTGTTAGCTCCAAACATATGTATGATAATCTACTACCTCTTTTTATAGGTGGATAGTTTAGTGCTAGTACTAATGAGGCAACTTCTTAGCCTTTGCATGTTTCATATGATGATGCAGCGCATTCCATTTTTGATGCAAATTTACATGATGAATTGATGTTTTTTCCCACGTTCAACCAAAAATGCATTAAATTTAGAAGACATATATTCCTCCCCCGATCAGAACGGACGGTGCCCATTTTACATGTCGACTGATTTTGAGCCAAAACCAAAAACTTTTTGAAGCACATAAACACTTCGGACTTTGCTTTGAGTGGATTTACCCATGCATGCCTGGAAAAAGCATCAATGAAAGTCACGAAGTAAAGATAGTTTGCAAAAGAGGGAGTCCTCATAGGACCACAGACATCACTGTGAACAAGCTACAATTTCTACATATCTCGAAATGAACCATCTTTTGGAAATAAGGAAGATTGCATTTTGCCCAAAATACAACCTTCATGAACATGTTTTCTGGGTGCCTCAAGTTTGGGCAAAGAGGAAACCATTTCAGATTTCTGCAGGTGTAACAAACTAGCGAAATTCAGATGATCAAAGCATGCATGCCAAAGCTTTGCATCTGACATAGCCTGAGAATCATGTACTACACATGCCAAATCATTTACCGATCTTTCATCGTCTTTGAGATTATAGAACCCACGACATAAAATTCCAGATGCAATGATGAAGTCTCCATTTGACAGATCATGAAATGTATATTTGTCATCAACAAATTTCACAACCAAGCAAATCTTGGCTAATGCAAAAAAGTGATAACAGATTTTTCTTCATCCTTGACACAAACAAAGCATCTAACAAAGTGAAAGAACTACCATCAGAAGTAGTCTAAATGATCTTACTAACTCCCATAATAGGATAAGAGCAATTGTTGGCACATGTAATAGTATTCCCCGTAGGGCTAGGCTCGAGTAAAGAGAAGAAACTGTGATGTGAGGTAATATGTTTGGTCGCTCCACTATCAAAGTACGAAACATCTCAGTCTACTACAGACATGTAGTGATCATGAGAAGATGGATCAAAACTGCAAACAATAGTAAGTGCCCATTCTTCTTCGTGCACAAGATTAGGAGACTCTGTTCTCGGTGTAGAGGACTCTACAACAACCATTCCAGACTCTTTCTTCTTTGCCTCTTTAGCAGCCAGTTTTGGATAGCTCTTAATGATATGATCATTTTCTTTACAATATTTGCAAAACAATTTCTACTTTTCTTACTTCGTCTCATCTATGTCTTCCTTCTTCGAATGTGCAACATTTGCAGATTTATGCTTACTAGTAGAAGAGTTTTATTTACCTTTGCCCTTCTCACTAGCAAGGAAAGCTTAACTGCAACATGCATGATGGACCTGTTCTGCCTAGACTCATCTTCCTGCAACAGAATAGAGACTAACTCATCAAATGACAAGGCATTTGGATTGGCTTTCATTATCAAACAAGAGTAGAAGCAAAACTCTGATATTAATCAAGAAGACCATTCAGAACGGTCTGCACAGGTGAGCTATCTAGTATAACTTCTTCAGCAAAAATCACCTGTTCTTTCAAATCCTTGATCTTTGTGAGAAAATTGTCCGTAGAATCACTTTCTTTCATGTGCTCTCTCTCCAATTGTTTTCACAGGTAAGCAACACAACCCTTATTCCTAGCCTGGTACAATGTGGTAAGTGTATCTGAAGCATCCTTAGATGTTCTACAAGAGCGAATGTGAGGAATCATGGCATGTTTGATAGACAAAGCTATCAATGCATGTGCATGAGCATCTCTGCCATCCCAAAAAATTTTTGTTGCAGTAGGTGCAACAAAAACAACATCAAGAATAGGAACCTGATGAATATCATCATCTTCGACACCATCTCCATCAGCTCCAACACATGTATTTGCAGTACCTATATTCATAGGTGCAACAAGACATCTTTTAACACCTTGCACAATATTCCACAGTCCTTTTGTGACCAATACATGATGCATCATATAAGCCCACAATGGGTAATTTGTACCATCCAAATTATCCTCAATAGCCAACATACAAAATACATCACTAGTTTCAGGCATGGCCACTAACCAAAATACCTTGATGTAGAAAAATGACTGTATCTAAGAAAGTTGAAAAAAAAAAACCAAACGAGTTCTACTAGACCTATCATAGACTTCGAGACGCTTATATTGGCAAACCAAAACTTGTATATATCTTTGGCACAAAAAGATGAAATAGCCTGCACAAGCACTATGATAGTGCATTCAGAGGCCGAAACAAGCTTAGATCGTGGTCTTGGCACCACACAGCAAAGCTATTTTGATCTTTGAAACACACTGAGTATGCTTACCAAAGTTCGTGCAATTTTGAGACTACAACCGGAGAGGTGTAGACAACACCCTAGATGAAGCGACGACCTCCTCTGATACTTATTGTTGGAGTTAGACATCTATGGAAGCACGCAAACAGAAACAAGGAAGAAGAAGAAGCTTGGAGCACAACACACAATACTGAATGTATTACCACTAGAATGTAGAGAGATAAGTAGCCTATTAGGGCAATAGGCATATATAGAAGCCAATGGAAAAAAACCTCCTAAAGAGGAAAAAAAGTGCCCCGATGGTCCTAGAGTGTTCACACACATCACTACCTAAATATATCAACAAATAATGTTAGTGTGCTTTGCATATTACCTTCTAGAACAAGGGAAAGTACATTGGTATGAAGTACACATTGAACAAGGATTAATGGCTTAAAAACTAGGTGCTTTCATGAAGCTGATTCCTTCAAGATAGTTGTATCCATTCACCAATTATTTTTACCATGTACTACCATTATGAGTTTTATGCCCTTACTAGCATTCTACTTTCTTCTTTTTAAAATTGAGAATAAAGTCCGACTAAATCTAAAGAGTTATGTTCAATGAACCTTTTGAAAAAGGAAAAATTTACCGCAAATGGATGTTGAAAGTAAAACAGTTAAATAGCAACATGAAGAGGTGAGGAGAAGAGATGTTGAATCTTAGAAACAAAAAGACTGAGAGTAAGAGAAAGCAAGTGAAATTGTAAGGAAAGTGACAAGATCCTTTGAACTTGATCTTGAATCCCTTCTGTAATTAAGATTGTCAAATACAATGCATTTGAGATGTGAAAAGACTAATAAGGTCGTGTTTTCTCACTCCTTTTCAATATGTTATAAATCAAGATGGAAATTCCTCTCCATGAGGTTTTGAGGTTCAAAATCAAATTAAGCTTTTGTTCATGAAGTCTTCACATGAGTTTCTTAGTAGCTTCACTTATAATGCAAAATGAATCATCACACATTTTGAAATCAAACTAGTGAATACATTTTTGAAACCTCTTCATTGTATGAGTGCATTCAAGCTCTCTTATGTCAAGTGTTTCTATTTCTTTCCCCTCCTTTTTTCATGAACCCTCCAAGATACCTAGTGAAATTGACATAAAAGGAGGGGATAGGTGAATCATAGAGTCAACAACATAAAACTTTCTAGAATAAAAATGGACAAGTTTATAGCTTAGTTCTTGCACTTTCAAGAGGAGGATAGATGACAAAGAGCGATTCACTCTCTTCGTGATCCATAATAAAGGGATGAGGAATTTTCAATGGAAAGGATGTATCTAGATTTTATAAAGACTACAAACTCGAGGTCAAGTAACTGGGTGTTGGTCTTACATCAATGATGCACTATGAGTTATGCAAAAGTTGTCTACATGTCTCCATTTGATCCACATGCTTAGCGCATGGAACTAAACCAAACCACATAGGATCAATAAAAAGTGGCACTCCTCAAGATTTTCATGTTATAGGGCATAAATAAAGTGACTTATAAATCCTTCTTGTGGAAGGTCCATATGCCCAAGGACCAATTGATTCTAGCAATAAAAAGGAAGTTTCATCAAAAGTTAAGTGATCTATTTGGATATGAAAAGCATGTTTTAAGACATGAAAAGGTGTCATTGTTTCTTCAAGAAATAGATGTAAATTCTTGCAAGGAATTAATTCCACTTTTACAAATTTCTTACTGACTAGAAATTAGATCTTCATGCACATGATAAAGATGTACAAACAAGGATATCATATCTTTCAATCATACCTTGACATTAGTGCCAATAAAGAAAGACATGAAGTTCATTGGAAACAAGTGGATATATAAGGTAAATAAACATTCAGATGGTAGCATTGCTAGGTATAAAGTAAGGCTTTTAGATATAGGGTTCGGTAAGACATATGGACTAGAATTTTGAGGAGACATTTATCCCAGTAGCAAAGATCATCACCACCTGAACAATCAATACAACTACAACCAGTAAGCATTGGATTATGTATCATCATGATGTGAAGAGTTATTTCCTTAATGGAGCGCTAGAGGAGGTGGTATACATGGAACCACAAATAGGGTTTGAAGATCAAATCATAGGTAATTATTTTTGTAGGTTATAGAAAGTACTTTATGGTTTCAAGAAAGCCCACAAGCATGGACTCAAAGGATTCTAGACTATTTTATGAGATGTGGATACAAAGAAAGGAAGGTTGATCCCACATTATTGTACAAAAGATGAGTTGAAACATCTTTGTACTTATGTGTGTATGTAGATGACTTGATTATGAAAAGTGATATTGAGAATGCATCAATCGACATCAAAGAGGGACTTGGGAAGGACTTCAAGATTCAAACATTGGAGATTTAAGATATTTTCTTGGTATTGAAGTCATATATATAGATGCTAGTATCGAGATCATGTAAGACGTATGGACTTAAGGGATGGAAAACACCGATCAATCCAATGGAACTCAATATGAAACTGAGTTCAATAGAAGGGTGACAAAGCTCATTAGGCGATCTTATAGAAGTCTAGAATGGGTTGTTAGCCGGCCGCCGGATTGGCAATTGCAAAGTCTGCCCTTTTTCATATTCCGCATGAACCGAAAGGTCGTTGCGTAGATGTTGCAACCTTGATTGATGATTGTAGTCGTTGCGTAGATGTTGCAACCGTGATTGATGATTGTAACCTTTATATAAATCAATGAAAAAGACACTTTGGGTGACGATCAGTGGTATCACCAGACTGTCTGTCTGGGTGATTGATCTGTAACGTTACTGTGGTGTACGTATGAGTAACTCTGAGTATTTTGTTCTCATCTCTGTCTTGTTGTTTATCAGTACTTCTTCGATAAACATTGTGTTGTGATAATATTCAGAGTAAGTCAAGTGTTGAATTATTGTTTCGCTGAGTGTATTACTGTGAGTCTGTGTACGGTAATGTTTACCTTATGCATCGATTACTGAAAGAATCTTAATCTATGTAATGAGTCGGTACTTTGTGAGTGAACTGTCATTTGAGTAAGCTGGCAAGGAAGAACCAGAGTTTTCTGTTAGTAAGTTGTATTAGCAGAGTTGTTTGGACGAACTGTCTTGTGAGTGAGTTGAGTTGATTTGGGAAACTCAAGTATAGGGGCTCTATTTAACAGACCCCTTCCACTCCCAAGAACCCAAATAGATGTTTAAACGCGTCTCTGATGGCTAGACCCGCATTTAATAGGGCTCTTTCAATCATGGCTCTATCATAAGGCCTGACATAGCATATATAATTGATGTTTTGGAGGAGTTTTTTATCAAAGGGAAAAAATATATCTTGAGTGGGATAACTTGCATTAAGAAGCTCATACAATTTAGTTTTTGTTGGAGGACATGGTGGATAGTCACAAGGGATGAAGTGGTGCAGCTAATTCCTGCTTCACACCTGTTGTGAATGATGGCTAGAGAGTATAGTGGGCCTCTTGGAATAAATTATGGACACAAAAAATCAAATATGTAGTTTAGAAGATGATCCATTAATGATAGGATCAAAACAGATCAATAGAAAGATAATCCAAGGTCCATAACTTGCTATTTTAGTTCATACACTTGTTTAGTGTTTTGAATCATTCTCTAAGCACAATAGTAATTCACTAAACTCCTTTTGGGAAACTCTATTTATATCAATACACTACTAATTATTAGTGATCTTATCAAGAATGATGGACTACATGCAGAGAAATGTGTTTAACAAATCAATCAAGCATCCCAACATTTACAGGCCTTGACAGTCAACAAACCTGTGAGCAAAGATGGATTAATATCTAAGGACTGCGAAAAGCATTACTAATGAAACTTTATAGGAGTAAAAAAGAGACTATGCTGAATCTATCATGCTTTAAATCATGAGAAATGATCAGCTATACACCAAGAATAAGCTTTGACAAGATCAGTGATATGATGAAGTTATGATAGAGAAATTACACTACATGACATTGAGCTTGAGGGGGAATGTTGAGGTATCAAACTCAATATGTGATGATCGAGGATGAAACCTATCACTATTTCATTTCTTTGGCATGTATAGTGGTAATGATAATATATATTAAGGATAAATTAATGAGCTTTACTAGATTTATCTATCAAGAGTGATGGCACATTTGTTTCTTGCATGCTCACTCATTCACAGACATTTGGTTTTTCCTTACCTACTGATCTTTATATATTGCACTACTTGTATTTTTGGATTAGGTCATTCTTGTATATTTTCTTTATGTAATAGAAGAAGAAGAAGATGATCACTCATCCCTGCCTCAATGTTGGCATAGAGGCAATGAGGAGACAAAGGAGTCAAGTACAATCTTGCATATAAGAGACCCAATCTTTTTTTCCACAATTTATTTTCTATCAAAGTGATTTTCATCACTACACAAACATTTCAAATACCATTTTTGATAGATTAGACTCCATTTTGTTCAAGCCAAGTGCTAGAACTCAAGGTCAAGCATAAAACATGGAAGCACATCAAAGAACTAGACATAGAAGAAGAGGGAGCAAGTAGGGAGCTCCAAGAAGTGTATGTCAAATTTTCAGAAGAATCCCCTACAAAAATAGTGATTTTCATCACTAAAAACCATTATCTATTTTTATAACTCCATTTTGTTGAAGCGGAGGAGTCCTCAAGCTTGAGGAGTATTACTAAAGTACCATCATACCAATTTTCATAATTTTTAGACTTCGTTTGAGCCCTCAAATAAGCCCTGGAACCTAATTTTTAATTAGGCCGGACACTAGGTCTGGACAGGGCCAAAACTAATAAAAAAACTATAAAACGAGCTAGAGAGCTCATTTTTGAGGTTAGCTGGTGAGAGAATAGAGCTTTTGTAAGAGAACTCTTTTGAAATCTAAGCTTTCCATTGTTCCTCTCTTTGATCTTACTTTGTGCGCGTGTGTGTGTATGTGTGTGCATGTTTGTGTGCTTTCACTCACGCACTTGTGCCGTCACCTGCTCGTGGTCTTCATACCGGTCCTCACGTCTCTGCGGATTGACAAGTAAAGGAGGTGGTGCTTACGCTTGAGCTACACCAAATTTTGGCGCCGTTGCCGGGGAGAGAGCTTCGAGGACGAGCGTTGTGATGGTAAGATCGTAGATTTGCGACGTTGGAAGGTAAAAAAAACTGTCATTTCAGTTCATTTTCTGTTTTTTCCTCTTCATCTTCATCATCATCATCATCTCCACCTTCTTCCATCTTCCTCTTCATAGAAATTTCTCGTTTGTTAGTGCATTTTCACCATTTTCATACCATTTTTCATGCATTATTGTGTGGGAAGGAGTTAGGAGGTGCAAGGGAGACCAAGCGCTGTGTTTTTTTCATGATTTTCTGCTCATACGGAGCTCGCCATTGCCGGCGCTCAAAAATTAGAATTTCCCGCCAAAAATCACGATTATGTTAAAATTCAAATTTTTTTGAAAAATCACGATTTTCTGTTTTCTTGCCTAAAAGTTGGCTGAAAGAATCACGATTCTGTGGTCATTCTCAGAATCGCGATTCTGTGATTGTGCTCAAAATCGCGATTCTCACAAATCACGATTTTCAGCCAAAAAAACGATTCTGTGAAAACACGATTCTCTACTCAAAATCGCGATTCTCACCAATCACAATTTTCAGCAAAAACACGATTTTCAGCAAAAACACGATTTTGTGAAAACGCGATTCTGTGGTTGTGCTCAAAATCGCGATTCTCACAAATCATGATTTTCAGCCAAACCACGATTCTGTGAAAACACGATTTTCTGTTGGCAATCGCGATTTTCATGTCAAAAACAAGATTCTGAGAAAACACGATTCTGTGGTTGTGCTCAAAATCGCAATTCTCACAAATCACGATTTTTAGCCAAAAACACGATTTTGTGAATCACGATTCTCTGAGACAACATCGTGATTTTCAAAAACACGATTTTGTGTTCAACATCATGATTTTCAAAAAACATGATTTTGTGCTCAACATCGCAATTTTCAAAAACACGATTTTGTGCTCAACATCGCGATTTTCAAAAACACGATTTTGTGCTCAACATCACGATTCTTTGACTTCACAGCATCCCGCTTCTTTGAAAGTTCACAAAATTGCGATTCTCTTTGAAAGTTCACAAAATCGCGATTCTCTTGAAGTTCACAAAATCGCCATTTTCTTGAAGTTCACAAAATCGTGATTTTTTCCAAAAGGTCCTGTTTGCCTGTTTTGACCCCCAGGAGTCTGATTTGACATAACTTTTTCATCCAAAGTCCATTTTTTGAGCTCTATAGCTCGTTGGAAAGCTCGTTTTTTATAAGAATAACGCGTTGATTTTCAGATAGGATAATTTGAAGTTGACCTTCAAGTGGGACCTGGAACCCAAGGGGACTCCAAAGGATTTTTGAACCATACCAAGGGGAAATTTTGGACTCTTAGCCAAAGCTTATGAACTTGAGATCTGGTAGACACCTAGGCAAGGATAGACAAAGCATTAGATCTTCTCAGTCCAGTGTCAACCATACAGCTAATTCTTGGGCACAACAACTAAGTGGTCATCCTTACGGACTAAGTTCAGACACAAGTGACTCAGAAATGTCTTTTAGCATGGGGAAACCTGTAGGTGGCTCAGGGACTGCCCATCTACAAACACCAGAAGCTCCCTATAAGACACAGTTGGAATATATTCGGACCAACCGATTAGGTGCTCGCATCTATGAGGATGGCCTGAGGCGATCAGTGGTCCAACTCAAAAATCCAGATCAATCCTTTAGACTTGAACACCCGGTGGTCAAGTTCGAAGAGGGTTCATACATTGATAAGGAAGGAACCATGTATGTGGTTACCAACCAACTAGATAGGACCGATGAGTTTGGAAATATCATTCATGAGAATGAGATAGGAGACCTAGAACAAGGAAATGTAGGACAAGGACCCCAGACTCTTAGAGGCAAGTCAGTTTTGACCAGAGTGATCACTCCAGGCTGGATCCCTCAAGACAACAAAAGCATAGAACTATTTTTGAATAGAGAAATAGAGGAATCCTTTTGGAGATTCAAGCCAGATCAACCTAGCCAATTGGGCATAGTTATCATCTATGAATTCAAAGATCCTGAGATACCAGGCAAAGTTGTCTACCTGGATAACACATTAGAGAAGATATTCTTGGTAACAGAACATGATAGACATGCATATACTTGGAAGAATGAATTGATTTTCCCTCCACCAAGATCCAATGTTTCCCATGGCCTCCAAGGAGTAGGATCATCCCAAGCTCATGAAGCCCAGAGAGAAAGAACTAGAGAGAGACCTGAGGTAAGTTTTGCACACACGGTGGGCAGAAATAGAGCAGGATTTGAAAATGAAAGACCTGAAAGAGAGAGACATCAAGCACATAGGCAACAAAGAGATGAACATGATTTGCCATTGCCTAAACCCCGAGAGCACCCAAGAACCCTTAGACCCACTCAAGTGATCAAGGCAATGAAGAATTATTTTGATGGGTCAGGAGATCCTTATGATCATGTGTCCGAGTTCAAACAAGTATTAAGAGCTGAACAGGTTGAGGATTTGTTCACCCAGTACGAGGCATTTGGTTTGACTCTTAAGGGCACTGCCTTGGCTTGGTTTCAACCACTGAGTAGTCGCAACTATCGCGATATAGGTCAACTGCTAGACGAATTCATTGTAAAATTTTCCAAGAGTGGTATCAGGCATAACACTTCATCTTTGATCCACAACTTCAAGCAGATACCCCAAGAAACAGTGCAACTAGCAGGTAGAAGGTTTAGACAGTACCTAGAAAGATGCCCTGCCCCAGAGCTACCCACACCAGCCAAACAAGTGGCTTTGTTCTTAGATGGCTTACTGAGCACAAAGTTAAGATCATATGTGTACTTGAAAGAGCCTATATCCATAGAAGAATGTGTGCGGACGTGCATTGACATAGAAGATAACTTGGGTGAGGAGTTAGGATTGTCCAAACTCTATAAGGACTCTGATAGTTCTACTAGTCAGACTTCAAAAATCTCCACGGAAATAGATGAGATAGCTGAGCAAGTTGCCAAGAATCTGGGAGTCCAAAATAGACAAACACAGAGAGTCACCCCATTGAATCCGTGTTATACTTGCGGAGGCGACCACATGGGTAATGTATGCCCAATGCACAACCCGAACATGAGAGAAAGGAATACCCCATACTGCACTATTGAAAGGAAGTACACAAACCATACGGCTCAAGATTGTCCCTACAATAGGCAGGCTGTTAGACAGAATTATCAGCAACCTTACCCACAAGGTAGGTATTAGAACCAATACCAGCAGCCATATTATAGACCACAACAGCAATATCAGGCACCATATAGGCCACAACCTGTCTTGGGAAACCAACCACCAACTCCTACCAACGTGATTCCAGTCAAGTATGCTGTGGGAGAGGAAAATCCAAATAGAGCATTGGTACCACTAACCCCATTGATCTCAGAGAATGACTCTCATGCTCATAGTTCAGACTACTCCCATGAAGGTAGTCCACATGCTTATTACACACACTCACCTGAACATAGTGAGATTTATCCATATCAATATGAGGCACCACTTATGGAACAAAATTGGGAGCCTGAATACTCAAATCTCATGTACACAAATGCTAACCCTAGGCCCAAAGTGAGACAAATGAGACCACAAGCCCCTAGAGGATCTTGTTTCAGATGTCAAGGTGACCATTTCATTCGTGACTGTCCCCACCCACCATCTCCGAGTCAAGGATAGGCTATCACAATACAGGCTTTTTGTCCTGATTGTGGCAAAGACCATCTCCCTAGAGATTGTCCAAGAAACCGCTCCAGTGCACCCAAGATTACACCCATTAATGTGGTAGGCTTAGTGGCAGATTCAAGTTCAAGTAGTAGCAATGTGGCTCCTATACAAGCTGTCACTAGAGCACAAGCCCTAAAACAGGATAAAGCAGCAGAACAATCAGAGTCCAGTGAATCAGGAGAGCCTAGTAAGAGGAAAACAAGAACATGGAAGGATACCAGAGAGAAGGCCAATCGCAAGTGGAATAAAAAGTTATCGAAACTAGAAGAAAGGTTAAAAGAAGCGAAAACAAAAATAGAAGACATTGCATCTCAAAGCCCCTCGCATGCCGAAACTCCACCCACTCCACCTCATCCCACCCCACCTCCCATTGTAAATAGACCACAACCCGGGTCTGTTCTTGTAGATCCAACCCCAGAAGGCTTGGACATGATGTTCAAGGCCTACCAGGCTCGACTTCAAGAAGGGCCTACAACTGCAAACCTAGACAAGAGTTACCCTAGAGTAGATTTAGAGATTGAACGGATGAAAATGTGCGTGAAGATGGTAGAACAAGCTCAAGCTATACTCGAGACTAGTCAAAAGTTCAATGAGACAAACTCTGTCAAACCGGATTTGCATTTCCAAGGCTTACTAGAAAGTTTAGAGCAATTGGTAAACAAACCACAAGTTTCTTTACCTCTATAGGCTCAACCAGTTATTGAAAGAGGAAGCTCACCACCAATGGGAGCTTATGTTCCTAATTCCACAGATGCTGGAATACCTCCTTCAATTCAACAGTACTCTCAAGAGTTCTTGCAGGAAATACAAGAAGAGAAATGGGCCAAGGAGAAGGGTAATTCCCCTCCTATTCCTGAGATTGATGATCTTCATGATCAATTTTCCCAAGACATTCCATCTATTTACGGAGATGAAGCATAACAACAAGAAGACAAAAGATTAAATTTTGAATCTAATACCCTAGAAGAATTGCCTCGATTTCCAGGCCCATGGGAATCTGAATCTCTCTAGATTAGAGCTCCCACAATACTGGTCAGACATGAAGACTCAGTGGTCCCAAGGAACACTGATGTCGTGAAGAACACTAAGGTTCAATGTCATCTCACTATAGAAGAGCTGCTCAAAGCAAAACCCGAGCTATGGAATCATGTGAAGGATCAGGTTCCAGAAGTTGATTTCAATATGCCAAAAGCAGGCTGTAAGCAAAACGTGCCAGAGATACCTCTAGAAAAAATAGGGGACATGTGTGAGGGTGAGGAAGGTAATACGTATCTTCCAATCACTTACCAACGTTACACAACCAAAGCAATCATAGATTCAGGTGCTGGTGTTGCCATTGCGACCACCTCTTTGTGGAAGCAATGGGGCAAACCCACATTAAGACCAACTAGAATGAAGCTTCAAATGGATGACGGTCATTTTGAAAGACCTCTAGGATTGCTCGAAGGGATAACTCTAACCACTTGTGGTGTGGAGTTTGAACATACATTTGCTATATGTGACTTTGAGAAAAATAATGTCTATGAGATGATCCTAGGAAGACCCTTCCTACGACAATTGCAAATAGTACAGGATTGGGGAACTAACTCCTTGTACTTACAGCACTTAGGGGTCACCACCAGGGTCAATTTGAAGGATTACACCTTCAGAGATGTACCACCCCTACAGTGGAATTCTATCCACAAAGCGAAAGAAGATTCCATCTCTGTGCATTCTGAAAGTTCACCTGATCCATCATGGCTGCATGACGATACTCATTTGTGGATGTGCAAGGTCGGAGAGGAAGAGGAGAAACGTTTAAAGGCAAGAGAAGAAGGAACTTCGCCAGGAGATAGACCAATTAAAGACCCAGCCTATACATCGATGATCTTTCCAGATGAGGAATTTGAGCCTCATGGCTGGCCAGAAATCTTAGCCACCATGGACATTGCTGTCAATGAAGAACAATGGACACCTCATTGTGATGAGGAGGGTTATGATATCTGAGTGTTCATGTGTCAGCCCTTGCTAGAAGAATGTGACCCTAGTGATGTCATAGAAGAAGAAGAGAATGACGATGATATAGAGTCCATTGTGATGGATAGTTGCTTTAACTCAGAGCAGCACTATCTAGAAGATATAGGAGTGTTCACCCAGAAAGAAGAAGAACCTCTCATAAGTATTAAAACGGTAAATTCAAAGGATGGAAGTGAGAGCAGTCAAAAGAAAAAGAAAAGAAAAGCAGTGAAACAAGAAGAGGAGGAATCATTGTTTGAAGCACCAAAAAACTTCAAGAAATATGAAGTTGACGACCGCAAAATTTTGGTACGAATGCCTAAGAGAGAGGCCATCATAGGAGAATCATATGATAATAAAGAAAAAACCAAGAAGATTGTAGTGACCATCGAAGAGAACGAAGAGAGATGCACATATATAGGAGATGACCTAAGTGCAAGAGAAGAAATGGAGCTTGTAGCTCTATTAAGGGAATATAGGGATGTGTTTGCGTGGCACTATAGAGACTTGAAAGGGGTAGATCCAAGAATTTTCTCTCATACTATCCCCATGACTTCTGATGCCAAGCCCACCAAACAGAAGCCCTACACATATAATGATACCTATGCAGCCAAAATAAAAGAAGAAATTGATAGGTTGATTGAAGCTGGATTCATCTATGACATTGAGCATAGTGAATGGGTGTCCCCCATTGTAGTGGTGCCCAAGAACGGAAAGTTGCGAGTGTGTATTAACCTTAAAAAAGTTAATGCCGCTACTATCAGAGATAGTTATCCACTTCCAATTACGGAACACCTTTTGGAGCGTGTTGCAGGCAAGGAAGTTTATAGCTTCCTTGATGGATTTTCAGGTTACAATCAAGTAGCCATTGTCCCAGAAGATCAACACAAAACAGCTTTTGCCACAGAATGGGGAATCTTTGCATTTCGTGTTATGCCATTCGGGCTCACAAATGCACCTGCAACATTCCAATGGCTCATGTGTCATGTCTTCAAAGAGTTCTTGCGAAAGAGCTTAGAAGTATATGTGGATGATTTATGTGCTCATTCCCAAGAAAGAAGATTTCACATCCCTGAACTCAGACAAATCTTTAACAAGTGTAGAGAATATCGAGTGTGTCTGAACCCAGAAAAGTGTGTGTTCATGGTGCGTTAAGGTAAAATCTTAGGTCATATTATTTCTAAGAATGGAATCTCAACAGATGAAGATAAGGTACGAGCCATAGCAGAGCTGCCACGGCCAAGGAATGTTAAAGAGGTACAAGCCTTTATGGGCCATTGTGGATATTACCGTAGGTTTATCCACATGTACGCGATCACAGCTAGACCCCTTTATGCCTTGTTGTCTAACTTTGAGTGGAACGACGAATGCGAGAATTCTTTCAATGAACTGAAGAAACGTTTGTGCACAGCACCAATACTGACCACTCCTGATTGGAATAAACCATTCCATGTCCATGTGGATGCATCCAATCATGCCATAGGATGTGTGCTTGCACAACCCACCGGTGAAGGAAATTTAGATTTACCCATAGCATATGCTAGCAGACAGCTAACCGCAGTGGAACGAAACTATACCACAACTGAGCGAGAGGGCTTAGGCATGGTATACGCTGTGAAGAAGTTTAGACACTATTTATTGGCCAACAAGTTCAAGTTTTTCACTGATCATCAAGCTTTGTTATATTTGGTCAATAAACCTTGCAATACTGGACGCTTAGTAAGATGGTTCCTCTTACTAATGGAATATGACTTTGAAGTTGTTGTCAGGAAAGGTAGAACCCACCTTCGGGCAGATCACCTTTCTCGCATCACTTCAGGAGAGTCACCGCAAGGAGTGTCTGACGACCTACCGGATGCTTATCTGTTCAATTTAGAAGTTGTTCCTAAATGGGCAAATAAGTTGGTACCAGTCATAACCTTCGGCCCTGCAAATAAGAATGTGAAAGCATCACAAGAAGAAATTGTAAGATCACAAAAATATCACATATTGGCAGGAAGCATGTACAAACAAGATATTGAGGGTGTATTAGCTTGTTGTGTCGAGGATGATGAACATAGTAGTTGGTTGCAGCAAGCTCATGAAGGTTTGCTAGGAAATCACTATTCTAAACAACAAACATTGCAGAATCTGAAGCGTCTAGGAGTGTATTGGCCTAGCATGGACAAAGAAATACATGAGTGGATTAAGAATTGTCCAATGTGTAGAGAGAGACCCCCAGTGGAGCATGCGATCCTTTATCAAGTGTCATTAATTCCAGATTGGAGTGCTCCATTGGTAGAGTTTTTGAGATCGGGAAGATTACCCAAAGAGGCCAGTCTAGCAAGAAGACGAAGCATGGAGCAAGAGGCTCAAGGCTATGCCTTAGTAGGAGAGAACCTATACCAAAGAGGCAAAGATGGTTACTTAAGATTGTGCGTTCATGAATCAGACTATTTAAAGGTCTTAGAGACTGCACAGAGTGGTGTTGCAGGTGGACATTTTGGTCCTGACCGAGTGATCAAGACCATTCTATTCTCAGGACTTTGGTGGCCCACTCTTCATATGGATGCACATACCTATGTGAAGAAATGTAACACATGCCAACGTGCACAATATCCAGTTAGAAAAGACGAGATGCCTTTGAGGCCAATGATGGGAGAGCGTGCATTTTCGAAG
The DNA here is from genome assembly GCA_020310875.1 of Ceratopteris richardii. Taxonomy (NCBI): domain Eukaryota; kingdom Viridiplantae; phylum Streptophyta; class Polypodiopsida; order Polypodiales; family Pteridaceae; genus Ceratopteris; species Ceratopteris richardii. The sequence goes on along the minus strand of CM035416.1, from coordinate 90,494,028 downwards.
TGGGGCATAGACTTCATAGGTCTTATTAACCCCCAGCTAGAAACTCCCATGCAGAATATATTATTGTAGCCATAGATTACCTTACAAAGTGGGTAGAAGTGAAAGCCACAACAAAGAATGATGCTCAGACTACGGCTAAGTTCTTATTCAAGAATGTGTTCACGAGATATGGGCTACCAATAGAGTTAGTTAGTGATAGAGGCACACACTTCTTGAATGAGGTCATTGAAAATCTTCTCCAAGAATTCTTGGTGATACATAAGAAGTCTGCCCCTTATCACCCACAAGCTAACAAACAAGCCGAGAGCACCAATAAGGTCCTCTGTAATGTATTGACAAAACTGGTAAATAATAAACGCTCTAATTGGGACAAACAACTTCATCATGCTGTTTGGGCTTATCGAGTTGCCTACAAAACGGTACTCAACGCCACCCCATTTTAAATGGTCTTCGGACAGAACGTTGTGCTACCATTAGATTTCTTAATCCCTGCCTTAAAAGTAGCACAAGAGTATGAGTGGAATGGGCATGAATTGTCCTCTAGGATCTTTGATCTCGAACGCTTAGGTGAGACGAGGCTACGAGCGGCAGCAAGAATCTACGCTGCAAAGAAGAGGCAAAAGGCATACTTTGATGCACACATCAAGGATAAGGGATTGAAAGAGGGAGATCTAGTGTTTGTTTACACACTAAAACAATATGCCCGTAAGTTGGAAAAAAGAGGATACGGACCCATGATCATTAATAGAATTTCCACTAGCGGCACGATTCAATTGGCTACTTTAGAAGGTGATATCTTGCCAAACTATATTAGTGGTTGTAGAGTCAAGTTATATTAAGAACCTCTTACAGAGGACATGCTAATGAGACTCAACACTACTAAGAAACGAAAAGAAGAAGAGTTAAGAGTGAGAGAAGAAGCACAGGCAGAGGCCAGAGAGCGTATTAGGCGAAATAAGTTAAGGCGATTAGTCCTAGATGTCAACTCAAAAGCCCCAAAATATCACATGGATATGTGCCAAAAGTCAGGCATAGCGACTTCTCAAGTCATTGACTGAAGACCCTTTGTGACCATAGAGATAGGACAAGGGAAGGGTGCAAGGACGGTGAAAGCATTGATTGACTCAGGAGCAGCAAGTAGTGCAGTTAGACTTTCCTACTGCCAAGACTTGCAGTTGAACATCAATCCCATAGAAGCTTATCTCATAGGATTGGGAGGTGTGGAAACCCCTTGTTTGGGCGAGGTGGAACTTCCCATCTACCTGCAAGATGTTCCAATGAAACTCAAAGTGCTAGTTGTTGGTGCATTTTACCCAAGCCTACATGCTTGATATATTTGATATTATCCTCATTTGTAAGTCACATGAGTAGTCATGTGAACACCTCTTGTAAAAGAGTACATTTTATCTCTTGTAAATGGAAAAAGAAAGAAGGAAAAGGATGGCTTACCTCATCCATGATGTAAAAGCAAATTCGTGGCTCCAACTACCAAAATCACGAATTTTTGAGCTAAGGGAATCTCTCCTAACTTTGGGGATTACTTTTAGGTGGAGCCATTCGAATTCGAATTCAAAACTCCGTCCAAGAAGCTATAAAAGGAGCAAGAAGGAAGAGGCGATTAGCAAGCCTTGTACGTGACCACTTCATGTCATTTTGTAGAGATTGAAGAGCTTACTCCATAGCTCTATCATTCTACTCCCATTGTGCAAAGATTCATTGCCAATGTGGTTGTAATCATATGTGAATCTATACATTTATCATCATCTACTTCTCTGTTTTGTTCTCTGTTATACTCACTCAGAGCAGTAACTTCAGAAGGTCATATCTTGAGTTTTATGGAACCTTTTTCAGTTTAATAAACAATCTTCAAAAATATCATAATTTCGTGATCTTGAAATCTCGTATGCTTGTGTTCTCCTATTCTCCTTTGTAATCTCTTCAATAATCTGCATAAAGAAACATTAGGAAAGCATAAGTATGCTTTTAGTAAAAATAAAACACTCATTAAATAATTTAACATTTAATACATAACTCAAACCTAAACTAACATATGTATACAAACACTTCTAACTTCCTAACTTAAATTCATACGCATTTGTGCACATCATACATAGATAGATATGCACATGCATACACATGTACTCTTATTAAAATAGACATACATATACAAGCATCTTATTTCATATGCTTATGTGCACATTCATTACTCATGCTAATCATTCCTGATTATGTATACTTATGAACATCCTTTACATATGCACATGCATACACTCACTCATGCATACATGCACTATACACTTCTTAACTTGCTTATTCATACATAACCTGCATATCATGACGCAATCCTAATAGTATTTCTATTTAATACACACTTAGACTATTGTAAGCCGAATGGTTCAGAGCAATCTCGTAACATTGCAGAGATAAACAATCTCATTCCATTGCAAAAAATGATGCTGCATCTGTTACATTCCACTAAAATAAAATACGTTTCACCAACTTCATAGAGAAGATACTTGTTTTTGTTTTCTTTATCTTCCCGTAAAGGATCATCGACAAAACCCATACCATTACACATGTTGTACGTATGTAAATTCTCTCGTAGGCTTGGCGTGTATTTTATTAATCAAAATCACTTTCTCTCTCTCTCTCTCTGTCAAAAAGAACAATTCGCAACAAGTGCTCGAGTATGGCAGAGATGGCAATTTGGTGCCCACGACGTAGCTAATAATTACTTTCTCGGCAATTCTCATCAATACCAATGCTCTTGAATAAAGAGGCTAGAATGTTGAACAACATATTTGTTACAGAAGATAATATGCACGACGAAGGCAACGATGGGAGTGCTGCTCTGGAATCCCCTATACATACTCTTTGACATGGCTCAAAAAAAACCCTAATAGTGTCAAGCTATTGATGCTAAGTTCTAGCACCTGCTGAGAAATAGATCTACACCAATTACTTGCAGCAAGGTTGATCATAAGGAATAGATCAGTGCAATAAGCTATTGATGCTAAGTTCTAGCACCTGCTGAGAAATAGATCTACGCCAATTACTTGCAGCAATGTTGATCATAAGGAATAGATCAGTGCAATGACTTCTGCTATTGAGCATGAGGCAGGCGTTTCACTGTGCGTGACACCATAACAGATTCAGCTGAGAGACTTTCCCGAAAAGAAGCACTAGGAGAGCTGATGAATTGAATTGATGGGAACTAAAGAAGTGGATTCTGCGATCGAGAAAGCTACAATGATTGACATATGTATATAGATATACAAAAATATTCCACATACGCATATATGCTTATCTATTATTAAGGTTAAAACGTACAAACATATAAAATTATAGCATACATTCATAAGGTATGACATTAGATATCATTATGGATCCATACACTTTAATATCTATATGATGTTTCTATAAAGGTTAAAACACACATATCTTTACACAAACAGACGCTTTAAAATACACTCTTCCTATACCCATACATATGGTTAAATAGATATAGTTGCTCACCTTCACATGCCTATACATAAACTCGCATGGGTACAAGCACAGAGTTAATCCCACTTATCACATACAATAGAAGTTCTCATAACATATGTAAATAAGTTCTTAGAGTAAATCATAATCAACACATTTAGAAGTTTCTAGGATTTATGAATAGGTAAACATATAGGGTTTAATCCACATATATTGTAGGATGCTAGACCTTTTCTTAAGGAATACATTCACATAAATGAATTGAACTATTGAAGCATATCGAAAGCTAAGATATATTCTCAACAACATGAAAGTTCATATGCATAAATATAAACATTAGAATTAACAAACATTATCATACATTCTTACCTATTCTCTTGCATCTACATACATACACAAATATGTCTTTAACTAATAGAGATGAGGTCTTCTCTTAATTCAGCTCTTCTTGTTTTTTTTATCTGCAGGTACTCAAAAGAAAAACATTAGTCATTTTAAACCAATGCATTGTAAAAAATATGAGAGAGATATCATTTAACCGGCTCTAAAGCAAGTTATTTTTATTTTTCCATATGAGAATTCGAGTGAGGAAATCCTTCCGACATCTGCCCCCACCAAACCTACACATCGCCCTCAATGGGCCAACCTGCAGATTAATAGGAAAGCAGTATCAAAATCTTTTGAAAAATATTTCTCGACCTATTTTCTTCAAAATTATATAAAATATGCTCCTAAAGGTAAGTACATCTTCTGATAGTTAAGAAAAATCTTTTAAACTTATGTAAACTTGAATCTTAAACGTTTTCGTTCAATGCATGAAATCAAAAACAAGTTTTAGAAAGTCCCATAGAAATCAATCAGACAGTTATGGTACTTGCTCTTCTATTAACCCATTCAAAAGTAATAGATATTTTATATAAATGGTCTATCCCTGATTCCCTAGCCACTCGCCATAAGATACATCTAACTAATTCCTCTATAGCATAAATCCGCCTCATATTGCCCGTATAGAATTTCAGAAGTGGTTTCAAGACCACAACTGAATCATGATAACTTTTTTCTTTTCTTTTCTTTTCTTTTCTTTTCTTTTCTTTTCTTTCTTTTTCTTTTTCTTTTTTCTAATTTTCTTTTTCTCATCTTGCAGTAGCCATTAATATACTGCTTGATGTTCTCATTTTTCTCTTTTCTTAATTTTTCTTCGCAACTTTTTTGTTTAAGGGGAAAGGCTTAACCCATAATCAGAGCAGAGGTTCTAGAGGAATGCTATATTGGAAACTAGGATCTCATTAGCGATATGGGTTGGAAGTTAAGGTAGCCTACCTATATAAAATAAATTTACGTCTACTAGGAGTCGCAAGTTAAGTGTTCCCTCTCCTATCCTTATGAAAGCCATAGGGTCTCTAATTCTTATCCTCTCTTCATACACATCCCTACTTCAGTTTTAAATTCATTGTTTCAGAATTAAAAAAAAATCTTCCTTTCCTATCAAAAAGATGTACATATCTACACATGAAATGCATCAATAAAAAAACATATTAGCAACTAGAAAATAAGTAAAGTTTAGAACTCTTTCACCTGATCATTTTTATTCTTCTTCATCGTCGTCCTCCAAGAAGTCTTCGTCCAATTCAAATTTACTGCTTTCTCTTCTTCTAAAGAGCTTGATTCTTTTCCCTGCAATCAAATTCTTTAGCATAGAACCATCAAATTCACGTAATTTATATGTACCTGTTTCATAAACTGAAACAACAACGTAAGGTCCGAACCAACGTTTAGTTAGTTTTTGACGTGCATCTTATTGAGTATCAAACGTACTATCATATACAAGCACCCAGTCACCACTCTCTATTGGTTGCGGTCTTAGTCTATGTTTCTTATCAAAATATAATTTACTTTTCAATCTAGGCGTTTTTAATTTTCTTATTGCTTCTTTAAGATTTTCATTTCCTTGTTTTAATTGCTTAATTTTAAATGCTAATAAGTCCTCTCTTGAAATGTTATCTTTCCAATCTAAATTCATCCAATTAATTATCTGAGTATGAATGGGAAATAATGGTTTCTGACAGTACATGAGTTCAGCTGGCATTAAACCAGTTGTTCTTGTGTGCGTCATGCGATCAGCCCAAAGAGCAAATAGGAGATATTTTGGCCATTGATCAATATCTCCATGGCAAGCTTTAGAAATAGCCTTCACTATGGAAGGATGTCCTCATTCAATTTTACCATTTGCTTCTGGGTTATAGGCAGTCGTAAGAGACAATCGAATCCCATGTTGTGCAAAGAATTCTCTCGCCTCTCTCGCATCTAACTCACCTCTATCCGCTACTACTTTTTCTATATATCCAAATTTGGATAATACTTCTTCTAAAAGGAATACGCATACATTATAAGTAGTATTGGAACGAAGCGCTCTACCTTCAACGTGGTTTGTCAAATCCTCTCGCGCAAGAACGATGTATCTCATACCATCACTGCTTTTAGGCATGGTCACAAGGTCAACTACCCACTTGTAATGAATACAAGGTGGATAGGTTGGGTGAAGGGGATCTCTATGCTTGATAGAGGAGTGTAACTGGCACGTACAACAAGTGCTCACAAATTCTTTAACAATTACATACATCCTCGGCCACCAGTAGCTTTCCCTAATCTTTTCATACGTAGCTACAAAACCTTTATGACTTGCCCAAAGGCTTTCGTGCATCTCATGCATAAGTTGCACCTGAAAAACCTTCAAACCTAGTACTCTTTGAGGGTTTCGAACCTTTCCTCTAGCATGTCTCCAAAGATATCCATCTTTTAAGAAGAAGTTGAAAGACTTCTTCCTGATGTTCCGGAATCGAGTTGAAGACCAGCTAGGGGAAGGCTGAAATGAACTCAGATAGTTTCCTATATCTCGCCACTCTCCTTCATAATCGCACTCTCTAAATCTTTCATATGTATAGGTAGATGTTTTATAATTTATTAGATTAATATGATTATTTAATGCTTCAATATCATTGTCAAATTTTGCTCTTGAAAGCATATCAGCGACAGTGTTATATTTACCGGCTATATGTACAAAAGCAGGATTAATGAATTTAATATAGGCTATCCATCGAAGCATGGTTATATCCGGAGATGAACAATTAGCTATTAAACCTATTAATGGAAGACAATCGGTCTCTACTATTATATTAGCGCCTATAAAGTATTCTCTATCTGTTTTTAAAGCTGTAACTAATCCCCACAATTCTTTCTTAATTTGCGGGTAATTCTTTTGAGTATCATGAAGAATCTTTGCTCCAAAGCGAGCTGTGTACCTTTGCTCCTTCTCATCATCCTGCGCAATGACCCAGCCTATACCAATAGGACTAGTGTCAACGGTTAGGATTACAGGCTTATTTCCTGTATAGTCAATACGTTTCAAAATAGGAGCATTGATAAGCAATTGCTTTAGACATCTCATAATTCTAGAATGTTCATCAGTCCAAAAGAATTTCTTTCTTTTTCTCAATAAATCATAAAGCGGATTCGCTACATGAGCAAAGTGAGGGATCCAGATGACATGGAAAACACATGCACCTAGGAATCTCCTTACTTCACTTACATTGCGACATCTCTCAGAAATCCTACTAATGGCATCAACTTTTGCTGGATAGGGTCTACGACCATAATGGCCACATAAATGCCCAACTATTAGCACTTCATTAACACCAAAAGTTGATTTTTCTAGGGAGAAAGTTAGTCCAACCTCTTCAAATCTTTCAAATATCTTTTCACAATCTGAAATATGGCTCGAAACAAACTTTCTACAACCAGATGAATCTAAAATTTCATCCTTTTCTTTTTCCACACACCCCTTTATTGGAATATCATCAATAAAAGGCATCGTCACTTTTGGGATAAAGTCATGTAGGACCAGATTCATAGCATTCATCATGTGTGCCACAGAATTCGTGGCTCCTTGTGGTAAAGTACACATACGTACTAAACCCAAAGGAGTCTTCATCGTGGTCACATCTCGACTCTCAATTGCTAATTGAAACTGATCATACCCTGAATACAGGTCTCCCATTGAATAGATGGAGTGACCAGCAAATGCCTCGGCAAACTCATCTACAATGGGACCCGTTCCTACATTCCTAATAGTGACTTTATTCACAGGCTGCAAATCCTGAATAAAGCGTAGCTTCCCACTCTTTTTCGGTACCGTGAACCACCTATTAGAGTATGGTGCTGAGGATGGTTCCAAGATTCTCATGGCAACCTTCTCCTTTAACAATCTCATTAGCTCAGGTAAATGAGCCTTTGGGACTTGAATCGGACGAAGATTCCAAGGAATATGTGGTACTATAAAAATAATCATCGGAGCTACTAACTTTGGATCTGCAGATCCTATCTCATGTGGGAACAAAGAAAAAGCTTTACCATGACGAACAATCATCTTGGTAAACTGCTCTTTTTCAATTTGAGAAAGAAATTCATCACCGAATTTAATAAACTTCTTACTCTCATCAGTAAATATGTGACCTATCCTAGATCGATCTCTAAGAATAGGATCATTTGATACTCGACGAAGTATGTCATGACTATCTTTGGGTAAGGGTTGAGCTACAGGATTTATTTTCTTTTCTACAGTTTTGTATTTGGTTTCTATGCGAACTTCATGTTCTAGGATAAATTCACTAATAATCTCATACTCTTGAATAGAGTTAAGAATTATCAGATTTGATTCAAAATTTTCATGAGAAACACTTTCTAGCTCTTCTAATAGAGTGGAACTTTTTGATAGTTCAATTATACACTCAATTTTCTCGTCACTTAAAATTAATCCAGTTTTTCTGAAATATTTTTCAGTTTGGTTTCTAAATGTTTTTGTAAGATTTTCTTTAGTAATATAGTGTAAGCTAGTTGTAGGAGTACAAATTAAGTAATTTTCAAATTTATGTTCATTAATAGGCGAGACATCAAAACAACGTCCACTATTGTCTCACTCAATAGTGGAGTCTAGCAGAAATTTTGATCATAGTACGCTCCATATTCTCTTACAGTTAGTGGATCATCACATACATGACTAATCGAGTCAATAGGATTTCTTCTTAAGCTCTTTCTATTTCTAGTGTGGTTTGGGCAAACCGTCATAACTTGCAAAGAATCCATCCCTGATTTGGATCGAATTCTTGCATATGCTGATCCGTCATTCATTGCCTTTGTTTCCATCCTCATTTCAGCTATAAATGGTTGTCCAAGAATCACTTCATATGAACAATTATCTTGAATGAAGAAGTGAAACTCTTCTCGAACACCACCTATCATAATAGGCACATTCGCACATGCACCCAATAAAATACCAGAGCCATTATCAGCTGTTCTCATCCACCAACCGTGCTCTTTATCAATTGGCCACCTAAATTTGTCAAAGAACTTTTTTGAAATCACGTTTATCTCTGACCCCGAATCAATGAGAGCCAAAGCTAAACAAGAATCCTTTTCATCACCGATTCTAATCTTTACTTCTGGTGTGCCTCTTGCCCAGAGGGTAGAATTTTATTTACTCTCACTCTTTAACATTTCTTCATCAGGTTGTATAGGTCCTAGAAAATTTCTATTTACACTTCCTGTTGTAAATTCTTCATCATCCTCATAATCACTTTCACTCAATGTAACTACATCATTCATAGCTAGGGTTTCTTCTGCCACATCTTGCATATCCTCGTCTTGTGGCAAAGGAAAGCGTCTTCTTCTAATAAGTCGAATAAAACTGGCCTTGAACTCTGGTTTCGCTATGGAAAACACTTGCTCAAGTGACATCGTTACTTGACTTTTTAGAAGAATGTTATTTAAAATCTCCCTAGCATCATTTTTCTTTTCGAGCTCAAAAATCATAATAGCACGTGGAGCTCTTCTACCCTTCTTCTTTCCTTTCCCTTCATTTTGCTTTTGATCCTCTTTATTTTTATGTTTAGAGGTTTCTTTTTCCACTTTCTTCTGTTCTTCTTGGGGTTGAACATTTTCATCGGTCGGCTTTTTGCCTTCCTTTATCATTTTCCTCTTCTCTTCTTGAGATAAATTTGATTCATCAAATTGAACTTTTTTATCAATTTTCTTTTCATCTTCTCTCGTTTGTCTCCTAGTTATCCTCCTATCACCTTCTTCTACATCATCCTGTTGATCTTCTCATCTCCGTTTTTCCTCAACGTTATCAATGTGAGAAAAGACAGAAGATTGATCTACAGGAGATTTCCATGCGGTCTTGTACATTATCTCGTCTCTAGCTCGTACCAGTGCCTCTATTGAATATGGATTTTGGCTAGGCGTTGAAGAAGGCCTATCCTCGACCGGCTCTAGTCTTGCAGCCGAAGTACTAGGAGTTGCATCTGATACTGTTAAATTTTCATAAAGCTTTTTCATTCCACCTTTGCCCCAATTGATAGACAAAGGAAGACGAGACCTAAAGTCACATAGTCTTCTATCTATTTCTACAACTAATTGATTCGCCTTAGCACTTTTTAACTCTTCACAAGCAAATGATGCGTGCTCCAGACTATCACACCAAACACAGTGCTTCACGCCAATCCCTCTTTTCTCATTAGTTCTTTGAAAGGGTGGCTGTACAGCAAACTGAGAAGCTTGATGTGGAACCGGCTGAAAGAATGGTTGTGGTGGAACATACTGAGGCATAACTTGATGATTAGGCGGTGCTTGCCCTGCACCACTACTGCTAGCCCCTGGATTGTTAAAGCTCATGGAGTAAACTTGTTTATTTAAATTAGCAACCTCTTTTGAAAGAGATGCTTGCATGTTCATGACATTTTCCATTTGTTTACATAGAATATCTAATTGAAATTCTCTGAGAAGCATTAGGTCTAGAATATAAAATCGTTTGCCTTTGCTTCATTTGAGCAACAACCTCTATCTCTTTTTTGACTTTCTCCCAATCATCAGTTAGCCCATACCTTTTTCCTGGCTCTTCTATTCGTCTTTCAATTTCAGCCCTATCTTCTGGATTAAGTATCTTAAGAAAATATATAATTACATCTGGATTAATAGCATTTTTGTCATCTTCCGAAAGTTGAGCCAAACGTCTCATAAACTCACCGTGAAGATGAGTTAAAGACTCATTGCTCTTAACAGTGTTTAACCAACGCAAAAAATCCTTCACGACTGTGCTGGCTAAAATCTTCGAGATAGAATATTTTATGAAGTTCCTTTCTAAATTCCTCCCAAGGTTTTTCAGCGTGTTCTTGTATAGATTCTAGAATTGAACTAGAAACTACACGTCCAAAGTATTTCACTAGTACATCTTTAGGTAAGCCCTGGATTTGCACTTGCTCCTCAAATGCATCCAGGTATTCCGTAATGTTTAATCCGGTAAATTTTCCTTTTTCTTTTAGAATAGCTTGGACTGTACGTGTCCCTTGCTTTTCTATCATCATGTTCCTAAACATTTCCTCCATTTTGCGTTCTTGATAACGTTTCGAATAGAGAAGAAGTTCCCTAATAGCCGGATCTAATTGCTCTCTAAATTGCCTAAATCTATCACTAGTTGATAAAGCCAGGGATGGCTTTACCCTAGTCCTAGGCTTTACTAATTCTAATCTTCTTTTTCTAAAATAATTTTAAATTCAAAAAAACCTAAATTTTGACTTATCTCTTATATGTACTCTTTTTGAATTTAAGTTTTTTAGAGATTTTAAAATTTTTTAAACTTTTCCAATTTTAAAGGGTTTTTTAATAAGATAATTTTTATAAAATAGTTTTTCTTGATTTAAGTTTTTTAGTTTACTACTAATTTCTTTAAAATTAATTTCTTTGAAAAAAAATAAAAGCATTAACTATAAAAAGAAACCTAAATTTAAACTATTTTTATGCTATAAGCTTTCTTTTTATGCAATAAAACAAACAATCTTTCTTTTTCAAAACTTAAAATCTTTTCTTTTTAATGATGCAAGAATAATGGCTTTTCCCAAAATGCAGATATTTAAATGCTTTAAGTAAAAATTATATTTCCTAGATACAAAAGAAAAATTCAAATAATCTTTAAATGCTAATATGAAAGTGCTTAAATCCTAGTGTAGATGAAAACAACTTTTGTTTTTAAGTGATGTGCATAAACTAAAAACAAAGAACTTAAACTAAACACCTTACTTGATGATATCTTTGCTGAAGAGGTTCAAAAGTGAACGTTAACACAATCTTAAACACAAAACTAAAATGACCATGAATATATGTTGATTCTCTTGAACGTTGAGGGGGGGGGGGGGGTTTGAGACGACGAAGCTCCACGAGATGGAAATCCTTCTTCCACGGTTTTGTCACAGCTTCAAGCTTCAAATTTCCTGCATACAAGAAGAAGATAAAATTAAATTAAAACTGAAAATGCAACGTAAGTCCTAGACACACTATCGTCACGCTTTCACGTTGGGTTCACCAAATCTGTCGTAGAGGGGTGTGAAGGGAGGCTGACGTTCATCTACAAGAATCGCGCTAACCTAACCGTGTGACTGCACGCAGGGTGCTTCTAAGTATGCCTAGGGACTTTGGTTGATTTTTCAGTTTAGGTGTGATAAAAACCTATATGTTTCTAATATATGGGAGTGTAAATTAAGAACTAATTATTTAGACTAAGGACCGTAAGGACGAGTGTTTCTATAATTTTCTATAGCTTCTAATTGATAAGACAAAACTAAGTTCTCGTTTGTAATTTTATCTTTAACAAAGTCAACTTCTTTGTTCTCAATTTGATTTGAGTTAGGTTTTCTAACTAAATTAAGTGGGAATAAGTCTTTCTTGTCCTCCGGTTCTGGCAAAACTATGGTAATTAAAGGTAAAATCTAGAAAGAAGACGATCGTAATCTAACATGTGTAAAGTTTCATTAACTACTTTATCTTTAATAATTTCATCTTTTATATTCTCGTTATTATTTGAACTATCAATTGAAGACGGAAGCAATGTTCCTATTATTAGGTTTTCTAATTCTTGATTCTTAATATCAGAATCGTTTGAAGATACTAGTTTAGAATTACTTGTAGATCCTGATTCTTTAGACATATAAAAAAGTAAAGATCTCAATTAATTTTCAGAGAAACAGTATGAAGAATTTCAAAATCAATCTTATTTAAGCCTATACAATAAGCCTATACAAAAGTTTATCATAAGTGCTAATACAATTCTCTTAATAGATATTCCTATACAACTTAATAAACAATCTTCAAAAATATCATAATTTCGTGATCTTGAAATCTCGTATGCTTGTGTTCTCGTATTCTCCTTTGTAATCTCTTCAATAATCTGCATAAAGAAACATTAGGAAAGCATAAGTATGCTTTTAGTAAAAATAAAACACTCATTAAATAATTTAACATTAAGTACATAACTCAAACCTAAACTAACATATGTATACAAACACTTCTAACTTCCTAACTTAAATTCATACGCATTTGTGCACATCATACATAGATAGATATGCACATGCATACACATGTACTCTTATTAAAATAGACATACATATACAAGCATCTTATTTCATATGCTTATGTGCACATTCATTACTCATGCTAATCATTCCTGATTATGTATACTTATGAACATCCTTTACATATGCACATGCATACACTCACTCATGCATACATGCACTATACACTTCTTAACTTGCTTATTCATACATAACCTGCATATCATGACGCAATCCTAATGGTATTTCTATTTAATAGACACTTAGACTATTGTAAGCCAAATGGTTCAGAGCAATCTTGTAACATTGTAGAGATAAACAATCTCATTCCATTGCAAAAAATGATGCTGCATCTGTTACATTCCACTAAAATAAAATACGTTTCACCAACTTCATAGAGAAGATACTTGTTTTTGTTATCTTTATCTTCCCGTAAAGGATCATCGACAAAACCCATACCATTACACATGTTGTACGTATGTAAATTCTCTCGTAGGCTTGGCATGTATTTTATTCATCAAAATCACTTTCTCTCTCTCTCTGTCAAAAAGAACAATTCGCAAAAAGTGCTCGAGTATGGCAGAGTTGGCAGTTTGATGCCCACGACGTAGCTAATAATCACTTTCTCGGCAATTCTTGTCAATACCAATGCTCCTGAATAAAGAGGCTAGAATGTTGAACGTCATATTTGTTACAGAAGATAATATGCACGACGAAGGCAACGATGGGAATGCTGCTCTGGAATCCCCTATACATACTCTTTGACATGGCTCAAAAAAAACCCTAATAGTGTCAAGCTATTGATGCTAAGTTCTAGCACCTGCTGAGAAATAGATCTACGCCAATTACTTGCAGCAAGGTTGATCATAAGGAATAGATCAGTGCAATAAGCTATTGATGCTAAGTTCTAGCACCTACTGAGAAATAGATCTACGCCAATTACTTGCAGCAAGGTTGATCATAAGGAATAGATCAGTGCAATGACTTCTGCTATTGAGCATGAGGCAAGCGTTTCACTATGCATGACACCATAACAGATTCAGCTGAGAGACTTTCCCGAAAAGAAGCACTAGGAGAGCTGATGAAACGAATTGATGGGAACTAAAGAAGTGGATTCTGCGATCGAGAAAGCTACAATGAATTGCCAATAAGCAAATCTCTGATCAAACAAGCAAACCTTAGAATTCTTGCAGATTGTAGCGACATCTTTGTTTGTAATGGGATGTTTGCTAGCCAGACAAAAATGTGCATGTATGGTCATTGCGCAATGTCGCATATTCTATTATGGGGAATTTGAATCACCACGCCGCATGACAAAATCTACAGAAAATCCAAGGAAAAGAAATATCTAAATGAAGTGCTTATGATTTGCGGTTCTGACAGATGTACTCTCGTTCATGAATTATTTAAAATCTAATAATTCTAGTAGAAGATGCACAGCATTGAAAGACAAGGAACACGAGGAACGTCGCTAAATCAGTCAGAAGACCAAGAGCCATAATCTCTCTCTCTCTCTCCTCCTCTGCGCACTGGCGGCCTTCGTGCTATTGGTGCTACAAGGGGGGGGGGGGGGGGGAAGGAACACACAAAAGTCGATCTCTGCATATCCTTTACACAAGCGGCATTCTTGCATCTAATACGCACACAATAGATCTTTGTTTATACAAAAATCGAGCGAGAGAGGAAATAGAGAAATAAGACATACCATAGTCTCATTCTCACTTTCTCCCTTTCTCTCTTCTTCCTGTACTCTTCTTCCATTTCTCACAGAAAGAAATTGTCGATGTATAGCAATATAATCAGGAGGGGAAAAGAAAAAGAACAAACTCTCTCTTCCTCTTGCTCTCTCCCTCTCTCTTCACAGATCACGTACCTACATAAAGAAACATTAGCATAAACACTCCTAATCATTCATTTATATACACATACACAAATAGATATGCGCATACACACTTTCCATTAACTCATACACATCACATACTAAAACTAACTAATGCACATTTAGAATTAAATTAATACTAACTTAAGCTTCAACATAGTCACGTTTACGTTTTTGTTTGTCAATTAATTATTAATATGGATTAACTAAGTATTCATATAAACTAATATATATTATATTAAATTCATTAACTATTAGTTAAATTATCTATTATCTAATATATAATGTAACTAATATAGAGTAATAAGATACATTAATTATTAGTTAAATTATGTTACCTATCATATAATGTCACTAAGATATAATAAATAAATCCATTAATTATTAGTTAATGTATTTTTTTTATAATTGACACAGGTATATAGATATACAAAAATATTCCACATACGCATATATGCTTATCTATTATTAAGGTTAAAACGTACAAACATATATACTTATAGCATACATTCATAAGGTATGACATTAGATATCATTATGGATCCATACACTTTAATATCTATATGATGTTTCTATAAAGGTTAAAACACACATATCTTTACACAAACAGACACTTTAAAATACACTCTTCCTATACCCATACATATGGTTAAATAGATATAGTTGTTCACCTTCACATGCCTATACATAAACTCGCATGGGTACAAACATAGAGTTAATCCCACTTATCACATACAATAGAAGTTCTCATAACATATGTAAATAAGTACTTAGAGTAAATCATAATCAACACATTTAGAAGTTTCTAGGATTTATGAATAGGTAAACATATAGGGTTTAATCCACATATATTGTAGGATGCTAGACCTTTTCTTAAGGAATACATTCACATAAATGAATTCAACTATTGAAGCATATCTAAAGCTAAGATATATTCTCAACAACATGAAAGTTCATATGCATAAATATAAACATTAGAATTAACAAACATTATCATACATTCTTACCTATTCTCTTGCATCTACATACATACACAAATATGTCTTTAACTAATAGAGATGAGGTCTTCTCTTAATTCAGCTCTTCTTGTTTTTGTTATCTGCAGGTACTCAAAAGAAAAACATTAGTCATTTTAAACCAATGCATTGTAAAAAATATGAGAGAGATATCATTTAACCGGCTCTAAAGCAAATTATTTTTATTTTTCCATATGACAATTCGAGTGAGGAAATCCTTCCGACACCGTCTATCGTGATAAAAAAGAACCCATGATAGACACCCATCTATCACGATAGACAACCCTCACGATAGATGATAGACACTGTCTATCACAATAGACACCCCTCTATCGTGAGAGATAGGACCCCATGACAGACACCTGTCTATCGTGATAGACACCTATCTGTTGTGATAGATAGCCCTCACGATAGACACCGGTCTATCATGATAGACATCCAGGTGTGACAGATACTATCTATCGTGATAGACACCATCTATGGTGATAGATAAGACATTTTTGACAAAAATTAAAGTGGTAATTTTTTTAAAAATTTGGGCTGATTTTGAGCTTATTCACAAACTGTTTTACCTATACAATTACAAAGGCCTTAGAACAATGCACTAATATCTTATTAGGGCCTATTTAGCTGATTTAACCCCCAGAACCCGGAATCGAGATAACGTTTTCATGCAAATTCTATTTTTTGAGCTCTAGAGCTCGTTGCAAAGCTCTTAAGAATAATGCGTTGATTTTCTGATGGCATTTTCAAGCTGACATTGAGCTAGATTAGGAAACCTAGGGGGCCCTAGAATATTTTTGTTGCAATACACAGGGGGAAAAAGAGGGTCTTTAAATGTGTCTGAATCAAATTGTTTGTCAATTGAAGGCAAAATCTTGAGCTAAGATTTGAACTTTTATAGGATCATTGAGAGCTCTTGGACAGATCAAAGCAAAGTGCTAGTGTGTGTAGGAGCATGCATCCTGAGCATACAAGTACAACAAGAAGAAGGAACTTGAGGTTGGAAGATCTCTCAACCCCTTTAGTCCATTCCTAGCTTAGGCTAAGTGCAGGTAGATGTTTTCCTTGACTAGGGGTATGATAGGAACCCTAAAGTTCTAAGAACCATTAAATTCTCAAGTTCAAGGATAGAATTAATTGTAGTCAAGGGACAACCTAAAGACAAAGAATTTAATCTAATTGGATGAAGAACATCAAGTACAAAAAGCTTAAGTGCTCCTTACGATGCATGTTGTAAAACAAGTGAATGCCAGAAGAGAAAATTAAAACAAACAAGTATTGATACCAAGGAACCAGCAACGTGGTTGTACAAGGGTGATTGGGCAAATAGGTAGGGCATATGAACTTTACATCAGGAAGACACCTAGGGAGAGATTGACAAACTCTTTGATCATCAGAGGCTCGTTTCAACCATATAGTTAGGTCTTGGGCCCAGCAGCTGAGAGATTGCCCATACATCCTAAGTTCGGAAATGAGAGACTTGAAGATGTCTTATGGCATGGAGAGACTTGTAGGTAGCTCAGGACTGGCTTACCTAGAAAAAACAGAGGCTCCTTACAAGACAATTGGACTACATAAGGACCAAGTGATTAGGTGCTTGCATGTATGAGGACAGTCTGAGAAGATCTGTTATCTAGATTAAAAACCTAGATCAAACCATTGGACTAGAACATCGAGTAGTCAGATTCGAGAATGGTTCATACATAGATAAATAAGGAACAATGTATGTGGTCACCAGCCAACTAGATCGAAAAGATGAATTTGGTAATATAATCCTAGAGGCTGAAATAGGTGACATAGAGCAAGGGAACTTAGGAAGAGAGCCAAGAACCCCTCGAGGCAAATCAGTTTTGACTACAATAATCACTCCAGAATGGGTTCCCCAAGACAATAAGAGCATAGACTTGCTCTTAAACCTAGAGACAAACAAGGCCTTTTGGAGGTATAAACCTGAACAACCTAATGAAGTGGGAATGCTTACCATATATGAATTGAAATATCTAGATACACTAGGCAAAGTGACCTACTTAGATAGTACTTTTGAGAGGGTCTTTGTGGTCTCAGAGCATGGTAAGCATGCCTACACTTGGAGGGGTGAATTTGTTTCCCCCCAACCAAGATCTAATGTCTCTTATGGTCACCAAGTAGCTAGAACATCTCAAGCTCATGGAACCCAGAGGGATAAGAGTAGAGACATGCCTAAAGCAAGCTTTGCAAAACCATTGGGAAGAGAAAGAACAAGAACAGAGATGGATAGAATGGAAACTGAGAGACAAAGGGACCCAAGGAATGAAAGAAATGTAGATGAATTCCCTCTGCCAAGACCTAGAGAACACACAAGGACCTTAAGGCCTACACAATTGTTCAATTCTATGAAGAATTATTTTGATGGGATAGGGGACCCTTATGATCATGTGGTAAAATTTAGGCAAGTTTTGAAAGCTTAGCAAGTTGACGATCTATTCACGCAATACAACACATTTGGTTTAACCCTCAAGAATACTACCTTGACTTGGTTTCAGCCACTACATGAGAGGCAATTCAGAAACATAGATCAATTGCTATAAGCCTTCATCATGGAGTTTTCTAAGAGTGGCATAAGGCACAACACCTCCTCATTGATACATATCTTCAAACAAACACCTCAAGAAATGGTTAGACTTCCAGGAAGGAGGTTTAGACAATACCTAGAGAGATATCCAGAGCCAGAGTTACCCATTCCAGCCAAACAAGTGGCTTTATTCTTAGATGGATTGCTAAGTGCCAAGTTGAGATCTTATGTGTACTTGAAGGACCCTAGAACCATAGAAGAGTGTGTACGCGTGTGCATCCATATTGAGTATAATCGAGGGGAGGAGTTAGAGCTTTCAAAAATCTACAAAGATTCATATAGCTCTACTAGCATCAATTCAAAGCCATCCACATTTAATTAGGAACTTGCAGAGAAGGTAGCCCAAAATTTAGGAGTCTCTAGCAAACAAATACCGGATTTGCCCCAATGAAGCGATGTTATACATGTGGAGGAGACCACATGGCTAATGTGTGTCTTATCATGGCTCCACCCCAAGTGATTCCCAACAACCAATATTGCACCACAGAAAGGAGATATACCAATCACATTGCACAAGATTGCCCATATAATGAACAAGCTATTAAACAAAATTATCCTCAGCCATATCCACAACAGGGAAGATACTAGAACCAGTAACCACCACAACAATACCATAGGCTTTAGCAACCATACCAACCACCCTATCAAGGGCAACAAAGACCTCAATAAGTTTTAGCATAGCAACCTCCACCTCCATCTAATGTGATCCTTGTAAAGTATGTTGTTGCATAAGAAAATCTGAGTACAGCCTTAGTGCGAGTATCACCGACTCTAGGCCCCAACCTAGGTAGATAAAACCACCATTTCCTAGAGGACCATGCTATCAATGTAAGGGAGATCACCTCATTCATGATTGCCCTATGCTTGCACCTACACAACCCCCATATGTGACAATGTTTTTGCCCAAAGTGTGGGAAGGGGCACCTATTATGTGATTGTCCTAAAAAACCCACCAATATGCCAAAAATCAGTCCTATCAAGGTCATTGGTTAGTGGTAGACTCCATGGGATGTGTGCCTTCCATTATCCCAATGCAAGTAGTCATGAGTTCTCAGGCATTCAAGCAAAACCAAGACTTAGGCAAGGAAAAGAGTTCAGAGGTTAGTGAGACCAAGAGTCTAACCAAGAAGAGGACAAGAGCTATGAATCAATATTCTCAAGAATTTCTAGGGGAGATTCAAGACGAGAAGTGGGCAAAAGAAAGTGAAACTCCTCCTCCCATTGAAATTGTGGATGACCTGCATGAAAAATTCCCACAAGACATTCCTTCCATCTATGGAGAATAGGAAGATGAATAGCCTCAGTTCACACAGGCCCATGGGAAGCAAAGTCCACCTATATGAGAGCACTGATAGTCATCGTAAGAAAGGAAAATTTAGTCATACCTAGGAATACGAAGGTAGTGAAGAACACTAAAGTGCAATCCAATCTCACTTTAGAAGAGCTACTCAAGGTTAAACTAGAATTGTGGAAACACATAGCGAACCAAATGCCACAAGTAGAAAAATCTTGTTTTTAGGTAGGATCTCATAGAATAGTTCCAGAGATACCTTTGGACAAGATAGGAGATATGAGCAAAGTGTTAGAATTTCAACAATCTCAAGTGTGGGAACTCATGATAAGTTGAAGTACCACATCACTTAAACTTTTGGTAGGATATACAACCACTTTTCCACGAGTTTCCTTAGCTCTTTACTCACCTAATTGATGGAGAAAATTCAGGATCATTTGGAGGGCATTTTTGAGTTCAAATCTACAACTACCTTTTTGAGCATTATACAAGCAAATACATGGAGCAAAGTAGTGGCCATCCTCCTCTACCATTTGAGCACTTGTAGGCTCTCATTAGGAGTGTTTACTCTAGGTCTAAGCTAGCCCTAGCTAAGAAAGCCCCTTGCTTGCTGGAGTTTTCTCATAGGAAGTGATGTTTGATCACCCATATCTCTTTGTGTAGTGGTCTGATTCATTTGCAAGATAGCTCACTTTTTCTATGATTGTAAGCTTTCTTGTAGTCTTAGTGTCAAATGTTCATTAATCTTGATTATATTGATCTTGAAATCTCTCTGGTCTGATCCCTCCATATTCCCAAATATATGTGTGTTGGAAGGTAACCATAGGTGCAAGCTATGAGTTTGCGCAGATTTTTGTCTGTCTTGTGCAAGGAGTTTGGCATAGCTCACAGTCTTCAAATTGCGGGATCTATGGCTTGTTCGAAATCTTAGAGAGTCTATTGGTAGTGTGCAAATTTTCATAGGTTCAGTTATCACGTCTAGAGAGCAATTCAATTTTTGGTGGAGTGTGGTAGTGAACTGTTTGGTCCTAGGAAGGGCCTATCATTCTTCTACTGCAATTAGGAGTGGATATATTCCATCAATGGTATCAGAGCTCATCATTGAGCATTCAAGACATCAAGAGGAGGCCTTGATGGTGCTTGAGAACAAAGGATTGAAGCCAAGACCAACACGATTTGAAGAAGGATTTGAAGCAAGGGGAAGCTTCTATCACTGACAAAAGTTCATGACAACTGGAGACTCTTGTGGGAAGGTAAAATATCATTCTTTCTCACATCTATCACAATACAAGGAGGGATTAGGATCCACATATAGTCTCATACACAATGGGAGATTATAATACTCAGATTTAGAAGCTTGAAAAAAAGCAATTACCAACCTTAGAAGTCTAGAATCTCTAACTTCCTCATGGGAAAGGGTCTTTGGGGGTTGGTTAGTGGTACTGAGGTGAAGCCATACATAGATCCGCATACACCTACTTAGAATAAAAGAAGATCCATTAAGAATGGGAAGAAAAGGATAGGAGAGTGATCTTCATTCTTCACAACACATAAGCAACTCCATGATAGGTCATATCCAAGAGCTAGATATATCTAAGAAGGTTTGGGAGTGTTTAAAAAGGTTGTACTCTACCTCTACAAATGCTAGAAAAATTCAGCTCAAGAATGAACTTAACAACCTTACGAAGTCATCGAATCAGATCATTACTGACTTCATACTCAAATAAAATAGATCTTGGATGCACTTGGTTCAATAGGGCGTGTTGTAGATGATGATGACCTAGTTGCCCACACAATTAATGAGCTTAGAGAAGATGAGAAATGGAAGGCATTCACAACCTTTGTGTATATAAGGGATTCATTGCCAGATTTTGAGCAACTTACTTCTCTTATGGTGACTGAGGAGCTCAACCATGGAGGCAACAAGTCAAATGGCAGCCAAGACCAACTCTTCTATGCAGGCAAAGGAGGAAGAGGCAAAGGCAACAAAGGTGGTTCAAGAGGAAGAGGTAGAAGCAACTACCAACAAGGCATCCAAAGCTATCAAGGGAGTCAATCAAGCCAAGATGAAGGTCAATCATCAAGAGGAAGAGGAAGAGGAACATGTCAAGGAGAAAGATATGGAGGTCGAGGCTACTCCAACTCAAATGGATGCTTCAATTGTGGAAAGCAAGGACACTATGCGAAAGATTGTTGGCAAAAGCAAGGTGGGAACAATTGCAAAGGGCAAGGTAATTATGCTAACTCCTCAACAAATTCAAAAAATGAGCATTTGTTACCTATGAAGCATAAAAGTGAAGGTCAATCACATGATGAGGTGTGGTATATAGATAGTGGTTGTAGTAACTACATGTCAGGTAAAGAGGAGTACTTCAACAATCTTCAGGCACCCAAGCAAAGAGGGTTTGTGGAGATAGGAGACAACACAGAGAATGAGATACAACAAATGGGAGATGTGAAGCTTGAAGGCAACCATAATGCAAAAGGACTATCTGAGGTATTGCATGTTCTTACTATTACAAAGAACTTAATCTCTGTTGGACAGATGGTTGAAAAGGGGTAGCAAGTCAAGTTCAACCACAAAGGATGCTTTATTGAAGACCCAAGGAATGGCTATGAGCTGATAGCCAAAGGAAAGAAGGAAGGAAGGATGTTCACTCTTGACATTGGCAAAGGCAAAAGCAACAAGGCAATGTTCATCACTTCTGGCGACAAGAACATTGGAGATTTGGATTTATGGCATAAAATGTGTGGTCACATCAACATTAAAAGGTTGAAAGACATGGAGAAGAGGCAATTGGTAAGAGGTTTACCACATTTTTCATTACAAATGTTGCATGAGATGTGTGAAGCTTATCAACTAGGCAAGTCTACTAGGCAGCCCTTCAAGAAGAGTGGATATGTAGCACATGGACTGTTAGACCTTGTGCATACAGATGTGTGGGGGCCAACCAAAGAGCCCTCTCTTACAGGTAATAGGTACTTTGTAACCTTCATAAATGACTACTAAAGAAAAGTATGGTTGTATTGTATAAAGCAAAAATCAGATGTGTTTGATGTATTCAAAAGATTCAAGGCACAAGTTGAAAAGGAGATAGGTTGCTACATCAAAACCCTAAGGTCCGATGGAGGGGGAGAATACTTCTGCCATGCTTTTTGTGATTTCTCACAGGACCAAGCTATAAAGAGGCAAATCATTTGCAGGTATACTCCCCAACAAAATGGGGTGGCAGAGAGGAAGAATAGGTATATTGCTGAAATTGCTAGGAGTATGTTAAATGAAATGCATGTGCCTTTAACATATTGGGCAGATGCTGTATTCACTATTGTGTGCTTGATGAATAGGTGTCCCACATCAGGCGTACATAACATGACGCCTGAGGAGGCATGGAGTGGAAGGAAACTAGACCTTTCACACATTAGAATCTTTGGTTATGTATGCTACACATGTGCCATAAGAATTGAGAGGTAAGATGGATGAAGGGCTGAAAGATGTATGTTTATTGGTTATGCTATGGAGCAAAAAGGTTACAGGTGCTACAATCCTAATACAAAGGAGTTAAAGGTATCTAGAGATGTAGTGTTTGATGAACTCAAACCATGGTATGCTTCCAAAGTTCCATTGCAGGATGAAGATATTGAAGAGGCAAAGAGAAGATATGAAGCTAGGTTTCAAGATAGCTTGGAAATGAGTGGTCCAAGCATACAAAGGAGTTCAAGCATGGATTCAGCCCATCAATCGGTGAATAAAGGAAAGGAAAAATTGCTAGAGCTCCATGAAAATGGACATGAAGTTGAGGCTTGTGGAGTATCTGTGTAGGTGTGGATACAAGCCAAGTGATGGAGATCCTTCTTTATACACCAAAAAGGAAGGAGGACTATTTGTCTATGTATGCACATATATATATATATGGATGACTTGATTATAACAAGAAGTGATGATGCAGGTATCACATGGATCAAGGTCAAGCTTGGAAATGAATTCAAGATTTCATATCTTGGAGTTCTTAAATACTTTCTTGGGACTGAAGTTATTTATGTGGAAAATGGTATTTACCTTGCTCAAAGGAAATACTTGCTAGATGTACTCTATAAGTATGGTATGAGTGGATGTAAGCCACTCACACAACCTGTGGATCCAAACACTAAGTTATGTGCAGGTGAAGGAAAACCTCTTGAAGATATTTTAGCATATAGAAGCATAATTGGAAGCCTTAATTATGCTACCATCACAAGACCTAACTTGTCTTATGTTGTAAGAGTTCTTTCTCAATTTCTAAATTCACCAACTGATGTTCATATGAATGCAGCCAAAAGAGTGCTTAGGTACATCAAGCACAATATCATCTAAGGGTTGTACTACCCTTATGGAGATGGATTACAACCTCAAGGCTTTAATGATGCTGATTGGGGAGGATAGAAGGAGCACATCTGGTATTTCTTCATGATAGGTCAAAGAGTCATTTCATGGATGTCCCAAAAGCAACCTATAGTTGCATTATCATCTACTCAAGCTCAGTAAAGAGCTTTAGCACTTGCTACATGTGAGATCATGTGGCTCAAGAAGATCTTCAAAGACTTGGATGTGGAGGTCAAAGAGTTCACTCTATTTGGAGAAAACATGTCAAGCATTCACCTAGCAAGCAACCCTATGTTCCATGCAAGAATCAAGCATATAGAGATCCATTATCACTTCATCAGAGAGAAGGTACTAGCAAAAGAAGTGGGTGTCAGGTACATCGACATTAAGGATCAGCCAGGAGATATCATGACCAAGTTTATGGATGCAAGCAAGTTGGAGAAGTTCAAGATCAACCTCAAGCTGAAGGAGATCAATGGAGACTATCACTTAAGCGTGAGGGGGACTGTTAGAAGTTTAGCAATCTCAAGTGTGGGAACTCATGCTTAGTTGAAGTGCCACATCACTCACACTTTTTGGTAGGATATACAACCAATTTTCCACGAATTTCCTTAGCTCTTTACTCACCTAAATGATCAGGAAAAGTCAATATCATTTAGAGGGCATTTTTTAATTCAAATCTACAACTACCTTTCTGAGCGTTATATAAGCAAACACATGGAGCAAAGTCGTGGCTATCCTCCTCTACCATTTGAGCAAGTGTAGGCTCTCATTAAGAGTGTCTACTCCAGGTCTAAGAGAGCCCCTAGCTAAGCAAGCCCCTTCCTTGCTAGAGTTTTCTCATCGGAAGTGATCTTTGATCACCCATATCTCTTTGTGTAGTAGTCTGATTCATTTGCAAGCTCATTTTGTTCCTATGATTGTAAGCTTTCTTTTGGATGTTATCTTAGTATCACCTATTCATTACTCTTGAGTATATTGATCTTGAAAGCTCTCTGGTCTAATCTCTGCATCTCTGAGTTTGGTGCATCATTTTCAGTGCTTTAACTTGGTAACGTTAGCTCCATAAGTCTACTATATGTTCACAAATTTTCATGTCATTTGGATGTTGCAATCGTCAGTTATGCTCATTTGAAGTCAACAAGGTCTGTTCATCTTCACTTCTCTGTCAGGTACCCAGCTTTTTCACTCATCTTGTCAGAGCCATTTCTCAGTGCTTACTTATCCAAATTCAGTGATTTAAAGCTTGTTGGATTCAGCTTACTGTCTAGTATAACCATACAGAGTTTCATAATCATTGCAATCTTACATTTTGAGTTATGTTGATTTTTCTGCTCACTGATCTCAAACTGTAGCAGCCCGTGAAAATCGGGATGATGTCATCAATTGTTAAAACTCTTTCTCAATGTGTGGTTCATTATTTTTTATGAGATTACTCTTGAAAGTTAGCTCTTTAAGCTACCTAGACTCCCCCAAGAGGAGTTAAGCTAATTGCTGCTATGCTCAGAGAATTATGTAAAACACTGGACAGGTGTATGAACCAAGAATAGCAAGTTTTCACCTCTGAGCTAACTCCAACTTATCTGTTTTGATCTATCTTTTTGAGAGTGATCTTCCAAGGTACATAGGGTGTCTAATACATCCATTGGCAAGCTAAAACGGCCCACCATATACTCCTGGAGTTCATTTGGTTGGTGTAGATCAAGGATTTTGCAACACCTCTTCATCTTCAAGCACATACCTATCCATCTCTTCATAGTGGTATAGAGCAAGGTTGGACAACATGGCAGATGGATTTCCTTCATCAATTGACAAATTGGACAGAGGTAACTACTGAGCTTGGTCATTAAGAATGGAAGCTTATCTCCAAGGTAGAAGTTCATATGGTTATGTGGCTGGAGATGAAGTTATGCCAAGTTTCAAGAACAAAAGTCAACCAACACAAGAAGAGCAAGAAAGATTGAGCACATGGTGCTCCAAGGATGCACTTGCAAGGTCTTATCTCCTCAACTCTATCTCAGATTTTTTGTTGCCTCACATTAGAAGTTGTAAGACATCTCTGGAAGTGTGGGATGCACTTGAAGCTTTCTTTTTCTTCAAGTACCAAAGCTAGGAAGCATCAACTATGGCTGGATTTCACAACTCTCAAGAAGGCTCCCAAACAAAATGTGACTGATTTTGTCACAAAGCTCAAGGACATAGCGGATCAGTTGGGAAGCATTGGAGAGGTAATAGATGAAAAAAAAATTGTAAGGCAGGTCATCAATGGCTTGAAGGCAAATGACAAGTGGGAAGCATTCACCACAGCTATGGATTTGTACATGGACATGCATGTACTTGATTTCAATACACTCATTGGACAACTACTTACTCAAGAGGCAAAGCTTATCAAAAATGGAGAAAGCTCTAAAGGTAATCAATCTTCAGCTTTATACACTGATAAAAGCAAGTCCAAAGATAACAAAGGAAAGGCAAAGAAAGTGGATGATGAAGCAGGTACATATCAAGCTAACTATGCAGGTAGAGGAAGACATGGCAGAGGTAGAGGAAGAGGAGGTAGACAAGGCAGGGGGAGATCCCAAGACTCCAACTCATGTTCTATTTGTGGATTAACTAATCATACAACTGAAAATTGCTTTAGGAATTCGAGGAATCAAAGAGGCAGAGGATACAATAGAGGAAGTTATGGCTACTCAAGAGGAAGGTTCAACAACTACCATGGCAACTACAACAACTACAATCATTCAAACTATCAAGGAGGCTACAAAGGAAGGAGAGACTACAATAACTACACAGAAGACTCAAACAAAGAGGATTCATTATTGATCATGAACATGGCTATGCCACAAGGTAAATCTGATGAGCATGTTTTCTACATAGATTCAGGTTGTTCAAATCATGTGGCAGGTGGCACTCTTATCAGACTTAGAAGATCCAAGGAATAAGCATGAGGTACAAACAGGAGATGATACAAAACATCCTGTGGAGAAAATAGGCAATGTCAAAGCACCTGATGGAAACATCAACCTACTCAGTAAGGTACTCTATGTCCCTACCATTACAAAGAATTTGATAAGTGTTGGGCAGATAGTAGAGAAAGGGTTGCAAGTCAGGTTCACAAAAGCAGGAGCATTTGTTGAAGATCCAAGTCAAGGATTCAGAAGAATTGCAAAAGGTGAAAAGACAGGTAGATTGTTCACAATTGAATTATAGGACACTAGAAACATTGCTCTCTTTAATTATGGTAGTCAGGCACTCACAGAATTGGAAGTATGGCACAAAAGGTTAGCACATATTGGTGAAAGGTCATTAAAGCAAATATGCAGGGACCAAAGTGTACTTGGACTTCCTAATTTGTCAAAACAACATATGATTTATAAGTGTAGTGCATGTCAATTTGGAAAGTCTCACAGGTTACCATTCATGAAGAAAGGTTATATGCATGGAGATCTCTTGGAGTTGGTTCATACAGATGTATGGGGACCTAGCAAGGAAGCTTCCATGTCTGGATCAAGGTATTATGTTTCCTTTATTGATGATTGCAGCAGATGGACTATCCTATTCTTTATGAAACACAAAGATGAAGTTTTTTCATGTTTCAAAAGATATTTGGCTCTTGTGGAGAATCAAACAGGTAAATCTCTAAAAAGGCTAAGGTCAGATGGAGGGGGAGAATACTTCTCCCATGAGTTTGATTCTTTTCTTCAAGAAAGAGGAATCAAAAGAGAGGTAACTACAAGGTACACTCCTGAGCAAAATGGAGTGGCAGAAGGGAGGAATAGGACAATTGTTGAAGCTGCAAGGTCTATGTTAAATGAAAAGCATTTACCTAATTACTTATGGGCTGAGGCTATATCTACAGCCACTTACTTGATTAACAGGTTGCCTTCAAAATCCCTTGATGGGATGACTCCATATGAGGCTTGGAATGGTAGAAGACCAAGTTTAGATCATTGTAAAATTTTTGGATGTATTGCTTTTGCTCATGTTCCTTCACAGGTTAGAGGCAAGATGGATCCAAAGGCAGAAAGGTGTGTATTTATTGGATATGACAACAATCAAAAGGACTACAGGTTATACAACCCTACCAACAAAGGATTCTTGGTAAGCAGAGATGTAGTTTTTGATGAAAACAACTCATGGTATGAAGATTCATGCAGGAAGGTCAATTTACCATATGATCTTGAAGAAGATTTTCCAAAGATTGGTACAGAACAACCAAGGATTGAAGAACAAGACACTTTGGAGGATGATGAAGAATCTCAAATGGAAAAGATCAAAGCATGGAAGTCGAAAGGTAAATCAAAATTGCAGGAACTTGGACATGAGGCAGAATCATCACATCATGGCCTAAGAAGATCTATGAGGGAAAAGAAAAAACCAGAAAGGTATGGGTTTGACACCTCATTAGTAACTAAACATTCTATCTACATAGCACAAGACATAAACCAAGAGGAGCCATCATCCTTTAAAGAGGCCAAAGCAAAATCAGAATGGAAGCATGCAATGAAGGAAGAGATTGAAGCACTTGAGGAAAACAACACTTGGGATTTGGTGCCCAAGACTTCATCCATGAAGGTAATAGGCTCAAGATGGGTCTATAAACTGAAGAAGAATTTTTATGGTTCCATTAACAGGTAAAAGGCAAGGCTTGTAGCAAAAGGCTTTGCACAAACTCAGGGAATTGATTATGAGGAGACCTTCTCTCCTGTGGCAAAGATGCCTACTATTAGGATTTTGCTTAGTATTGCCTCTTCCAAGAATTGGAAGATACTTCAAATGTAAAGAACACATTCTTGAATGGTTGGATAACAGAAGAGGTATATATGGCACAACCACCTGGTTTTGAGAATCAAATTTATCCTAATTATGTGTGTAAACTTAACAAAGCATTGTATTGTCTCAAGCAAGCTCCAAGAGCTTGGAATTTTAGGCTTGTTTCATTCTTGCAGGAGAAAGGCTTTCAACCAAGCAAGGCAGATCCTTCACTCTTTATTAAAAAGAGTAATTCTGAGATCATCTACCTATGTGTATATGTAGATGATATTATATTGACAAGAAATGATGTAGATGGTATGAAGAAGATCAAAGATCATATGAGAGAAGAGTTCAAGATAAGTGATTTGGGTTCACTTACCTACTTCCTAGGTTTGGAAGTTGTCTGCAAAGATCATGGTTTGTTTCTCACTCAAAGGAAGTACATTAAGGACATGTTGGCAAAATTCAAGATGCAAGATTGTAAGATTGCAGGTACTCAAATGGAAGTCAATCACAAATTGAGCTCACATGAAGGTGAACTCATAGAGGACATCACATCATATCAAAGTCTAGTGGGTAGTCTCAACTATGCCACATTGACAAGAGTAGATATATGTTACAGTGTGAGTGTGCTAAGTCAATTTATGCACACACCAAGGAAACCACACATGGATGCTACCAAAAGGATTCTCAAGTATCTCAAAGGAACCATAAATGAAGGACTTTATTATCCTTATGTATCTGATTTAGGTTTGAAGCTATTTTCTGATGCAGATTGGGCTGGCTCCAAAGAAGATAGAAGGAGCACTTCAGGTTATCTTACCTTTGCAGGTTCAAAGCTTATTCCATGGTCATCCAAGAAGCAACCCACAATTTCTCTTTCTTTCACAGAGGCTGAGTACAGAGGTCTTGCCATAGCTACTCAGGAAGCTATGTGGATGAAGACATTATTCAAAGATCTTGGATTGGAGTTTGGAACTCCAACTATTTATGGTGACAATATCAGTTCTATTCATTTGGCTGCTAATCCTATTTTTCATGCAAGGAATAAACATATTGAAGTTCATTATCACTATGTAAGAGAGAAGGTTCTAAGAAAAGAGATTCAAATATAATATGTGTCCACTCATCAACGATGTGCACATATTCTAACCAAAGCATTGGATGGTACAAAGCTTTGCAAATTCAAGGCTATGATAGGTTTGCAAGTAATCTTGGAAGATTGAAGACTGCAAGCATACTTGGCTTGAGGGGGAGCTATTGGAGCAAGTCTATGACAAGCCTATGTATTGGCCTGAGTCCCATAAAGTCATAGAAAAAGTCTTAAAATGAAGACAATGTAAAGTTCACTTGTGAACTACCTCTTGTAACTTTTGAAGACTTTACTTAATGTAAAAGTGAAAGAATCTTAAGTGGTTGAGTCCAGTTGATCAAAAAGGGAAAGAGGAGCCACGAATTTGTGATTTGTGGTAGATAGAGAATCAAATCAATCACTAATTGATTGGAGAGTGATTGAGGGGAGTTAGCCTCCCAAGATCAACTATAAATACATGGTAGTCTTAGTCGTGGTCATGTGAAGACCTCCAAGAGCTGAGCTTTATGCCATATCAAGGTGTGATTACAAGGCACACATATGTATCAGTAAATCCATTGTATTGTACAATCAATATACTTTCATTTTCATGATCATTTGAGTTCATATTTCCATGTTCATGTGAAGTGTACTACTCACTACCATATCTCTTAGTTTTCTAAGTCAGATTGCAGAGATGGTTTCTCTAAGCTTGGTGAATCATTTTCTGTGCTTTAACTTGGTAAAATTAGCTCTAGAAGTCTACTATATGCTCACCAATTTTCATTTCATTTGGGTGTCTCAATCTTCCGTTATGTTTAGTTGAAGTCAACCCTGTCTGTTCATTTTCACTTCTCTATCAGGTACCCGACTTCTTTACTCATCTTGTCAGAGTTGTTTCTCAGTGTGTATTTACCCAATTTCAATGATTTAAAACTTCTTGGATTCAAAGTATTGTCTAGTATAGGCATACAAATTTTCATAATCATTGGATTCTTAAATTGGGAGTTATATTTATTTTTCTGCTCACCAGTCTCATTACTGTAGCAGCCCGTGAAAATCCAGATGATGCCATCACTTGTTAAACATCATTCTCAGTGTGTGGTTCATTATTTTTTATCAGATTAATCTTAAAGGTTAGCTCTTTAAGGTAACTAGACTTCCCCAAGAAGAATTAAGCTAATTGCTGTTGTGCTCAGAGAATTATGCAAAACACTAGACATGTGTATGAACCAAAATAGCAAGTTCTTCACCTCTGAGCTAACTCCAACTTATCTGTTTTGATCTATCTTTTTGAGAGTGATCTTCCAAGGTACATAGGGTGTCTAATACATCCATTGGAAAGCTAAAAGGGCCCACCACATACTCCTAGAGTTCATTTGGCTGGTGTAGATCAAGGATTTTGCAACACCTCTTCATCTTCAAGCACATACCTATCCATCTCTTCACATATGTTGATGATCTCTATGCTCATTCCAACATTAGAAAAACACATATACCTGAACTCATAGAAACCTTGGACAAATGTAGAGAATAAAAAGCCTTCTTGAACCCAAAAAAGTGAGTTTTCATGGTCAGGCAAGGAAAGATTCTAGGACACAAAGTGTCAAAGAATGGCATATCCATAGATGAGGATAAACTCAAGTCTATTGCAGAGCTACCTAGGCCAAAGAATTTCAAGGAAGTACAAGCTCTTATGGGGCATTGTGGCTATTACCGACGTTTCATTCATATGTATGCAATCATTGCAAAGTCTCTCTACTCCCTAATAACCAACTTTGAGTGGAGAGAAGAATGAGAAAACTCCTTTAATGAGCTTTAGCAAAGATTATGTTCAATACCAATCTTGACTACCCCAGATTGGAACAAGCCATTCCATGTTCATGTGGATGCATCAAATTATGCAATCTGGTGTGTACTTGGACAACCAAGTTGTGAAGGTAATATGGATCTTCCTATTGCTTATGCCAGTGGACAACTGAATGCGGCTGAATGAAATTATATTACTACTAAAAGAGAAGGTTTACACATGGTATATGCGGTCAAGAAGTTTAGAAAATACTTGCTTGCAAATAAGTTTAAATTTTTCACAGACCATCAAGCATTACTCTATCTAGTGATCAACATACCATGCAATATAGGAAAATTAGTAAGATGCTTCCTCTTACTAATGGAATATGATTTTGAAGTTGTGATTAGGAAATGTAGAACTCACCTTAGGGTGGATCACCTTTCTTGACTAACTTCAAGGGAGTCCCCACAGGGAGTATCAGACAAACTAATTCCTGATTCTTACTTGATCAATCTAGAAGTAGTGTCTAACTCAGCAAAAGCTATAGTGCCTACCCTCACCTTTGGACCTAAACATCCTGTAGTAAGAAATAAAGACAACGAAGTAGTTAGATCTCTAAAATACCACATAATGGAAAGGAGCATGTATAAGCACACCAACCAAGGCATACAAGCTTTTTGTGTAGAAGAAGATGAACATGCGAAATGGTTGCAACTAGCACGCGTAGGTGCACTACAACAACATCATTCGATACATAGAGCCCTACAGACCCTACAAAGGTTAGGTGTGTATTGGCCGACTATGGAAGCAAATGTCCATAAGTTGTGTAAGGAATGCCCAATCTGTTGTATTAGACCACTTCTGGAGCATGCTACACTATACCAAGTGTCTGTAATACCAGATTGGATTGAACCTTTAGTAGCCTTTCTGAGGATGAGAACATTCCCTCAAGAAATGACCCTAGCTAGACAAAGGAGCTTAGAACAAGAGGCAATAGACTATCCTCTCATGCGAGATAATTTATATAGACTAGGAAAAGATGGATATCTTAGATTGTGTGTCAATGAGAGAGAATATCTAAAGATCTTGGAGACTGCTCACCAAGGTGTGGTAGGAGGACACTTTGGACTAGACTGTGTGATTAAGGCAATTCTATTCGTAGGACTTTGGTGACCAACAATTCACATGGATGCACATACATATGTGAGGAGATGTGACATTTGTCAGCAAACTGAGTATCTGATATGAAAAGGCAAGATGCCATTGAAATCCATGATAGGAGGACAGGCATTATCTAAATGGGGAATGGACTTTGTAGGTCCTATTAATCCTCTAGCTAAGGGTTCACATGCTAAATACAATATTGTTGCCAGAGAATATCTAACCAAGTGGGTAGAAGTAAAGGCCACAATGAAGAATGATGCTCAAATGACAAGGAAGTTCTTATTTGAGAATGTGTTCACGAGATATGGTTTGTCCATAGAATTGGGGAGTGATCATCACACTCACTTCTTGAATGAGGTCATTGAACACTTGTTAAAAGAATTCATGGTTATCCACAAGATGTTGGCTCCATATCATCCACAAGCCAATGGCCAAGCCAAAAGCACCAATAAAATACTTTGTAATGAGTTAATGAAATTGGTGAGCAATAAACGCTCTGACTGGGATAAACAGCTACACCATGCTCTTTGGTCATCAATTTGCCTATAAAACAATACTCCAAGCGGCACCATATCAAATGGTATTTTTCCAAAATGCAGTTCTACCATTAGACTTCTTGATATGCACAGTGAAAGCAACACACCAGTATGAGTGGATAGGTCATGAACTCTCTTTAAGGATCTTTGATCTTGAACCGTTAGGTAAAATGAGATTAAGAGTAGCTGTAGGAATATATGCGGTCAAGAAAAGGAAAAAGGCATACTTCGATGCCCATGTGAAGGATAAAGGTCTAAAAGCAAGAGATATAGTCCCTCTGTACACCTTAAAGCAACATGCAAGGAAGCTAGAGAAGCAGGGCTATGGACCCTTGATTATAAATAGAATATCAACAAGTGGAGATGTCTAATTAGCTACTCTAGAAGGCGACATCCTACCTAGTTACATGAGTGGGTGTAGAGTCAAGTTATACCAAGAACTCCTAACACAGGAGATGCTAAATCGACTCAACAATGCGAAGAAATGCAAAGCATAAGAAAAAGAAATTCAAGAAGAAGCACAAGCAAAAACTTTGGCATGCATCCAATGAATGAAATTCAGAAGAGAAGGTAGAGATCAACCAGCCACTCAGGAAGTTCCTAGATATCACATGGCCGTGTGCAAAGCTCTAGGTGTACGTTCCCATGGAATAGTTTACCGAACACGTTTTGTGACCCTAGAATTAGGACAAGGAGAGAGTGCAAGGAACGTAAGAGCTTTGATTGACTCAAGAGCAGCCATTAGTGCAATTCGACTTTTCTACTATCAAGAATTGCAACTAAAAGTTAATCCTATAGAAGCATATCTCATAGGATTGGGAGGTGTGGAAACCCCTTTCATGGGTGAGGTGGAAACTTCCCCTCTACATTCAAGATGTTCTAATGACAGTCAAAGTGCTAGTGTGTGAAGACGAGGGTCTCACTAAACCTTTGGTCTTGGGTCAAGACTAGATCTATGATCATGTAGTCAACTTAAACCTAAGAACTGAACATCTTAAGGCATGGGTAAATCAAAATCGCATCGCAATTGAATTAGAAAGCTTAGCACTCAAGGAACTAGGAACTATAACCACTCCTGGTCCTTCGAAGAACACACATGACCATAACAATGTTATTCTTGTCCAAGTTTCTATGGTGCAAAAGATTGTCATCTATCTATCTATCTATCTATCTACCTATCTATCTATCTATCTATCTATCTATCTATCTATCTATCTATCTATCTATCTATCTATCTATCTATCTATCTATCACTACAAGGAATAGGGGCACATAGCGATGGTTAATGCGATAAAATTTTGTCGCTATAAAATTGCAAAATGCATCGCAAGGAGTGTCGAGCATGGACCATCGAATAAACGACGAGTCAAATGACATTTCTTTTGACGTGTGGCATGATGGGGTGTGACACGGTCACATAGAGCATCCCTAATGCGACGGTTTAAAAATCGTCGCATAAGCAATGCTTTTCGTGTCACATAAGCGATGCTAAAAAATGTCACTTATGTGATGCCAATTCCAATGGTTTTTACGACGCGTTACCATCGCTTACACAACGTTCTATTGATAAAAAAAAATTAAAATGTTGGAGGCTCTTCGATCGGCATTTTCATGCATCTGATCGAAGAGCTCTCCAGCATTCTCAATTGTGATGTGCTTATGAGCTGAAACAAGTATATGCAGAATTGTTGTTTTGCCTAAGCTCTATCTTATTGTCTCTCTCTGTCTCTGTTTGTACGTCCTTCTCTCTTTGAATTCTCTATCTCTCTCTCTCTCCTCTCTCTCTCTCTCTCTCTCTCTTTATTGCAGGTTATTCAAGAAGCTAACCAAGCAAAGCATACTCACACTTATTGATATACACATATGCACTTATACATGATGAAGATGCACGTTCACACATATACACATATACACATATACACATGCACATAGAAACACATATATACACACAGATACATGTGCACATACACTTACACATACACACACATACACATGCATATGCACAAACATTTCTACAACCACATAAAAAGAGTTACATGCATGCATTATTGCATATATATATATATACACACACACATACACACATTAACATAAACTTAAATACATGTATATGTACATTGACATGCATGCACATGGATGCAAATGGAAAAGCATCCACACGCGCATGCATGTTTCATACATATACACATGCATATACATACATTTGTATATGTTTATAAACATATACATGCATATGCACATATGTATATATACACACACATGCACATATATACACATATATATATGCACATATGTACACACACATATACACATGCACATACATACATACACACATATACATGCACATAGACACATATACACATAGAGTTACACATATACATGCACATACATATACACACACATACACATGCACATGCACATACTCATATACACACATATACACTTACACATGCAAATGCACATACATACATATACACACACATGCACATAAATACATATACACACACATACATATACACTTACGTACACACATATGAATGAATTATATAATTAAAGTACTTAAACATATGCTTAATATAAACAATAATAAGAATCAATAGAACAAAAATTTTCATTACTTAATACCATACACACAATTCAAAACATAACTGAAATGAAAAATATATAGATAATATATATATATATATATATATATATATATATATATATATATATATATATATATATATATATATATATATATATATATATATATATATATATATATCAATGTAAATACATATAATCCAATGTCATAATCAAGAATCCTAATCATCATCATCATGATCATCATCATCAGCAACATCATGATCATCCTGATCGTCCTCATCCTCATCATCATGATCACCCTGTGATGATCGAGATTGTCTCTCTTGTGTCTCTCTCTCCACCTCGTCTATATCTTCCTCTCCATAATACTGTTGTATTACATATAACAAACATAAATAAGTAAAACAATTAAACCATTCATACAAGCAAAATAATTATATACAATTTAATAATACTCACAAAGGCATCCGGATGATCTCGCATATACTCGCTCAAATGCCGATATCCAAAATGTGTAGCATACTCGATCTCATGTTTCATAGGATATTGACCATAATCCTTTCGCTGCATTGAAACAAATAAAAAAGATTAGTTTCTTGCATTTTAACTAAAATAAAAATATACTCACAATAACACATATACTTACAAATGTAGCTACAAAACCATGATGGCCCATTTGGCCTAGGTGCGATGTGTGGCCCGACTCAACTCTCTTCTTTGCAGCAGCCTGTTTATTTAAGAAAAAAGAAATACATAAACTAAATGTAAAAAATTACTAAAATATATGAAAATTATAAATATAAACTATTATTTTGTATACCTTTTGCTGAGGAAATGACTCCTGAGTACGTAGCTGTCTACAAAAAAACTGCCATATCTCAGGTGGTATGTTAGGTAGCCTCTTATTTTTTCATCATACAATATCTCCTGTTGATTTAATCTCAAACAGAAAAAAAAATCAGAATACATACACATATATACACACATATACACATACACATACCCACATACACATATACATGCAAACATAGACGCATACATATATGCATACATATACACATATACATACATATGACATAAACACACATATACATATCCACATATATACATGGCAAATTGTTGGATGCTTGAAGAGTGCATGTATTACGTTAGTGACTACCTTGAAAGAGTTCATGAAGAAGCTCCCCATGCCTGGACCAACGAGTCTTCTTCAAAAATAATAGATGAGGTATTATCAGGTAAGGGAGTTCCATTTTTATTTACATTTCAAGAAAAAATGATGTTTCTACTTTTGTAGCATATAATAGCGAATGCATGCAAAAAGCATTCCTTAGTGAGTACGAACAGAAACTTCAAAATCTCCAAAGTAAAAGGTGAGGAAACAAAAGATATAGAGGTAATCTTGATAATAATGAGATTACAAATATATCTTCTTTCACGGATTGGGTATATAGTGGTTTGCAACGTGTCAATGCAAATAATGAAGAAATCTCAGATGAGCAGAGAGAGTTAATGATAGGTTGTGAACGAAAGGTAATTTTATTTTAATAATAGTTTGTTTTTTTCATATATGTATATTAGTTTTTATTTACTAATTCAATTTCTTTTGCAGGATCGAATGTTCACTAATATGTGGGCTTTTGGACAGCATATTATAATCAAAGCCATTGATTCTTTACATAAAACAGAGGATTCTAGTTATTGTTGCTTCTTTCAAGCACCTATCACATGCTAGCTCAAAAGACACAAACCTTATAGATGGCAAACTTGGTTACTTAGGAACTATTGTTGGTATCTACGAAATTTTATTTCATACATTGAAACAGGTAGAAAAAAGTTTATATTTTTTATGATAGAGTTAGTTAATTTTTTCAGCACCTAATAATGGGTTTTTATATATTTAATAGGTCATTTTGAATGTTGACTAGTTTCGAGCCGAGTATAAAGGTAGTAATTCCACATTAAGAAAAAAATTATCTAGGTTTTGGGAAATTGATTCTTCCAAGGTAATGTGATCTACTAAAGAACCATACATTCTTCCTAGGCATATTGAACAACCATTTTTTTATAAAAACCTAGATGTTCACCCTTGGTGGCAAGTCATTCATGTTCAACCTAGAGGTAGGTCATTGTTTGAACAATTTATTGTTAGAGAGATCAAAGAAAGTCCTCTTGATGATTCAACATCATATACTGATACATCAACATCTGAAAGAGAAATTAGAATCATTATACGTGATAATGATACTAATCTTTTTGATGAAGAGGATAACATTGTACATGGTGATTCTACTGATGAGGAAGACGAATTACCATAAATCAATATTAATCCATCAATAGATGATGTGACTCATGAGAACATAGATTTAACAATAGAAGAAATAAATGAAATCAATAAGGATAATGAAGATGAGACTATTGATGTCTTACCAAAATGATGGCAATAATGAAAACATATGAGCAGATTAGATAGTAAATTCGACTCTAGTTATCGATCAATAACTTGAAGCTTTTGAATGGATATCAGATAATAGATTCTTTATTCAACTTGAATAATGATGAATCCTACTAGAGAGATAAAATCATGTTCTTTTAAGTTAGAACATGAAGCTCAGGGTTATGCCTAACTATTTTATATATAGTTTTATCTTCGAGGAGCAAATTTTTATCATGTATGTATGCATATGTGTGTGTATTCATGTGTATTATATGTATACATATGTTAGTTTGCATATATATGTATTTCATGTATATGTATGTGTGTGCATTTGTGTGATATATGTATACATGTGTTAGTATGCATATATGTACACATGCATATGCATTTATGTAAAATATTCATGTATTCACGTAATATATGCAAGTGTTTATAATTGTGTATGCATGTATAAGTATACATTTGTGCATGTAGGCATGTGTATGTGATGTGTACATGTATATATGTATATGTGTCTATGTGTAAATGTGTACATGTAAATATGTATGCATGTATATATATATTTTTGTGTGCCTTTAGGCATAAATGTGTGATGCATAATGTATCTACTCCATTTTATATTTATGTATGTGTATCTACATGATGTGCATATATCTTAATATATATTATGGTCCTCATTGATTTGAGTAGCTATATATAGAGGCATAAGGTTGGGAGGAGAGACATATCTCTAGAAGGACATCAGAGGAATAACTGCAATGTGTACATATACTTCAGTCATATGGCTAAAAGGCTGAATTAGAGTTTTTAAATTAGGGGTTTTAAAATCCTAATATCAAAATTAGTTTTGTCAAATTAGGATTTTTGAAATAGGATTTATTTATTTATTTATATATAGATATCTAAGTGTATGTGTATATATATATATATATATATATATATATATATATATATATATATATATATATATATATATATATATATATATATATATATATATATATATATATATATATATATATATATATATATATATATCAGTGTGCATGCATGTGTGTATGTATGTGTTTCTATATGTGCGTATGCATGTGTGTATGTATGTGTATCTATATGTGTGTATGCATGTGTTCTGTGTGTGTGTGTATGCATGTGTATGTGTATATGTATATATGCATGTAAATATGATTATATGAGTCTATGTGTGTGTACATATGATTATGCATGTGTATGTGTATGTGAGTATGTGTATGTGTCTATGTGTATTCATTATATGTGTGTAAGTGCATGCGTGTGTATGTGTGTGTAAAAATGTGCATGTATGTGTGTGTATGTATAAATGTGCATGTATGTGTATATGTGTGTAAATGTGCATGTATGATGTTTATGTGTGTATGTGTGTATTTGTACCTCTAGTCTCACTGTCTTCTCTCTGTCTCTCATATACATACATACATACATACATAAAGACACATACTCATATCCACGTATATATACATAAAAGCAATGCATACCGTGCATTATGGCGACGATGAGACATAAGTGTCCTCTCTTTTAGACACCACTTATGCAACCATCTTGTCCCAAACTCTATCTCTAGTGAACTAAGTACGTACTTTTTATCCCTCTCATCATGCTCACTACAAAAATTAGAAAAATAATGTAAATAAAACATAAGATATTTATTTCAATTTATATGTAAAATTTATACTTACTTCCACGGTAAGTGGACAAGGTGCAGGTAAAAGTCGCATAATGCCCGCATTCTTCTCTTGAGCCTATGCACACAATGTTCCACTTTGGCTCTATATCGCACTCTAGCCCTAAGATGCCTATGCATGTCCTCATAGGCAACTCTACTCTACTATCATGATTTGGAGGTGGTATAGGTGTCCTAAAAATAGATAGATAAAAATAAATAAAAATATGTGTTATAATATCATTAAAAACATTTATGAAAAAAAACATACCTATGAGCAAATAGCTGTCTTCCTTCATGTGGAGCCGCAGAAGGGCCCTCCTCTGATTGCTGGGTAAGCATGTGGATCGTATAATCCAGCTCATCATCAGGCATCTCTGAGTACTCATGCATGATGATCCCTAGAGTATCAGGCGGAACTCTTGCTCCCATAAGACTTTTTATGAGAGTGAGATTCGCCTTTCTCTCTCTACTAGGATCCATGATACCTAACATATAAAACAAAATGGGTTAGAAATCAATATATATATGTGTAAAATACCACCGGAACTTCACCGGACAATTACCGGACACTCAACATAATGTTGTCAGAATGTTACCGGAACCAACTACAATTCTGTTTGTAGTTACTTCAAATATGTGTAAATGAAGTAAGGAAGCAATATCTGAGCTCCTTTTAGTAAATGAACTCTATCTGAAGTTTGAGAAAAACTTCATCAGTTTTGGATGCCTTTACTATCATACTTAATATTGTGCATACATGTCCCATTTCACAAAAATCTTTTGATCATTTTATAGTTGAGACTAGTAGCTTCAAAATGAGCTATCTATCATGAAACACTTTACACTATATGATGAGATCTAACTTGTAGAAATACCGTAAAATATGCACTGAGAAAACTTTAACTGATAACTAACTTTCACAGTAACATGAAAATACTTAGATTTCTTCACACAAGAAGAATATGCTCAAATATTTCCACACAAACA
Source organism: Ceratopteris richardii (assembly GCA_020310875.1). Classification (NCBI taxonomy): domain Eukaryota; kingdom Viridiplantae; phylum Streptophyta; class Polypodiopsida; order Polypodiales; family Pteridaceae; genus Ceratopteris; species Ceratopteris richardii. Next base: position 90,452,917 of record CM035416.1, on the reverse strand, counting down.
TGTGTTTTCTATTAGAGAAGATGTGTACAAAACGGCTTGGCCTCACTTTGCTCATAGCCATGGAAAACTCTCCTATGCTGAGTAGTTTCTCCTTACCATCTCTCTTACAGATGAATACTTGACAGTTCAGGTTCTATTGTTCATCTCTACATACGCTGTCGAAAAGTTTGCAACCTTCCCATCAAGAGCATTTGTCAAACACCAATTTGATTAATTTATTATATTTCTTTTTTAATTTTTGATGTCTTTGAGGAGTTGAAAAGTAATGAAGTTAGAGTCACATCTAAATCAACTAGTTCTACTAAAAACATTGTAGATGAGATAATAAAAAATAGGATTACGGAGGAATCATTGATTTCTTCCTCACACAACCATTGTTTAAATAATTTTTTAACTCTATTTTCCATAGTTCCACCAGAATTTCCCGATAATCCAACGTAGCTGAAGTTTACTCTTAAACCTTGTATCTCCTGGCTGTTGAGGGCTGGTCCTTGTGACCTGAGCACCTCCACGGAGTTTTACAAGTAGAAGGATCTTGGTCACGTCACCTTTATCCTCAACTTTTGTGGAAGCAATGATAGCACAAGCATACTTAGAATTGATGTTTTAGATTAATTTGATCACTCTTAATGTAAAGATTTTGCACTGAGCACATTCATAAAGAGCCTCTTCATCGAGGTTGATCAGGTATATTTTCTTTATTTCTGTTTGCCAAATAGTAGGAATATTTTCTATATTTCTATTGCAAAATAGTAGGAAAGTTTTCTTTATTTCTATTTACAAAGTAGTAGGAAAAGTTTCTTTATTGCAAAATCGTAGGAAAATATTCTTTTTGTTTGCAAAGCAATAGGAAACTTTTCTTTATTTTTATTTGCAAAGTAGTAGGGATATTTTCTTTACTTCTGTTTGCAAATTATGTTTTACCACACCGTCGCATCAGGATCAAGAAATAGACGTACTATTACGTGAACTACATACTTATATTTCATATCTTTCAATAAAGTTAGACTTATCTAATATGGCTGACCACTTTGAAGAGCAACGTATTTGGAAGATCATCGATGCAATTAAAATGGATAGGGGAAATTTAATGGGATAAATGCAATAGCTTATCTTAAATATTATGAACAATTGACAGAATAATATGGGTTACCTGAAGACAATAAAAAAGACACATTTATACGAATTGCTCATGGTTTTACTACAGAGAGAATCCAATTGAGAGTAGTTCAACCAAACATGACTTGGGCGGATTTTAAAACTCGGCTTCTTACTGAATTTTCGCATGAAGATTACAGTAAGAATAATAGGGCCACATGCAATGGGTAGGAACAACGAAATTAGATCAACATATAACTCAGTGTTTGACTGAGTTTGATGTGAAATTTAACCAAATGCCTCAAGCAGACCGAACAGCTCTTGAACCGGATAAATTACAAAGTTTCCTAAACATGTTAGACCCTTCTCTTAGACATGAGCTAGAACCAATGCTTGAGGATGGAGCGACTGTGAGTGGGCTTATTGGAAATTGGGATAACGTTCGAGCAGCTGTCCACAGGTTAGCTCAAAGACGGGAGCAGAATCAGATGCAAACACCAAGAGTAAATGAAAGAGATGCTCTAGGAAAGATAGTTAATGACCCCACTTCTCATAACCCTAGTAAAGATAACTTAGAAATTACAATGTTAAAAACATCAGTAGAATCACTTGCCAAACATATGGAGACTTTGGTAACTGACATAGCTACTATAAAGAGTATGCAAGAGGTTAGATTGAGAGATCAGGAGAAACCAAAAGAATTAGAGCAAAATCCTAGGAATCATATGCGAGCTAGAAGACAGTTTAACCAAGCCCGCAGATGTCTCTAGTGTGATGATTTAGAGCATCCACACTGGACATGCAACTTATTCAAAGAGGCCAAGGAAAGGAATTGGGTCATAGAAGTTGATCGAAAGACCTGTGACTTTGTAACAAAAAGGCATTTGGCATCAAACTATGGCAAAGAGGGTATGAAAACCTTCTTTGAAGCCTCCACAAGCCAAAATACATATGCTTGTAGGCTTGATAGTGATGACTCTAATTGTGACTTTTGGAATCAAGTTTATGATACTACTAGTCGGGGAAAGTTATCAGTTGAGAACTTATATGCTACGAGCTCAGATATTAGATCAAAGACATGTTGGAATGAGCTAGTAGATATGTTCTCAGTTTATGCTCATGAAATTAATGTAGATGAGAAAAGGAAACGGGATGAAGAGGGGCAGTCTAAACGAACAACTAGGGCTAGAAAAGAGGGTGGACCTACTGAGCCAGTTAATGAACCATCTAGGACGGAGCCTAGTCATGAAACAAAACAACAGGAACAAGAAAAGAAACCTCAAAGTAAGGGGAAAGTAAAGAAAGTAGTAGAAAATTTAGAAAAGAAAACAACAAGTGAAGATAGAAGTCATGATAAACCGAATGAAACGCAACCTATACATGAAGAAAGTAGTAAGGAAGAAAAACCAAAAAAGAAACCTCCGACTTTCCGATTGATCTCACAAATCGAGAAACAAATAGACATTCAGAAGGTTATGGATGAAAAAAATATGAAAGCAGAGGTAACCATGACATTGAAGGAATGGTTAGCATTTTCAAGAACAGATGTGAAGGAAGATTTCATGAGTATCATTAAAAGACGAAGAGAACCTATCGAGTATAGAACGGAAGATATAGAAATGGAAGAAAGGAAAGATCAGGATGAACCAAAAGTGAGTGTTGTACAAATTAAAGAGTCTTAGTATCGAGAATCTTCTAATCGTAGAAATTATTTGGGTCATGTTATTGGACATTTTGAAAAAGGAAATGATGACCCAAATACTCATTATACTCAGAAACATTGGGCTAGGGGTACCACTCAAACTATGGTTAAGATAGGTAATAATAATAAACCGCAAGTAGCATTAATAGATTCAGGATCAGAAATCAATGTAGTCTTGAGGGAGATATATAACCAAGGTAAATGGCCTATTGATTGGGTCCATGGGTGGAAAATGAAGGCAGCCAACAATGCTTTTGGCTATTTACTAGGAGCTTGTGCCAATGTTCCTATTACTATTGGAGATGTTAAAGAGGAACATAATTTCTTCGTTCATAATGACTGCTCCTATCCAATTATTTTGGGACAGCTGTTCATTTGTGAACAAATAATGGAGACAAAAGTATTGGACGATGGAAGTGCTTTCGCAAGAATACGTTCTCGTGATGGCCTTAAATCTGTCCAATTCATGAAGCTTTGTATAAACCATCCTCAAAATCGTAGGTCTTTACGAAAAACTCCTTTAAGACACTTAGATCAAGATTTCGAATAAATGCCACTGTTGAGCGAGATGACAGTGGACTTTGGATCGAAATCTCGCAAAATCTTGTACAGAATTTAGATAAAATGAATGTTTATTTTCTGTCTACTACTTTAAATATTTCTCATTGTAAACAAATTCCAGGAAAACTTATTAAAAAATATGCTATGGTTAAGATAGGTAATAATAATAAACCGCAAGTAGCATTAATAGATTCAGGATCAAAAATCAATGTAGTCTCGAGGGAGATATATAACGAAGGTAAATGGCCTATTGATTGGGTCCATGGGTGGAAAATGAAGGCAACCAACAATGCTTTTGGCTATTTACTAGGAGCTTGTGCCAATGTTCCTATTACTATTGGAGATGTTAAAGAGGAACATAATTTCTTCGTTCATAATGACTGCTCGTATCCAATTATTTTGGGACAGCTGTTCATTTGTGAACAAATAATGGAGACAAAAGTATTGGACGATGGAAGTGCTTTCACAAGAATACGTTCCCGTGATGGCCTTAAATCTGTCCAATTCATGACGCTTTGTATAAACCATCCTCAAAATCGTAGGTCTTTACGAAAAACTCCTTTAAGACACTTAGATCAGGATTTCGAATAAATGCCACTGTTGAGCGAGATGACAGTGGACTTTGGATTGAAATCTCGCAAAATTTTGTAAGAAATTTAGATAAAATGAATGTTTATTTTCCGTCTGCTACTTTAAATATTTCTCATTGTAAACAAATTCCAAGAAAACTTATTAAAAAATACAAAAAATATTTGAAAAACAATGGAGATCTGTTAATAGATGAAACTATTGAATATGTCATTGAAGCTACACATTGCTTCTCAACATTAGAAGAATTAGAACTTTGTTATCAAAGTAAGTCTAATTCCCATATTCTCATCTCTTCACTTGATATGTATGCATTATTTCAGGAATATGCCTCTAAAATAGATAATGAGTATGAAGCCTTAGTGGAGACCAAATATAAAACTGTTAGTAAGAAGGTTAAACCCGTACCTCAACCATTACCAAAATTCAGTAATGATATTATAAAAAATGTAAGTCATGAGCCAATCCTTAGAAATCCGAAAAATATTGGCCATGTATTTACTAAAGAATCCTTAAATCAAATTAAGTTAGATGCTAGTGGTTTCCTTCTTCCAACATAAAAAGAGTATTTTCTGAAGATTATTGAGGAACATGGAAGAGCATTTTCTCTTGAGCCTTAAAAGATAGGATGTGCAGATCCTAGGATAGTTTCACCGATGATTATTTTTACTATTCCCCATATTCCTTGGAATTTGCACCCTATTCTTGTACCTAAAGCTCATCTTCCAGAGCTGATTAGACTACTTAAAGAAAAAATTCACATGCATATTCTAGAATCCTCTTCAGCTCCCTATTCAAACCGTTGGTTTACTGTGCCCAAGAAGAGTGGAAAACTTCCGTTTATCCAAGATCTTCAACCAATTAATAAAGTGACCATTAGAAATGTGGGTACAGGTCCAATTGTGGATGAATTTGCGGAAGCGTTTTAAAGCACTTCTATATATTCAATGGGTGATCTCTACTCTGGATATGATCAATTCAATTGGCACTAGAGAGTAGAGACATTACTACCATGAAAACACCTTTGGGATTCGTTAGGATGTGTACATTATCTCAAGGTGCCGCCAATTCAGTAGCACACATGATGAGTGCAATGAATTTGGTTTTGCACGATTTCATTCCTCACATTACTATGCCCTTTATAGATGACATTCCCATTAAGAAATGCTTAACAGAAGAGTCACTAGTTTTAAAATCATATCAAGAAGCTGTTGATAGATATAGAGCAGCCCAGCCCTACGGTTCTTAGAAGTTTAAAGTGTTACAAATACCAACTAGACATTTCGTACATTTCTCAGTAATTTAGAATTTCTTCTACCTAAGACTAAAGAAAAATATACCTAAAACACCTAAGATGTCTCAAACACCTTGCGTGTGCTGAGGGATTTAGAGGTTGACTGATCCACCAGCCGTATGTCTGCAACTTCTCGACATTTGGTGAACCCGATGTGAAAATGCGGTATTGAAGCTCAGGTTAATCTGACATGAAAACTTTCCACATATGCTTGTACTTATGCATAGGAACATAGAGACGATTTTAGTCTTCAATGGATAGAGATTTCATAATGGACTCATACCTCATAGAACAAAGAATCTCGAAATTGATTGATGACTTGAAAATAGAGAAGAAAGAGTTTTGTGGTAAAGATGTTACTAGGCATATCAAGGAGTATGAAAATTTAGCGTATCAATATGGCATACCTAGGGATAGTTGGGTTTCAACCTTTAGGCGTATATCCAATGGACATACGTGAGAGAGAATATGACTTCGGTTGAAATCATCCACCATAGCTTGGAATGATTTTAAGAACCAATTGCTACAAGAATTCTCCTTCGAGGATTCAACAAAGAGAAATCGTACGACTTTTCAAACTTGGGTAAATACATGTAAACCAAAAGAGAACATAATTGAGAGTTTTCAAGATTTTGAAGAACAATTTAGCGACTTAGCTGAGCAAGAACAAACCTTTCTTGAGCCTCATAAAGTTATGGATTTTTTAACCATTCTTGATTACTCAATTCGAAAAGACCTAGAGCCTCTTTTGGAAGAAAATAACACTTCAAACGGCTTGACTAATGGTTGGAAAATTGTGCAACAACAAGTTCATCGACTTGCTCTTAGATATGAATGTCAAAAACTCAAATATTTTCCTCTTTCTACAAACAATGAATTAGATTATACTAATCAAAAGAAAAATGATGAAAATCAAATTGCAATTACACAACACAAAACATTAAGCAAACATGAGTGTGAACATGAGAAACCTTTGTTTGATTCTTACAAAAGTCTTTCCAAATTGATTATTAAAGAAGTGAGTGATGCAAGTGCCAAGGAGATCCCACTCATCACAGTAGCTTCTCCTAAAATCACTATCAATGATTCTCCAAATAAAGGAGGAGAAGATGAGAAATTGATCATTAAAGAAGTGAGTGATGCAAGTGCTAAAGAGATCCCACTCATCACAATCGCTTCTCCTAAAACTATTACTCTCATTGATTCTCCATATAAGGAAGAACAAGATGAGAACATTATAAACATTGACACTTATGCATTTGAAAAATATAAATTTAAGGGTTTTGATATAAATGAACACATGTTTTGTCTTCATTTTATACATATTAATGATGCCAATATTGATCTTTCTAATACAGTTTTTGAGTGGTTTGATACAGGTCAAGCAAGAATGGATGATTTAATGTTTCAATGGAATATTATGAAAGCCACAAAATTTGACTTAATATTGCTTTGGTTGTTACAGATGGATTATCGAGAAGTCTTATCTTGGATTGCTATATTTGGTATAACTCAGCTAATAGTTATGGTTTTTTCAAGTGTTTGAAGATGAATTATTTTTCAGGTTTAGGATGAAGAATGGGAGTTTATTGGCAAACCAAGTTTTTCTTCAAGAATAGATCATGAATAACTTTTTACTTCTAATTTTGCACCATTTTGTTTAATCTTGCTTTTAATGTATGCATCAAATTATGAAAAACGAATTTGATGTTATGATGAACGCAAGTTTCTTCTCAAGTTGGCACATCCGGAGGATGCACAGGTTTGGTGGGGGTGAGTGTCGTAGAGATTCTCATCTCTACTCTTGATGAAGCAGAACCAAATTCAAAGGATGCAAAACAAGATGAGCTATATATTCGGAAGTGTCATATTAATGGAAAGCAAAATAGGAAGTGGATGCTTCCACCTTACAACATGCGAAGGTTCAAGACCTCTTAGGATCAGATCAATCACGCATGGAAGGTAGATGCAAAGATGGATTCTTCTAATACAAAAGATAGTATGATGTGTTTGGCTACCAATTTCCTCTCTCAATCTCATGTAGAAATCGATCAACACCGCAAACGCATTGGGATGGTGGTCAGATGTTGTATTTGGATTTTTTTAGGAAAGCTCTTCAACTTTATGAATTTCGCTACAATGATGATTTGTGTTAAAAAAGGCATAGATTTTTGATAAAGGCTATCGTGCACGTTCTTTTAGATGAGGCGCTCAATTTAGCAAAGTTAGAACTTAAAAGTGATGCATGGAAATCAATGGAGGAGGGATGCTGAAGGAAAAACTAAAGCCCCCAACGATGATTTCATGAGGGGAGGATCTCTGCCGAGAAAAAAAGAAAGGATGCGCTGGATGCTGAGGAGACGTGGGGCACAGTTGCATGGAAAAAGGATGGAGGAGAAGAACAGAGATTGGCGGAAGTTTTCTTAGACACTAACGGTAAACTCACATCGATTCTAGGCTGAACGGACATCACGGCTCTGACACGCATGATGCTCTGATGTCAATCAAGGATGTACTCTTGAGCTTTACTGACAATCACTTTGCTTTTTTCGTACGAGGACTCTCAAGATGTTCTCACAACAACCTTGTATATATGGATGATCTGACATATACAAGAGAGGCACCGTGAGAATGATAATAAGATGGTGGAAGTCTGAGAAGAATTAGAAGGGTGCTGCTGTTTTAGGGGGGGGGATTTTCTTTTGATGCGGATAGAGCCCTCAATCTTCTTAGCGATTGGTGCTCTATTTTCTGTGAAGATCGCCCCAATGATCTTCTGTTTTTCTTCACTCAATTATCGCTCTATCGTATCATAAGTCCATTAATACTACAACTATATGTTTTGACAAGATTCAAACAGCATGCGACTCTTCATATGCTGACGGATGATACATCGGATTATAGCTGCGCCAATTAGAACAATGATCTGACACACCTGCGCTTATGACCACAGCACCCAGGCTTTATAATCCTGTGTTGTAACCATGGAGGGAGTACATTCTCATATGATCATATGTGGTAACAATAGAAGAGCACAAAGACAGAAGTGGGGATCGTCACTGCAGAGGAAATTCAGCTTCCACAACATGGCTTAGATGATGATCAGAGGGAAATTGATGACATAACAACTTACCATATGAATGAGACAAGCTATTAGAGAAATGAGAACCTAACTCCATTTGAAGTAAGTGGCCTAACAAATCTGTTAATTGCTGGGAATACACTAGTTAGAGAGGAGATATCAAGTTGCTATTCGCGATACTGGCGAAAAGCGATTATGATCTAATCTGATGTGCGCTGGAGAGGAAAACGGAGTCGTTTGATGCGAGAGAAACAATCAATGTTCTGGAGGGGGTCTCGTGTGTTCGAGTTGAAGATGGATGGATGATGAAACTATGACAAGCCGATGACGAAAAATCTATTGGTAATGTATGAATGCTTACTTGCTTTAATGATTAACGCTGTCAGACATACTTCAACGCCATATCAAGAAGAACACTGTATTGATGTTTATGATCTCGTTGAGAGGAATATTTACCCTTGGTGAAAGCTCTGAAAGAGTTTTTCTGTGCGTAACCGTTTTGAATCTCTACGTGGAAAACATTATCTAAACTGCTAGTATAGTTCTGGCGGCATTCTATTAGTTCATATTCTCAGATTATAATTATTTAGACTTGCATTGAGTATAGATAATTCCAAATCTCCACTGAATGTAACATTGAGTATCATAACATATTCGACTAACAAGTTTAAGATAACTGAACGAGGTTTTTTTTGTCTGAATAAAAAATATTCATGAAGATAACATCATCTGGAGAGTACTGGTAGCGCAATTCTTCGATATTCGATTTTGACGTCATATGTAGAAAGCTCATCAAAAATGGTAAGTTTAATATAATTTTGATAAGTTTAATATACGTGTAAAATTATTTACACTTAAACATCATAAAACTTCAAATTCCTAAGTGCATCCTACAAAGGTCGGCATATATGCTTTAATGTTCAAAACGAACATTCATGGTATTGCTACGTATGTGGGCAATACCTATGAACTACATTTCTTATAATATCATTACTGAATTTTGGTAATGGTTGGGCTACAGGTTTAAGCTTCTTACTAATAGTTTTATATTTGGTCTCCACTAAGGCTTCATACTCATGATCAATTTTAGAGGCATATTCCTGAATTAATGCATACAAATCAAGTGAAGAGATAAGAGTATAGGAATTAGACTTACTTTGATAACAAAGTTCTAATTCTTCTAATGTTGAGAAGCAATGTGTAGATTCAATGACATATTCAATAGTTTCATCTATTAACAGATCTCCTTTGTTTTTCAAATATTTTTCGTATTTTTTAATAAGTTTTCTTGGAATCTGTTTAAAATAAGAAATATTTAAAGTAGCAGACGGAAAATAAACAGTCATTTTATCTAAATTCTGTACAAGATTTTGCGAGATTTCGATCCAAAGTCCACTGTCATCTCGCTCAACAGTGGCATTTATTCGAAATCCTGATCTAAGTGTCTTAAAGGAGTTTTTCATAAAGACCTACGATTTCGAGGATGTTTTATACAAAGCGTCATGAATTGATAGATTTAAGGCCATCACGAGAACGTATTCTTGAGAAAGCACTTCCATCGTCCAATACTTTTGTCTCCATTCTTTGCTCACAAATGAACGGTTGTCCCAAAATAATTGGATACAAGCAATCATCATGAAAGAAGAAATTATGTTCCTCTTTAACATCTCCAATAGTAATAGGAACATCGGCACAAGCTCCTAGTAAATAGCCAGAAGTTTTGTTGGCTGCCTTCATTTTTCACCCATGGTCTCGATCAATAGGCCATTTACCTTCGTTATATCTCCCTCCAGACTACATTGATTTCTGATCCTGAATTTATTAGTGCTACTTGCGGCTTATTATTATTACCTATCTTAACCATAGTTTCAGTGGTACCCCTAGCCCAATGTTTCTGAGTATAATGACTATTTGGGTCATCATTTCCTTTTTCCAAATGTCCAATAACAAGACCCAAATAATTTCTACGATCAGAAGATTCTCGATACTCAGACTCATTAATTTGTACAACACTCACTTTTGGTTCATCCTGATCTTTCCTTTCTTCCATTTCTATATCTTCCGTTCTATACTCTATAGGTTCTCTTCATCTTTTAATGATACTCATGAAATCTTCCTTCACATCTGTTCTTGAAAATGCTAACCATTCCTCCAATGTCATGGTTACCTCTGATTTCATAATTTTTTCATCCATAACCTTCCGAATGTCTATTTGTTTCTCCATTTGTGAGATCGATCGGAAAGTTAGAGGTTTCTTTTTCGGTTTTTTTTCCTTACTACTTTCTTCACATATAGGTTGCATTTCATTTGGTTTATCTTGACTTCTATCTTCACTTGCTGTTTTCTTTTCTAAATTTTCTACTACTTTCTTTACTTTCCCCTTACTTTGTGGTTTCTTTTCTTGTTCCTGTTGTTTTGTTTCATGACTAGGCTCCATCCTAGGTGGTTCATTAACTGGTTCAATAGGTTCACCCTCTTTTCTAGCCCTAGTTGTTCATTTAGACTGCCCCTCTTCATCCCGTTTCCTTTTCTCATCTACATTAATTTCATGAGCATAAACTGAGAACATATCTACTAGCACATTCCAACATGTCTTTGATCTAATATCTGAGCTCGCAGCATATAAGTTCCTAGTAGTATCATAAACTTGATTCCAAAAGTCACAATTAGAGTCATCACTATCAAACCTACAAGCATATGTATTTTGGCTTGTGGAGGCTTTAGAGAAGGTTTTCATACCCCCTTTGCCATAGTTTGATGCCAAAGGTCTTTGCATGTCCAGTGTGGATGCTCTATCATCACACCAGAGACATCTGCGGGCTTGGTTAAATGGTCTTCTAGCTGGCATCTGATTCCTAGGATTTGCTCTAATTCTTTTGGTTTCCCCTGATCTCTCAATCTAGCCTCTTGCATACTCTTTATAGTAGCTATGTCAATTGCCAAAGTCTCCATATGTTTGGCAAGTGATTCTATTGATGTTTTTAACATTGTAATTTATGAGTCATCTTTACTAGGGTTATGAGAAGTGGGGTCATTAACTATCTTTCCTAGAGTATCTCTTTCATTTACTCTTGGTGTTTGCACTGATTCCGCTCCGTCTTTGAGCTAACCTATGGACAGCTGCTCGAACGTTATCCCAATTTCCAGTAAGCCCACTCACAGTCGCTCCATCCTCAAGCATTGGTTCTAGCTCACATCTAAGAGAAGGGTCTAACATGTTTAGGAAACTTCGTAATTTATAGGTTCAAGAGCTCTTCCGTCTGCTTGAGGCATTTGGATAAATTTCACATCAAACTCAGTCAAACCCTGAGTTACATGTTGATCTAATTTCGTTGTTCCTACCCATCACATGAATGTGGCCCTATTATTCTTACTGTAATCTTCATGCAAAAATTCAGTAAGAAGCCGAGTTTTAAAATCTGCCCAAGTCATGTTTGGTTGAACTACTCTCAATTGGATTCTCTCTCTAGTAAAACCATGAGCAATTCGTATAAATGTGTCTTTTTATTGTCTTCAGGTAACCCATATTGTTCTGTCAATTGTTCATAATATTTAAGATAAGCTGTTGCATTTATCCCATTACATTCCCCCCTATCCATTTTAATTGCATCTATGATCTTCCAAATACGTTGCTCTTCAAAGTGGTCAGCCATATTAGATAAGTCTAACTTTACTGAAAGATATGAAATATAAGCATGTAGTTCACGTAATAGTATGTCTATTTCTTGATCCTGATGCAACGCTGTGGTAAAAAATAATTTGCAAACAGAAGTAAAGAAAATATTCCTACTACTTTGCAAATAAAAATAAAGAAAAGTTTCCTACTGCTTTGCAAACAAAAAGAAAATTTTCCTATGATTTTGCAATAAAGAAACTTTTCCTACTACTTTGTAAATAGAAATAAAGAAAAGTTTCCTACTATTTTGCAACAGAAATATAGAAAATATTCCTACTATTTGGCAAACAAAAATAAAGAAAATATACCTAATCAACCTCGATAAAGAAGCTCTTTATGAATGTGCTCAGTGCAAAATCTTTACATTAAGAGTGATCAAATTAATCTAAAACATCAATTCTAATTATGCTTGTGCTATCGTTGCTTCCACAAAAGTTGAGGGATAAAGGTGATGTGATGAAGATCGTTCTACTTGTAAAACTCCATGGAGGCGCTCAGGTCACAAGGACCAGCCCTCAACAACCAGGAGATACAAGGTTTAAGCGTCAGCTTCAGCTACCAAGGATGTCGACACTTCTCCTTCAATCGCCAAAGTTCCTATATGCACATGCAGAATAGAAATTAAAATATACCTTTATACCTAAGGTGTCACGCCGAACCTTCACGTCAGGTTCACCAAATGTCGGAGCATTAGCGACGGTCGGTGGATCAAGCCAACCGCCTGAAATACGGCACTGAAGTATATCTGACAGCGTTAATCATTAAAGCAAGTAAGCATTCATACATTACCAACAGATTTTTTGTCATCGGCTTGTCATAGTTTCATCATCCATCCATCTTCAACTCGAACACACGAGACCCCCTCCAGAATGTTGATTGTTTCTCTCATGTCAAACGACTCCTTTTTCTTCTCTAGCACACATCAGATTAGATCACAATCGCTTTTCCCCAATATCGCGAATAGCAACTTGATATCTCCTCTGTAACTAGTGTATTCCTAGCAATTAACGGATTTGTTAGGCCACTTACTTCAGACGGAGTTAGGTTCTCATTTATCTGATAGCTTGTCTCATTCATATGGTAAGTTGTTATGTCATCAATTTCCCTCTGATCATCATCTAAGCCATGTTGTGGAAGCGGAATCTCCTCTGCAGCGACGATCCCCCCTTCTATCTTTGTCTTCTTTTGTTGTTACCACATATGATCATATGAGAACATACTCCTTCCATGGTTACAACAAAGGATTATAAAGCATGGGTGTTGTGGTCATAAGCGCAGCTGTGTCAGATCATTGTTGTAATTGGCGCAGCTATAATCCGATTTATCATCTGTCAGCATATGAAGAGTTGCATGATGTTCGAATCTTGTCAGAGCATATAGTTGTAGTATTAATGGACTTATGATACGACAAAGCGATGATTGAGTGAAGAAAAACAGAAGATCATTGGGGCGATCTTCACACAAAACAGAGCACCAATCGCTAAGGAGATCAAGGGCTCTGTCCGCATCAAAAGAAAATCCTCCCCCCCCCCAAATAGCAGCGCCCTTCTAATTCTTCTCAGACTGCCACCATCTTATTATCATTCTCACGGTGCCTCTCTTGTATATGTCAGATCATCCATATATACAAGGTTGTTGTGAGAACATCTTGAGAGTCCTCGTAGCGAAAAAACAAAGTGATTGTCAGTAAAGCTCAAGAGTACATCCTTGATTGACATCAGAGCATCATGCGCGTCATAGCCTTGATGTCCGTTCAGCCTAGAATCGATCTCACTTTACTGTTAGTGTCTAAGAAAACTTCCGCCAATCTTTGTTCTTCTCCTCCATCCTTTTTCCATGCAATTCTACCCCACATCTCCTCAGCATCCAGTGCATCCTTTCTTTTTTTCCCGGTAGAGATCCTCCCCTCATGAATTCATCGATGGCGGCTTTAGTTTTTCCTTCAAGATCTCTCCTCCATTGATTTCCATGCATCACTTTTAAGTTCTAACTTTGCTAAATTGAGTGCCTCATCTAAAAGAACATGCACGATAGCCTTTATAAAAAATCTATGCCTTTTTGTTAGCACCACACTTTCCATTCTCAAGGTAAATGTATTTTGTGAAAATACATAACTCAGCCCATGCATAATTTGTTTTATTATTCTAAACACAAATCATCGTTGTAGCGAAATTCATAAAGTTGAGGAGATTTCCTGAAAAAATCCAAATACAACATCTGACCACCATCCCAATGCGTTTGCGGTGTTGATCGATTTCTACATGAGATTGGAGAGACGAAATTGGTAGCCAAACACATCATACTATCTTTTGTATTAGAAGAATCCATCTTTGCATCTGCCTTCCATGCGTGATTGATCTCATCCTAAGAGGTCTTGAACCTCCGCATGTTGTAAGGTGGAAGCATCCACTTCCTATTTTGCTTTCCATTAATATGAGACTTTCGAATATATAGCTCATCTTGTTTTGCATCCTTTGAATTTAGTTCTGCTTCATCAAGAGTACAGATGAGAATCTCTACGACAACGCACTCAGGCTCTCTCTACGGTCTCTCAGACTCATTGTCTGAGTATATTGGATGCTCTCTTAGCAGCTCTATTATTATGATCTTCTAACTCATATATATACATATTTGTTCCGAGATTCAAAACTCGTAATTCTGGAAGTTTCTATGCACTATATTACAAGCGTGAATTTGTCCCTTCACTAAGGCTTGATTTTTTGAATGCTTTATTTCTACTTCTCTTCGTCCTCCTTCATCCTTCTTATGTCTTCATGTTTTTATGTCTAATTAGTGAGTGAATCTCCAATAGCTCCCCCTCATTCACTAATTAGCATCCTCTGATCTTTCATATATTCTTCTTTTCTTTTATTCCTGCCATTTCTTTGAATCTACTTGTCTTTACTCCATCCAAGCTTTTTGTCAAAATATCTGCAATCTGATCTTTTGTAGGAGTGAATACTATTTCAATCTCCTTCTCCATTACTTTTCCCTCAGCAAATGATATTGAATTTCTATGTGCTTTGTTCTTGCATGAAATACTGGATTTGCTGCAAGATACAATGAACTCATATTATATCCATGTATGATAGGTGTACCTTGATAAATACCCAAGCTTTTGAACAAGGTTTGCATCCATATCACTTCTTTAGCTGCTTCCACAAGTCCTTTATACTCAGCTTCAGTTGACGATAGAGCCACTGTATGCTGCTTCTTTGAACACCAGCTGACAAGCTTATCTCCTAGGTATATCATATACACATGTGTCAACCTTCTATCATCTTGACTTCCTGCCTAGTATGAGTCATTGTACACTCTCAGATTTATAGCTACTATGAAAGGATAATATAATCCTTCCTTTCTAGTTCTTTTGATATATCTAAGAAATCTTTGTCTTGCAACCCAATGTTGATCCTTGGGACAATGCATAAATTGTGAGAGAACTCCTACTTCATAACTAAGATGTGGTCTTGTTAGCGTAGCATAAATCAAGCTTCCCACTAAAGATTGATACTTTCTCATATCTTTAAACTCTGCTCCATCATATTTGCTGAGTTTATGATCTACTTCAAGCGGTGTTGAAGCTTCTCTGCAATTCTCCATGTTAAACTTCTTCAATAAGTTTAGAAGATATCTTCTTGTGAAACATATACACCATGATCTGTATATGTGACTTTCATTCCAAGAAAATCTGATAACTTTCCTAGATCACTGATCTTCAACTCTTTTTCAAGCAATCTCTTTACCTCCTTGATTCCTTCATCTGAGGTACCTATGATTATAATTTCATCTACATAAATACAAATGTAGATAATACCTTCATCTATTCTCTTAATGAGTAGACTTGCATCTGCCTTTGACCTTTGGTATCCAATATCATTGAGATACTTTACAAGTTTGTAATTCCAAGCTCTTGGAGCTTGCTTCAATCCATAGAGTGCTCTTCTTCATCTGCAAACATGATTTGGGTGACTGGAACTTACAAACCCTTCAGGTTGTTTCATGTAGACTTCATCTGATATATATCCATTTAGAAATGCATTCTTTATATCCAGTTGACTTAGCTTCCATCCTTTTGATGCTGCTATAGTAATCAATGTCCTTATGGTTGACATCTTTGCCACTGGACTGAATGTCTCATCATAATCTATGCCATGCGTCTGAGCATAACCTTTGACTACCGGTCTAGCTTTGAATCTGGCTATTCTTCCATCTGCAAGCTTCTTAACTTTCTAAACCCATTTATTTCCAATCACTTTCTTACCATTCGTTTTGGAAAAAGTTCACGTCTTGTTCTCTTGAAGTGCATTGAACTCTTCCTTCATTGCTTCTTCCCATTTTTCCTTACCTTTTGCTTCACTGTAATTCTAAGGTTCTTCATCTTCCTTTACTAAGTAAGCATAGTTTTTCTGAGTCAAATAAGAAGTATCATAGGAATACCTTGTTGGTTGTTTCCTTAATCTATTTGACCTTCTTGGTTCATACTCTTCATGTGTGTCTGAATACACTTCTTCATCAAATCTCGGTGCATCTTCATTTCTCATAACTGATCCATATCTGGATGTACTTGCCTGCATATGATCTTCATCTCCATTCACCTGCATATGTGATTTACCTTTTTCATTTCTCCTTATCTCTTCTTTAATTGTTTCATCATTATGCTCTTTATCTGCAAACCAACTCTTTTCTTCATTAAATGTCACATCTCTAGAAACAATAAATTGTTTGGTTAAAGGACTCCATAACCTATAACCCATCTGCTTTTCATCATATCCGATGAACATGTATTTTTTAGCTTTTGGTTCAATCTTATGTCTAAGTTGTGATGGTACATAAGCATAAGCAACTGATCCAAACACTTTACAATGATCAAGTGTTGGTTTCTTACCCCACCAAGCTTCATAAGAGGCCATTCCATTTAAAGTTGTACATGGTAATCTGTTTACAAGATATGTGGCCGTATTTACAGCCTCAACCCAAAGATAGTTTGGACAATTCTTCTCCTTAAACATTGCTCTGGCAAACTCAACCAGAGTTCGGTTTCTCCTTTCTGCTACTCCATTTTGTTGCGGTGTATACCTACAAGTTATTTCTCTTTTGATACCTGCATTCCACAGATAATCATTGAATTCTTGAGAAAAATATTATCCTCCTCCATCAGACCTAAGTCTTTTGAGTTTTTGTCCTGTAAGTCTTTTAGCATATGCATGAAAATGCTTGAAAGCTCCAAACACTTCTGACTTCTCTTTCAAAACATAAAGAGTTATCCATCTTGTTGCATCATCAACAAAAAGAACGTAATACCTTGAGCCATTGATAGATCCTTCTTTTGTCGGTCCCCATACATCTGTATGTATGAGTTCTAGCAAACCATCATGTTTGTAACCATTTTTCTGAAATGGTAACCTGTGTGCTTTTCCCATCTGACAAGCTTCACATTTGTGAATCATATGTTGATTCTTCATATTCGATAATCCTTTTAGAGACTGTTTCTCCACCATAGTTTTGATTCCTTTTTCATTAAAATGTCCTAACCTCTTATGCCAGAGATCTAGTTCTGTAAATGCTTTATCACCATGTGTGATCAAGGCTTGACCAACATTCCCTTGTACTTTAAGAGTAAAAAGTCTACCTTCCTTTTTACCATAGACAATTTGATTATATCCATTTTCTGGATCTCAACAAATACTCCTTCATTTGTAAACCTGACTTGAAAACCTTTTTCTACTATCTGTCCCACACTGATCAGATTCTTTGGGATTTTTGGAACATACAAAACATTTTTTAGTAGCTCAGCTCCATTTTTACACTTCACTTTTCCCATTGACCGTACATTATGTTTTGTGTTATCACCTGTTTGTACTGTATGATTCAAAATACCTCCTTCCAGTTCTGATAACAATTCTATATTTCCTGACAGATGATTTGAACAACCAGAGTCAATATAGAATACCTTGAGATCTTCTTTTTTTGACACACTTATCAAATTCATCATCAATGTTGTATGATTGTCATTTCGTATATCATTTGCATAGTTGTAGTAGGTAGTGTTCTGAGACTGATTCTGTCCCCAACTTCTTGCTCCACCTCTACCATATCCACCTCTTTGACTTTGTCTACCTCTTTGATATCTTCCACTTCTGCCTCTGCTATTGTTATTCTGATTCTGACTTGATCCTTGAGAATTATGCCAACAATCATGAGCCAAATGATTACTTAATCCACAGATCCAACAATTCTTCTTGTTGTTATTTTGATTACCTCTTCCTTTTGTATTACCTCTACTTTTACTTCTAACATTACCTCTTCCTCTTGCATAATTTGCTTGAGTAGTCATCTCTTCTTCATCCTTTTCTTTACCTTTATCACCTTTCTTCTTACTCTTTGCATACATAGCAGAACTATGTCCTTTATCTCCATCTGTCTTCAAATCTTGCTCAAATGTTAGCATTAGTCCAAGCAACTGATTTAAATCTGGTATAAAATGATTTAATGAAAGTTCGGTTGAGAGTACAAAAGGTTTCCACCTTTCATCTCCTCTCAGTCCGGCAAGCAATTGCGCTATCAACCTGTGGTCTTCAATATCTTCATCAATAGATCCAAGACTGTCTACCAAGTCCTTCATCTTAGTGACATAATCACTAATGATTTGACTTTGCTTTTTCTTGAACATTGTAAACTCTGACCATAAGCTAGCTTTCCTAACTTTAGTAGTATTTTGGAAGTGATCTTCCAAAGCACTCCATATATCTTCCACTTTTTCCAAACCTCTAATATGTGCTAACAAATGATCTGTAATGGTATTGTAAATATACGCTCTTGCCGTTGCATCTTTCTTCTGCCACATCTTTAAGGCTTCTAACTCTTCTTTCTTTGGTTGACTGTCGTCTCCAAAATAGGCTTCTTTTCTTCTCCTGTCACATATATCATTAAGTCCTTACTCATAAGTAAGGCTTCCATTCTCATTACCCATGCACGATAATTATATCTGTCCAATTTGTTAATAGAAATGTGATCTACCATGGTCTTCTTGTTTCTGTTGCTGTCTATGAGTAAAAATTTAAAAGTCTTTACCTTTCATAAACCTTTAGCATTGAGAATGACTAGACATACTCAAAAATGGGTGTGCGGCTAGACATACTCTATGAGAGTAAAGTGAACGAAAGGACTCAAAACAATTGAAGTAGCTACAAGGGGGCTTCCACACCTTCTTATACTAAAATTGGATACATATATTGAGAGATATGACTCTTACAAGTAGACTACCCAAAAATGGGTGTGCGGCTGGACATACTCTATGAGAGTAAACTGAACGAAATGACTCAAAACAATTGAAGTAGCTACAAGGGGGCTTCCACGCCTTCTTCCTCTATACTTGAGTGTCCTCCCTTGCCTGTTTTATAGCCAAGTGGCCAAAAACTCTCATGATGAGTTTGAGAGCTCTTCTCCATCATTTCTCCACTACTTTGGACAACCACTCCTCTCACAGTTCAGTTTCTCTTTTGGTCTCCACTACTTGCTGAAGTAAATGCTTCTATTTTTCAGTTTTGTATTTTTCTTCTACTTGAAGAAAATCTTTTTTGCAAAAATATATACGAGCTTACTTCTTTATTTTTAACACTCCCCCTCATGCTCATCCTTGAGCAATGACCTTGAATCCTTCTTTTCGATTCTTTATAAAGCAGCCTTTTTCATTGAAGATAACATGATATCCTTTCTCTACCATTTGTCCTACTGAAATCAAATTCTTTGCAATAGTAGGAACATGAAGAACATTAGCCAATACCTTCTTGTCTCCAAGCTTGATATCTCCAACATGCTCAATTGCGTGTTGAGTTTCATCGCCAGTCTCCACACATCCTTTTCCACTTGGAGCTTGTAGCTTTGTGAACAAATCTCCTTGGCATGTCATATGGTTGCTGCAACCTGAATCTATGAACCTTTTTTGGTCATCACTTCTCGAGTTGTTGTAGTCATGCTTCATGGCAAGCATGGTTTGCTTGTCTCCTTCACTTGATGTACTCGCATAGTTATTTTGGCTCCTTTGGTTGCCTCCATTCAGCCTTCCATTCTTTTGCCAACAATTATTTGCATAATGTATGAGGATTGTATGAACTTCGACCTCTTCCTCTATTTCTTCATCGACCTCTTCCATGTGTGTTGTCATTTGAGTTGTCCTTGTTGTCAGGAACACTAGGATCTCTGAACTGAGGCTTTTCTTCTTCACCTGTAATATAACCTATCAAGTCTTTGCTCATAAGATGAGGTTCCATCCTCATTGACCATGCTGGATAGTTCTCTCTATCCAATTTCTCTATCTGAAGAGAATCTCCCATCCTTTCTTCACCTGTGTATTAAATCCTTCAAGCTTTATAAGGAATAAGGTTACCTTTGCTTCGAATGAAGTTCCTTTTTTCTTCCTTTGTTGATGTGTGAAACATCACAAGAAATGAATTAATGTGACACTAGACAACCTCTATGGTCACCATTAACTCATTGCCACTCCAAACTTTGAGAAGTGATAGCCAAAACCAAGAACTTTACTTCTTTAGAAATTTCCAGTCACTAAAATGACATACCTTCAGTATTTTTCTAGTTTCTCTTAGCTCAAATATTAGTTCTCCAAGATCTTTTAGTGAATAAAAGTAGAAGAGTAGAGCTTTCCAAGAAGCTATCATATGCATGAAATTGATCTCTAGAACTCAAGTTATGGCCTTCACAAGATCACCCTGTATGACTTGCCAAAACTAGAAATTCTGCCTCCTTTAGTAATTCTGAGTGTCTAAAAATGAAAATTCGATGACTAGCATCGACTTGCAACCGAAAGTTGATGCTTGGCATCGACTTTCAGCTTTTTGAGCCACTTTTTCAGTGCCAAAATTACCCCCTTGAACACACACATGAACAAGACCACTTTTATGTGGGAAGTGGATGCGAGGCATCGACTTTATGCTGAAACTCGATGCTAGGCATCGAGTTCCTCCACAAACCTCATGTTTTTAAGAAGTTCTAGCAGTACATAACACTCACAGAATAAAACAAGGACTTATCAACACAAACTCAATGCCATGCATTGACTTGCTCAGAAAACTTCAACTTTTGAAATCATTTCACAGAAGACAAGCATGGAGATGATGGAGAGAGTCTCATACACAGAACTTTAACTATTTCTTCTCATAGCTATGAAAAAACTCAGAAGTCTTACAGATGCTTTCTCACTCAGAGAAGCCCGACTATACGGAGTCATACAAAATGAACCCCTTCTCACATTCTATCACTCTCTTCCATTTCTTCTCTCTCCGTGTCAGTTGATACAAACTAACTTATATAGATTTTCTCATTCCCTTGACTTTTAAAAAACTTCTAGAACTAAAGTGAACTAACTTTACAAATATTATACACTTGTGAATTTGTCCCTTCACATAGGAATGTAGTTTTATTCTAAAGTTTTGATCTTCAAATGTATGTCCAATTAGTGATTGTTTCTCCAACAGCTCCCCCTCAATCACTAATTGACATTCTCTGTTCCTTCATATCTTCTTCTTTTCTTTTACTCCTGCCATGCTTCTGAATCTGCTGGTCTTCACACCATCCAAGCTCTTTGTCATTATCTCTGCTATTTGATCTTTTGTAGAAATGTACTCTACTTCAGTTTCTTTCTCCATTACCTTTTCTCTCAGGAAATGATAATGTATCTCTGTATGTTTTGTTCTTGCATGAAATACTAGATTTGCTGGAAGATAAAGTGAACTCATATTATCTCCATGTATTGTAGGTGTACCTTGATCAATGCCCAAGCTTTTGAACAATGTCTGCATCCGTATGACCTCCTTAGCTACTTCCACAAGTCCTTTGTACTCAGCTTCAGTTGATGATAATGCTACTGTGTGTTGTTTCTTTGAACACCAACTTACAAGCTTATCACCAATGTATATCATGTAACCATTAGTTGATCTTCTGTCATCCTAGTTACCTACCCAGTCTGAGTCACTATATGCTCTTAACTTCAAATCTGATGTAAAAGGATAATATAATCCTTTCTTTATAGTTCCTTTGATATATCTCAGAACTCTTTGACCTGCAATCCAATGTGGCTCCTTTGGACAATGCATGAATTGTGACAAAACTCCCACTGCATAACTAAGACCAGCTCTTGTTAGTGTAGCATAAATCAAACTACCCACAAGAGATTGATACTTCCTCATATCTTTGTATTCTGCACCATCATATTTATTGAGCTTGTGATTAATTTCAAGTGGAGTTGAAGCTTCTCTGCAATTTTCCATATCAAAGTTCTTCAATAGATTCAAAAGATACCTTTCTTGTGATACATATATGCCATGATCTGTATAAGTGACTTCCATTCCAAGAAAGTATGACAACTTTCCTAGGTCACTCATCTTGAATTCTTTTTCAAGTAATCTCTTTACCTCCTTGATTCCTTTATCTAAAGTACCTATGATTATAATGTCATCTACATAAATACAAATGTAGATTGTACCTTCCTCTACTCTTTTGATGAGTAGACTTGGATCTGCTTTTGAACTTTGATATCCAAGTGTTGGAGCAGAACAATCATCAATAGTGATTATATGAAGATCAAATTGAGAAGATATGTGGAAGAATGAAGATTACTTTCAGAGGAAGAAAATAGAATCAGAAAGGTTTCTTTTGTATATTACTCTTGTAAATAGTTCAATGTATTTTGAAAAAGATGACGAGTTAGACTCGTATATATATCTACAGATACGTATTCATAGTAGGAGAGAGTGATATAGATCAGATAGAGAAGAATAGGTGAAGAGGTGATGAACATTGTATGTATCATCAACCATATGTATGAAAAGTAATGAAGAAGAAAATGTTGTAGAATTCTGCGCGTCGATCTTCTCTCCCATTCTCCTTCTGTGCTTAATCTTTTGAAGAATCCTTTTGCACGTATCTAAGTCCATAGCTAATCTATCTATGGCTAGAATTTGAGAGATTAATTTCAATCAGGCTGTGAGAATTTTGTTTAGGAACATTCATATGTGAAGATGTTCTGAGAGTCGAAAAATCTGGCGCACATTTCATCTTCAAAGAAATGGTCAGTGCTCAGTCCACAGTGTAAAGGTTTACACAAGTGAGGGCTCAAAATCTAAGTTGGAAGGTAAGCTATCTATGGCTAGAAGATCTTGATCAAACGGGTTCAGAGTTGGAAGAACCAGTGCTAAGAAGTTGCATGTGTCAAAGTCGCCATTGCAGAGAAGCACTTTCAGACATAGGTAAAGTGTTTCACACATTTCTCAGTGTGTACTTAATCTTTTTGAGAGATTTAACTTGGCAAAGTTGCGCAACCTTAAGGCGAAATGTTGTGCAAAGTTTTATCAAAAACTTTACAGGATTGATTAGTCAATGAGTGACTAATCTGCAGCAGACTTTTCTGAAGAAACTGAATTTTTCAGAATAATCAATTTTCTGATAATTTGGTGAATGATCTCTAAGTTTGGTGGAGTCTAAAGTTGATCTTGATATAGAGGTGATCTAAATTCAAGGTCAACTTGTTCTTTTGGAGATTAACACTCTCCATCAGTGGTATCAGAGCAGGTTGTGTCAAAATTGAAGTGAAGAAGACTCCGACTATTGCAGAAGTACAAATCTTTACATCTTGAGGGTGCAGAAGGGTAAAGGTTGAAGAAAACTTGAAGGAAGACATACAAAGAGCATCAAAAGGATCAGAAGGAGCAACATTTGAAGTAAAGGTACATTTATTATCTGTAAAGGTTAAAGATTTGAAGCTACAGGTGAAGTAAAGATGGGAGATAGTCTCCAAATTGAAAAGTTGGATAGAGAGAACTATCCTGCATGGTCTATGAGGATGGAAGCTCACCTTATGAGCAAAGATTTGATAGGATACATCACAGGAGATGAAGAAAAGCCAGAATTTAGAGATCCTAGTGTTCCAACTAGGGAGGAGCTTGTAGATTTGAAGAATTGGATGAAGAAGGATGCTCAAGCAAGAAGCATCATCTACATGGCAGTCAATGACTATTTGCTTCCTCACATTAGAGGACTTGAGAGTGCTTGTGACATTTGGAATGCTTTGGAAGAGCATTTCCAAAATACAACCAAATCAAGGAAGGCTTCACTATGGGCAGAGTTTACTACCTTCAAGAAGAAGGCCTCACAATCAATCTCTGATTATGTGACAAAAATGAAGGACATTGCAGATTCTCTAGGTGCAGTGGATGAAGACATTGAAGAAGACAAATTGGTAAGACAAATACTCACAGGGCTAAGAGGAGATGAGAAGTGGAAGCCTTTCATTTTATCTACAGAACTTTCATTAGATCATTTTACTCCTGATTTGAATCAATTGTTAGGTCATATGCTAACTTTTGAGAATGATATCAAAGGAGATGTTGACAAGAGTGCAGGTCATGCAATGTATTCTAAAGACAAGAAGAAAGCTAATAAAGGGAAGCAACAATCAAGTGAAGAAGAAGGTACATCAAACCAAGCAAACTTCATAAGAGGAAGAGGAAATGGCAGAAGTAGAGGAAGAGGCAGAAACAACAAAGAGAATGCAAGAGCTTGTTGGATATGTGGTAAGACCAATCATCTATCTCATGATTGTTGGCATAATAATCAAAACAATGGTAATTATCAGAACTTTAATCAAAGAGCAAGAGGTGGTAGATTTCAGAGAGGAAATTTCAGAGGTAGAGGTGGTAGATTTCAGAGAGGAAATTTCAGAGGTAGAGGTGGTAGGAATTCTTTTGGAAGAGGTGGTGGAAGAAACTTCCAAAGTCAATCCTATAATAACACCTACTACAACTATGCATCAGATCAAAAGGAGGACTCGACTCTCATTATGAATACATGTGAAACTTCACATGAGGACATGAGAGTGTTTTATATTGATTGAGGATGTAGTAATCATTTGAGTGGAAATATTGCTTTGATGACTGACTTAGATCATAATGCAATTAATCATACAGTTCAGACAGGTGATAATACAAAGCATAAGGTAAAGTCAATTGGTTCAGTCAAAGCCAAGGATGGGAGCACTCTTCTGAGTAAGGTACTTTATGTTCCCACAATTCCAAAGAATTTGATCAGTGTAGGTCAAATTGTGGAAAAAGGTTATGAGGTAAGGTTTACCAATGATGGAGTTTATGTGGAAGACCCTAGTCAAGGGTATAAACAAGTTATTGCAGGAAAGAAAGAAGGAAGGCTTTTCACATTGAAGGTACAAGGAAATGTTGGACATGCTATGTTCACATATGGAGAGCAGAAGGTGTCAGAATTGGATCTTTGGCACAAAAGACTTGGACACTTTAATGAAAGAGGTATCAAAGAAATGATTAACAATGATTTAGTGCTTGGAATGCCTAACATTGCAGGTCAACACATGACATACAGATGTGAGGCATGTCAATTAGGTAAGGCTCATAAGCAATCCTATTCCAAACATGGGTTTATGTATTCAGAAAGACTTGAGTTGGTGCATATAGATGTGTGGGGTCCTTCAAAGGACTTTAGTATAAATGGTTCAAGATATTATGTCATATATGTTGATGATGCTACCAGGTGGATCACAATTTATGTGATTAAGGAAAAGTCAGAAGTGTTTAATACATTTAAACACTATTATGCATATGCAGAAAGGATTACAGGTCAAAAATTGAAGAGACTAAGGTCAGATGGAGGGGGAGAGTATTTTTCAAATGAGTTCAATGATTATTTGTTGAATGCAGGTATAAAGAGAGAAGTTACTTGCAGGTACTCTCCTCAACAAAATGGGGTAGCAGAAAGAAGAAACAGGACACTTGTTGAATTTGCAAGGTCCATGATGAAAGAGAAGAATTGCCCAAATTATTTGTGGGCTGAGGCTGTTAATACAGCTACATATTTGGTTAATAGATTGCCTTGTAAAGCTTTGCAGGGTATGACACCATATGAAGCTTGGTGGGGTAAGAAACCTACCTTGGATCATTGCAGAATATTTGGATGCTTGGCATATGCATATGTGCCATCTCAATTGAGGCATAAGTTGGAGCCTAAGGCAGAGAAGTATGTATTCATTGGTTATGATGATAAGCAAATGGGATACAGGTTGTGGAGTCCATCCACAAAGCAATTTATTGTATCCAAGGATGTTACATTTGATGAGCAAGGTACTTGGTATGCAGGTAAATATAATGTACATGCAGATGATGAAGAAGTTGTGGATCAAAGGAAAGGTAAAGCAAAGATTCAATTATTTGATGAAAGTGAGAATAATGAAGTGCAGATTGAAGTTGAAGAGAGGCCAAGGTTTGATCCAGAATGTGATGAACCAGAGACCTCAAGAAGTGCAGAAGTTAGGAGGTCATCTAGGCACAAATGGCAACCTACAAGGTATAGCTATGACACTTCATTCTTGACTACTAAAGATTATGCTTATTTGGTAAAAGCAGATGAAGACCCTTCTACATATGAAGAAGCCAAAGGGAAGAAGAATTGGGAAGATGCTATGCAAGAGGAGTATGATGCATTGATAGAGAATCAAACATGGGATTTGGTTCCTAAACCTAATAGTCAGAAGATCATTGGATGTAAGTGGGTTTACAAAACAAAGAGATTTGCAGATGGAAGTGTGTCTAGGTACAAAGCTAGACTTGTTGTGAAAGGATATGCACAGACATATGGAGTGGACTATGATGAGACTTATAGTCCTGTGGCAAAGATGACAACCATCAGGACACTCATTGCAATTGCTGCTTGTAAAGGTTGGAAGTTGTCTCAATTAGATGTTAAAAATGCTTTCTTGAATGGTTACATTTCAGATGAACTCTACATGGAGCAACCAGATGGGTTCAAAGATCAAGTGAGTCCAAATTATGTGTGTAAGCTCAAGAGAGCTTTGTATGGGTTGAAGCAAGCCCCAAGGGCTTGGAATTACAGGCTTGTAAAATTCTTAAATGATCTTGGATTTCAAGCATCAAAGGCAGATAGTAGCTTGCTAGTCAAAGCAAGTGAAGATGGGTTCATTTATGTTTGTATTTATGTTGATGACATAATACTTACAGGAACAGATGATAAGGGAATACAAATGATCAAGAAGCAGATGGAGAAAGAGTTCAAAATCAGTGATTTGGGGAACCTATCATTCTTCTTGGGAATGGAGATTTCTTATACTCAACATGGAGTATATGTGACCCAAGAAAGGTATCTTAAAAATTTGCTAACCAAGTTTAAAATGGAAGATTGCAGGGTTGCACCTACACCTTTGGAAGTGAACCATAAATTGTCTAGGTTTGGAGGAGAAGAGTTCAGAGATATGAAACTCTATCAAAGTTTGGTTGGTAGCTTGATTTATGCTACATTGACAAGGCCTGACTTGTCATATGCAGTTGGTGTGCTTTCACAATTCATGCATTGTCCTAGAAAGGAACATTGGATTGCAGGACAAAGAGTACTTAGGTACATCAAGGGTACACTCAAAGAAGGGTTGTACTATGGGTTTACTTCAGATACAAGAATCAAGATATATAGTGATGCAGATTGGGCAGGTAATGTGGATGATAGAAGATCAACACATGGATACTTGTGCTATGTAGGAGACAAATTGATTTCATGGTGTTCCAAGAAGCAACATACAGTTGCTTTGTCATCTACAGAAGCAGAATATAAAGGTATGGTGGAAGCTGCAAAAGAGGTAATATGGCTAAAGACACTATTGAAAGTTTTTGATGTGATTCAGAGTACTCCTATTATTTTTGGAGACAATATGAGTTCATTATACTTGGCAGCTAACCCTGTGTTTCATGCTAGAACTAAGCATATTGAAATACAGTATCATTTTCTGAGAGAGAAGGTCATTGAGAAGGAAATTGAAGTCATACACACCCCTACAAAAGATCAACTTGCAGATATGATGACTAAAAGTTTGGATGGACCTAAGTTGCAGAGGTTTAAAGATATGGCAGGAATAAAGAAGATGCAGGTAATCACAATTGAAGATTGAGGGGGAGCTGTTGGAGCAGAACAATCATCAATAGTGATTATATGAAGATCAAATTGAGAAGATATGTGGAAGAATGAAGATTACTTTCAGAGGAAGAAAATAGAATCAGAAAGGTTTCTTTTGTATATTACTCTTGTAAATAGTTCAATGTATTTTGAAAAAGATGACGAGTTAGACTCGTATATATATCTACAGATACGTATTCATAGTAGGAGAGAGTGATATAGATCAGATAGAGAAGAATAGGTGAAGAGGTGATGAACATTGTATGTATCATCAACCATATGTATGAAAAGTAATGAAGAAGAAAATGTTGTAGAATTCTGCGCGTCGATCTTCTCTCCCATTCTCCTTCTGTGCTTAATCTTTTGAAGAATCCTTTTGCACGTATCTAAGTCCATAGCTAATCTATCTATGGCTAGAATTTGAGAGATTAATTTCAATCAGGCTGTGAGAATTTTGTTTAGGAACATTCATATGTGAAGATGTTCTGAGAGTCGAAAAATCTGGCGCACATTTCATCTTCAAAGAAATGGTCAGTGCTCAGTCCACAGTGTAAAGTTTTACACAAGTGAGGGCTCAAAATCTAAGTTGGAAGGTAAGCTATCTATGGCTAGAAGATCTTGATCAAACAGGTTCAGAGTTGGAAGAACCAGTGCTAAGAAGTTGCATGTGTCAAAGTCGCCATTGCAGAGAAGCACTTTCAGACATAGGTAAAGTGTTTCACACATTTCTCAGTGTGTACTTAATCTTTTTGAGAGATTTAACTTGGCAAAGTTGCGCAACCTTAAGGCAAAATGTTGTGCAAAGTTTTATCAAAAACTTTACAGGATTGATTAGTCAATGAGTGACTAATCTGCAGCAGACTTTTCTGAAGAAACTGAATTTTTCAGAATAATCAATTTTCTGATAATTTGGTGAATGATCTCTAAGTTTGGTGGAGTCTAAAGTTGATCTTGATATAGAGGTGATCTAAATTCAAGGTCAACTTGTTCTTTTGGAGATTAACACTCTCCATCACCAAGTTCATTGAGATACTTCACCAGTCTATAGTTCCATGCTCTTGGAGCTTGCTTCAATCCATAGAGTGCTCTTCTCAGCTTGCAAACAAAATTTGGATACCTGGAATCTATAAACCCTTGAGGTTGTTCCATGTATACCTCATCTAATATGTATCCATTCAAGAATGCATTCTTTATATCCAATTGACTTAGGTTCCATCCTTTTGAAGCTGCAATAGCAATGATTGTCCTTATAGTTGACATCTTAGCTACAGGACTAAATGTCTCGTCATAATCTATGCCATAGGTTTGGGCATAGCCTTTCACCACCAGTCTAGCTTTGTATATGGCTATACTTCCATCTGCAAGCTTCTTCACTTTATAAACCCATTTGTTTTCAATTACTTTCTTACCATTTGGTTTAGGAACAAGTTTCCATGTCTTGTTCTCCTCTAGTGCATTGAACTCTTCCTTCATTGCTTCTTCCCATTGCTTCTTGCCTTTAGCTTCATCATAGTTCTGAGGTTCTTCATCATCTTTGACCATATATGCATAGTTCTTCTAAGTTATGTAAGAAGTATAATAAGAATACCTTTCTGGTTGTCTTCTAGTCCCGCTTGACCTTCTTGGTTCACATTCTTCATATGTGTTTGGATACACCTCTTCATCAAATATAGGAGCTTCTTCATTCCTTCTTGTTAATCCACTTCTCGATGTACTTGCTTGCATATAGTCTTCATCTCTATTTACCTGCACAATTGATTTTCCTTTCTCACATCTTCTTACCTCTTCTTCAAATTCTTCAGCTATATTACTTTGATCTGCATACCAACTTTTTTGTTCATCAAATGTAACATCTCTAGAAACAATAAATTGTTTGGTTAGAGGATTCCACAATCTGTAACCCATCTGCTTTTCATCATAACCAATGAACACATATTTTTCTGCCTTTGGTTCAAGTTTATGTCTAAGTTGTGATGGCACATAAGCATATGCAATTGATCCAAACACTCTACAATGATCTAGTGTTGGTTTCTTACCCCACCAAGCTTCATATGGAGTCAATCCATTTAGAGCTGCACATGGTAATCTATTCACAAGATATGTAGCTGTATTTACAACCTCAGCCCAAAGATAATTTGGATAATTCTTCTCCTTCAGCATAGCTCTAGCAAACTCAACCAAAGTCCTGTTCCTTCTTTCTGCTACACCATTTTCTTGTGGTGTATACGTGCAAGTTATTTCTCTCTTAATACCTACATTCCAAAGATAATCATTGAACTCTTGGGAGAAGTATTCTCCCCCTCCATCAGACCTCAGTCTTTTAAACTTTTGACCTGTGATTCTCTCTGCATATGCATGAAAATGCTTGAAAGCTCCAAACACTTTTGATCTTTCCTTCAAGACATATAGAGTTATCCATCTTGTAGCATCATCAATAAAAATAACATAGTAGCTTGAGCCACTGATAGATCCTTCTTTTGTTGGTCCCCATACATCTGTATGAATGAGCTCAAGTAATCCATCATGTTTGAATCCTTTCTTTTGAAATGGTAACCTGTGTGCTTTTCCCATTTGACATGCTTCACATTTATAAACCATATGTTGACTTTGCACATTTGGTAATCCTAGTACAGACTCATTAGCAACCATAGCTTTAATTCGTCTTTCATTGAAATGACCTAATCTCTTATGACAGAGATCAAGTTCTGTAATCACTCCTTCACCATGTGTGAGCAAAGCATGACCAATATTCCCTTGTACTCTTAAAGTAAAGACTCTACCTTCTTTCTTACTAGAGACAATCTGATTATATCCATTCTCTGGATCTTCAACAAATACTCCTTCATTTGTAAACCTGACTTGAAAACCTTTTTCAACTATCTTTCCCACACTAATAAAGTTTTTAGGTATTGTAGGTGTTGGAGGATAAACACTCCTATGTGCACAACAAAAGCAAATGAACCCTCCTAGGATCCTGAAATTTTTCAGACATAGATTCTGTATTTTCTGTGTTTCTCTGAGTATATGCTGAGACTGAAAATGAAATTTTGCAGGCATAAACTAGAGTTTAAGAGATTTCAAATGAGAGTAAAATCACTCCATTTGAATACTGGATGATGCCTCAACCAGCTGCAACAAAACAGATAACTTGATCTCTTCACAGAGTATGAGCTAACTAGACAGACACTGTTCTGGACATTTCTCTGCACATGTGCAGGCACTTAACCTGAGACTTATACCAGACAAAGTAGAGCTTATAAGGTTTCCAACAAGACAAAAACCATTGCAAATGGATTCCGGATGAAGGCGAAACAACAATTACAAGACCGGGGGGTCTGCCAAAAACATCTAGATAGATAGAGTGTGTAAAAGTGAAATTTCTGCAAAATATGGAGAGAACAGCTAGTAGGGGGTGTGCTTAAGCAAAGGGGCAGCTTGGGCATGTATTTCCACGACTCTAAGTCATAATACAACTCATTAGAGGTTTTAAAGACCACATACTAACTTCTTTAACCAATCAAAAGCATATACATGTCAAAAGTGAGGTCCAATCACATCTAGAGGTGAGCTAAATCTTCTCTAATCAACTTCTTTCCATTATGGGCATAATTGGATGCCTCCAACTCGTGGAAATCAGCCTCCTTTGATTGTGGATGATGTGGAAGGTTCAATTTGGGGCATGTTCCCACACTCTTGAGCTTGAAAAACTTTCAACACTCCCCCTCAAGCTCAAGACTTTTCCTTTCGTTGCTTGAGCCTATGTCTCTTATGTTGATAGCTTCCTTGAATCCTCCAAGCTTTGTACCTTCAAGAAACTTTGTCATCATGTCTGCAACCTGCATTTTAGTGTTCACATACCTTATATCTAGCTCTTTTGCCATCACCTTTTCTCTAACGAAGTGGTAATGAACCTCTATGTGCTTGCTCCTTGCATGAAACATGGGATTGTTAGCTAGATAGATGTTTGAAATGTTGTCTCCATAAAGAGGAAACTCCTCCACTTCGACTTCCAAGTCCTTAAGTAGCTTCTTAAGCCCTAATAGCTCACATGTAGCCAATGCTAAACCTTTGTACTCAGCCTTTGTGGATGAAAGAGCAACAGTGGGTTACTTCTTAGAGCTCCAAGAGATCACTTTTGTACCTATCATGAAAACGTAACCCGATGTACTCCTTCGATCATCCGTGCTACCTGCCCAATCAGCATCACTATATCCTTTGACACTTAGATCAGCATCATATGAGTAAAATAGTCCGTGGTTGATGGTGTGCTTGATGTAACGAAGCACCTTTCTGATGATCATGAGTAGGTGCATGCAAAAATTGAGAGAGAACACCTACTACATATGCAAGATCAGGTC
Organism: Ceratopteris richardii; assembly: GCA_020310875.1. Taxonomy (NCBI): domain Eukaryota; kingdom Viridiplantae; phylum Streptophyta; class Polypodiopsida; order Polypodiales; family Pteridaceae; genus Ceratopteris; species Ceratopteris richardii. Next base: position 90,420,562 of record CM035416.1, on the reverse strand, counting down.
TAGTGAATGTAGCATAAATTAATGAACCAATTATGCTTCTATATAGTGTAATATCTTGTATAGCCTCTCCTTGACCTGCAACCAACTTTGTATTGGGCTCCATGGGCTGAGAAAGTGTCTTACAACCACTCATATCAAACTTGTATAGCACATCCAACAAGTATTTTCTTTGAATCAAGAAGATGCCATTGTGTGCATAGATTACCTCTATTCCCAAGAAGTACTTTAGTGTTCCAAGATCACATATCTTGAACTCCTTCCCTAGCTTTGATTTGATATCTTTAATACCTGCAATATCACTTCCTGTGATGATCAAATCGTCCACATAGATGCATATGTATACCGTCTTGTCTCCTTGCTTTTTCATGTAAAGTGATGGATTTGCAACACTTTCTTTGTATCCACAACTTGATAAATAATCCACTAACCTCTGATTCCAGGCCCTTGGGGCATGCTTTAGTCCATATAGTGCTTTCCTTAGCTTGCAAACATGATTTGGGTACCTCATACTAGCAAATCCTTGAGGTTGGCTCATGTAGACTACTTCTTCAAGCTCTCCATTGAGGAAGGCATTCTTCACATCCAACTGATATAAGGTCCATTTCTTTGATGTGGCTACTGCAATCAAAGTCCTAATTGTTGGCATCTTGGCTACGGGGCTGAAAGTTTCATCATAATCTATCCTGTAGCTTTGGGAGAAGCCTTTCGCCACCAACCTTGCTTTGTACCTAGCAATGGAACCATCTGAATTTCTTTTAATTTTGTAAACCCACTTATTACCTATCACCTTCATGCCTTCTTGAGCTGGTACCAAGCTCCAAGTATGGTTCTCATCAAGTGCTTTGATCTCTTCCTTCATTGCCTCTTGCCATTCCTTGCAATCCTTAGCTTCTTCATAACTAGTTGGTTCTTTGTCCTTGATTCCCTGAGTCATGTATGCATAATGCTTTGCCATGAAATTATCATATGTTAACCTTTGTACTGGATATCTTACTCTTGAAGACCTTCTTTCACTTCCTTTAGGTGTGGTTGCCATCTTCTTTCTTTGTTTGGCCACTCCTGAAGTTTGAACTTCTTCTATCTCTTCATCCTCCAACATGCTCTCGTCCACATAGCTTCCTTCTTCAACTGAAATCTTCTCTTTGCCTTTGACTTTGCTTTCTTCACAGCTGGTCTCTCTTTCCCTAAGCCTTCCACTCCATGGTGAGGGTGTCCTTGTGTTGCATGAGTTGCTTGGACCACTCAAATCCATGCTTTCTTGAACTCTATCATCATTCTTCAAATCTGTCTCACCTATGTCTTCAACCTGCAATGGACTTGTGCATGCATACCAAGGCTTCAACTCATCAAAGACAACATCCCTACTTACCTTCAGCTCCTTGGTGATGGGATTATAGAATTTATACCCCTTTTCTTCCATAGAATATCCCAAAAAAATACACCTTTCAGATTTGGCATCTAACTTTGACCTCAACTCTTGAGGTACATGTACATAGCATATACAACCAAAGATTCTAAGATGTGAAATGCAAGGTTGTCTTCCACTCCATGCTTCCTCAGGGGTTAGATGATGTATACCTGATGTAGGACATCTATTCATGATATATGTGGCTGTATATGTAGCCTCTCCCCAATAACAATGCGGCATATTCATTTCGTTGAGCATACACCTTGCTACCTCTGCTATGTGTCTGTTCTTTCTCTCTGCTACCCCATTTTGTTGAGGGGTATACCTACATGTAAATTGTCTTTTGATGCCATTGACCTGCAAAAATTCAGAAAATTCATGGGAGAAATACTCTCCCCCTCCATCGAATCTCAAAGTTTTGATAAACTTGCCAGATTCCTTCTCCACCTATGCTTTGAATTTCTTGAAGTAGTGGAACACATCTGATTTGTTTCTAATGGAATACAACCACACTTTCCTTGAAAAGTCATCAATGAAGGTTACAAAATACCTATTTCCAGCAAGGGATGCTCTCTTGTTGGACCCCAAACATCCGTGTGAATGAGGTATAAAACATTTGCACTTACGTAGGTACTCTTCTTGAAGGGCAGCCTTGATTGTTTTCCTTGTTGGCAAGCTACACAAATTTCATGCAACATTTTAGATGTAAAATTTGGTAGGCCTCTTACCAAGCTCCTCTTTTGCATGTCCTTGAGCTTTTGTAGGTTGATGTGACCTATTCGTTTATGCCATAGATCCAAATCTGCTATCCTCTTGTCTCCATATGTGACATACATTGAATGGTGTGGCTGATTTATGTCCATTGTGAACATTCTCCCTTGCATTTTTCCTTCTGCTATGAGCTTGAAACCTGCCCTTGGATCCTCAACAAAACATCCTCTTTCATTGAACCTAACTTGATAGCCTTTTTCTACCATTTGGCCTACCGAAATCAAGTTTTTGGTAATAGTAGGGACATGTTATACCTCTGATAAGCACTTTGCTCTTTGATTTCCTTCCAAACTGATATCTCCCACATGTTGAATGATATGCTCTGAGTTATCACCTGTTTCCACATGCCCTTGATGCTTTGGGGCCTACAAATTACTAAAAAAATCCTTTCGACATGACATATGATTGCTACATCCACTGTCTACATACCATGCATCTTCACTAGCTTGAGTTGTATCTTCACCATACCTCATGGCAAGTAAATAATCATTCCCTTGGCTGGATGATGTGTTTTCATAATTACCTTGCCCTCTATAATTGTTGTTGTTGATTTGATTCCCTTGTTTTTGAGCTCTATGATAGCATTCATTTGCAAAATGACCGGGCTTACCGCATACAAAGCATCCATTTGAAGTGGCTTGTCCTCTTCCACCAAATCTTGCACCTCTTCCTCTATTTGTGGCTCTTCCACCTCTTTGACCTGCATTTTCTCGTTGTCCTTGACCTCCTTGGTTGCTTTGATATCTTCCTCCTCCTCTTGAAGCACCTCGGTTGTGTCTTCCTCTTCCTCTACCTGCATACAACAATTGCCCTTGGCTATCCTTGGCGTTATGACCACCAAGGTTCATCTCCTCTGTCACCATGAGAGTGATTAGTTGATCAAAATCAAGAAGAGAGTCCCTTACATACACTGAAGTTGTGAAAGCCCTCCATTTTTCATCATCCCTAAGTCCATTTAGGGTGTGGGCGACAAGATCGTCATCATCTAGGGCACAACCGATTGACCCTAGTGCATGTGCAAGCTCTTTAACCTTTAATATGTAATCATTAGCACCTTGAGAGGGGCTTTTCCTAAGATTATTTAGCTCATTCTTGAGCTGAATTTTTCTAGCTTTTGTGGAGGTTGAGTACAATCTCTCCAAGCACTCCCACACCTTCTTCGATGTATCCAAATCTTGAATATGCCCTACCATAGAGTTGCTAATATGCTGAGATAAAATGAAAATGACCCCTTTGTCCCTTTCATCCCACTCTCTTACTGCTCTTCTCTGGTCATTGGTTGGATTTACCTCATCTATGTAGGGTTTTGGCTCTCCACCACTCACAAGTCCCCACAAACCTTTCCCCATCAAAAAATTGCTTATTCTAAATCGCCACGGTTGGTAGTTTCCTTTTTCGAGCTTCTCAATCTGAGCATTGAGATCAGCCATGGTGCCTCCTAACTCTTTTGAACCTCCCCCTTGATGCAATGAAGTTGAAAAGGATGGCTTTTACCTCAAAAAATAGAGCTACTCCTCTTGATGAAGCTTCGTCTTTGATTTGATGATGTATTTGCTTCCCCTTGTTGTTGACGTGCCCGTTCTTTGCTTCCTTCCTTCAAACTTTGATGAAGTCTTTACTTCACTTTAGTAGCTCCTTCTTCTCTCTTTGATACTCCACTTATAGCTATGATACCACTGTTGGAGGATAAACACTCCTATGTGCACAACAAAAGCAAATGAACCCTCCTAGGATCCTGAAATTTTTCACACATAGATTCTGTATTTTCTGAGTTTCTTTGAGTATATTCAGAGACTGAAAATGAAATTTTACAAGCATAGACTAGACTTTAATAGCTTTCAAATGAGAGTAAAATCACGCCATTTGGATACTAGATGATGCCTCAACCAGCTGCAACAAAACAAATAACTTGATCTCTTCATAGAGTATGAGCTAACTAGACAGACACTATTCTGGACATTTCTCTGCACATGTGGAGGCACTGAACCTGAGACTTATACCAGACAAATTAGAAGTTATACGCTTTCCAACAAGACAAAAATCATTGCAAATGGATTCCGGATGAAGGAGAAACAACAATTACAAGACCGGGGGGTCTTCCAAAAACATCTAGATAGATAGAGTGTGTAAAAGTGAAATTTCTGCAAAATATGCAGAGAACAGATAGTAGGGGGTGTGCTTAAGCAAGGGGGCAGCTTGGGCACGTATTTCCACGACTCTAAGTCATAATACAACTCAGTAGAAGTTTTAAAGACCACATACTAACTTGTTTAACCAATCAAAAGCATATACATGTCAAAAGTGAGGTCCAATCACATCAAGAGGTGAGCTAAATCTTCTCTAATCAACTTCTTTCCATTATGGGCATAATTGGATGCCTCCAACTCATGGAAATCAGCCTCCTTTGATTGTGGATGATGTGGAAGGTTCAATTTGGGGCATGTTCCCACACTCTTGAGCTTGAAAAACTTTCAACAGTAGGAACATACAAAACATTGGTTAGCAAACTTGCTCCACTCTTGCATTTCACTTTTCCAATTGAATGTACACTATGTCTTGTATTGTCACCTGTTTGAACTGTGTGACTAGAAATACCTTTTTCCAATTCTGACATCAATTCTATGTTTCCTAACAAATGATTAGAACATTTAGAGTCAATGTAAAATACCTTTAGATCTTCTTTATCTGATGTGCTAATTGAATTCATCATCAATGATGTATGACTTTCATTCTGTGTGTCATTTGCATAGTTGTAGTAGGTGGTGTTGTAGGATTGATTCTGTCCCCAACTTGTTCCTCCACCTCTACCATAGCCTCCTCTTTGACCTTGTCTACCTCTTTGAAAATTACTTTGATATCTTCCACCTCTGCCTCTGCTATTGTTATTCTGATTTTGATTTGATCCTTGTTGATTGTGCCAACAATCATAAGCCAAATCATTACTCAATCCACAGATCCAGCAAGCCTTCTTGTTGTTATTTTGATTACCTCTTCCTCTTCCAAAGGCTCTTGGTCTTCCTCTGCCAGTGCCTTTACCTCTTGCATAATAAACTTGAGAACTCGACTCTTCTTCATCCTTTGCTTTACCTTTATCTCCTTTCTTCTTGTTCTTCATGTACATTGCAGAACTTTGTCCTTTATCTCCATCTCCCTTCAAGTCTTGCTCAAATGTGAGCATCAAACCAAGCAACTGGTTCAAATCTGGAACATAATGATTTAATGAAAGTTCTACTGATAAGACAAAAGGTTTCCACCTTTCATCTCCTCTCAAATCTGTAAGTAATTGAGCAATCAACTTGTGATCCTCAATATCTTCATCTATGGATCCAAGACTATCTGCTAGATCCTTCATCTTAGTGACATAATCACTAATACTTTGACTTGGCTTCTTCTTGAATGTTGTAAACTCTGACCATAGACTTGCTTTCCTTTCTTTAGTAGTGCTTTCGAAATGATACTCCAATGCATTCCATATATCTTCAGATGATTCCAATCCTCTGATGTGTGGTACCAAATGATCAGAGATTGTATTGTAAATGTAGGCTTTTGCACTTGCATCCTTCTTCAGCCAATGCTTTAAAGCATCAAGTTCTTCTTTCTTTGGTCGGCTTTCATCTTCAAATACTGGCTTCTCTTCTTCACCTGTTACATATATCATGAGATCCTTACTCATAAGTAAGGCTTCCATTCTCATTACCCATGCGGGATAATTATCTTGGTCCAATTTGTCAATGGAGATATGATCTGCCATACTCCTTTCTTTCTGCTGCGACCTTTGAGCTTAAAGGATAAAGAATAATACCTTTTGGAGTTCTTTGTGTATGAGGATACTTTTGAAGTAACCTTTTGATGCCTTGTGTCTTCAAATGCTTCACTTTTCAAACTTTAATGGATAACTTTACAAAACTTCTCGTACCTTTGTCGCGTGCTGCTCTTTAGGACCTTTGTGCTCTGATACCACTTGTTGATGTGTGAAACATCACAAGAAAGGAATTAATGTGACACTAGAAAACCTCTATGGTCACCATTAACTCATTGCCACTCCAAACTTTGAGAAGTGATAGCCAAAACCAAGAACTTTACTTCTTCAGAAATTTCCAGTCACTAAAATGACATACCTTCCGTATTTTGCTAATTTCTCTTAGCTCAAATACTATTTCTCAAAGATCTTCTAACGAATAAAAGTAGAAGAGTAGAGCTTTCCCAAATGCTATTATATGCATGAAGCGG